>OZ024878.1:15181350-15888850 GCA_964017185.1 Rugalucina vietnamica
ACGTCAATCTCCGCCATTGTTATGCAACGTTACGTAGATGAAACAATGGAATGAAAAATTTAAATTATCAACAGAATCTACTGCTACGGTGGCGAATTTGGAGGAGTCGTTCTGCGGACTGATTGCTGAGCTGTTGACTAAATAAACAAAATGGCGTCGGTGAATATCACTTTTTCAGGTAGATAAATAGTAAATAACTACCCCGTGACCAAAAATAAACCGATTTATCATGTGAGGATTAGTAAGCAGATGAAAGGGCGAGCTTTCAGCGAGCCCTTTCATCTGCTTACGGTCCGAGCATGATAAATCGGTTTATTTTTGGTCACGGGGTAGTTATTTACTTTATAATGCAACGAAAATAGACAAATTTCGCGAAAAAACTCACCCGATGTGAGGAGATTTGCTGTCCGCCATTTTGTTTATTTAGTCAACAGCTCAGCAATCACTCCGCAGAACGAATCCTCAAAATTCGCCACCATAGCAGTCCATTTTGTTGATAAATTATTTTTTTTCTTGTCAATTGTTTCATCTACGTAACGTTGCATAACAATGGCGGAGACTGACGTCACAAGACGTGGCTAAATTTGACGTCACTGGCGCGCTCCTTTTTGTTGCGTTAAACAAAATTGCAACGCGGTCTTTATTTGGTCAGTAGAGATGGCCTTTATTCGGTCAGTAGCTAAATAAAGCTTCTATTTATGAACCCACCTTTATTAGGCCGATATGTAGGGTTGTTGCGTTATAAATCCTTATATCTACCTCATTGAAGTCAATAATTGTATAATAGTTCATACTGTTGCCGTATTCTCAATGCCATATACAATGTAAATCTGGGTTTATGCCTGTATATGTTGTAAAGCGCTTTTGAGCAATTTATAAAAAGGCACTCCATAAATGTGGTATCAGGACAATACTATAGGAATGAATTTTATTTTTGTTGATTTTATCGATGTGTAAACTCAGGCGAATCACTCACAAACTAAATAAAGCCCGAAGGGCTTTATGAAAAAGTTTGTGAGTGATTCGCCTGAGTTTACACATCGATAAAATCAACAAAAATAATAATTCATTCCTTATAATTCCAACTTTGTCTCATTAAACTGCATTTGTCTACATTGATTTAAATTTTTATGGCCAGCGGAAGGAAAATAGAGCAAAACGGATCTTCATGAGGCAGCCATCTTGAAAGTTTTCAAAGCATGAAACTCACTTCTCGCAATAAATAGAGGCTATAACCGGCTTGCTATAGCCAGACTGCCAAAGCTGGAGCTTTAAAACATCAACCCTTCATTCAAAATTGTGATTTTGGGAGAAAATATCGCCGTCTGGACCGATAGAAAGGCATGTCGATTTTGAACGGGGGCTCGGAATACTAGAAATACAAACGTCAAATTTCAACACACAACAAGAAGATTAAAACACTTACCGTACGGTGTTCTGTTTAAAGAAAAAGCGCCCATGTTAACAAAAATTCCAAATATTTGTTTCGACGTCCTCAAAACGCGTTCATCCATTGTTTGTATGACGTTTAGATTTGGTGACGTCAACGTTTCTTCGAAGAAACGTCACGTTATCCCGTAACGTCGCGCCATTTTAAAGGTGAAAACTGAGTATTCTTACGCATTGCTTTTATCGAAGTATAAAGTCTTCCAAACAGCCAATCAGAATGTATAATACAGTCCCTGAGGGGTCATTCGTGTGCACGAGAGGTCCAGAGAAATTTTTTCCATAAATCGTTAGAGACATATCTGAGGTGCAAGAAAATCGAGGGTGATCGGCTGAAATCATGGTGCGGTCTGAGAAATCCAAGATGGCCGCCAAGATGGCGGCCGATTTTCTTGAAAATGGCTGTATACATAAAAATAGCTACCACAACATGCTTTTACTTGGTTTTTGGACGCAACATGATTATATTAGAAGAGAATAGATACAAATAGAATGTTCCATGTCATTTTATTATGGCTTAACATCAAAAATATTTTTCAGGGGCCTGAAAACCATAAAAATTGGTCAAATTTTGATGAAAATATGAGGATGGGGGTACAACTGTTTCCGTCACTGTCACTCATTATTGATAAAATGCTTAGAAAACACCATTTAAACATTAATTAGTCATTAGGCTAAATGACTAAGTTCTATAAAAGGCTTTATTCTGACCCTGATGTCTGTTAAAATGCCTCAAAAGTGGGTGGGGTAAACATACCCTTTTGACAAAAATAACCATTTCATTTAATTAAGTTGTCACAACTTGCTTCTAATTACTTATTTTGACATAAAATGTTTATAATAGGTAAAAAGTGATACAAATACATGCTCTATGCAATTTAACACAATTTTAGTAAGAGAAATCCAAGATGGCCACCAAGATGGCCGCCGATTGTTTTGAAAATGTCAAATTTGCAACCACAACATGATTTTACTTGGTTTTTGGACTCAAAATAATTATATAAGAAGAGAAGAGATACAAACAAAAGGTTTAATGTCATTTTATCATGGCTAAACATCAAAAATATTCTCAGGGGCCTGAACACTACACAACATTTGTCAAATTATGATGAAAATATGAAGAAGTTGTACCACTGCTACCTTTACTATCACTCATTAATGATATAATGCTTTATTATGCTTAGAAAACACCTTTAAACTTCGATTAGACAGTACTTAGCCTATATGATCAATTTCTTTGAATGGATTTATTCTGATCATGAATTCAGATAAAAGTGCCTTCAAAGTGGGTGGGGTAAACAAACCCTTTCATCAAAAATAAACTTTGAACTTAATTAAGTTATCACAACTTGCTTCTACTTAGCTATTTTTACACAAAATGGATAAAATGTGTTATAAATGCATGCTTTCAAGCCACTTTGCCCATCCTTAACACTAAATATCTTAAATTTGTATCAGAAAAACGTAGTGATTTGTCCTATTTAATGTTAATTTCACTCAGTATTCAATTTGATATTTTGCTAGAAGAATGCTTGTAAAGGGTCAGATGAAGATGCCCACCTTCTTACTGCTTCCAAAAGATCAAATAATTGCATTTTCTTTGGTATTACTGCAACTGGTGTCGTGCCATGTGGCGCCCCTAAAAGTCACCCCATATTTCATCTATAGTGCAGATTATATTTTTCTTTCGGTCATTTGGGATCGATAAGAATATTTGAATTATTTCAAACAGATATGTTAAGTTGCATATTCTTAACACTATTTATATAATCTGGCCCCTTTGGGAATATGGGTCTTTGATGTAAAATTTTTGCAATCCTGGCTTTCCTTACCAGCTTTTCAGGGTCATAGATGAACTGATGAGGGCTCATTACCCAACATTGTACTTAACCCTTTAAATGGATTACTGCATCCAAAGGATATAATCATTCTATGTTATTCTTAAAATTAAATCGGAAGTAGGATTAATATAAGTTCTTTACAAGTCTTATATCGTCACCGGTTTTAGAAAGGGTCACTGATGATGGTTCAGTACCCAAAATTTCGCAATATGGCCCATACTTCCTCCCTTTGAACGTTTTCATTGCTTCCAAAGGATCAAACTTTTATATTTTATTTATTTTTCTAAGTAATGACCACCTTTGTAAAAGAAATATGGCTATTTTCCATTTATGGTGTTTATTTACCCCACCCATTTAAGACAGTTGAATTGAAATCAAAATAAAAAAAGAAAAAATCATTTGTTTATCATGCTCCTCTTTAAAACTATAAAGAAATTTTAGCTTACCTGAGCCAAGGGCTTATCAAGTGGGCTTATAAGATAGCAAGACTCCATGATCAATCGTCGTCCTTTATAGACTTACAATGGGAAAACACAAGACCCAGAGCTTCTATATTGTGTATGTAGCAATGTTTGGTAGTCCAAACAAATAAATATCTGCCATATAGGCTTATAATGGGAAAAGTATTCTCTAAAACCACTGAAGCTAGAGCTTGTATACACTGTTTAGTGGTAAAAACAATCTTCTTCTCTGAAACCAAAATACCCAAAGCAGGGATATCAAGTATGCAGCAAAAATGAGACACAATCAAGCCCATGGGGTCAAATTTGGTCCCATCCAGAGGTTATATTTACTCCCATATTCCTACAGTGGTAAAACACACAAAAACCTTCTCAGAAACCAGGACGCCTAGAGCTTTTATATTTTGTGTGAGGCAATGTTAAAGAATCCTATCTATAAGCCCTGCCAACCATACCCCTGCAGTCCATGCCACCGGGGCCTCATTACAACCAGGCAAATAGCAGCTTAGCAATCCAGGTGTTTCAAACATCTCCTAACTGGTTGTCAAAAAGATGAAATTGACATTTCCTGTCCAATATTTGTATCAACCTTGAAATGAACATCATCACCCTATCTATCTCTGATTGGTCACAGTAAGATGGAATTGACAGATGTTGATTTCTCTTTCAAAAAATTCATTGGTTGTTTGAAAATAATGAAACAGACCATGGTGATTGTTTGACAGCTTTTGGCTATTTTAAAGAAATAAACAACTTTTTCTATATTTAAATTGCACCTGGATAACTGTTGTGGACTGTCAATTTCTTGTCTTTGACAACTGATTTTGAGTTGTCTGAAACTTGTGAATTGCTGAGCTGGTATTTGCGCGGTTGTATTTGCTATTCATATGCTTATTATAGGAACAAATCTTCTTCTCTGGAACTGCAAGGCTCAAGGCTAGTATACTAAGTATGCAACGATCTTGTATGGTGCTTTACGATACATAGATCCAGCAAAGTATACAAAAGATAAAGTATACAAAAAGCTTCTTCTAAAACCATGAGCCTTAGAGCTTTTATATTGTGTGTAGCAATCTTAAGTTATCATCTTTGTTAATCTTGTCGCCCGTGCTCCTTGGGCCCATAAGGACACATCCCATGGTAGGAGTCATTAGCTCCCCTTCAAGTAAAAAGGTACAAGTAGGCAGTGATCAGGAAAAGGCATAATCAGAAAGAAATTCAAATTCTAAATACCGAGGCGGGAAAAAACTACATTGACAATTAGGTACGAATACATAGAGAACATATCCTTAACTGGGTGAGTAGCTATTTCCCAATAGGGGGCCACACAGTTAACCGACTTTAACTAAAACTATAAAAACGTACATAAGGTTCGAACAGCAAAGAAATTCGACTCCAAAACACAAAACAAATCGAACCACAACAGAAGTATTGCCTTGGAAAGATCATATGCATAAAATTACTGGGGGAGGGGTTTAAATCGATTTTACAGAGCTCGTAACCTCACCCTCATATTCTGCAGTAGTTCACAACATTTAGTTAGTTGTTCGGCCCTCATGGTGAATCTCTAACTAGTCAATGAATCATCAAGGACAAACAAATAAATCATGATAACCACCATGATGAATCAAAATCGAGGACTCATATATTCAGTTAGCTGTCAGACGATGAAGATCCCTAGGCACCATATAACTTACTGAAATCCCGAGCAAAAGAAAAACACCAGTTAAACACCTGTGGGCCAAGCAACAGCAAGAAGCTCTGGCCCCAACCAACTAAAATGAATAGCTTTATGTCGGGGTCTTCATCAGTCATCAGAGTCTGACGCCCGACCCACCTGCATGCAATAAAGAAGGCAGCATAGTTATCAAACCACGATTGTGATAAAAACTTAGCATGCAGACTGTCGCATAACATTTAAGTTACATGTATAACCTTTACGTGTGTAACGCGTAATGATTTTTTTCTGAACTGAAAACTGTCAAGATCAGGTGAGCCTCCTCTGGTCTTAGTCATAGATGAATACATGAATGGTAGACCGAATATTTTCATGTCCATCGGTGCCTCGTTAGACCTATCCCACACAGAATTGGAGCAAGATCACAAAATGTATCGGAATGCAGGTTAGCCAGCTGATCTAGGATAGTGGGTGACAGTAAAGTAAAAGGCCCTGATCGTTGTTTTGTATTATGTCATCACAATTTGTCAGTTTCCTGACATTTTTCTGGCCTGTATCATAGTTTGGTGTTATGTCAGGCAAAGATGGCATATAAAGCATGTATTTATCCCGCTGGTGTTACATCAGGCAAAAATTGCACATAACCATGTATTTTTATCTCTTCCTTACTATTAAGAATATAGTATCCAAAATACTAAGCAGACGAAAGTTGTAATAGCTAGCTGAGATTAAATAGTCATTGTTTGTAAAAAGGTGTGCTTACCCCACCCACTTTTAAGGCAAAGCAAAACCAGAATAAATACATTCAAATACCTAAATTATTAAGGCATCATTACCATTTAATTTTGAGAAAGCTATGATCAAGCAAAAAATGAAATTTAAGGAAAATGTTGCACACATTTGTCATATTTTCATTAAAATGTGACAAATTTTGGACATTATTCTGATCCTGGTCTATGATGTTTGAAGTAAAGTTTGGGTAAAATTGCATGAACACATGTATTTGAATCACTTTTTATCTATTTTAAATATTTTATGTCAAAATAATTAATTAGAAGCAAGTTGTGACAACTTAATTAAGCTAAATGGTTATTTTTGTCGAAAGGGTCTGTTTACCCCACCCACTTTTGAGGCACTTTTATCAGACATCAGGGTCAGAATAAAGCCATTTAAAGACCTTAGTCATTTAGCCTAACGACTAATTAAAGTTTAAATGGTGTTTTCTAAGCATTATATCAATAATGAGTGACAGTGAAGGAAACAGTTGTACCCCGTCGTCATATTTTCATCAAAATTTGACCAATTTTCTATGGTTTTCAGGCCCCTGAAAAATATTTTTGATGTTTAGCCATTTCAAAATGGCATGAAACATTCTATTTGTATCTATTCTTTTCTAATTAATCATTTTGATTTCAAAAACGAAATAAAAGCATGTTGTGGTAGCTAATTTTATGTATACAGTCATTTTCAAGAAAATCGGCCGCCATCTTGGCGGCCATCTTGAATTTCTCGGACCGCACCATGATTTCAGCCGATCACCCTCGATTTTCTTGCACCTCAGATATGTCTCTAACCATTTATGGAAAAATTTTCTCTGGACCTCTCGTGCACACGAATGACCCCTCAGGGACTGGAGTAGTAGGAAATTAGTAAAGTTGGAATTATGGTGAAATAAATACCCCCTTATACCCCACTTTTATATAGTAAAACTGGGGTATGCAGGGGTATACCTATTTTCTTAACATTTTTGCTCCAAAACATAGATTGTGGGTACTCGTTAGTACCGCCTTGGCGGACTTGAACAAAAATTGGAAAAATATCAAAATTTTCTGCTGAAAATTATTAATTTTTACAACTTGAAAAAAAAAAATCTCTGTATATTGCACGGGCGTGTTTTCGTAATGGTGAAAAAGGCGGTCCATAAATGTGGTATATTAATTATTATTAAACGTCGCATCAGCATCACCATCGTCGATTGAAAATTCACGTATAAAGTAGAGTTTATGAATTAAAAGTAAAACTGAGATCCCTTAAGAGCAGTGAACATTTTAATGAGAAAGGGGGTGGGCCATACCGCGGTTGAAACCTATACAAAGAAAACTGAATATATACCGCGGTTAAGTGACCCTATAGATTTGGCAACATGGATCCAAAAAGAATTACTGTAATTTTGCATCTTTCAACAGCGTAGACCATACAAAGACTAGTATAATATCAAAAATAGGCCAAATATCTTAAACGTTGGTTAGAAAATGAATCTAAACCGATAATAATTTTCTGATTTCAGGAAAATATAGTCCGCATTATGGATGATTTTAGGGTCGCCACACGGCACAACACCAGCTGCAGTAATAAGCCTGAGAAACACCTAATACTGTTTTGTGTGTGTGTGTGTGTGTGTGTGTGTGTGTGTGTGTGTGTTTACATCAATTACGAGCTATTTTCTAGGCGTTAATTATTACTGTTATAATTATTCAAAATATAAATAATTCTCTAGATTAATTAATAGAATAATTATTTAAAGAATTAGTCTTATAGTGCCTAATCTTATAATCAAAATTCGATTGGTATCTTCTTGGTGGGTGTTTAGATTTGACTAGCTGTTTATTTTAATAAAATTCGAAGAAGATAGAGAACTAAAATGTCGGAGCAGCTTTATATTGTTATTTTGTAGGATGTTATTATGGTTAGTCACTATGAATTCGTTATTTGATGTATTGAAATACAGTTAAAATAACCTGTTGTCCCCTTTTGAATGGAGCAGTCCAAAATTACGCCATAGAGAGCCCTCTGGTACTCGTTTCAATAATTTTACAATGGATTTCTATACCATATGCGGGGAACCAATCAGTTGGGTTTTTGATTCATGACAAGCTTGACTTACGTCGCCATTTTGTTTTCTCGAGTCGGTGATTCCATAGCTTATCCTCGACGGAAATTTCGTGCTTTTAATTGGCGAATTTGTGTGTTTATTGGACTGACGTGCGGTGAGTACATTTTTTTTTTTTTTGCATGTTTAGTGAGTTTTTCGCAAACGAGGGTATAAAACGTTAGATTTGGGTCTCGATTTGTGTTTGACCTGGTTTCGTTAAATCACCTACGGCTCTGTAGACCAATCAAATGCCGTCGAGGGAAGGAGTAAAACCCGGGACCAACGCCCGGGACCCGGGACCAAAATCCGGGACCAATTTTTATTGGCACCAAAAAGGCACTAAGCATGCAAATAATTACATGAAATTTACACCATATATAGTTTAAAGGGTCTTCTCAAAGGTCCATATATTTGTCTTCCAAGCATATTCGAAATATCTGGGAATTTGACCAAAATATAGGACCCCATCGAGGAATTTAGACCCGGGACCAGTTTTTGCGGTATTGACGATGTTAGGGAAATTGCAATTTTTGTCATTGTAATCGTTTGGTAAACAATTATTTTCATGTTTTGCTAACTGTACACATATCAAAGAAAGCTAGAATGAAAACAATCTGCAATAAAATCCCACAGATATTTGAGAAAACCAGCCCGGGACCAACACCGTTACACGGGACCAAAATTTCCATAATTCATTGTTTGCGCTATTGACGTTGTCATAACATTAACTATTTTCTATTCCATAATTGTTTGCTTAGTCATATATGCATCTTTAAGCCAACTCTTAAGATGTTACTTAAGAAAAAATATCTTAAATGCATCCCATATTGATTAAGAAAATAAGTTTCTTAGGCCGGGACCAAACTGGGATTATCGCAATAAATCTAAGCATTTTTGTTATTTTGGTCCCGTGTTGGTCCCGGTCTGATTTCCTCCGTAATTTTAATAAATATCAACGATAATTTTGCATTTTGATCTTCTTTAATAACATACCAGATCATGACAGCTCATTAAAATAATTGCATGTACAAGGATTTAAATGGGTAAAATTGAGATTTACTTGACATCGCAAATATGGATCATAAAATTTGGTCCCGGATTGGTCCCGGGCTACCTTTCTCCTACATTTATGAAAATTCTAAACGGACTTTTTCATTTTAGTATTCTTTGACATGTTAACAGATGGCAAAACATAAAAATTATTGTATATGAAGCGATTATAATGGCAAAAATCACGAGTTATCGGACATCGTCAATACCGCAAAAATTGGTCCCGGGTCTAAATTCTTGGATGGGGTCCTATGTTTTGATCAAAATTTCAAACAGTTTGAGATTTTTGGGAAAACGATGATATACATCATTGAAAAGACCCTATAAACTACAATTAGGCCAATTTTTATTTTATTTGATTCACGCAAAATGACTTTTTGATGACCGTAAAAATTGGTCCCGGATTTTGGTCCCGGGTCCCGGGCGTTGGTCCCGGGTTTTACTCCTTCCCTGCCGTCGATTTGGAGGTGTGGCTCTGTCGACCAATCAAATGCACAACTGACGTGAAGAATGTGTGTAAAGCTGCTGTGACCTGCACTATAATGTAACAACATGATTTCCGATTTTATTCAGACTGGCTTGTAATGACATTATGATTAACTAAGTTTTCTTCGATGTCAATTCAATCTAACAAGTTTACCACATTATACAGTTTATGCTGAATCTGAATGGTTTACTGTTGATACGCTAAATTGACAATACTTCAATAGAGTGGTCGAAAGAAGTGAAATCAGTATCTGGCTAATTTTCTTCATTGGCCCATTTATGTATTGTTCATTCACTACTTTTGGTCACTACCTCAGCCTTTGTTAAGGGTGTGTTTTAACAGGCAGAAAATCGTTTGTAATTTTGTTAAAAATCGCTCCGATGTGGTTCGTTTTCTACTTTCATTTTGACCGGAAATAACACATGGCCGAGTAGCTCTTTTTATGGAATATCATACATTTTATGTCAGCTTGAAGCATAATGATGCTTGAAGTAGCTGATGTGTAAGTTTCTATCTGCTCGATGATCAGTTTATTTAACAGAGTCAGTGAAGTCGAACAAAACGAATGACAAGTTAAAACTTTTCGAAAATGCTTACTTTGCACTGTTTTTGCATTGTGATTCTATGAACATTTTTTTATTTGGCATCCTGGGACAATAGAACTTGGGCTAAGATGCATTGTTTGGCTTACAGATTTTTCTCGAGATGCATGCCTGTGTTTTTTTCAAAGTGTTTATATGTTTATTTAATAGCCTAACCAGGTCGGGTTGAAACGTGAAAATGAGTATATACCTATTTTTAAGTATATACTTAGTTTTAAGGATAGCAGCTCATAGTAAGAGATAGGAAAATCAATGCAAAAAACTAACTAGTGACTTTATACAATAAAGAGAAAGAGTTGCAAAACCAAACTTGGCCAGTTGTTAAAGGGTCATATACACTTTCAGATTTTAAAATAATTTTTAACATCTACCGATGCATTGTTGGGTTAGCACACTTTTTGTTTTGTATGTATTTTCCCATTTGAAGATTTATTGATTATTACTAATCATTGTTTACTTTGAGAATATCCCAGTGGGAGGTATCTATACTAAGTGAGAGAAGGGTGTGTATTTGTGTGAAATTCAAGGGATTGTCTCATACATATCCTAAATGCATGTTTCCTTCAAAATGCAGAAAATGCAACGGTAGAAGTTGAAAATTATTTAAAAATCTGAAAGAGTATATGAACCTTTAACAACTGGCCAAGTATGGTTTTGCAACTCTTTCTCTTTACTGTGTAAAGTCATAATTTGATTTTCTGCATTGATTTTCCTATCTCTAAGTATGAGCTGCTATCCTTAAAATTAAGTATATACTCAAAAATAGGTATATACTCATTTTCACGTTTCAACCCGACCTGCTAACATATCAGTTTAACTGAGTTAGGCGTAAAAAAATAATAGCTGTGTTTCCTCTAACCGATCGACCCTGTCTCAACCCGCCGACTCTGCTATTTTTATGGTTAAAATAAAAAAATAAAAATTACGACATCCGACCCAGCATTTTCTGTAGCCCGACCCAAGCATTTCGTGTTGCGGGTTTTGTTGGTTTTTCTGATATGTCTCTGATAGTTTCAGCGTCTATTCTGTTGTATCGAAGAGTTCCCCCAATTATTTAGCGAGACTCCGTCGAAATGACGTAGAATTTGGTGTCATTTAGAACCCACCGTGGCGCTGTGGTTAAGCCATTTGCCTTGTAAACCAGAGATTGTAGATACAATCCCGGGTTTCTCCAGTCCTTCGTATTGAGTCTATAAACTGAGGCCCCATGACAATTTTCCAGAACAAACTGCTCACAAGGACATACTGTGACGAGGCTGAAGACTGTGCTGTGAATAGTCTTCAGACATGACTTACGGACAAAATCTGTACCCACACGCACTCACACTGACTTCATGCGCCATTCAGGAGTTTATTCCACTGTGAATTAGAAATGTCTTGTTCTAAAAGTGAATATACCGAAGGCATGTCACAACACTTCAAAGTGTTCTTAATTAAACAAACTTTTCTCATCTGGGTCTAACCTGTCTTTCTGCAATATGATATACCGGTCCCGATAGCGTAATGGTTACAGGGTCCGCTGCAGAAGCGGGAGGCTGTGGGTTCGATCCAAGGCCGCGTCATTCCAAAGACGGTAAAAAATGGTACCAGTCGCTATCTTGCTAAAATGCGCTCAGAATCTATAAGGCGAACACTGGCTTCTCTCCACCTACTCCTACCTCCCCCGCAAAATAAAATGACTTCAATGATAGAGTATGGCATACTGTAAATATGTTAAGATGATAGTAAGTGGCGGGTAATGTACATGTAGTTCTATCATCGGAGACTTGTGATGGTAATCATACCGTAACTCGGGGATAGCAGAGACCTCCTAGCGGTTGGAGGATAATACAATCAGAATAAACAGGTGTTGCTTTCAGAGAATTCTTCAGTTGTGCGTTCTAGGGACTAAATACTCCCCCATCCAAATCCCTGGTGAAATGATGTCATTTGGCGTGTCACCAGTAAACTACATGTATTCAGCTAAAATGAGATTCAGTAATCCCTTATAAAGGGAGTCCCTGCATTTGGCATTTTCGTTGGTTCAGTTGCAGTTGCAGTTGTACAATGGGAACAGATATGCAGTTACAGTTATAGTTTTGAATTCGGGAGTAGTCTTTTTATCGAAATTTACATGTTGATGGTTTGTGTTCTTCAAATTTCGTTTTGAAAATATAGCTGTTTATTTCTTATTAGTTTGTCAATACTGGCCTTTCCTGCTAAGTTGCATGCAATAAGAGTATTGCTGTGTGAAATATGTCAGATTATACCATCCCTAAATTGTTTGTATTGGGGTTTTGCATCGCAGTCGACTTTATTTAGGTCATGTTGCCATTGTTGGGATGCATATCTGAGAGAAGGTTTCTTTCTGGAGGACAAGACCCAATGCTGGTGGGATTCCAACACAGTACTTTACAGTTCAGCGAGCTCTACCACTAGGCCACCCTGCTCTCAGATAGTGGTCTATGAACAAGATGAGACTGAAAGTTTATCAACATCATTTGAGGCAAGGAGACTGAATCTTATTATAAAATATGTTGCCAGTCTTTGACATTGATGGGTTCACATGGCTAAAGAACGTACCTTTGCGCGGCATTGACCATTTTGACCTTTTTCAATAAAAACTGCGTATAAAAAAATTACATTTACCTACCTACCCTGGATTTTTTTGCGTAAAAATTAAAATGAAAATAAAAAGATTTTCCTACCTACCTACCCTAATGTTTTTTCAGACCGTTAGCGGAAACACAGCTATTTTTTTTTAGGCCTTATGATGTTGGTTCACCCTATAATTTTTAGCACTTTCTGTCAAATTTTGACAAAATTATGCAATTTTGAAAATTTCTTTGATTTTTTTTTCCACTTTTTGGTCAACTTGAAATTTTTGAATGGTGAATGATGGGTTATGAAATTTCATATACACATTCCCCATGAAAAAATATTTGACCCATATTTTTCATGTCTAAGTTATGCCCCTTTTTGGAGTTATGTCCCTTTGAAAACAAAATTTGAAAATCTTGTGTGCAAGATATCTCAAAAAGTACTTGAGCTAGAGTCTTCATATTTGGTATACTGGTTGATGCTGAGAAGAAGCTCACCTGGTAAACTTTTGAGGACTTTCAGTCAAATTTCGACAAAATTACTCCTTTTTAGCTCACCTGAGCAGTTAGGCTCACAAGGTGAGCTTATAGGATGGCCATGATCCGGCGTCCGTCCGGCGTCCGTCCGTCCACAATTTCAAAGATCTTCTCCTCTGAAACCGCTTGGCCAATCAAAGCCAAATTTTATATGAAGCATCAATAGGAAGGGGGAACCAATGTGTATATAAGAAATCCAGGTCACATGACCAAGATGGCCTCCATGCCCATATATGGTAAAAACCCTTCAAAAATCTTCTTCTCCAGAACCGGTGGACCGATTTCAACGAAACTTGGCATGAAGCATCAATGGCTCAAGCACTACAATGTATATATAAATCATGCCCCTGTGATGACCTTGACCTATTTTACGGCAAGGTCAACAGAGGTCGCCAATGCATTTGAATGGGGAAAGCTTTTAAAATGTCATTTAAAGTTAAAGTCTTGCAGGAAATGGGCAATAGGACTGTAAATTAATGATTCTGAAAAAATTGGACCCCAGGGGCTCATGTGCCCCCACCCCGGGGCAATATACATGTATATCTCCATAATATTCAAACGTCTTCTCCTCTGAAACCACTTGGCCAATCAAAGCCAAATTTTATGTGAAGCATTGATAGGAAGGGGTAACAAATATGTAGATAAAAAATCCAGGTCACTTGACCAAAATTCTCCATGCCCATATATGGTAAAAACCCTTCAAAAATCTTCTTCTCCAGAACCGGTGGACCGATTTCAGCGAAACTTGGCATGAAGCATCGATGGCTCAAGCACTACAATGTGTATATAAATCATGACCCTGTGATGACCTTGACCTATTTTACGGCAAGGTCAACATAGGTTGCCAATGCATTTGAATGGGGAAAACTTTTAAAATGTCATTTAAAGTGAAAGTCTTGCAGGAAATGGGAAGTAGGACTGAATATTAATGATTCTGAAAAAATTGGACCCCAGGGGCTCATGTGCCCCCACCCCGGGGCAATATAAATGTTAAATACCATTATATTAAAACATGTTTATTGGTACACGTATATGCAGCAGATCTCAGGTGAGCGTTTACAGGACATTGGTCCTCTGGTTTGATTTTTTACTCCATTTCTAAATTGTCTGCAAAAAGCTTACATTCTGTTTCTGTTCCATCAACTTCTTCAGGAAATTAAATTTCGATTCATTCATATGAAATAAATGAATCATACATAGTGCCAGTTTAGGGACAAGCATACAGTTGGGGGCATGAAGTTTTACAAATACGCATTTCTAGTTCTCTTTTTTTTTTCAGGTCAATCAGTCATACAGAGTCTGTAGACAGTTTACTATCTGACATGAACACATGAAGGAATTTGTTTGATGGGTGGCACAGATGTAGTAAATGGGTAAGAGCATGTTGGAAAGTGAAGATGGTCATGAATTTTATTTATTGGTGAAATATAGAGCAACAAGTTTGTAGTTTATATCAGATTCTTTTTATAAAGAGGCAAAAGTGGGCAATGGTCATGAAATGGCACAACTGGAAAGAAATTCCCACCCAAATGGGAAAAGACTAAATTGACAATCAGGTAATTGTACCAAGAAAGCATATGGTAAGCGAATGAGCAGCTGCTTCCAAGGTGGTCACTCAGCAAATTGAACTTAACTAAAAATATGAAAACATGCATAAAGAGCAAACAGCACATAATGTGAACCAATAACCATAAACAATTAGAACCACAACAGAAGTATGGCCTTTGAACAATCAGTTTAAAAATATAAAATGTTTGGAAACCACCTTTTGTATTTCACCTTCTTCAAAAATAGTTACTGACAAATATAATTCACCAAACTGCCAATGTATCTGAAAATGGTTATCAAATAATCAGTAAAGGCTAAAAGTGAGCTTAACCATGCATCTAATATATATAAGGGAGGTAATCTAAATACATGCATATTCACAATGTTATAGGAAATTCCAGGACTTCATTCAAATGTTAGCATCTCATTTAATGGGACCTAATGATGAAAGGCATATAGCAAACATATCGTACAGGACCTAAGGGGACTGGAAGTTTGATATTTTGTGGCATCATATTAAATGAAGCATTTGATAAAAATCTTTTTGAAAAAAATAATGGCATGCTGCTTTAGTCTTAAATTATAAACAAATACATGTAGTTACAAAGAACTTCTGCAAAGGTAGCTATATTGATATAATGTACATGTTCATGACATTTGTAAAGTCTTTAGCTGTAGTTTTAGTAACTTTTACTGTTTTATATGAGCTGCCGTGTATAAAAAGCAACAATGTGGTTTCCGAACAGGCCTGACACAAACCGACTTGTACAAGCACAGACAAGAGCTAGAATGTTGAAATTTCAGATTTCAGTAGAAGAAGAATTGTACTATCCGAGTAGCGAAAACAAAGGCGCCGATCAGCAGTTACTGCGAAGCTGATCTGTGCCTTTGTTTTTTACTATAAAGATTGTTGTTTTTCCCATGTGGCGGCTCATATATCATTCATTGATTTTTCCAGTGACATTGACAAGAATGGTTTTATCACCATGAAGAAGATGACTGACATCATTGATGCTATTTCAAGCATGGTTGAGAACACAAAGATGAAGATATGCCAGAGAAGAGGGTCAGGAAGAGGTTTCTCTCAGATGGAAATGGTTAGCTTTGCTGAAGGCTAATGGGGAGCTTATAGGATGGTACTCAAGCCGGCATCCCTGCATGTGTGCGTTCACATTTTCAAAGATTTTCTTCTCTGAAACAGCTTGACCAATCAAAGCCAAATTTTGTATGAGCATCTATAGGATGTTGGGACCAAAGTCCAACGTCTATATAAATAATTCAGGTCACATGACCAAGATGCTCAACTTTGCGTGAAGCATGAATCACTAAAGTACTACAAAGTATATATAAATCATGACCCTGTTTAGACCTTGGCATATTTTACTGCAAGATCATCATAGGTCGCTTATGCATTTGAATGGGAAAAACTGGTTAAATGTCATTTAAAAAGAATATCTTGCATGGAATGGGCAGCAGGACTGAATATAAATGATTCTGAAAACTTTCCACCCCACAGGCTCATCTGCCCCTCCCCCCATTTTGTGAAGAAGTAGGACTGAATATCAATGATTTTAAAAAAAGATTAGACCTCAGGGGTTCATCTGCTTCCACCTGGGGGCAATATTATGTATACAACCATAATTTTTAAACCTCTTCTCTGAAACTGCTTGGCTTATCAATGCCAACTTAAAGGAAGTGGGAACCAATGTGTATACAAAAAATTCTGGTCAAGATGGCTGCCATGCCCATGCATGGTAAAATCCACGACTTCTTTTCTTTTGTCCAGTGAATGTATTTTTTGACTCTCAGGAGAGCGTTCATTGCATTTGGGCTACTTGTTGAGATTCCTAATTCCTATGAATGAGTTACTTGATACTAAAGCACCTTTAAATATTTTTCACAAGGGGTGTTGCTGGTATTTCAGACAGGATGTAGCTGCGATGTCAGGCCAAAACTAATATCATATAATAACTCAGCTTTTAATCTCAACTGAAAATTTGTAAAAACCTGTTTAAAATCATATTGATTCCTAATTTGATTAGAAGAAGAGTGTCAATACAAATGCTGTAAATGTCATGTACAGATAATTTTGAGCCTGGGTCAAAAGTTAGAAAGTCCAATGGATAGACACTCAAAATTAGTAACTTTTTAATTTCAGGCTGGAGAACATTTTTCTGCTTCCTGCAATTATAATGTTGCAACTTCATGGTAATATGTTTGATTAGCACTGAGATGAACCCAAGAACAGCCCTAAATCAGCAAATCTTGTATTGGTATGTAGATTTGCTCATGAAAATGTTCTTCCTCTTCTGCTCATACAAATGTAACATTTGTCTGTTGTGAAAGAAATTTGCATTAAACACTAGTAACATGCCTATGGGAAGCTAACCTGTGAACTGGATGGTTTATAGGATAGAATGGACCTTAGCTGTTTACCATGGGGGACCGTTAAAGTTTTGTAAGCCAAATGAGCAGCTATTTTCCCAATAGGTGGCCACTCAGTTACCTTAACTAAAAAAATGAAAACATACATAAGGCGCCAACAGCACCAAAAATTTTAAACACCAAGACATAAGACAAAAAGAACCACCACAGAAGTATCTCAAATCTTCTACTCCAGAACTAGTGCACCAGTTTCAACAGAACTTGGGATGTTGCAGGCGGAAACAATCTATGCTTATAAATTACGACTTTCACTGTCATTGACCTACTTGAGGCAATAGTGAACTCTAGGTTCCCTGGGCATTTGGTTTGGGAAAACTGAAGAAAATGTCATTGAGAAGGAAAATCTTGCACAAAATTAGCAAATTGACAGAATATGCTGCATGAGTCTGACCAACAACAACAACAACAACAACAAAAAAGGATCCCAAGAATTTATCTGTCAGCACCTTGGATTTATATACATGCATTTGACCATTTATAGTATTCATACATGTTTTAATATTGTTATACATGTATATACCAGACCTCAGGTTATCATTTACTAGACCATTGACCCTTTCGTTTCAGAGAACCTGCCAGTCTCAAATTAGGCCAGTTCCTTCAACCACCAGCTCATCAACTCAGGCAGTGCTAAATGCAGAGATATTCCAAGGAAAAGATGACTGAAAGAAATTACTTTGTCATTCATGGAATTTGATGATAATTTTCAAAATTTGTTGAGCTCATAATTGGCTTGAAAATGACAAGTATACCAAAAACCATGACAGTTTTAGTAAATGGTGAAAAAATATGAATTGACATGGACTGCAAACATAACTGAAACAGTAAGAGTGTATGATGAGAATGCTTCAGACAACACGGCTATTCTTGGTCTACACGTTAATGTCCAGTACAAAAGGAAATATTGAAATGCTCTGTTTAAGTAAATGATAAATGGATACTGTGTCATTTTCTTATTAAAACCGGCAATGTCTGTGATATTGAACTCTAAAAATCTGATTACATATCATAACATTCTTCACAGAACACATACAGTATTTTAAAAAAAGGTACAAGTAGGCAAAGATCAGGAAAAGGCACAGTCAGAAAAAGAATCCCACTCCAAAAACCCGAAGTGGGAAAAAACTAAGCTAACAATCAGGTACTTATACCATGAAAACATTTCGTAAGCAGAATGAGCAGCTATTTTCCCAATAGGCGGCCAATCAGTTAACTAAAAATATGAAAACATATATAAAGCGCCAACAGCACAAAAGTATTAAACGCCAAGACATAAAACAAAAAAGAAGCACCACAGAAGTTTGCATCTGAATCTGAATGGTTTACCAGTGACTCGCCAAACTGACAATACTTCACTAGGGGGTGCACCAGAAGGGAAATCAGTCCAACACATATGCCAACTCAAAAACAAGTTCTACCTCAACTGAGCCAAAGACTCACTGTTGAGCTAATAGGTGCTAGTTCAGCTAAAAGGATTGGCATGTCATGGCGTCAGTCGGCTTTGTCAATTTTATTTGTACATGATAAATGAAAATCTCCTCTAAACCTCATGGTGTATATTAGCCAACTTTCAAATCGAAATCTTATTCCAATTTGTTACAACGTTTCCCACAGTAATATCTTAGAAATGCCTAAGAAACAAAATTTGACATCGCCACAAAATGGGTTAAAGTCATCGTTGGATCAAATAGTGACTGCTTTCCCAGTTTTGTTTGGTTTACTTTAGTTAAATGATTGATGGCTTATTTAACTTTCCAGTCAAATTATTTTGTCATAGTGAGAAGCCACTACTTTCTGGGTTATAAACTATGTCAAATCTGCCTTCGTTTCTAAAAACTTTCTAGTAATATGATGGAGATAATTCATTTTGCATGTAGCAACGCCATATATAATATGAATACTTCATATTATATTTTTCTTGTTTCATGTTGTATACCCAGTCGTTTGCATAAATTTCACATATTTCATTGCATAATAATTAAAATGGGAAAAGACACAAGTTAAATCAACATTATTGTCCTCCCTCTCAAATCTACTGACTGATTCTGATGGTACAGATCTAGATTATATTATTTTATTTTAATACATATTAACCGTCGATTGCATAGTATTATACCTCTATTGGAGAAAGACCTTGACGGTAAAAAGTAGATCAGCTGGCTAACCTGCACTCCGATACACTTCGTGACCTCGCTCCTCTCCCGTAACAGCTTAGCATAGGTTGCCTTTAAACTATGGTCGAACAGATTATGGATTTCGTAAGAAGCTTATATCTGCTTTATTTGGTGAAAATTGTTAGAATTTTTGTTATGTTTTGTTAGAAAAAGCATAAATCGTTTAGTAAACATCTGGTTAGCCTGCAGAATTTCAATAAATTTGCAAAAAACAATCGATTTTCTACTTTTTGTCTCATATTTTACAGTAGTCTCCCCTTATCTATTTATAGACGTATGTGATATTTTCAACAGAAAACACGAAGTATTTTATGAATCTGCGTCATTTTACATTTGGAATATATATAAATTAAGTCCTATCAGTCAGAAAAGATATAACATAGCATAATTTTTAATTTCTTTGGAGTCTTCAATGATTTTTCATTTTCGACTAAGGGTTCAATAGAAGTCATTTCCGTCGGTATGGAGAGGTCTAACGGAATACCGATGTAAATATTCCGTCTAGGTAAAAAGTAGAAACTTGAAAGCTTGCAGTTATTTTTGTATACACATGTAACAAATGTATATTTAACAAAATTCGATGAGAGATCAGAATTAAATGGCAGGTTCCGGATGCATTTTAGCAATGAATGAGGAATTTAACTAAAAAAAATAGTTTAGCAATATTAAATTGAGGTTTTTAATGGAGTTTCAGTCTTTTTAATTGGGTGTATTTCATCGACATAATGCTACTACATTGTGAATCAAGCAACGCAATGGGCGATAGCAGCCAATGATATTCATAAGCTATGCAACTTGTGTATTACAATGCAGTGGTAGAGCTAGGTGTTAGAGAGGGCATGTGCATGTTATTTGTACGAGGGCACTTAAAGCGTGAAATTCTGCTATGAGGGCACAGAAAGCATTCTTTTTCTCAGTCATGAAAAATGTGCACTTTTGTGCTACAAATAGCTATCTCATCTCCATTAAAAGCTTTATAGTCAAAAGATAACCAAATCTTTAACAGAAATATCCAGTTTTGTGTATTTTTTAATGTTTTAATGTTCTCAAAAGGACTGGGTGCAACTCTCTGGCAGGGTGCATTTTCCATTTTCAAAATGAGGGCAGGGTGCTCCCACCTTGGACGTCCCTCTAGCTCTAATATTGAAGCACAATATGTAATTTTAGATCCGAAGTCACATTGTAAAAGCATTCACAAGTAAAATAATATTTACTTAAATTGAATGTTTTATTGAAAAACCCTCACAGAAGAGCCGGCGAACTGTCTCAAAATCCGCCGTTGAATTGTAAAAAAAAAAAAAAAGTTCAGTACGCTTCGTCGGTGAGTTACAAGATGGCTGCCTTGTAGTAGTACATGTAGTAGTAGTAGTAGTAGTAGTAGTAGTAGTAGTAGAAGTAGTAGTAGTAGTCACTATGAACTCACTATACTCGACACCATAACAAGGTATTAGCTTCTGAATGGTGCTTCTTGACGGTTTTGTCTAAAATCTCTGGTTTGGCGGCCGGGTTGGTAGCATGTTGCTTCAAACTTGGAAGGGATGTCTGTGCCAGTGTTTGTTGAGTCTGCTTTAAAGCTGTTTACAGAGGGTGTTTTAACCACTGTATCTGGAAGGCCATTCCATGACAGTAGTAGCAGTAGTCGTGTTCCGCCGTTGACTTGTCGGCGAATCTCGTTTTCACCCCGAGTAAGGGTATTACCATCACCAGACCCCAATGATAGAACTACGATGCTCGCCACCAACCATCCCCTTAACCGTATTAACTGTGTACAGCTGTTTTTGGAGAAGAGAAGCCAGTGCTTGCCTTATAATGCTGAGCGCCAAGCACGGTAGCCACTTCACCATTAATGGCATTTTTGCATTATCCGCTGGTTCCCAGCTTTAAAAAATCAATATTGGAAATACAGGTAACCAGAACCCCCCTGACCTCAAAGGAGACCTCAAAGGTCAGGGGGGGGTTCTGGTTACCTGTTTTTCCAATATTGATTTTTTTGTAAGCAGGAAACCAGCCGATAATGCAAAAATGGTGACTGGTACCATTTTTAACGTCTTTGGTATGACGTGGCACGGGATCGAACCCACGACCTCCAGCTTCCGAAGCGGACGCTCTAACCGACATATCTATCTATCTATCTTCTGATACTGAGTCGATCAATTTCTGATCATCACCTCAGGTGTGGGGTGGGTGGCTAAATTTAGAATTTAGTCAAGGGAAAATAAAACATTTGGGGTGGACCATTAAAACTATTTACAAGATATAGATGAGAGGCATACTAAAACGCATGCCTCTGGGCTAATGATTTAAATAGAAGCCTTAAATTCCTCAATGGTCTTAGATAGGACCACTGAAGAAGGGAGACTATTCCAAACCGGAATAGTTCTGGGGAAAAAGGAATTTTTCAGGGCATCACTATAGGCAAATGGTCTTGTGTATTGTGATTCATGTGATGCCCGAGTATGCCTTAGATTGGGTGCCGGGGTCAGGTATTTGTCTTTATCAAGAGACACTGTACCGGAGTGTATCTTGTAGAAGAAGGTTAAGGAGGACCGCTCCCTGCGAGACTCCAGGGATGGCCACTCAAGTTCGTCTAGCATTTCACCGACGCTACTGGTGTTCCTCCATCGCCTGCAGGTCCACCGGGCAGCAGTCCTCTGCACCTTCTCCACCATCTCAATCTGAGTTTCATGATATATAGGGATGCCAAATAGGAGCTGCATACTCAAGTTGAGGCCGAACCAATGTTTTGTATGCAACTTCCTTAGTATGCCTAGGTGCCAGTGCCAAATTGCGCCGAAGAAAACCCAAAGTCTTAGTTGCCTTGCATGTAATTTCAGAAATGTGTTGACCCCAATCAAGATCATCTGTGATAGTTAAACCGAGGTATTTAGCGGACTGAACCTGTTCTAATGTTTGCTGATGCAGTGTGTAATTGAAATCTATATGCCTGCTTGGATGTAGCCGCGTCACCCTCATTGAATGACATTTGCTAACATTGAATTTCATTTGCCAATCCATTTCCCATTTGGCCAAGCTATTCAGGTCATCTTGTAAAATTTGACAATCCAATGGTGACTTGACATTTCTGTATAAAACACAATCATCAGCAAATAGCCGAACAGATGACCTGATGTTGTCAGCACTGGCCCCTAACAAACGGATCAGGGGCCAGTGGTTGTCAGGAAGATCATTAATGAAAATAAGAAATAGGACCGGTCCTAAGACCGATCCTTGTGGGACACCAGAAAGAACCGGGACTGGATCTGAGGCACGGCCATCTAATACCACTGTTTGAGAGCGCTCAGAGAGCCACGAGTCGATCCACTTATGTGTAGATCCTCTAATCCCGTAGAAGTCAAGTTTGTATAATAACCTTTTATGTGGGACCTTGTCAAAGGCCTTAGCGAAATCCATGACAACCACATCCGTCCGCCTGTGGCCACGACCCACCGCCCGGTCCAGATTACTAACCAAATCATGATAAAACTGAACCAACTGGGTTTCGCAAGACCTTTGACTTCGGAACCCATGCTGACAGTCAGCAAGAATGTTTTCAAGAGCCAAGTGTTTGTTTATGTTGCTGACTATTATATGCTCTAGAGTTTTGCAACAGATACAAGTAAGCGACACCGGTCGATAATTAGCTGCATCATATTTCTCACCTTTCTTAAATACCGGGGCTACATTTGCCTGTCGCCAATCGTCTGGTACAGCACCCTGAGCAAGCGACTCATTGAAGATATAGGTCAGTACAGGAGCATATGCACGATAACCGTACAACTAGTTAATGAATATTTTAAAAGCCTGTGTTTCATTGGTTTAAGGAGATTCATTGATCCAATCAGAGTTAAGCTTACATATACAGCAGTCTACGCCGGCTGAAAGAGGAAATAGAATTTGCAAAATGTCAGAAAAACTATTGTGGGGCGTTAAAAACGGAGATGTTGAAGTAGTCAAACAAGGAATCAGCAAGGCATTATATTTATCCATTACTTATCCATACTTAAGGCCTGCATGATATGAATAACTATGTTTAAAACGGCCATTGACATACCTAGTCCGTGTATTTTGAGGTGGGTGGGGTAGTATAGTCTGTCTCAAAAGTTAAAGTCTGAGCGTTAGGCCATCTTTGAGATACTTAACACCGGAAGCCAGGCAACAAAATAAAAATAAGAGGAGATAGGAATAAGGAAACCTGGTTCCTTTCAGGGCTTTTTCTCTGTATAAAACGACACTGGCTATCCGCACGACGGTCGTGCCGATAACGCCGCTTATCGGCACGACTGTCGTGCGGATAAGCGGCGTTATCGGCACGACAGGAAAATCGATATCCAAATGTTAAATGTGTTTAGAAATTGATACATTCTAAGTTGAAAAATATATTACACTGGCTTCAAAACTGAAACAGAATATTACACATGCAGGATTTTTTTACTTTTTAATTAACAAAATTGTTATTTTGCTGAAATTGGCTTACCTGTAAATTTACCTGTAAAAATCAGTCATGCGTATGCGTAACGAGAAAGTAATAATCGTTACCTAAATAATAAAATAATGTGGTTATCAAAAAGAATAAACAGCCTTAAAGTTTGATTTTAACAATGGAGTATCGAAACATTTCAGTAACACAATTAAAAAAATGCAATTATTATATTTTTGTCTGCTGTTACAAATTTACTGTGATTCAGTTTACATCAGCCAAATTAATCAAGTCAACTAGTTTTCTTATTCATAATTAACAAATATGTTGATTTTGAATGTAGTTCAATAGCTAAACACAAAATCATTTTATTTAATGACAAATTAAAAGTTTAATGCATACGTAAGCTTGTTAGAAAATCCTATACTCCCGTCGTGCCGATAGCCAATACCTGTAGCATTGGCTATCCGCACGACAGTCGGGCCGATAACGCCGCTTATCCGCACGACCGTCGTGCGGATAACGCCGTTTATCGGCACGACCGTCGTGCGGATAGCCTCAGCTGGCTAACCTGCACTCCGATACACTTCGTGACCTCGCTCCTCTCTCATGACAGCTTAGCATTAGTTGCCTTTAAACTATGGTCGAACAGATTATTCTTGAAAACGCCGTGACGTCACTTCCGGTAAACTAGTTGCTTAGCGACCGGAACGACATGACCACAGACCGTTTGTTTACATTGTCATTTATCGGGAAATATTAAAAATCGGGCTGTAAATTTCTAATTTTCATAAGTTTCTGTTCAGATATTGTAGCATTTCATGGCAAAAACTCAATTCAGTGCACTGACATCGATATCTAAGTTGAAATAACGGAATAATGAACAAAATAAACTCACAAACTGTGCCTTCTCCATGTGGGTGGGGTATGCGATGAAGTGTTTTTCTTCACTTCTCTTTTCATTTCTAAAGTGATTTTTTAAAGGATGCTTTGTAAAATTGAACTAAAACAAGTAAGAACATCTGTGGAGATTATGATATCAAATTTTATGACATTTAAATGAGTCTTAAATGATTTCACAGCTGTTTAATTAGAGGGTACTAATAGTAGGTGACAATTTTAAAAGGACCTACATTTTGAATAAGACTTGGCCCACCTTTGTATATGGTATCAGGGATAATCAGAAATTGATTGTTGGGAGTAATAAGTAGAAGTAATACTGTACTGTAAACTGCATCTTCCCAGATAGCACGTATACATTGGCCCTCCATTGGCCCATCGGACGCCGCACGATTGGCCCATGGTTGTAAATATTGAATGGGCCAACCTAGTGTTTGCTCATCGGCCCATATTTGGCCCATAACATTGGTTCGACATTGGGCCAATGCCGGGAGGTTTTGCATTTTTTGTTGGCCCATCACTGTTTGAATGTGCTCATTACAAACTATGGACAATGTATTTCTATCGCATATGTCAATTTGGTACAGTTTCTTGATCTGCAGCACCACGGTGACAGTCGAGCTTGGTCTCTTGTCTTTGGAAAAGGTAAACTCTTCATTTTTCGTTTTCTCTGTGCTGGATAACTTTGACGACTGGTCTTCTGAAAACAAACGAATAAATACAGCACCATGACAAAAACATAAACAAGCCTCATTTATGCGACATTTGAACGCGTGCATTTTAGCTCGTTTAAGAAATACATGTTAAAACTAAAACCTCTTTGTTGCAACGAAGTGTGATGGCTACAGGAAATAAAACATTGAATTATATTATATAAAATCAATTATATTTACGCAACTGCCTTTAATAAGATGGAGAAATGAGCTTTATAATCAATGCAAAAAAAAAATAATAAATAAATAAATAAAACTTACCCTCTAAACCTCAGAGTGTCTGTTTCCTAACTTCTTTAAAACTTCATGCGAAACATCTGTTAATAATTCTCACATGCCTGAGAAATTTTCTCGTTGCTATGACAACTGATGTACTCTTGTACTCTGGCTGGAGCAGCGAAGCAATTAATAAAGCACAATATTATGAAAAGACGTGTTACAGTGAAAAAGGTGTTAACTTCAATTTTGCTTCCATTGCTTACTGAATATTTACAGATTAGATATACAGTAAGTTTAAATGGCCTGGTCAAGGAAGTAACTGCTTTATTAAGTTAATAGTTTTAAAATCATTGATGGTGATTTACATATAAATCATAATAATTAATTATGATTGACATATAAAATTGAAACTATGAGGAAACCGGACTGTCTCTTTATTGAATAAGATTTAAAGACAGCAATTAATCGATTACAAATTAACACCGGTCAGTATTTAATCATATACGAATCGGCCAATGATATGCCAACCATCGGCCAACGGAGAGTGTACACGACAAGTTTTTATTTATTTTCTCAGGCTCCTTTGTATGAGCCTTGTCATACTTTGTCACTACAGTTAACACTTTCCCTCAATTCGAACTTAAACTTGTATGCATTAATTACTAAACTATATAGAAAAAAAAGAAATAAAAGAAATTCCTATACTATTACAGCATGCAAACAACATCAACGAACGTTGTGTGCCTGCTGGGTATAAGTACATCGTTTATTACAATGGCTAACAAATATTGGGCCACTCTTGTTTCTGTGAAAGAAAATCACTTTCATGATCCGTTGCAGTAATAGATCGTTTGCCAAAGTTGGGCCAACGTCGGCAAATATTGCATGTGAATGCACTACCACACCAACATTGGCCCAATCATGTATATGCGACCGCAACCAAATGCCAATTACCCAATCAATATGCAATGTTGGCCCAATGATATTTGCTATCTGGGTTTCAACAAAATTTGTCTTAAAAGAACTAAAATAGATTTAAATTTTATTAGCTCCATCATCATATATGAACCTATATATATACATTTATATACTGATTTTTTTTTTTATTTGCAGAGTACTACAGAAGATATACCGGTATTGCTCAAAGATATTAGCAATAGACGACATTTGACTATAAGAAGCTGACCGACATTCTCCCTAGTCCAACCAAATAAACCGACACTTGTCGGATATAATTAAGATACTGCTAAGTGTTGAATAATGTGTAGAAATGATAAAAAAAAAAAAAAAAAAAAAAAAAAACAAGCCGGACAACTTTCTGGTCCAACAAATCAAGGCGACACTTGTCGTATATAGGATAACTGACTATTGTGAAGAAATGAAAATACCAGCAGGCTGACATATTTTCTTGTCCAACAAAAAATAATACTTTTTGTAAAATAAGATGATTGAAGAATTAATAAAACAATTAGCCTTTTGCCATTGTTCTGGTACAACAAAACAAGCCGACTATTGTGAAGAAATGAAAATACAAGACTGCCGACATCTTTTCTGGTCCTAGAAAATAAACCGACACTTGTCGGATAATAAGATGATTGAAGAATAAATAAAACAGTTAGCCAGTCGACATTGTTCTTGTGAGGCAAAACAAGCCCACACCGGTCGGATATAGGATAACTGACTATTGTGCAGAAATGAAAATACAAGCCAGCCAACATTGTACTTGTTGCCTTTCAGTTTGGTTAAAACTTAACTGGATGACTACCTTGTTGGGAAAGAGCTAGTCATTCTGCTCTTCAAGTGTGTTGTCGGAAAATATTTTTGTCATGTTTTATGTATCAGGTGTCTATGTTGGGACTTTGAATTTAATTGCATCCTGGTCCTCCTATTCTTATTTTATGTGAAGAATTGATAGAACAAGATGGTCAACATTTTATCTGGTCCACCCAATATAAACTGACACTTGTTTGATACTAAGGCCAAAAAAAAAAAAAAAAAATGTTTCCGGTAACCCGACTGACCCTGTCAAAAACTCCCCGACTCTAATATTTTTTATACTCGAAAATCGAAAAAAGATTGTGTTTTGTGTTTTTCAAGTACCGGACCGGCAAAAGAATAAAAACTGTTGAATTGAAGTTTTAACTAAGAATCTGTGCATGTGCACTGGAGGAGAAAACAGTTTAATTCTGATTAAACTGTATATCTATGTGCAGGTATTTTACATGGTAAGGCTTCCCTAAAAAAAAAAAAAAAAAAATCCCGACCTATCGACCCATTTTTTTTTCTGGCATGTTACCGGAAACATTCTTATTTTTTCTTGGCCTAAGATGATTGAAGAATTGATAAAACAATTAGCCGGTCGACAATGTTCTGGTCAAACAAAACAAGCCGACACTTGTTGGATATAGGATAATTGACTATTGTGAAGAAAATACAAGCCGGCAACAAAACAAACCGACATTTGTCCGTTACATGATAATGGACTTATGTGAAGATTTGCTAAAACAAGGCGGTCAACATTTTATCTGGTCCACCCAAAATAAACCAACACTTGTTGGTAAATAAGATGATTGAAAAATTAATATTTAACAATTAGCCGGTCAACATTTTTCTGGTCTAAAAAAATACAATCCGACACTTGTCGATGTAGGACAACTGACTAGTGTGAAGAAATGAAAATACAAGCCGGCCAACATTTGTTTCTGGTCTAACGAAACAAACTGACATTTGTTGGATATAGGATTATTTATAAATGGACTGACATGAAGAATTAATAAAACAGAGTGGTCAACATTTTTTTCTGGTCCACACACAATAAACCGACACTTATCGGATATAGGATATTGACTATTGTGAAGAAATGTTTGTTTTGTTGGACCAGAAAAAAAATGTCGGCCAGCCCTTTTTTTTATTTGCATTTTTCAAAAACAAAAACAAACAAAAACGACTTTTTTTTTCAAGCCGACCAGCATTTTTTCTGGTCCAACAAAACAAACAAACTGACACTTGTCAGATATAGGATAATGGAAAAATGTAAATAGTCGATCAAACTAGCCAGCCGGCATATTTTCTAGTCCACACAAAATAAACCAACACTCATCAGATACAGTAAAATTGTCCTTTACCTACCCATCATATTAGGCATGGAAATTATTATATTACATGCAAAGTTTCCTTTTTGTACAAAAAATGTAGAAAATAGGAGATTAAGTTGCAGTTAATATCTTAAACTTTTTAATGTATTGGGCATCACCTTATATTTTGCATGAAATACTGAAATAGGCAAGTATAGCTTAAAATGGGAATGCTGAGTATGTAGTAAAAGTATGCATTGATCAGGAAATGGCATAATCAGAACAAAAGACACAGTCCATAAACTAAACTGGGACAAAATAAATAGACAATCAAGTTCTTATATAAAGAGAATGAATAGTATTAAGCAGAGCGCGCAGCTTTTTCCCAAGGGATAGGTAGAAACATATGTTTTAGTGGTTATGACGATATGTATGTAAACCAAGGTTCCGTCTCTATATAACCTTAGCTGTTAGTGGGACGTTAAACCCAAAATAAACAAACCAACCAAAGGGTTGACACTCAGTTTCCTGATCCTTTAACTAAACATGTCATATATGATCTCACATGACCATAAGAGAAGCAAACAGCACAAAAATCCCACAAAATTCAACAACAAAATAATAGGAACCACAACAGAATTTTCTCCTTAAAACGGTCAGTAATATAAAATTACTCGGAGGCTTAGTTCAGTATTTCAGCTCCTCTATTCCAAAACAAAATCGTGTGACCAATAGACTTAATTTTGTTTTCTGTAACCTGAATTTAAAATAATGACAGGACAGTGACCAACCTGGATGACCTTCCAGAATTTCTCATTTCATCAGCGGGATTGTCAGATGATTGTGCGTCTAAGTGGGGTCTTATATAGACTTAGTTTATATATGCCTTATGGGGGCTAATATTTTCTCAGGTGGCTGGTGTGATGTCATTTTCACATTTTCCAACTGCTGCACTTCTAGCTGATTCCAATTCTCTGACATACACATTTGCTACTATCGTTGTTTACGTTTCGTTAGTTCAAAAGGGATGGAAGAAAAGCAACAATAATAAACATGACACATATTTTTCTTTTGATTTCCAAATTAAAAACAGATAAATTAACATGAATACACCAGTTTTAAAGCAAATTAACTCGTTCAACTTATTATTTTACAAATAATTATCCACAGGTAATATGCAGTCGTCATACACGGCGACCATTTGTTTTCATAGCGTAGCAACAAATAGTCACGTGACTGAACAAATAAACCGGAAGTTCAAAGTCCCGAATGGATTTCCTAAGAAGCTTATAGCTGCTTTATTTGGTGAGAATTATTAGAATTTTTCTTATGTTTTGTTAGAAAATGCAAAAATCTTTTTGTAAACATCTGGTTAGCCGGCAGAATTTCAATAAATTTGCAAAAAGCAATCAATTTTCTACTTTGTGTCCCATATTCTTCAGTAGTCTCCCCTTATCTATTTATAGACGCATGTGATATTTTCCACAGAAAACAGGATGTATTTTATGAATCTGCGTATCTTTACATCTAGAATATGTAAAAACTAAGTCCTATCAATAAGAAAAGATATAACATAACAAATTTTCAATTTATTTGGCGTCTTCGATGATTTTTCATTTTCGACCAAGGGCTCAATACATGTCATTTCCGTCAGTATGGAGATGTCTAGCGGAATGCTGATGGAAATATTTCGTCTATATAAAACTGGGTCTGGTTTCCGTGACTGCAAGACTAAGGTAGTGATATCATTTCAAGTTTTCGGTACAAAATTTTTTCCCAATTGGCTGAAAAAAATCCCAATTTAAAAGGTAAACTTTTCCAATTTTGCTAAAAATTGCACTTTTTTTCCCCAAAATTGTCATATTTTTTTCCCAAAACCACACAATTTTTTCCCAATTTCATCGGTACAAAAAATTTCCCCAAAAAGTCAAAAAAAGCCCTGCCTTTATAACCAATGAATATACAAAAAATTAACTTACACAGTTTGTAGCGCTTTGGGCTGAGGGGTTGCTGGTTCTATCTTTGTACAGGGTTCAACCTAGCCAAAATTTTTTGGGAGAAGTTTGTCTTTGAGAGAAGTTTGGACCTGAATTTCAGGTCTTGCTATATAATCTATATTTCACTTCTCCCTCAGCTTGAAATAGGGAGAAGTATGTTCATTCAGGGAGACCATTTCTCTGTAGTCACCCTGTAGGTTATTCCCTGTTGTCTGGTGTGACACAAGTAAAAATAATCACTGCCATTATATTGCCATACCCCACGAAAATAGTGCATTTAAAAATTACTTCCACTCCTGTTTGATGCTGTATTGTGAGAACATTTTCTGCACTCTGTTAATGTAAAATCCTACATTTAGTACAAGGCAGTGGCTAGAAATATGGTACTGTACTTCTAGCCTGGTGACTAAAGGTACGGTATCATAGTATCAATTCAAAGTCAGTATTAATATAATATTTTAAGGAGAGTCTATGGTGAATCATTGCAGTTATTCTAGTGAATCATAAATATAAACATTTACCGCTGCTTATTTTTCTCACAGTTTCGTAGATGGGATGCTCTACACATGTATGTAGAATAAAATTAACAGTAGTTGCTTAAATTGTTGTTAATTGGTCGAGCTAGTGGAAACACAGCTGTTTTTGTTATTTACGCCTTATTGGTCACGGTATGCAAACCCGATTTTAAATCTTAAATGTGTACATTGTATTTACTCAAATTGTAATTCTTCCCAAGATTTCGCAGTTCTTCAAAGTTAAGTGTTTATGAACACTGTCATGAAAATGCCTCAAGGTATGGCAAAAGTGTTTGCCATGCATACAATAAAAAACATGTTAGGGATATTCTAGTTTTTATGACAAATGTCAATGAGTCGGGCCATAAGATAACATATTTAAACTTTATAAACGAAAACAGAAGTGCAGTTTCTACGCAGCTTATTGCTAACACCCCTGCTTTCACTACTTCTGTTATGCAAAATCCCTTGATATTTCAGTCTTTCATTGAACTTATCATATGAAATATGCACTTGCGCTTTTTCTACACTTCTAGAATATGTCTTATAGGATTGAACCGAATAATTATAATTAATTGGTAAATTAAATAATGCTGACGTCTTACTTCAGGGTTTTAGGGGTAAGACAAAATAAATCAACACTTTTCATCAATCATTTTTAATGCCATGTTTGTTTTTCACACTTTGAGGAGTGGGTATCGTATCGATGGTTAAGCAACTAATCAAGGCTGATAATAATATTATTATCTTTACGCATCGTTGGAAACTTTCATACTTCAAATTGGCTTTACATACTTTGATGTCGGTCAAATAATTGAATGATGATATCGCACAAACACGCTCTCAAGTATAATTGAAAACTTTGTTCCACGGATCAAAATAAAATTGAAATCTTCCAGCTTTATGATCGTTTTTGTTTTGTTTACTTGTTGCTCTCATCAATCAATTTCTGATTATTTTCGGGAGGTGTACATTGTACATACTTCAAACTTATACATTAAGTCTGGTTCCTGAAGTATCTGTAGTCTTCCGTACCTTTAGCCATTTCCGATATAGGCTAAAGAGACAGTACCCTGTAGCCACTGCCTTCTGATTAAGTATCACCATAATACAACATGTTAGTGCACAAATCACATACTAAAATGGACTATATCTCATCAGAGGCTTCTGTATGTACACTACACCCTACTAAAATCTGGACCAGAATGTAAAATCCACTTCTCGGTGTATTGAAAATTGGAATTGTCATCTCCCTTGTAGTGGCACCTTTGGGTAGGGTTGTGGCTGGGCAGTCAAGGCAGCCACAGAGAAGACCTTTTGGCCTTGCAGTGTTAGGTACCAGCTGGGAGTATCACAAAATGAGGGAATTTGCATTCTGGCCTTTCGGTGTCGCCCCATATACTTTTACGCCCTCATGGCAGATCATGCGATCCAAGGTAGAGAAGACCTTTTGGTCGTGCAGTGTTAGGTATCAGCTGGGAGTGTGGCCTTCCAGTGTCCACCGTATACTTTAACGCCCTCATTGACATTCTAGGCAGATCATGCAATCCAAGGTTCCATCCTTGTCATTAGCGTCTTTCATTGTGGTCCTGAGCAAGTCACATTTCCACAGCTCAATGTGTAAATATGTACATATGTTCTTAGTTATTGTCCAAATCATCTTTTAGAAACTGCATTTCTGAAACACTGCAAGAAAAATATGACCATGCCAATTGCCATCCTCTTAAAAAGTGCCAGTTCACTGATTATCTGATACAAAAATATATATATATTTTTTGAATAGGCCTTGCAAGGGAGGTAATCAAAACACCTTAAATAGAAAATCAAGCAAATCTGTGGAATAATTTAAGAGTTTGGCTTTAAAGTAGACTGTACAATTTTGTTTTGTTTCAGTGTATTTTAAATGAAAAATAATCAGTTTAGATTTTTTCAGGGAAAATAGTTATTTCCCTTGCTAACAATGGAGAAAGCCCTATTCAAAATTATTTTCTGGTATAAAATGTTTATTTGTTAATGTTAATCAATTTTTTTAACTTTTCATGGCACTTCTTAAGATTTTTGGAATGTAAAATGATGACATGGTCATATCTTGAGGTGTTTGAGAAAAGTGTGATTTTGAAAAAGTCAGTTTCTGGAAGATGGTGTATGGACAGTAGTCACAATAGACCGGTAAAGCTCCACAGAGGTCAGAGCTTTTCATATGTTGATTGTAAAGTACATCTGAATCTGAATGGTTTACTCAGTAAATGCCAAATTGTGACATGCCAAATTGACAATAATTCACACATAAGTGACTCTAAATAAAGAATACTAATAAAAATACTTGTTAACTATCAGGACAAGATGGCCACTTGTGTAAGATCCTTTATCTGTGTTCCTTCAGGAAACAGTGAACAACGAGATCAGCGGAGGGAGAAATGCCTTACATTTTGCAGCTGATTATGGCCAGACAGATGTTATACAGTGTCTTATAGAGAGTGGAGCAGATGTTAATGTAAGACCATTGTCTTTACCTGTCAATCAAACTGATCCGCAACACGAGAAAACCAGGCTCAAACTGTATTTTGGGATTTTTGTATCATGTTTTGAGTGTGTTTTTCACATTGGTATTACAGAATTAGTGGGCTGTTTTCTAATCACCAGTAACCTTATTATTACATGTATGATGCAAGGTAATGTAAGAGTATAAATAATGTTGCGATTTTATGACTCTGTTTAATTCTTACAGCATCATTGCTAATTATTTTGAAGGTAATAAAAACATCATTACTTCAGTACCTTGATCTACTGGGTCAGATCAAGTCTCATGGCTGCGTCAGGATAGACAGGATCAGACTTGACCGTCTGATCCGGTCTATCCTGATGCAGCCACTCAACGTGATCCGGTCAAGATCAAGTTACTAAAGTAATTGTGTATGTATCTCATTACGAAAACTTGTCCATGCAATATATAGAGATTTTTTTCACCTGTAAAATTGAAAATTTCATCAGAAAAAATTGATATTTTTCTTATTTTTGCTCAAAACATAGATTGTGGGTACACGTTAGAACCGTCTCGCCGAGGCAGTTCTAACGAGTACCCACAATCTATGTTTTTGAGCAAAAATAAGAAAAACAGGTATACCCCTGCAAACCCCAGTTTTACTGTATAAAAGTGGGGTTTAAGGGGGTATATATTGCACTGACTTCAAGTGACTTGTTTTCCTGATGCTGGGAACAACTTTCCACAGTTCACTTTGAAAATTGTTGCCAGACATGTATTTATTCCCTTTTGTTAGCTCGCCTGTACGAAAGTACAGGGAGAGCTATTGCAGTCACCCCGGCGTCGGCGTCGGCGTTAGCGTTAGCGTCGGCGTTAGCGTCGGCGTTGCTCAAAATGTTAAAGTTTTTGGTTAAAGTTTTTATAAGGCTATATCTCTTGAACATGTTGATGGATTAAGTTGATACTTTGCATGTTGGTAGATATTGGTCTGAAGTTTTATTCTGTACCATCATGACCCACCTGGGTGACCTTGAGGTCAAGGTCACGGACTTAGAAATTTTGTGTTAAAGTTTTTGGTTAAAGTTTTTGTAAGTCTACATCTCTTGAATATGTTGATGGATCGAGTTGATACCTTGCATATTGATAGATATTGGTCTGAAGTTTTATGCTGTACCATCATGGACCACCTGAGTGACTTTGAGGTCAAGGTCACGGACTTAGAAATTTTGTGTTAAAGTTTTTGGTTAAAGTTTTTGTAAGTCTATATCTCTTGAATATATAGATAGATCAAGTTGATACTTTGCATATTGATAGATATTGGTCTGAAGTTTTATGCTGTACCATCACGACCCACCTGAGTGACCTTGAGGTCAAGGTCATGGACTTAGAAATTTTGTGTTAAAGTTTTTGTAAGTCTGTATCTCTTGAATATATAGATGGATTAAGCTGATACTTTGCATATTGATAGATATTGGTTTGAAGTTTTATGCTGAACCATGCCCACCTGAGTGACTTTGAGGTCAAGGTCGCAGACTTAGAAATTTTATGTTGAAATATTTTGGGTTAAAGTTTTTGAAGTCTATATCTTTTGAATATGTTGATGGATCATGTTGGTATATACATGTACTGGTTTTAAGCTGTACCATCATGGCGAACCTGAGAGACCTTGAGGTCAAGGTCATAGGTCATAGATTTTAATAGATTTAGTGGCAAAGCATAAGTCAGGCGAGCTACGCTGTCCTGCGACAGCTCTTATTTGCTTATACATGTACTGCGTTCGTTATTCTCAGTCGCATTGGTTGTCTCTGGTTAACCAGCGTGTTTAACCCATATTTGACGAATGGATTCTCCCATCATTATCATTCAGATGAGTCCACTTTCATTTTTAGGGGCATCAGGAGTGAATTTTTATTTTCATATAAATTTTAGAAGAAAATCCTCTTAGCAAACAGAATAGCCCCAGTTGGGACGCCGCATTCAGAACTTTTGCGGCGTCACATCTTGGGCTATTCTGTTTGCCTATGTCCCATAAAAGGGACGCCAGGCTTAAATGAGTTAATATCTTTCTTTGCAGTTACCAGATAAACACGGGATTTCACCATTGCTAGCAGCTATATGGGAAAGCCATTTAGATGCTGTTAAATTATTATTGTCAAAAGTAAGTATATCAAAGTAGAATTTTCAGAAAACAGATATACGTGGCTTGTCCCAAAAGTCCCGTTACACATGTATTTTATTCTGAACACATGACAGGAACCAATCAAGGTTTCTCATGCAGATTAATTGGCTATATTGAAACTTATTTTACTTTACAACATGACACTCAATTCAATGACCTCACTGCTACGGTTACCTTTGTAACCATGAGTAGGCATAAACGGAGCAGGTCAAAATATGGAAAATGTTTTTGGAACTTCCATTTTTCGTAATCTGTTAAATCATCATAGGTATAATGTGATCATTTAGAAAAATATATCAGTCTTACTAGCATTCTATGAGCATAATTTACAGATAATGTTATCAAATTTGAGGACAATTTGATAATTTTGGAGAAAAATGAAGCTTACCTATAAAGTTTAAACGGCAAAATTATGACGTCGGCAAAATCACTCGGAGCAAAAATACAGGATCATTATGTTTAAACATCTAAAACATACTTTTCAATGGAAACCATGCAGTTGTTTTGCTTCATATTTTTTGGGACTTCAATACTGTTACAAAACATATATTTTCAAAATGATATTTCAGCTAACAGTAATATTACATGACCTACTGAAACATGGGGAGTGGTTAACAGTGGATAGCACTATTTAATTATTCTTAGTTTGCAAGACTGATCTTTATAGCATTATTTTGAAGATTTGCTCGTAATAATTTTACTTAGATTTCTGAATATATGCTACAGTATCATTAAGCTAAATATAAGTACAATTTTGGGATAGATTTCCTGTTTGTAGCATATTCATCCAAACGGCAAAATATTAAGAAAAAATCACAATTAACGGCAACGTCATTAGACCTGCTCCGCTGCAGTAGGGGTGCAAGTGTTCAAAACACCACTGCGTTTTAACAAATGCAAGCAGTAGTGCAAAAATTTATCCCCAAACCCCCAAGATATAGTACTTGGCGACCATAATTGTTGCAAGATCTACCGTGGTGTAATTCTGGCAAAACAGGGAGTGTAATGAGACTTTTGGGACAACCCTCGTACATATATGTAAATATATTTGTATGATTTGTTGAAAAGGGTCATTTTATTCTGTTTCAACTAATCTTGGTATAAACCTTGTCCCATTTACCAGTCAACCCCTGTTTTTAGCTCTTCAGAATATCAAAAAGTGCAACAGTTTTGACATTTCTGGTTAAACTGTATGTATTACATGCTATTAAGTATTAAAGATAAATTAAAAGCCTTAAAATGAATAGCATGGCTGAATAGGCCCTCAAAGCCAGTTTGAATGGGATAACTTGCTGTTGTCGGAGTATATCCACAGCTTTATAAAACTGATTATAATATCATGATACTTATGATTGTGCTGTCAACCTGGTCCCCAGGTTATAAAACTTTTCATGCTCAACTCACCCGAGCATGAAATTTCAGTTCCTCTTAAGGTAAAGAACCATAAAATTGCTGATCCATAGAATTTTTTTATTTTTTGATATTTTAGAGAAAATATTTATATCTATCGATTCGTGTAATAAAAAAACATGGTTACCTGGTTAGTTTTCCTGCAAATCGCTCCCCTAAAATGGCTAAAATTGCTTTTATTTGTACGTGACGTAATGGGAAAGTAATAAAAACGCGTCGCTTTTTGCACTTGAGCGCCGTTTACAAGAGAACTAATCCATAGAATTTTTTTAAAAACTAAATATGGTCTCGTTTTTGTATTGTGAGTCAAAAAGTTAAATAAAAATCCTTGACTACCAGGTTGGTTTCGGCGGTATTTGTCAACGAATGAAGACAGGTAAGCTAAAAATCTTAATTTTCCGTAAGTGACGTTGACGTCATAAAAATGGCGCCTTTTGACTTTTCGGACGTCTTTCATAAATGTTCGGCATTTGGTTTATTAGAATGTGCTTTAGGCGGCGAATTTAAGATCATTAACGCGTGCTTGTATCTGTCTGAGTAATTTTCAACTCGAATGATCTTTCAGTCATATCACGACCGTGAATGGTTCAAATTCGGCCCAAGTTCAACAGTATGTATACATAGAGGTACTGTTCAAAATATTTGACCCCAAATTTCAGTCAAACGTGTTTGTTTGTTAGTTTGTTTGGATTGATGCTTAACGTCCCAGTCAACAGCTATGGTCATGCCGGGACGTTGCCTCTATTTTATTGGACTTTTACCCCAAATTAGGATGTCAAAATGACGGCTTAACATATAACCACCCAACTAAGCCAGTAATGCGTATATGTATGGATGGTTTGACTTGAAACCACTTTTCCTGGGCAGGCTCAATCCTGAGCGGTTAACCAGTAATCAGATGGCATTCAATTAAACTGATCACAATTATTGTTCAACAAAACTATCATTTCATCAAACGCGCAATGCATGCGATGTAAGGTCTGTCTTTTAGTATAATTCATTGCTTGTAAAGGATATAAAGAGTCTGTTTTAGTTTTATTTCCCGTACGTTAAAAAAAAACAAAAAAAAAAAAAAAAAAAACACAGGATAATCCCGAGAAAAAACATCTGACACACCCGCAAGAAGACTTTGGCTAGTCTCACATGCGTCTGATGTGATGCTCGAACCAACACCAGACACAGCGGTGAAAAGGTGGTTAAGCGCGTTAATGAAATCACCACTCGAACATCGACCATGGGTCGCTGGATAAAGTTTTGTCAGCTGATTATGTTTCATATAATACATTTGGTCGGTCTTTCCTACATGCTTTTCGTTTAAATTATATAGTGTCTCTTAAACTTATGTGCGAGCCGCTGCTTCAGAAAACCAACAATCTGCATATGCGAAACCAAAGACGCAGATTAGCAATGCAGTAACTGCATACCTGATCAGCACCATTGTTTTCGTTTTTGTTTTCGTACGGCCGCGGTGGTGTAATGTATAGCGTGTTCGCTTAGCAATCAAGGGGTTGCGGGTTCGAAACCCGGCTCAGTACATATGCCCGTCATAAAATTCTAAAATTCAAAGCTTCTATCCTGCTTCTGTGGCTGTACAGTCTTGTTTGTGTCAGACCTGTTCGGAAACCCCGATTGTTAGTTTTCTCATGCATAGGCTCACTCAAAAGCTCAAGTTCCTTCCACGAGGCTTGAAAGCTCGATCGGATAAGCCACCAAAACACCACGAATATATAAACAAAATTTTAATAAAAAAAAAGAATATCAGGCGAATGAACAGATTGAATAAATAAATGATAATAATGAGGCTTTGGCGGGTTCGATCCTCGAGTCCCGCACATCACCTTCCACACGATAAAGCCGTCCAAAATGAATGAGTGTACAAAATAACGTACACCAGCTTTCCGGAAATTCTATAAATTCATTTTTGTCAGTTCTTTCGGCAGACTTTCTAAGCCAGGGCGTTGATGCTCGTTACGGAGAGTCACGGAATAAACTGCATCCAGAAAGTTGTTCCCCTTTACACATCAGGAAAACATGCCCGTGAAATATTTACCCCCTTATACCCTACTTTTATATAATAAAACTGGGGTATGCAGGGGTATACATATTTTTCTTATTTTTGCTCCAAACCATAGATTGTGGGTACTCGTTAGAACCGCCTCGGCGTCGTCGGCGAGGCGGTTCTAACGGCAAGGCGGTTCTAACGTATGCCCACAATCTATGTTTGAGCAAAAATAAGAAAAGTATCAAAAATTTTCTACTGAAAATTTTCAATTTTTACAGCTTCAGAAAATTTTTTTTATTGCATGGGCAAGTTTTCGTAATGAATAAACTAAGAAAATAATATGAAAATTAGGTTTATTGCGTATTAAATATTTCATAACTATAAGTCTGAGAAATCTGGAGCGTGGGTGGGGTGGTAATATAGCGCCGGGAAATATATACGGAAATATACGAGCAGCAACGATCTGAATGTCACCAGGTTTATACTATAAACCGAAAGCACACGCTCGAAATCTAAAATAAAGAGATATGCATAAAACTGGAAAAGGGATTTGATTATCGCCGTTAGCATTTTCTGGACCTTCTTTTCTCTCCATTATAATATGCATCTGTTTTAACAATAAAAGCGACCCGTTTCTTTGCTTCTGACGATATTTACTGTGTGTTCAGACCGCACACCTACAGCCGACGCCATCTTGAAAACGACGTCATTGGCGCGACGTTATGGCATTTCGTCCTTCGCGACGCACGGACCTTTAAGCGCCACGGTTTTTATGGTTCTTTACCTTAAATACTGAAATAGCCCAAATTAATTGCTTTTTCTGGTTTAGACCATTCAAAGCCAGTAATTTATACTGCTTATAAATGTTAAATGCCAACAATTGTAGGCATTTTAACACTTATGAGCAGGAAAAATTTTAGTCTCAGCTGAGTTGAGCATGAAAGAAGTTTTATAACCACTGGGCCTGGACATCATAGGACAAACTGTTGATATATTCAAACAAAAGCAGTTTTTTATGTGTACATGACTCAGGGAATAGTCTACAGGGCGAATAGGGAGAAGTAGTCTCCCCAAATGAACAAACCTCCCAATTTTCAGCTGAGGGAAAAGTGAAAATGTATAGAATATATTAGCCAACCTGAAATTCATGTAAAAACTTCTCCCAAATTTCCTGGTGAGAGACAAAACTTCTCCCTAAATTTCTTGGCTAATTTGAACCCTGCATCATGTAATTATTCCAAATAACTTGAAAATATTGTTATACTGTTTGTTTATCTCTAGGGTGCCAAGAAAGACGGCAAGGCTCCCGATGGGACGTCATATATGGATTGTGCGGAAACAGATGATATAAAAGTGCTGCTGAGAACATAGTGATATTGATCATGATTTGTTAATCACACCAGTCATACAGAGACAACCAACCTGACTGGAAACAACCAACACAGGTGAAATCAGTAAGCAAGACTAAGGTGTAATGGCCTGTTTGGTTTGTGGCACGTTGTACCCAGATATGTACATGTAGTTACGTCATACAGCTTTATATGAGCCTACGCAAGAGAAAACCAACAATTTTGGTTTCCGACCAGGTCTGACGCAAACCGGCCTGTGCAGTCACAGAAGTAGGCTAGAAGCTTGAAACTTCAAATTTAAGAAGATGTATTATACTATCTGTGTAGCGAAAACAATGGCGCTGATCAGCTGTGCAGAAACTGCACAGCTGATCTGCGACTTTGTTTTCGCACATGAAGATTGTTGGTTTTCTGATGCGATGGCTTATATATATATATTTATTCTGCATCGGTTGTTCTCAAATGTGTTCGTTGTCTCATGATTACTGGTTCATTAATGAGCCGCACAGTGAAGGAAAACCCCGCTACGTGGCATTAGTGTGCACCAAGGACTGATTAGTCTGGGCATTCATTGTGACATGCTTGCTTGCTTATTAGATAGCTATGATCCTAAGCTTTCTTCAAAGGTACATGTACAAAGATCCATTGAGCCGCGACGCGAGAAAACCGGTCTTCGGGGTTTCGGATAAGGTCCGACACAAACCGGCCTGTACAAGCTCAGAAAATAGCTAGAAGCTTGAAATTTCGGATATAAGAAGAAGAGGAAATGTACTATCCGTGTAGCGAAAACAAAGGCGCTGATCAGCTTCACGGTTACCGCGAAGCTGATCTGCGGCTTTGTTTTCGCATAGTCAAAAATCCGGTTTTCTCACGATGCGGCTCCATTTATTTTGTTCTTGGGGATGCCCTGGCTGATTTGTCCTGGCCCCCGAGGTTATAAAACTTTTTTCATGCTCAGCTCGACTGAGACTAAAATTTATCCTGCTTATAAATGTTAAAATGCAAACAACTGTTGACATTTTAAAGTTTATGAGCAGGATAAATTACTAGTTGTTGAGTACTGAACCTAAATTTTCCACTAATTTTGACTATTTCAGCATTTATGAGCAGTTGGGATTTCATGCTCAGCTGAGCTGAGCTTGAAAAAAGTTTTATAATCTCAGGGCCTGGTCTACCACAAATGCCACAATGTAGGCTTTAATATGTAGTGTTATTCTTCTGGTGGTATTTTAGCCCATTCTTTACTATAAAATGGACAATGTCATGAGGAATAAAAATGAGCTGCATCATTAGAAACCCAACATTTTGCATATGCGAAAACAAAGGTGCAGATCAGCTTCGCTGTAACTGCGAAGCTGAGCTGATCAGCACCTTTGTTTTTGGTACCAAGATAGTACAATCCCTCTTCTTCTTAAATCCAAAATTTCATGCTTCTAGCCTGCTTCTGTGGCTGTAGAGGCCTGTTTGTGTCAGACCTGTTTAGAAATCACATTGTTGGTTTTCTCATGACACGGCTCAAATGTTTTAAGTGTTTCTAACCAGTTCAATGTAAACTTGGTTAGATGGTGGTTGATAAACTTTATGGACCATGCTATCTATAAATCAAAGACAAAGACCAGCTTTGGAGTTACATTGTATTGCAAAGCTGGTATTTGCTGCCTTTGTTTTAGCTTACCATATTCAGAACAAAATGAATTAGCTTGTGACTGTAAATTTTCAAATAAATTGAACGATAGCATGTGCAAACAATTATGCATCTGTCTCGGGTTTCCAGCCAGGTCAGGCACCAATCAGGCTGTGCAATTACAGAATATGGCTAAAAGTGAAAACTTGAGCTTGGAGAGGAATTGTTGTACATGTACACTCACAACATACATATTACATATATATGTTTTAACATGTGTAGATGGAATTCAGAAAACGATTCTTTGTCTTATCTTGTCTCTCTGTAATACATTTGAACCTGTGTGTGAGAAAACCAACAATGTGGGTTTCCGACCAGGTCCGACACATGCCGGTCTGTGCAGCTACAGAAGAGGGCTAGATGCTTTAAATTTTGGATTTAGGAAGAAGAGGAATTTGTCTATCTGTGTTGCGAAAATAAAGGTGCTGATCAGCTTCGCAGTTACTGCGAAGCTGATCTGCGCCTTTGTTTACGCCTATGCAGATTGTTGGTTTTCCCATGTGGTGGCTCATTTGATAATAAATTGTGATAGATTTTGACATTTTATTGTTTTAGATGACCATTTTGTAAAAACATTAATGATTTGTTTTTGCGTATTCCTCCTGTGAACATCAGGAAAACATGTCCGTGCAATATATACACCATTAAAACCCCACTTTTATATAGAAAAACTGGGGTATGCAGAGGTATACCTATTTTCCTTATTTTTGCTCCAAAACATAGATTGTGGGTACTCGTTAGAACCCACAATCTATGTTTTGAGCAAAAATAAGAAAAATATCAAAATTTTTCTCCTGAAAATTTTCATTTTTTTACTACTTAAAAAGTCTTTGTATATTGCATGGACAGGTTTTCGAAATGAATAAGTGATAGGTTTAAGTTAGATGTGCTCTTGGTTTACCCAGTTATGATAACATCACAAAATCCCAAGCACATGTCAGAGTATTGGGGAGTAAAATCACTTGAGCCACGATGCGAGAAAACCAATCTTCGGGGTTTCCGACCAGGTGTGACACAAACAATCCTGTACAGTCACAGAAGCAGGCTAGAGGCTTAAAATTTTGGCTATAAGTAGTAGTGTAGCAAAAACAAAGGCGCTGATCAGCTGTGCAGTTACTGCACAGCTGATTTGCGCCTTTGTTTTCGGATAGGCAAAAATTTGGTTTTCTCATGATGCGGCTCACTTACGAACAAGCTAGATTTTTGAATCAGCTGAATTTAGAGCTATTGAAAGTTGCTTATGATCAAGTTTGAATGCGAGTTTACACTTCTGATCAAGCTAGATTTTGTGATATAAGATTAAGCTCACGATCAGGAAAACATGTCCATGAAAAGTATACCCTACTTAAACCCCAATTTTATAATAATAATAGTAAAACTGGGGTGTGAGGGGGTAAACAATTTTTCATATTTTTGTCCAAAACAGACTACACTGTGCATGTTAGAAATGCCTTGGTCAGCTGGTTCTAAAGAGTACCCACAATCTATGTTTTGGAGCAAAATTAAGAAAATAATGTTGACCATTGTAAACCCCATTTTCACTTTATAAAATGGTATAAGGGAGTATTCATTGCATGGATATGTTATGGCATGATGATCTTGAAATGAATGAAGCTAGTATATTTTGGGTTAAGATGTGCAAATACACTACAGGCATGAAGTTAAGCATATATATTCTTTTTCATTTTGAACAAATTTGATTCATTGGTTTATCTTACAAGATCTCTACTAAATCATATATGCTTTATCTCATGCAAATAAAGTATACAGTTTTTATTGCTTAATGTGTTCATTTAGATTTAGGATGCTTTTTAATAAGTCAGTTGCACTGATTTTATTGTAGCCTAGAAAGATGCTTTGTAATAAATTGAGTTTTTGAGTTTGTTGGTTTTAATTGTATTACAGTTAAAGTTAATGGCGTCTTATCAAGAGTAAACAGTGTTGGCTACTTAAATTTGGAACCTGCACTTTTGTTCAGTTGTTATTGTCTTCTCATGATGAGCCTTCACCGATCTAAATCAGGCTTTGTCCGATTTGTAAAGAACTTAACCGTGTCCGTGTAATGTATACCCCTTTGAACCCACTTTTATATACAGGGGTATGCAGGGGTATACCTATTTTTCTTATTTTTGCTCCAAAACATAGATTGTGGGTACTCGTTAGAACCGCCTCGGCGAGGCGGTTCTGACGTGTACCCACAATCTATGTTTTGAGCAAAAGTAAGAAAAATATCAAATCTTTTCTGCTAAAAAGTTTCAATTTTTAAAGCTCAAAAAATATCTGTATATTGCATGGGCAAGTTTTCATAAAGTATGGTCAATCTTCAGACCAGAAGATAGTTTTCAGTCCATGCATATATAAATTTTGGAAATCGACTAAGATCTAGAGCATGCCTGATTATGAAAAAATGGATTAATTTTGATAAAAAGTATAATTTTAATCACTTTGTGTCTTAAAACAACTTTGCTTGATCATTTTATGTAATTCTGTCAATATTTGGAAATAACTTTGGATAGGGTTGGTATTTGTATTTTTGTGATAACAAAATTTTATTTCTCCATTAAATCTACATGACTTTGTATACGGTGTGTAATCATTTGGACTGCCTCTGTGAGGCGATTCTACTGTACTGACAAAAGAGAACTTTATGAAAATACCAATCAAGATCAAATCTACCCCTCATATTGGCTGTTCCAGTTTGTAAAAGGGTTGCAGCATGTTTATTTTAGTTTTCAGAAGATCATGATTTTGTGAAATTTAGTTTCTTTGCAGTGATTTTGACACTTTATGTCTCTTGTAACAAAACAGCTAATGTCATCTTGATATTTTTACTAATTGAGCCGCATCGTGAGAAAACCAGATTTTTGCCTATGCGAAAACAAAGGCGCAGATCAGCTTCGCGGTGACCGCGAAGCTGATCAGCGCCTTTGTTTTCGCTACACGGATAGTACATTTCCTCTTCTTCTTATATCCGAAATTTCAAGCTTCTAGCCCACTTCTGTGACTGTACAGGTCAGTTTGTGTCAGACCTTGTCGGAAACCCCGAAGACCGGTTTTCTCGCGTCGCGGCTCAATTAATGATTGGAAAACTAAATACATGAATAGAAAGCATTTTTCTAGCTATCAGTCCTCGGATATTATTCCAAAGGTAAACTTGTCTCAACATTTGAGTTTGCAAATATCAATATTGATGCAAACAAATTTGAATTGAACACAATCATCAACTATTGACCTTAAAATGAAATGAGCCTGTGCGTGTGAAAACTAACAATTTGGGTTCCCGACGAGGTCTGACACAAACCGGCCTGTACAGTCACAGAAAAGAGATAGAAGCTTGATATTTTGGATTTAAGTAGATGAGGAACTGTACCATCCATGTAGCAAAAACAAATTTGTGATCTGTGCTTTTGTTTTCGCCTATGCAGATCGTTGTTTTTTCCAATCGGCGGCTCATTTGAATTTAACACAATCATTAATTATTGACCTTAAAATGAAATGTTGCAACCCTTTCCACCGGTTATCCTGAGATATCCAATGTACCTGAAAACAACCAATGCAGATTAAAGTAATAAGGAGCAGTATGAAGTAAACACCTGTCAGGGGAAACGTGTGTGTATAGTTTGTGTCCGTAAGTCGGGTCTGAAGTCAAGGTCCCGTGGACTTAACACTTTTTGCACAGCCATCAAGAAAACATGTCTGTGTATTTACTACCCCTTATACACCACTTTTATATAGCAAAACTGGGGTATGCAGGGATATACCTATTTTTGCTCCAAAACATAGATTGTGGGTACTTGTTAGAACCGCCGCGGTGAAGCAGTTCTAACATGTACCCACAATCAATGTTTTGAGAAAATTTATTAAAAAATCATTTTTTTTTTTATGAAAGTTTCAATTTTCACAGCTGAAAAAATCTCAATATACTGCTTGGGCAAGTTTTCATAATGGCAAAGTCTGCAGCAAACAACTTGCCACAGTATTTGGATCAAGCCTTGTATTGGTTTTATCTGTGTTGGTCATTCTCACTTGCATTGGTTGCCTCTTGATAATCACTGTGTGTAATAGTGCTCTAATTTCATTGTTGTCTGATTTTTATATCTGTTTACATAAAATCACAGATGTGATTATATCAAATATGAAAATAAAAAAAAAAGCACAAGCAGTGTTTCTTTGGATTATTTCTTCGCCATTTTAAGATATACGATTTACTTCTTTTCCGATTGAAGAAATCCATATATTTATGCATATTCCAGTATAGTTTGTTATTCAGGTTGGTCTATATATAGAGAGGATCTTAAAGTCCTGGTCACAAAGGCGCCTTTGGCGAGTTTAATAAATTTCATATGAAATGACCATGAGTGTAACATTCGTTTTATCATATTACTTAAAATATGATTTCAAAGTGGACATATTTTCAATGAAAATTTACATTGCTGTTATGGACGTTGTCAAAGACCTTACATATTCCTGCAAAAGTGCTAATACATGTGTGGTCAAAACACTTTTAATTTATGATGTTATCCACTGGAAAACAGCAACATCGTAATATGATAAAGGAGGTTTGATTATTAAAATGTATGCAGTTCCCCAAATACCAGTATTTTATTCAGTCTGGGTGCAGTAGCTCAAATGTCAAGATGTCAGATTCATACTTGAGCTGGCCCAAAAATTTATCACCATATCCATTATACTCATTCTGATGGTTCGTTTCATGAACCCATATATGATGAATGAATTTGCCCATCATTATCATGTACGAGTCCACTAATTTTAGGGGCTCCAGGTGTGATTTTAAGTTCTATTTTGGGGCTATTCTGTTTGCCTATAAAAAGGATGCCATGTTTATACAAGTTAAACCAGCCCATTCGTCGACTGGTTGGAGAGCATTTGTCAGTTGTGTTGAAAAAAAAATGTGCACAAAGTACTGGAAATCTTCTTTGAGAGTCTTGTATACAAACTTGGCAGTGGCCAAGTGGTTATGTGCCAATATTTCATTACCACGCTTAACCATTCGATCAGCTCACTGGTGTGGGTTCAAGCTCCACCAGGGGCACATGTGAGACAAGCCAAAGTTCTGCTTGGGGGTGTGCCGGGTGGTTTTTCTCGAGGGGTTCCCCGTTTTCGCCCCACCTATTGATTGGCTTCTCATATGAGCTGAAAGGGATGTTAAAATGAATAAAAAAAACAACAAAAAAAACATGGTGTGTACAACTGACATTTCTTCAACTGTTTGCCTTAGATGCCATTGACCTTCAACGTAAAAACATCAATAAATATAGTCTAACCATAATGCAACAATGCCCTGAAAGCAACCCCCGATTTGTTTTATCCATTAGACACACTGATTCCCCAGACAATCTATGCAACAGAACGAATGCGCCACATACTGAGAAAAATCAACAATGTGGTTTTCACAAGCCAGGGTGTACAGCCACAGAACACACAACTAGAGGCTGGAAATTTCAGACTTAGCAGAATTGTACTATCCATGTATCAAAAAGGCGATGATCAGTGAAGGTGATCTGCGTCTTTATTTTCGCATATGCAGATTGTTTGTTTTCCCATGATGTGGCTAACATGCAGATAAAATCAAAATAATAAAGGTGCTTTACAAAAATGACATGATCTATGGACGTAAAAACAGAATATCCAACTTAAAACTCTTTGCAGGGGTTATAACTAATTTGAAAAGGGAATAGGTGAAAAAAAAAAAAAAAAAAAACGACACAGAATCCATATTAAGTATCTGAAAGTTTAATATCAAACTCTCAAACTTATAAAATATATTTATGATATTCACAATGTACATAAATTTTCTGTAAAAAGTGAGATATAAAATATAATTTTACATATTATATACAGAATCATACTCAGGCACACATGAGCCGCGTCATTAGTAAACCGGATTTTTGCCTTGGCGAAAACAAAGGCGCAGATCAGCTTCACAGTAACTGCGAAGCTGATCAGCACCTTTGTTTTCGCTACACGCATAGTACAAGTCTTTTACTTTCTTAGTCCAAAATTTCGGGCCTCTAGCCTTCTTCTGTGACTGTACAGGCTGGTTTGTGTGGGACCTGGTCAGAAATCCAGAAGCACTTTTTTCACGTCATGGCACACATGAGCTGCATTAACAGAAACCTGTCTTCAGGGTTTCCAACGAGGTCCAACATGACAGCAAGAGGTGTGAAATTTTGGACATCGTAAAAAGAGGGATTGTGCTATGCTGTGGAATGACAAAGGACAGACTTCCTCATTTCACAGCTCGCATAATAACATACATTCAACTCTTCAAAATACTATTCAAAGTGTTTTGCATATGCAAATACAAGCAGGCGCAGTTCATCTGTGCAGTAAATGTTGCCTCCAGCAATCAAACTTCTCTAGGGCTCTTGTGTAAACACAGTGATGTTCAGTTTACCTTATATGTAAAGAAAGTTGCTGTACATGTATATCTGATCTATGTACACAAATTTTAACAAGTAGCCCAAAGGGCAACAATCGCTCACCTGAGAAACAAGAGGCAGAGTGAAAGACCAAAAGAAAAGTAGATGGGGTCTTAGTCATGTGACCTGGATTTTTTATTTTTATATACCAGTACACATTTAATTCCCCCTTCCTATAGATGCTTCATATAAAATTTGTCTTTGATTGGAAAAGAGGTTTCAGAGATGTTATGTACCATGTATACTACCTCGGAGTGGAGGCAAATGAGCCCCTGGGGTTAAATATTTTTCAAAATCATAATATTCAGTCCTACTGCCCATTTCCTGCAAGATTTTCATTTAAAATACAGTTTTTCATATTCAAATGCATAAGTGACCTATGTCAGAATAGGTCATGGTCATCACAGGCTCATGTTTTATATATACATTGTAGTACTTTAGTGATTAATGCTTCATGCCAAGTTTCGTTGAAATCGGTCCACCAGTTCTGGAGAAGATTTTTGAAGGGTTTTTACCATGATAATTATATGGACAAGGCATCCATCTCACTAGGTGCTTCCTTGGTCCCAATATAAAAAGGTTTTGTTTGACTTTTTGGTAACGGATTTTGTTCTACTTCTTTAACACATTAAATCTCAACAAAACCAATTCCTATCGGGACCTATAGTAAAAGTCAAACAAAACCTTTTTATATCGGGACGAAGGAAGCACCCAGTGCATCTAGGCCATGGGACCTGGATTATTTATAAGCACATTGGTTCCCCCTTCCTATATATGCTCCATATAAAATTTGGCTGTGACTGGCCAAGAAGTTTTACAGAAAAAGATCTTTGAAAATGTGAACAGACCCACACATGCACGGACGAACGCCAGCTCGAGTACCATCCTATAAGCGCCCCATGAGCCTTCGGCTCAGGTGAGCTAAAAACATAGAAGGCCTATCTATTGGCAATATCTGGCTAGAATGTTTGTCACAAAATTACTTTACATTACCGGTACTTGCAAGTAGTACTAGTGAACTCTTGGTAACCATATTATACTTATTGCTGAAATTATTCTGTGTAAAATCTTAACTATTTAAGTTTCAAAATCACTCAACAGTAGACTACTACAGTAGTCATTTTCAGCACAAAACACCATTTTCATGCACTGGCAAATATCAGAACCAGAGCACCAAAGACTATGAAAGTTAAGCCACTTGAATCACAAGTACATATACATGTACATGGTATGGGCAGGGAGTCATCAGAGAATTTTATCTATCATTGCACAGTTTTTAAAGAAAACACTATTTATGGCTAACTCGAGTGTCGAAAGAATCACATATAACTGTATTTTCTCCTCAGGAAGAATATGAGTAGGACGGCTGCTGCCACACAAATTATCTGAAAAATGAAATATGAACCTTCGCATGAGAAAACCAACAATTTTGGTCCAACACAAACTGGCTTGTACAGTCACAGAAGAAGGCTAGAAGCTTGAAATTTTGCAATTAAGATGAAGAGAGATTGTACTATCTGTGTAGCAAAAACAAAGGTGCTGATCAGCTGTACAGTGTAATATTCAAGTTTTATCTACCCTACCCCCTAATTTTTACTGACAACTAAAATTTTCTGAAAAGATGCAGAAAATGGGGTGAACAAATGAAGTTCCTTAGACTGACAATTTTCATGGTTCATTCAATGCATATCATCAATATGTATCTAAATATAAAATATTAGGAAAAATATATGCAACCGTTTACGAGATATTCAACAAAAGAAACTAGAAAATGTGTTTATGAAACACTATGCCCCCAACTGGTAAGCCACTTTCAAGATGTAAAAATGTCCAAAAAATGACTAAGTTCAAATTGTAAAAAAAAGTGACAAAAATTAATCCGAGGAGTATATCCCAACCACATGCATATCTTCAAAGCATGGTCACAATGTCTGCAAAGTTTCAAAAGTATCGGTATTAAATTGTAGGAGGAGTTGCGCACACAAAGTACCCTCTATCCATCCGCTAAAATGCCCGAAAAAATGACTAAGTTCAAATTGTGAAAAAAATGACAAAAAATAATCCAAGGATTATATCCAAACCACATGCATATCTTCAGACTATGCCCATAATACATGTAAAGTTTTAAATGAATTGACATGAAACTGTAGGAGGAGTTGCGCACACAAGGTACCCACTGCCCATTCACTTTCATTGTCAAAATGCCCGAAAAATGGCTAAGTTCAAATTGCGAAAAAAGTGACAAAAATTAATCTGAGGATTATATCCAAACCACATGCATATCTTCAAAGCATGGTCACAACATCTGTAAAGTTTCAAGAGAATTGGAATAAAACTGTAGGAGGAGTTGCGCACACAAGGTATCCACTATCTATTCACTTTATCAAGAATTAAAAAGGGAAATAACTCTCACAGAATTGGCCCCAAGCCCCTTGAATTTACCTGAAAGAAAAAATACGGGTCCTCTTAATTTTCATATACAAACTGTATACCAAATTTCAAGATCCTAGCTCTAAGGGTTCCTGACCGAGTGCTCACGCATCACAGACTGACTGACTGACTGCACGCACGTACTCACTCACTCCCTCACAGCACTGCACGGACAGACCCAAACCAATATGCCCCCTCAACTTCTTCAAAGTTGGGGGCATAAAAACGGAAGTTCCGAAATGTCAAATTTTAGCAGGGAACATCCTTAAATCAGTAAGAATAGCAATCAAGGTAGAAATTACCTGTAAAACTCCAAGAATAATAGCCGACAGTCCTAGCAACAGGAATTTGTCTCTTAGCCAGTCTTTCCCCTTCACATAGCAGCCCTGTAAAATATGTGGAGTATTTCAGACTGCACAGTGGTAAGAATCTTATTGGAGTGTAAGGCTAGAGACCATAATTCTATCAGGAAATAACACTCATGCAAATTTGTTTTCTTTAACCTATATGTATTTTGACAAATCCTTTTTGGAAATATATATTTTCTTGATTTTTTTTTTCATAGGAAAACAAGTTGGTTAAGAGATCTGGATAACATGTCCGTGTGATGAATACCCCTTTAAACCCCACTTTCATATAGTAGGACTGGGGTTTGCAGGGGTATACCTATTTTTCTTATTTTTTATTTTTGCTCCAAAACATAGATTGTGGGTACTCGTTAGAACCGCCTCGCCGAGGCGGTTCTAACGTGTACCCACAATCTATGTTTTGAGCAAAAATAAGAAAAATATCAAAAATTTTCAGCTGAAAATTAGCAATTTTTAAAGTTAAAAAAATCTCTGTTTATTGCATGGGCAAGTTTTCGTAATGATTTCTGAATTAAATTTCTGGATTATTTTATCCTGGTAATGGCATCGGGTAATTTTAAATATGAACATCATGAGAAAACAAAAGCCAGGATAGCTGTCAGTTAAGACAGCTGAACTAAACAAATTTCATTTAAGAAATAGATCAGCTCTAGCAGTAAATTGTTGAGTAATAATTCACTGTTTGGAGGTCAGTTGTAAAGAAGATCAAATCACGAGCGCCTAGCGCGAGTGATTTATCTTCTTACAACTGACCGACAAACAGTGAATTATTACTCACCAATTCACGCACTTGAGCTGATCTATTTCGATTCTAACACACTATAAACGGAATAAATGTTGCTGAAACCGTCGATATCGTTCAGCTTTCCGCCATTGCATTGCAGATATCCCGCCAAATATTTGACTGTAATGCTGGTATTTACACACACTTATTACGTTTGTTGTGCGCTAAAACGACGTTTCACCGTCTGGGATAGCTGACGTCACAAATGCCGCAAAGTAACGTCACGCTTACTCGCCCAGTGAAATTGTTGCACAATATAACACGTTTTTTTACCATTGGCTATATAGGCGAGGTGTGTTAGAATTGTCTTTTTGCATTTAAGCTTAGCATCGCAGACATTTTTAAGGACAGTCCAGCATCATCTACTAATAAGTATCGAGCTTAAAGACACAACAAGTAGTAGTAGCAGCTTCTCTTGACATAGACCTCCAATAAACATTTGCAGGAATCATTCAAAACTTACGACATTTCTCTACCCACAAAAATTGCAGTATGTTGCTTTAATAGGAACATTACATATGAGCGCGGATCTGGTAAAAGGTGTCTTCCGGCATTCAAGTACATTTTAATGATTTTATGTTATTGAAATTTAAAAACTATCTAAATTTGAAATATTTGGCATGTTCTGATATTTATTTTATACAGCTTTAATATGGCAACACAATCCAAGACACATACTTTTCTTATGGTCAAACGTTATTTGTATCATGTATGTTGCCATGGTAACCATTGTGCCATAAGGACTTCCCTCACTTAAAATAAGAGCTGTCGCAGGACAGCGTAGCTCGCCTGACTTGTGCTTTGCCTATCTATGACCCATGACCTTGACCTCAAGGTCACTCAGGTGGGTCATGATGGTACAACATAAAACTTCAGACCAATGCAAAGTATCAACTTGATCAATCTACAAGAGATATAGGCTTATAAAAACATTAACCAAAACTTAAACACAAAACTTCAAAGTCCATGACCCTGACCTCAAGGTCATCCAGGTGAGTTGTGATGTACAGCATAAAACCCGAGACCAATATCTATCAACATGCAAGTACCAACTTTATCCATCAACATGTTCAAGAGATTTAGACTTTAACCAAAAAATTTAACACAAAATTTCTAAGTCTGTGACCTTGACCTCAAGGTCACCCAGGGTAGGTCATGATGGTACTGCATAAAACTTCAGACCAATATCTAGCAACATGCAAAGTATCAACTCAATCCATCAATAAGGTCAAGAGATATAGACTTACAAAAACTTTAACACAAAATTTCTAAGTCCATCAATATGGTCAAGAGATATAGACTTACAAAAACATTAACCAAAAACTTAAACACAAAATTTCTAAGTCTGTGACCTTGACCTCAAGGTCACCCAGAATGGGTCATGATGGTACTGTGTAAATCTTCAGACCAATATCTAGCAACATGCAAAGTATCAACTTGATCCATCAACATGGTCAAGAGATATAGACTGATAAAAAACTTACACCGAAAGTGTGACGCGGACGCACACGTAAACGTAAACATGCACGACCGAGGTGACTACAATAGCTCTATGCACTTCATGCAGGCAAGCTAAAAACAGATACGCACTTTGTATTGCATGTTTTATCAAACACTTCGTGAATTTGTGCCTATTGCATAGTCTGTGCAGTAGTATAGATGTTAAACTTCAAGAAACACATAGAATTTCGAGAATTTTAGTCTTACCTTCATTTAATTACAGTGATTTAAAGACGTTAACGTCATCAACGTCCAAACGTCATCAATAGTTTTATGACGTCATGTTTAGATTGCATCAATTGCACACCTTTCAACGTTCATATCTTTGCTATTTGTAAAGATAATCTCTTCAAATTTTCAGGAAATACTCAGAGAAGTTTGTTCTTTCATATCTAATTGATATCTTAATTTTGATTTTTCTGCCATAAGACCCCTTTTATCAGATCTTGGTCCATATTCATTCGATTTAGCACACATGCTCTTATAAGAGCACACCAGGGTCTTTTCCAAAAAATATGTCTGAGTGCAAACTGCATACTGCACAAATACCAAATGACTATTTGACTTGATTGCTTCAGCAGTTTATTATGAGTTGATTTCATTCATAGTTTGTGTTAATTAAGAGTGAAATTTTACTATTAAAGCACTTTAGAGGCGATTATGAAGACTTTCTAAATAGAAAAGGTATGGTAATTGACATGATGCCAATGGCATCAAGATACCATGTCCAAGTAATATATACCACCCCACATTAATATAGTAAAACTGGGGTGTATAGGGGTGTACACATAGATTGTGGGTACTCATTAGAACCGTCTTGCCAAGAAGGTTCTAACGTGTACCCCCCACAGTCTATGTTTTGAGCACAAACAAGAAATACAAAAAAAAAAAAAATCATTTAAAAAGTTTCTTTTTTACGTCTCTAAAACTCTCTAGACACTATATGAGCCGCCTCATAGGAAAACCTCAATCTGCATATGCGAAAACAAAGGCGCAGATCAGCTTCGCAGTAACTGCGAAGCTGATCAGCGCCTTTGTTTTCGCTACTCGGACAGTACAATTCCTCTTCTACTTAAATCCAAAATTTCAAGCTTCTATCTCTTTTCTGTGCTTGTACAGCCCGGTTTGTGTCGGACCTGTTCGGAAACCACATTGTTGGTTTTCCCACGAGGCGGCTCATATATTGCATGGGCGTGTTTTTGTAATGGGCTTACCTCATCATAAGCCACCTTGTAGCCCTGTAAACCACAGACCGGTCCATCACAACACGAGTCTGGGACAGCAAATGGATAGTCAGCATCAGCTATGTGGTACCAGTCTGTGTAATTTGTTACTCCACAGCAACGTTCCTGAAAATAAATTTGTTTGTTTACTTTGAGGTTCAATGTCCCAGTCAACAATTTTTAGTCATGTCTGAATACAGCCACTGCACCCTGGGCCTGGGTATTAACCAGTAGTCTAAGGAGTTGAATCCTGGGATTGAACCCAGGACCTCTTGATTCAGAATTTAGAATTATTATTAGACATAAAGACTCTGCTCTGTTCTTGAAGCTTAACTGTCCAAACTTCGTAAAACTGAATTTGTACTTTTATGTAAATACTTGTTAAGACAGACAAGTTTGAGCAAGCAATGCAGTCTGATTAGCGTCTTCACTATATCTTACTCTACTCACATCACTTCAGAAAATTTTCAGATCAATAGCAGAAAAAAGGTTAAAAAAAACTTCATGGTTGTTAGTGATCAAACATGTTACAGGTACACGTTAGAACCGCCTCGCTCTAACCAGTACCCACAATCTATGTTTTGGAGCAAAAATAAGAAAATAGTTTACTCCTGTAAACCCTATTTTCACTATATAAAAGTGGGGTTTAAAGGGTAAATATTTCACAGCCATCTTTTCCTGACAGTATCTCAGAACAGTCAAAGTCCACTATATTTACCGCCGACTGAACATCATCCCAGTACTTTCTCTTCTCTGGATCTTTCAAACCATCCAATAATCTGCCCTGTAGCTTGGCATCTTCCTATAAAGAGGTAACAGTTCTGTGTATTTTAATTTTCACGAATTCAATGCCTTGCAAATTCAAGGTTCCGCTTATACAGAATCTCTATAAGCCATATAATAATTAAAGAATAAAGACTAAATGAACACACATTTGTGAACTCAAGACCTCGCCAATTATTTGGCAATAGAAAATTTGTGAAATTAAGTCACATGAAAATTTTTGAACTTACAGTTCTGAATTATTTAATCATTTTATGGAAAAATTACCAATAAAATACGGTTTTAATACTTATGTGATCAACCCCAGTTTTACGATACATTTGGCACAAACTCGGTCAGTATGTCTGTTGTATTTTACATGAACTTTATAACCTGCACTTGGCATAATTTGCATAGAAACAAATGTGCAGATCACCTATAAGAATATGATAAGATAACAACAGCCCTTATTGAAAAAAGCTATGTGACCGTGAACTTACCTCATTATAATAAATATAGCCGATAACACCAGCGGCAATTTCTAGAGCGAAGATCACGAGTACACACAGGAAATACTGAAAGAGATCATAGGAAACTTTAACCATTACAAAAACTTGCACATGCAATATACAGAGATTTTTAAAGATCTAATTAATAAGTGAAAATTTTCAGTAAAAACTTTTGATATTTTTCTTTTTTTTTGCTAAAAACATGGATTGTGGGTACATGTTAGATCCGCCTCGGCGAGGCGGTTCTAACGAGTACCCACAATCTATGTTTTGGATCAAAAATCAGAAAAATTGGTAAACCCCTGCATACCCCAGTTTTTCTATATAAAAGTGGGGTTTCAGGGTGTATACATTTCACGGACATGTTTTCATGATGACCAATATGACTGAAGAATGACTTTATGTCTCAAATCAGTTTCATCAGAACTGCACCACTTATCAGCAGCACTATTTTAGCAAGACAGATAGTACAAATGAGCCGCGACGCGAGAAAACCGGTCTTTGGGGTTTCCGACCAGGTCCGACACAAACCGGCCTGTACGGCAACAGAAGATGGCTAGAAGCTTGAAATTTGGGATTTAGAAAGAAGAGGAATTGTACTATCCGAGTAGCGAAAACAAAGGCGCTGATCAGCTTCGCGGTTACCGCGAAGCTGATCTGCGCCTTTGTTTTCACATAGGCAAAAATCCGGTTTTGTCACGATGCGGCTCAAATAGTACACACTATCTTTTTTCAGTCCTAAGTTTGAAGTCTCTAGTCCTCTTTTGCAGATTGGGTGATCTTTATGTTTGATTTTTCACTGTGTGTCACTAGTAACCAACTGAGGTCATGTCCATACAGCAATTTGTATATGAGCCGCATCGTGAGAAAACCAGATTTTTGCCTTGGCGAAAACAAAGGCGCAGATCAGCTTCGCGGTAACCGCGAAGCTGATCAGCGCCTTTGTTTTCGCTACTCGGATAGTACAATTCCTCTTCTACTTAAATCCGAAATTTCAAGCTTCTAGCTCTTTTCTGAGCTTGTACAGGCCGGTTTGTGTCGGACCTGGTCGGAAACCCCGAAGACCGGTTTTCTCGCGTCGAGGCTCATATATTAACTAACTATTCCGATGCAAGCCTCGGAGCTCTTTGCCAAAGACAGTTTACCAGTATCTTATGCTTGTTCTTATTGAATCAACTGACAAGTTAACATATACTTACCTAAAAAGAAATTCAGTTACCCTGCTTTTGAAAATACAAAATTACAAATGACTTGAGTTACCACACAAAAACAGACTAGTTTGTGTTAAATCTGGTCAGAAACCCTATTCAGATCTATTTTTTTGAAGAGGCTATGGATGGGCTATCATTTCCAGGGAGCCCATCAGTAAGAATTAATTGGTTTTAAATTTTACATCACACTCAACAGCCAAGGTCATATTGAGACAAGACCTTTATACACAGGCGTCACAGTGTTGTGTCCTTGAGCAAGATATATTAACTTCCTACAGTACTGGTTAAACCCAGGAAGCGTTGGCTCATCCCGACATGGCTGAAAAATTGTTGACTGGGACGTTAAGCCTCAACACAAACAAACAAACAAAGACCGTTATAGTTTAAGTCTCATGTGAAAGAATTGAGAAGCCCAGGGATCAAAGCCAAGACAAATGACTGAACCAACATGTCACGGGCTTCTCAGCAAGAACTGATGCACAATTATTCTGAAGGCTTGGGTACATAAGGACGTAAAATCTTCATAGTTCATGTTTATTGATGATATTATGTACTCACAATGCCTAGGAAGCACTGACTCTCCATCAGAACACCGGCAAAACCAAACAAGCACACCACAATCACGATGGTGCCCGAGGCTATCATGAGGGCGGTGGCAGTGAAGAAGTCATCACTGGGTACCAGCTTCATATAGCTGGCATTAGAGATCTGTAGGTAGGCCCCTACAACTATCATGGCCACTCCCATTAGCTGTGATAATAAATACAAATTGTCAATATTGGCATTGATAGCTTTGACTCTAAAATGTATACATGTAATAATTAAATACACATACTTGTACTTATTTCATTAAGGGCTCTTTTCATGTTTTATGCATTACAATATCTTTAGACCCTTTATCAAGTCTTAAGCGATTCCACTGTGTCTATAAGCTAAGTATATGTAATATGTATATGTAATTATATTGAAACCTAGTAAAATTATGCAGACTTTTTTATTGTTAATAAAGTACATGTATTTGCTTAAGTATGTTTCTGCACCCCCCCCCCCCCACCACAAAAAAAAAAAAAACAAAAACAAAAAAAAAAACATACCAGGAAAAATACATTGCAAAGCACAAAAAGCCACTTCACAGCTCGCAGTGTGGAACCTGCCATCTTGATGCCTTGACCTAGAATTCAAAGACAATCTTCACTATCAATAGTATCAAGTATGAAACTGTATATCTAAGCAGGAGCTGAGACTACCTTCAATGCAATATTATAGGTGAGAACAAGCAGTTCTAATTGTATATTTGGTTTTGTTAATTGGTATATTATGGATTAACATCGCAGTGAACAAATTTTCTGATGTACTAGCATTATTTTGGCTGCTGCACAATGATATGGCATCAAGTACAGACAACACAGTTTTACTAGTGAAAAGACAAACTGACAATGCATTTGTTTGGAGGCGAACTTAGACTGACATACAACAATCATTGAGTTTGTAAATTTACACATATGTATACTGCAGTTTCGGTTTGTAAAACCACTGAACCCTCATCGTTCATGTGAAAAAAAAAAAAAGAATTATGAAAGCCCGAAACTGACCAAAAATTGTTTTGCATTATTACATATATTATACACACAGCCCTTTATAGTATACAAAAACTGTTAAAAAGCTAAAACTAGTAATATGCAACAATTAAATTGAATATATGGAATAATGCACAAACAATTCAGGGTATTCCGACCAAAACACAAAACAATATTTAAATTAATTTATACCTTCTACACTCTGACTTCGCCCATGCACTACTGTTTACGAATGAAAAGAAAGCTGGCCTATATTTAGACTTTGGTTCAAAACTTGTCAAACCAGTTTTTATCCCCTCCATTGACTCTCTCTGATTCGGTGAAAAACAAATAATCGGAAATTTGCACTGCTTTTTATGTAGGAACAGAAAGTTTCTAACAACCTCATAAGACATTTTTTTAATAGACAAGAGATGACAACAACAAGAACATGTATTAGCAGCTAAAACATATTTGTTTCCTTCAAAAATTGACATTCAATTAATTTGGACTGGTTTCACTTTGACTAGTTGTGCAGTCATCGTGTTTCCGTTTCGTAGCAGACCACACAGCAGAATTCGTGGTTCTTACTGTTGGTTAAAGCGGTAACCAAATACACAGCCAAGTGTTTCCTAATGATACTGTTTCCAATGGTATCATCATCGGTAGCAAATGCAGACAGAATACAGCATGAGTAAGAGTGTATTTTGATTGTCCCAGTGGCACCATCGATTGGTTGCCAACATTTGTACCATTTGCACCAGGGTATGGACATTTTACCATTTGCACTAATTTCTTTACCAATTGTACCATTGCAATTCGGTAATTAAATTGGTACAAATGGTAAAAATGTTACCAAACAATAGTACTGTAGTAGGAGGCGAAATATAGGCCTGTAAATAAAAACATCCAGGCAGAGCTGGCCTCGACGAAATCAGGCGTCATAACCATGAGGCTAAAAGGTCCGTACCAGTTAGATTGGTCAATTATGCGCCCTATAAACCTATATACCCTATATACAGATCATATACAATGTATTTCGCAACCGCACTACCACAATACCCTTGGAGAACCGCGAACACTCGCTAATCTACCAACGCGAGAAACATTTCGTGATTTAATATGGCGAGCATAAAATATAATATTAATTCCTCAGACTTTGTCAGAGATGAAAATGTTAATTTTTAAAATTACACAATATACGTGTAGAAAATAAAAATGACAAAAACGAGTGAGGTGTGCTGATCAGTGTGATATTATTTCTACCATTGGAACTACTAATAAGCTCAAGGAACTAAGCAGAGAGGACCCTACAGATCTACATGACTCCGATACAAACACCGTTTACGACCCAGCCCACACCCAAAAATGCCTGATATTCGTGTATCCCAACAAGGCACAGAAAAAGGCAAATCGGACTTTAGGCTTCATTAAACGCAATATAAGGGTCCACAATAGAGACATGAAGTCCACAGTTTATAAGACTCTAGTCCGCCCACAGTTAGAATACACCTCTACTATATGGTCTCCCAATACAGATCAAGATATTAGCCAACTTGAATATGTACAACGAAGGGCCGATAGATGGAAAATGCGAGATTACCGACACATATATAGTGTGTCCACAGTGATACAGGACCTCAACTAGCGTACCCTAGGCCAAAGACGTATTGGCAGTCAGTTGGTCTTCCGATATAAGGTCACATATGACCATCACTGTCTGTAACTACCTGATCCGTAATACTCGTCCAGCATCCAGAAACCATTATCTTGCATACCGACAGATGACAACCCTGAAAGACTGTTACAAGTACACATTCTTCCCGCGGACAATCATACACTGGAATTCCCTACTCAGTCCAGCATATTCCTGTACTCTCCAATCTGGCACAGTCTGCCAGATAGTCCACAAAAGTCCTTATGGCCCATCCCCTTTCTCAATATGTTTACTGGTATTAAAGGATCCCAGGCAGGCAGGCAGACAGGCACCAATGCGACCATTGTTACCACCATTTCCACCAGTTTTACCAATGGTACATTAACGGTGTGCTATAAATAGATATGCAAATTTTAAACTCCAAACTATGGCTACGTTCGGGGTTCTTACAATGGTAAAATCTGCAAATCTACCAATGGTACCATTGGCAACATTTACCAATGGTAACCAGAAAAACCTGAACGGCTTTCTGTTGCCAATGGTGCGGCAGGTTCTCCAATGGTACTGTAACGTACAGCCAAGCCGAGCCGAGCCACAGAAACCCCGTCGGTGGAAAAGCATGCTCATCCACCAAGGGTGGTTTACTTGCGCTATATATTAATATATATACTCAACACTTACTCGACTCACAAAGTTTCGAGTTTGAAATTTGCATATTACAAGCACTCAATATGCTGCTAATACGTTGCACCAACGTATTTTTCCAAGAGAGGCTATCCCGTGACTCGCCCCGAGTCTTGGCCTGGGTAACACATGGGTAAGGCAACTCCGTTCTGGCAGTTGCCATCATCCCACCGCTGCCACCAAATGTAACGAACGACCGTGCCGAGCGACAGCAAATCCCGTCGGTGGAAAAGCATGCTCATCTACCAAGGGTGGTTTACTGCGCTATATACTCAACACTAACTCGACTAACAAAGTTTCGAGTTTGAAATGTGCATATTACAAGCACTCAATACGCCGCTAATACGTTGCACCAACATATTTTTCCAAGGGAGGCTATCCCGTCACAGTACCATTGGTTGGTAACATTTTTAGTACCATTTGTACCAATTAAATTACCAATGGTACCATTTGTAAAGAAATTGGTAAAATGGTACATGTAATACGTATAATACGGATATCGTATAAAATAAATGTTACCAACCAATGGTACCATTGGGAGAACCCCGAACGCACGCAATATCATTTGTAACAATGGTACCATTGGTAGATCAAATGGTTGAATTTTAACATATTGATCAATTCACCTCACTCGTTTTTTTTGTTTTGTTTTTTTTTTTGTTTGTTTTTTTTTGTACCCGTATATTGTGTTATTTACAAAAATTACATTTGCATCTATGACAAAAAATATTTACGAAATTCATGATATTTTTTTAGGCTCGTCATATTGAATCATGTGACTTTTCCTGTGGTGGTAGATTTACCCATGCTGTATATTATCTACATTATTTGCTGACATACGTTTGTAACATTTGGTAAACCCTTGAACAATATTTGTCAACCATTGATAAAAAATTATCAGTGGTAGGAACTTTGAACGTACCCTTACAGCGTGGTGGGTTAACATGCTTGTCAAACGAGCTGTGGCTCGGCTCGGCTGTTCGTTACTTTTGGTGGTACATGTAATGGTGGGATAACGACAACTTTTTTTTTTTTTTTTTTTTTTTTTACAAAACATAACATTCAAAATTCAAAATTTCACATTATTAAATACAAATTTATTTAAATGACATATTTTTTTTTTTGTTTTGGTGTTTTTGGAACCGCCATTTGCGCACGCACTCCATGTCAGATCATGTAATACTCTTTTAGAGGTGTTTGGAGTACCTGGCAGGGAATCAGGACAACTCGCCCCAAAGACAACTCGCCTCAAGACAACTCGCCCCACATAAAACTCGCCACAAGACAACTCGCCCCACTTTTAGAAGACAACTCGCCCCACTTTAGAAGACAACTCGCCCCACTTTAGAAGACAACTCGTCCCACTTTACCGACCTTCCTACCTCTCTTCTTTATCCCTGGTCAACTCAACGCAACCCATTCCCCAATTTTATATAGTTCGGGGGAGTTACATATTTCTATCATTTTTATCTAAAACATAGATTGTTCAATGTATTGAATATTCTTGCACACCAGATAGAAAAATCCTACGTTTTACCCCATGTGAGAAATTCTTATCTCACCCTCGTTATCTCACCCCGGTCGCGTCCTGCATTCAAATGTTCTTTTTTAACATCGGTTGTATAGGACGTCACGTAATTTCGTCGCTAAGCGCATACTTCACAATGACGTCAAAACGTTTTAATTCAAAATGGCGGACGCCGCGATTGTAGCAATTTTTATGCAAATAGTATGAAAATCAAGCTTTGCCACATTATGGCGTGCAAGAAAAAGAATCCATCATTCGTGTCAGGTATGGATAGACAAATCTGTCCCTCGGGTCACAGTTTGGCATCACTCGGCTGAGCCTCGTGATGCCAAACTGTGACCCTCAAGACAGATTTGTCTATCCATACCTGACACTCATGTAAGATTCTCATAATATTAACCAAAAAATCATTTTCTATTCTTCTGAAATTTCCTCCGTACCGACATGACTGAAAAATTGTTGACTGGGACGTTTAAACACATAAGAAACAAATAAGCATTGACTGAAATTTTCTCATTTTACTGCTGAAAACGCCCTCTGTTTATGGGTCTAAGACATTGGGCAAGTTGTCTTTTAAAGTGGGGCGAGTTGTCTATGAAAGTGGCGCGAGTTGTCTTCTAAAGTGGGGCGAGTTGTCTTCTGAAAGTGGGGCGAGTTGTCTTGGGGCGTTTTATGTGGGGCAAGTTGTCTTGGGGCGAGTTGTCTTTGGGGCGAGTTGTCTGTAATTCCCTGGCAGTCTAGGGGCAATCAGACGGACCTATGTTGACACGATTATCTCACCAAGGTCCCGGGTCGTTTCGCCCGTGAGTTGTTTCGCCCCTGAGTCGTTTCGCCCGTGAGTCGTTTCGCCCTGGGTCGTTTCGCCCTGGGTCGTTTCGCCCGTGAGTCGTTTCGCCCATATTTGGTGAGTCGTTTCGCCCTTATTTTTCTACCATGCCCAAATATGTAATCTGGTGTATTATTTGTTATTTAAAACTTAAGGATATGTCTTGGGCTGATCATTCATAACTGTCTTTTGGGTATAAAAACTAAAGGAATTTGAAAACGCCTCACTATAAATTGGTTGCGATGATGATTATGTCTTTTAGAATACAGAATCTTTCGAACAGAAAATACAATCAGCCTGCTTAAATTTCATACCAAAAAGGAACGTCAACGCCAGTGCTTTACTTCATACAGTATGATTTCAATCGTTACCAAAAAATCAACAAAAACAAATTATGAGGACGAAAATATTCACCAGGTATAACATGACTTGTGGAAAGGAACACCAAAAGCCAAGTAAATGCTGTTAATTGACTTTCAATTGCACTAAAACTGTGGTAATGACGTCACTTGAACGCATATGAAAAAAACTTTCATTTTTGCGTGTAAAATGAAACGAATTCGAAAGTTTTCAAACACAATAAATAGGCACGGACTTATGTAAAAATTACCATAACTTTTGGCGCTATTATCATATACATTTCTGTGTGTTTTTACCACTTTACGTCAGCAAAAAACGCTAGCTCCTTAAACGGCATTGAGCGAAAGACATGTTTTCCCCTGTGCTTAAGGTTGCACGCTATCATCGGAGTCATTTTTTATTCTTTTATCATTTAAAAATCCTGATAATTGGAAAGATGTTACTTGTATGAATAACATTTATGTTCTTTATCCTTTTTTTTATTTAACATTTCAAGAATGTTGGCCATCGGTCACCGCCAAAGACAAAACATTCACACATCGCCTTTAATTGACAAACACGATTATTGTCCACCTTAAGTGTGATTTAAGGCGTAAACATATTAATGGATTATCGCATTAATCAATTGATTTGGACAAATATCACACTTTGTTAATTATTTGATTAGTTTAGCTGACTGTCGAAATACCACACCTATCTATCTATCTATCTATCTATCTATCTATCTATCTATCTATCTATCTATCTATCTATCTATCTAAATATACATCATTTTTTCTTTCTTTCTTTCTTTCTTTCTTTCTTTCTTTCTTTCTTTCTTTCTTTCTTTCTTTTTTTCTTTCTTTCTTTTCTTCCTTCCTTTCTTTCTTTCTTTCTTTCTTTCTTTCTTTCTTTCTTTCGTTCTTTCTTTCTTTCTTTCTTTCTTTCTTTCTTTCTTTCTTTCTTTCTTTCCTTCTTTCTTTCTTTCTTTCTTCCGTTATCTTTCTACAACATTAAAAGCCACAGAAGCGAAAGCGCTAAATTTTTTAAATAAATATTATATTAACAAGATACGTCAAGATACTTCTTTAAACCAAAGCTGTCTATCTTCCTACCTTCCTTCATTCTTTCTTTTCTTCTTTCTTTCCTTCCTTCCGTTATCCTTCTTCAACATTAAAAGCAACAGAAGCAGTACACTCCAAAGCATCGGTCATATATTACAGTATCGCAGAAACGCTAAAATGTTAAAATAAATATTATATTAACAAGATATGTCGATATACTCATTTTGACCAAACCTTCCTACCTACCTACCTACCAACCTACCTACCTACCTACCTACCTACCTACCTACCAATCAGCATCATCAACAATAGCAATGTCAACAACAACAACAACAATAATAATAATAATTATTATAATGGGCGAAACAACTCACGGGCGAAACAACTCACGGGCGAAACGACCTGAATAGTTTACTGGTGACACGCCAAATGACATTATTTCACCAGGGGGTTCGGATGGGGGAGAAATTAGTCCCTTGAACGCACGAGTGTAGCGAACTTGGACACACAGTCATCAGACATTTCAGCAGAGGAGATAAGTGAATCAGGGAGGTCATTCCAGTCCCTGATAGTCTGTGGAAAGAAACTACTTTTGTACGCTTCTTTGCTAGCTGAAGGTATCTGAAAAGCCAAAGAGTGTTGATTTCTACAACGCCTATTCTTTGGGATAAGGTCATCTGTGGGTATTCTGGCTTTACCCTTTAGACCTTTGTATAGCAATATAAGTCTACTATCCTTCCTCCTTTTCTTAAGAGATTCCCATTTCAGTTGACCTAAAATGCCAGTCATGCTCCCAGTTTCAAAAACATAATTTCCCGTCACAAACCTTGCCGCACGATTTTGTACCTTTTCCAGTTCTTCCTGGAGGCCATGAGTGTGAGGGTCCCAAACTGAGCTTCCATATTCCAAGACCGGCCGCACCAGTCCTTTATAAGCTGCTTCTTTCACATCTGGGGGACAAGAATACAAATTTCTCCTTAAGAATCCGAGAGTTCTGTTAGCCTTTGTACAGTTATTGGAAATGTGAGTATTCCATTTCAAATCATTTGTGATAGTTAAACCAAGGTATTTTATGCTTTCAACGTTTTTCAGTACAGTGCCCTCAAGGGTGTAGTTAGCCTGTATCTTACTAGACCGTTTATTTGTCAGCTGCATCATGTTGCATTTGACGGGTTGAAATCTCATTCCCCATTTCCTAGCCCAACTGCCTAAACGATCAATGTCTCTCTGAAGTTTCAATGTATCCTCTTCATTCTTGATTTCACGATAGCAAACACAATCATCAGCAAAGAGTCTTATTTCAGACTCAATGTCTGCTGAGATGTCATTTATATACAAGGAAAACAGCAAGGGGCCGAGAACGGTGCCCTGAGGGACACCCGAGACAACTGGAGCCCAATCCGATTTAATACCATTAACCACTACCCTTTGTTGTCGGAAACAAAGGAAAGCATTTATCCAATTCAGTGTTGTTCCACCTATTCCATAGCTAAACAATTTGCTTTTAAGGAGTTCATGGGGAGGAGTATCAAAAGCCTTTTCAAAATCGAGTATAAAAGTGTCGACCTGGCCTTTTTTGTCTAAGATTTTGGCCCAGTCATTTATCACTGTAGTCAACTGAGTTTCACAGCTATGCCATTTCCTAAATGCGTGTTGCCTGTCCGACAAGAGTTCATGTTCATCAAGATGGGCCATAATATTTGAGCATACAATATGTTCAAGAAGCTTACAAGGAATGCATGTCAAAGAAACAGGGCGGTAATTGCGGGCAAGTGACCTGTCGCCCTTCTTAAACAGGGGGCAAATATTAGCAAGAGACCATTCTTTAGGAATTTCACCTGTATCAATTGACTGTTGGAAGAGATGGGCGAATACCGGCCCTAATTCCAGAGCCAGTTCCTTTAGGACTCTGGGATGAAGCTCATCAGGCCCTAAGGCTTTAGACGGGTTTAGACCTTTGAGAAGTTTGGTCACCCCTTCCTTTGTGACCACAATATCATGCATGAATGGGGCAGATCTATCCATAAGAGGGACCTGTTTGTATTCACTTTTAGTGAAAACATCCGAGAACTGACCATTAAATTCTTCCGCCTTCTCAAATTCGGATTGTGCAATTCCGCTTCCATTTCTCTTTTTCAACGGGGGAATACCTTGGGTATCTTTTTTCTGACTGTTTATGTACCTGTAAAAATCTCTAGGATTAGCCTTAACATCTCCTACCAAGTTGTTCACGTAAAGATCATGCTGCTTCCTGATATCAGCTTCGATCTCTCTCCGTAAAGATTCAAATTTAGATCTAATTTTTGCACTACCAGTCTTTTTAGCCTTTGCATGAGTTGCATTTTTTCTGCGAATCTTCCTCCTTATTTCAGGTGTTATCCAAGGGACAGAGGAAACTGAGCGACTAGTTTTTGAGGGGATATGTTTATCTGCCGATTCCTGAATAAACGATGTAATGAGATTGAAATTTTCCTGGACCGACCGAGTATCTGAGTAACCGTTGAAGTATCTTTCCTTTGCAAATTTAAGTGTTTCTGCTCTCATAGATTCATAATTACCTTTCTGATAACGATACACTTTTCTCCTAGGTTTCTTTATTGGGGGGTTAGACCCACCTACTAAGGGCGAAACGACCCACCCATAAAACCAGGGCGAAACGACTCAGGGCGAAACGACCCGGCGAAACGACCCACGGGCGAAACGACCCGGATTCCTCACCAATAGTCCAAGTATAACCAGTCTGTGTAATGGCGACTTCCATGAAACTCGCTGCACTCGATTGAATAATATATTTTGCCTGATACGAAGTAAATACAGGTATTTTAAGTATTTTAATTTTTTCAGAATAATGTTCTAACTGGAAAATACACACCACTTGTTCGGTTGTTCTTGTCCACTAGACAACCGGATTTTCAGTGTCGCACCAATTACAAGTACAATCTTTCTAAAAAGTTAGCAGATTTTTTTTTTCATTATTTATTATAACTAGCAATAGTGTTTTGTACTGAGTACTCAGTCTGTCAATTTCTAACAATTACCTCCACATAATCCTCGTGAGAGGGTGCTGCAGTATATATAGTCTTAGAAAGAAAGAAGCTGTTGAATCAGAACAGTTTACTGGTGAAACGTCAAACTGACAATACCACACCAGGGGATGGGGCTTGACCGGAGGGGATAAGTCCTGAGCTCTCACAAGAGAAGTAATTTTAGACACTAAATCATCTGACATTCCAGCAGAAGAGATCAGAGAATCAGGGAGTTAATTCCAATCTCTAATAGTCTGGGGGAAAAACTATGTAAATAGGCATTTGTACAAGTTTTGACTGAGACACAATCAGGGTTGCTTTTTCCAGCTATGTCATGTTATGCGCGTATAATTATCTGATAATAAATGTTTTCATTTTACCATAACACTTAGTAGTGTTGTGCCGATAGTCGCCAACTATCGAAAAATTGTCGCCAAAGCTAAAAATCGGCGACTATCGATTGAAAATTTTCACAATCGATTGTCGGTAATAGTTTTGGGCTGAAACGACCCGTTACCGCTCTCGTAACATTCAGTTTATTTGCGGCCAGTTCATACTATAAAATTGTCATCTCGCCTTTTCAGGGACGAATGATAAAATAAATCAACTTTGTTCCGATTGTTTTCTGCAGTTTGTTGAGATGCGTGCTTGTCTAATGGTCATGTAACACCCTGAGGCCGATATCAAAAGACGGTAGCCGAAAAGAAATATATGACGCGCGCTGTCTGTCTTGCACAATAGTACCGCCCACATGGTCATTTGGTCCAGCCTTTCTATTAAATATTCGTTACACGTGATCGCTAGCTACCAACGGAGACCAGTATTGAGAATCGCTTCGGTTGACGTCACGGAAATTTACCCATCATTGAAACACGTGAACAATTATGCGGGGTCAAGGTTCAACACAAAAACATGGACAACATTAATTGATTTGACTCGCAAACAATGTCTTTAATCATAGGATTTCGCTATCAAAAGCGGTTAGTAATATTTGTTTTCGCCGACTTTAATTACACATTGAATACTTCATTTCAACACCTCTTTGATCTTCTTGTCAGTTTGTGTGTAATTAAAATTACTGACTTTAAAAAACAAAAGCGATGGATGTAAAGAAATAAATTTATTTCTGCAACTCAAATTTTATTGTATGTTTTTGAAGTGCCAATCGAAAGCATATATAATCTCTGCAATGAAATTCGATCTTCATTCAATCATTAAGGCAACATGAGTAAACGTAAGGCAGATTTTGGTACTCTCGAAAAGGAGAATAAGCGTACGAATTATTTTGCTTATTCGTAGGAAACAATGAGCTTACAAAGGTTTTTTTTTTTTTTTTTTGCCGACAATTTTTTTTTTTGCTGACGATTTTTTTTCTTCTGGTTATCTCTGAAAAGCTAGTAGAACTTCTAGAACCATTCCAGAACGCTACAGAAAGTGTGTCATCTGAAACCAAAATACTAGTAACTATGCACAAAAAAGAATCTAGTCCATAATCATATAAAGCTATGTAAGAACAGAAAGCATAGGAATAGACACAATTTAATTTAAAATCCCAACCCAGACACCAAGATGGAAAGAAACTGACATAACAAGACAAATAAAACATGAAGTATGACAATGCATATGATAAGAAAGATGACTAGCTCAAGTAAGTAGCCATCACTAGCTTCATTTAAACCAATATAAAACATACAACATAAAGAATCACAGCAGAACCACCTTGGAAATGTCAGTAAAGAATTTGCTGCAGGTTTACTAGAAGCCTATTTATATGTTTTACTGGATCCAAACCTCACCATTAGTTCACCGTGATTCAATAACAGGAATTTGTCCAGTTCTGCTCCATGTAAATCCACCTTTTCAGAATACTGGAATTTTCTCCGATTAATCGATAATCAATCGATATTAGCTGTCCGATAATCGATAGTGATTTTTCCTTCCGATACCCAACACTAACACTTAGGCAATAAGCTTTTTGGCGATATATAACAATAGGGTATTGTATGCAACATTTTGCTACAGCAAGGCAATATATGTCTAAAAATCACCATGTTTCGCATATTTTGATGTTGCACAGGTCAAAAAATTACAACCATTATTAGAATGTGATATTTTGGTATCTAGTCTTATCCCGGGGTGTGGGGGGGCGGGGGGTAAGCAGTGTACCGATGCGTGATCAAAGGATTGTTGAACATACCCTAAACAGTGTGATGGACATTTAAAATTTGACCCCCCTTTTCACTGTGTTTGCTTTAAAATGTGACCCTTTCCACTGTGTCCCGTCAAAAAGTACCCCTTTCCACTGTAGTCAACTAAAACACTGGAATGCAATAATTCTTTTATAACCACGTGAAGATGCTATATGTGTAATATGCAAACAATCTGCCTGATGGCTTCAGAGAAGTAATTTTAAAATATAGACAGACTACAGTAACAGAAGATGGATGCCAGGTACCTGCCTATCCTATAAGATCACCTTTGAGACTTTGGCTCTGTTGGGTTAAAATGTTTAAAAATGTGGAACTGATATGATCATAAACAAACATTTGGTCATGCAATCAACACATGAAATAGCTAAAGTTACAAATAGGCAATATACAGGTACAATAAGAAAAGATGGTAAACCTTAAAATGCACATACAAAAGAAATTGTCATCACTGAAACGAGAAACAGACTAACCACAGAGGAAGTATCGCCTTGGAACTGTCAGTAATAAAGTATTTGGGGTTTAAATTGTTTCAGGGCTTTCAAGCTTTGCCCTCAGCATCTGAATTTGTTCAAATGTACACAGAAAATTGACACAAATATATATGAAATAATGGTTGGTTGGTTAATTTTGTGTTTTGTCCCACTAAACAGCTAAGGTAATATGGCGATAGGAAATTAGTTTAAGTCTTGTACGAAAAACTGGAGAAGCCTGGAATTGACCCCTGGTTTACAAGGCAAGCAGCTTTCCCACTACACCACTAGGCTTCTATACATACTTGAAATAAATCTTGATATAGTAGATAAATACCAAGCACTTACATATAGCAAGCATTATGGAGAGCAGGGTACAAAAGACAAGATTTAATACAAACCATTTTTATTTGTATGAACTACTCAATTAGCAGAAACAATAATTTCTATTGAAGCAACACACATTGTTGAACAGAAAGGATAAATCATATCTTATCCCTTAGGTTTTAGACATTTTAGTCATTTCGGCCCAAAACATATCGGCCAAGGACGCCTCGGTCCACCCCTTTTCACAGCGTTTTAGCAGAATTGTAAAAAACATACCCTTTTTCCACAAAAACGACATTTTGCCTACCCTAAATGATGTCAGCGCTGCGCACTGCCCTTCTTGAAAAAAAGTACCCTTTCTCATCGTTTTTTTGAAATTGTCATCACTGAAACGAGAAACAGACTAACCACAGAGGAAGTATCGCCTTGGAACTGTCAGTAATAAAGTATTGGGGGGTTTAAATTGTTTCAGGGCTTTCAAGCTTTGCCCTCAGCATCTGAATTTGTTCAAATGTACACAGAAAATTGACACAAATATATATGAAATAATGGTTGGTTGGTTAATTATGTGTTTTGTCCCACTAAACAGCTAAGGTAATATGGCGATAGGAAATTAGTTTAAGTCTTGTACGAAAAACTGGAGAAGCCTGGAATTGACCCCTGGTTTACAAGGCAAGCAGCTTTCCCACTACACCACTAGGCTTCTATACATACTTGAAATAAATCTTGATATAGTAGATAAATACCAAGCACTTACATATAGCAAGCATTATGGAGAGCAGGGTACAAAAGACAAGATTTAATACAAACCATTTTTATTTGTATGAACTACTCAATTAGCAGAAACAATAATTTCTATTGACGCAACACACATTGTTGAACAGAAAGGATAAATCATATCTTATCCCTTAGGTTTTAGACATTTTAGTCATTTCGGCCCAAAACATATCGGCCAAGGACGCCTCGGTCCACCCCTTTTCACAGCGTTTTAGCAGAATTGTAAAAAACATACCCTTTTTCCACAAAAACGACATTTTGCCTACCCTAAATGATGTCAGCGCTGCGCACTGCCCTTCTTGAAAAAAAGTACCCTTTCTCATCGTTTTTTTGAAATTGTCATCACTGAAACGAGAAACAGACTAACCACAGAGGAAGTATCGCCTTGGAACTGTCAGTAATAAAGTATTGGGGGGTTTAAATTGTTTCAGGGCTTTCAAGCTTTGCCCTCAGCATCTGAATTTGTTCAAATGTACACAGAAAATTGACACAAATATATATGAAATAATGGTTGGTTGGTTAATTTTGTGTTTTGTCCCACTAAACAGCTAAGGTAATATGGCGATAGGAAATTAGTTTAAGTCTTGTACGAAAAACTGGAGAAGCCTGGAATTGACCCCTGGTTTACAAGGCAAGCAGCTTTCCCACTACACCACTAGGCTTCTATACATACTTGAAATAAATCTTGATATAGTAGATAAATACCAAGCACTTACATGTAGCAAGCATTATGGAGAGCAGGGTACAAAAGACAAAATTTAATACAAACCATTTTTATTTGTATGAACTACTCAATTAGCAGAAACAATAATTTCTATTGAAGCAACACACATTGTTGAACAGAAAGGGAAAATCATATCTTATCCCTTAGGTTTTAGACATTTTAGTCATTTCGGCCCAAAACATATCGGCCAAGGACGCCTCAGTCCACCCCTTTTCACAGCGTTTTAGCAGAATTGTAAAAAACATACCCTTTTTCCACAAAAACGACATTTTGCCTACCCTAAATGATGTCAGCGCTGCGCACTGCCCTTCTTGAAAAAAAGTACCCTTTCTCATCGTTTTTTTGAAATTGTCATCACTGAAACGAGAAACAGACTAACCACAGAGGAAGTATCGCCTTGGAACTGTCAGTAATAAAGTATTGGGGGTTTAAATTGTTTCAGGGCTTTCAAGCTTTGCCCTCAGCATCTGAATTTGTTCAAATGTACACAGAAAATTGACACAAATATATATGAAATAATGGTTGGTTGGTTAATTTTGTGTTTTGTCCCACTAAACAGCTAAGGTAATATGGCGATAGGAAATTAGTTTAAGTCTTGTACGAAAAACTGGAGAAGCCTGGAATTGACCCCTGGTTTACAAGGCAAGCAGCTTTCCCACTACACCACTAGGCTTCTATACATACTTGAAATAAATCTTGATATAGTAGATAAATACCAAGCACTTACATATAGCAAGCATTATGGAGAGCAGGGTACAAAAGACAAGATTTAATACAAACCATTTTTATTTGTATGAACTACTCAATTAGCAGAAACAATAATTTCTATTGAAGCAACACACATTGTTGAACAGAAAGGGAAAATCATATCTTATCCCTTAGGTTTTAGACATTTTAGTCATTTCGGCCCAAAACATTTCGGCCAAGGACGCCTCGGTCCACCCCTTTTCACAGCGTTTTAGCAGAATTGTAAAAAACATACCCTTTTTCCACAAAAACGACATTTTGCCTACCCTAAATGATGTCAGCGCTGCGCACTGCCCTTCTTGAAAAAAAGTACCCTTTCTCATCGTTTTTTTGATCACGCACCGGTACACTGCTTACCAGGGAGTGCCCCCCCCCCCCCCCCCCCCAGAATCAATGAAGTTGAATTTATCCTCACAGTGAAGTGTACTTGTTTCTTTAAAAATCATCATTTTTATGTAGAGTCTGTACTCTGTAGCCCCTATTTTCATAATGAAAGTTCAAAGCCAGGTTCCTAGAAACAAGGATGAAATGGTCTTATTATTTTTCAGACTGAGGCCTAGTAAAATATGTCTGATAGAGGTTTTGTCAAGAAATTGTATAAGACTGCTGATACGGTCAAATATATGTTTCGCATGGCCTGTAGAGCCCGTAGCCCCATGGTAAGAGGCACCTTAGAAATAAAATGTGTGTTGCAGTCAAGGATTCCTCCAATTTTTCATATACAACCACACATGCTATATTGTATTAAAGTAGCTGCAGCATGGAACAATGACTTATCTAGGCTGCATATAATCTCATTTAAGCATCCCAAAACACTGTTTTAAGCTCCTGTACTGAACTATTCCCATTACCCACTATGGTGAAATTTAAAAACACATGAGAACCAAAAGAATTACATGTATCACTGGAATATAAACCTGATAGGTCTTAAGTTCTTATATACCAAGAAAAATGAAAACACAAAGATGTAGATTTTTGGCTTCAAGTGCTACACAAATAGCAACCCTGATCTTGTCTCTGCCAACTTGCTGAAGGTACATTATGAAAACTTGCCCATGCAGAGATTTTTAAAGTTGTAAAAAATGAAAAATTTCAGAATTTTTTTGATATTTTTCTTATTTTTGCTCTAAAACATAGATTGTGGGTACTCGTTAGAACGGCCTCGCCGATGTGGTTCTAACGAGTACCCACAATCTGTTTTAGAGCAAAAATAAGAAAAATAGGTTTATCCCTGCAAACCCCAGTTTTAGTATATAAAAGTGGGGTTTAGGGGGGTATTTATTCCATGGACATGTTTTCCTGATGATCTGAAATGCCAAGGAATGTTGATTCCTACAACGCCTATCTTTGGGGATAAGGTCATCCGTGGGTATTTTTGCCCTCCCTTTTAGACCTTTGTAAAGCATTTATAATTCTATTATCCTTCCTACTTTTCTGCAGGGATTCCTATTTTAGTTTTTTAAGGATGTCAGTCAATTGTGACTTGCTCAAGGCCACAAGTTGTCATAAGAGATTGTTAATGAACACTTTTCCAGTGAGGTGTTTAAATATGTGGAACTCTCTTACTGAGGAAATCATATCACATGACACAGTGCTCAAATTTAAAGCAAGATTAAACAGACTCCTACAGCCAGATAGATTTAATCTGGCTGAGATATACTGAAAAGGGTTCATACATTGAGCTAAAGGAATGATAACTATCTTAGTAAAGATGTTTTCAAAGCTTTTACGAAAAATTTTTGGTTTTACATTTTCTGTTTTGAATTCAGTAAGGCCATTGCAATTAACACCAAGTACTTTAATATGACTGATGACGTCATTCCGACCAGATCAATCCCAACTGAGGATTGAACCTGGAACCAGAGTCCTATGCTATTTCTTTTCTTTCCCTATATACTGCCATACATGTATGTCGGGTTTGAACCACAATGTTAGAGAGTTTCTGCAGATTCACTATTATTTCTTAAACTTGCCCATGCAATAAACAATGATTTTTTTTTTCAGCTTTAAAAATTGAAAATTACACTAGAAAAATGATATTTTTAATATTTTTCCTCAAAACATTATTTGTGGGTACACGTTTGAACCTCCTCGGCGAGGCGGTTTTAACGAGTATATACAATCTATGTTTTGGATCAAAAATAAGAAAGATAGATATACCTCTGCAAACACCATTTTCACTTTATAAAGGTGGGGTATAAAGGTGTATTTATTACACGGACATGTTATCCTGATGGAACTCACTAGCCTTGACAGTTTACACCTTAATAGCAAGCTATTAGCAGTTAGGGCTGAAACAATTCAAAGGAACCACGATTCGATGCGATTCGATTATAAGTATACACCTTGGTTTGATTATTTTCAACGCGATTCTTGCCAGTCTTCAGGTAGACACTTTAGTCAAAAACTGTGTCTAAATTAAGCCAAAACATTTACTTGCTTTCAAACCAAATTGTCCTGGGAGGTATTGCAGCTTTGGAATATGACTCCATCTTAGCCAGATATATTAAAATTGAAAATATATAATATGAATTACATTGTAAGTGATATTCAGAAATAAATTGTGTTGGATTTATCATGGCTAAGGTTAAAACACACTCTTCTGTATCGTATTCGAACCAGCTGAGTGTGAATCACGATTCGATTCAAGGGCAGTGTTCTCGATTTTCGATGCATCGCAATTAATCGTTTCACCTCTATTAGCAATAGCAAGCTATTAGCTTCTAAAAGCGATACATGAATACAATACAATCAATGTCATTTTTGCTTTCAGAGTAAGATGATCATACCTGTTAGATGCTTCACCTGTGGGAAGGTGATAGGAAATAAATGGGAAGCTTACTTGGCCCTACTTCAAGTAGAATACACAGAAGGGTGAGTCACTGTTACACATAAGCCCATTACGAAAACCATGCAATAAATAGAGATTTTTTTTTGAGACCTGTAAAAATTGAAAATTTCACCAGAATAATTCTGATCTTTTTCTTATTTTTTTGCTCAAAACATAGATTGTGGGTACATGTTAGAACCGCCTCGCTGAGGCGGTTCTAACCAGTATCCACAATCTATGTTTTGGAGCAAAAATAAAAAAAATAGGTAAACCCCTGCATACCCCAGTTTTACTATATAAAAGTGGGGTTTAAGGGGGTATACATTACACAGACATTTTTTCATGATGCACTGTTACACATTATGCCAACTATCCACAGCCCATCATTACTGTCAGCAAAAAATACATGGTCATGTAGATGGGCTGGTTAATGTTTACAACTGACCATCGGGACAATGGTATACCACTAAGATATTCTGTGCCTGCCAAAGAAGTTTAGCTTAGTCAAACCATCTATGTAAGCTAAAATTGTTGTTTATTTGGATAGTCCTATATTGCTGCACATTGGGATATGTCATTCCAGTGTTGGGAAGAAGACTAGTACTGTTTCATAAATTGTTGGCAATGTCCTTAAATAACCAACTGACCCAGACCACAGCTGTTGATTGAGATGTTGAGTAATAAATTAGAATTATCAATGTCAACTTTTAATTGCATTTATAAATAGCTGTATTTTTAGCATTATAGCTATGTACTTTTACTTTAAAAAACAGCATTGAATGTTCAGATGAAAAAAAGAAAGTTAAATCAAAGAATTGATGTAAATATAGATTTTGGGTACAGTTGCCATTGCATTGTGGCTACAAAATTGTTGGTTAACAGCGTAAGGGATAATCCGATTACTTACACGGGAATTGTGTGGTGTTAAAACCACTTTGTAACTGGCGAGCAAACCACTTGAATTTGATATTTGTTGGCACAGATAAGACACAATCTTTATGAAGAAATTCTATTCCTTCAAAACATTTCTGTTGACTCATAATAATTGAGCCATTGCATAAGAAAACCAACAAAATGCTTGGGTGAAAACTACCGCAAAGCTGATCAGCGCCTTTGTTTTCGCTACTTGGATGGTACAATCCCTCTTCTTCTTAACTCCGAAATTTCAAGCTTCTAGCCTGCTTCTGTGACTGTATAGACTGGTTTGTGACTTTGTGTCGGACATGGTCAGAACCAAATTGTTGGGTTTTCTCACGCACAGGCTCAGTTTTCATATTTCTGTTCCATGTTACAGGGATGCTTTAGATGCACTTGGTTTGAAGAGGTACTGCTGCAGAAGAATGCTTCTGGCTCACGTTGATCTGATTGAAAAGCTCCTCAACTATGCTCCACTAGAGAAAGGCTAATTACTACCAAGATATCACAGACAGTGCTTTCAAGGGGATGATTTCAGACATTTGTTCTGTTATGAAATTGAATGCTATTACGGAATATACAAGCAATCATCCATTGGGTCCAGACATTTACACATGGATTTTACCAGCTTAAATGAGCCGTGACTAGAGAAAACTGATCTTCGGAATTTCCGACCATGTCCGACCCAAACCGGTCTGAGCAGCCTACAGAAAAAGGCTAGAGCCGCTAGAAGCTTGAAATTTTGGATTTAGGAAGAAGAGGAATTGTACTATCTGTGTAATGAAAACAAAAGCGCTGATAAGCTTTGCAGTTACTGCACAGCTGATCTGCATCTTTGTTTTCACATAGGCCAAAATCCAGTTTTCTCGTAACGAGGCTCAAATAATGTAATGATCCTTTATTTTCAGATACCTGCAGACTTTACTGTAAAGTTTGTAAAATAAAGAAAAAATGATATGAACACCCTGGTGTGAAATTCCATATTGTGCTAATGGATAGCAAACAAAAAGCATTTTCACCTGGTTCTGTAATGAGGCCAGGATTTGAATTTGTTATCTCAAAGTTATTTACAACATTGTCTTGAATCACGTAGTAAAACACAGCACATGTACATGTATTTTCAAATTTTACAGAACAAAGTCACTTTAAGTCAGAATCTGTTGCAAGAGGAAGAACATGAAAATTTGTGCCATTAGAACATGTAATTGATCATTGTCTTTTTTTTTTTTTTTTTTTTTTGTCTTTTTTTGCCTTATGTTAATTATTTTTAGTGAAATCTTTTTATACCAGAGGGACAGAACTTACAGTCTCTTCTGTGATATTACAGACTAGTGTGAGTTGTCTGTGTCAGAAACCCAAAGACACATGTTCTCATGACCTAGTCCCTATTTTGGTAAAAATAATTTGCATAATTCAAACACTTATAAGCCTTTGGCTTACGTTCAGATCCTCATGTATAATCATCTGTGTAAAATGATGTATCATTTTTATTGTATTTACATGTTCACTGTTGAATATTGTTTGAACAAAAATCTTCTACTATAAGGAACACCCACATCTTGTCATATATTCAGTTAGCAGTATATGTCCCTATCAGCCCACACCAAGGTTTTAGCGTGTCTATCATCTGAGCTGCCGCACAAGAAAACAAACAATCTGAATATGAGAAACCAGAGTCGCAGATCAGCTGTGCAGTAACTGCACAATAGCACAATTCCTCTTCTTCTTAAAATTTAATTCAAAATTTCAAGCTTCTAGCCTGCTTCTTTGACAGTACAGGCTGGTTTGTGTCAGAATTAGTCAAAAATTGGTTGTAGCTGATCTCGTTCAAAGGCTCATCTGATTTCTTGCATTGAGCTGCATCACGACAAAACCTTACTGTGACCTAGAGGCAAATAAATAGAGGACACGCACAGAGACTGTGAAAACTAAAGTGTGTTTGCCATGCAGCTGATCTGTGATTGTTTTCATGTATCAAAAACAGGTTTTCTCATGATGATGCCAACATTTGAGCTGCCTCATGAGAAACCAACAATCTGCATATGCGAAAACTAAGAGGCAGATCAGCTTTGCGGTAACCGGTAAGCTGATCAGCACCTTTGTTTTAGCTACACGGATAGTACATTTCCTCTCCTTTTTAAATCCGAAATTTCAAGCTTCTCGCTTGCTTCTGTGACTGTACAGACCGGTTTGTGTCAGACCTGTTCGGAAACCACATTGTTTGTTTTTTCATTTGACCTGTAAAGCTTGCAAAAGTGTGTGTATTTCTAAAGCTTATGCTAATTGCAGAGAAAGACTTAACAATTATTCCTATGGAAGGCTGGGGCGGCATGCTAATTGCTATTTGCTAAATGCTTATTGTTTTTTGGTTAATGCGAATTGCTAATTACAATACCATAGGGACACATTTTGTGGCCAATCACGTTTTTGTTTAGTGTTTAGTTACGACAACTTCCAGGGCATGAAAACGGGGAAAAAATAAAGACCACATCGATGAGTTTGTCTGCATTATAAATGCTACTTGTTAAACGCTATTTGCTACATGCTAATTGCTAAATGCTGATTGCAAATGTAATTGCCTATGCTTGTACATATCACGTTTTTATATTGTTAATTAATTCTACATAGTGTAAAATTATGAATATTTTCAATATCCTTCATCAGCTCTTTTCAGAATTCTTAGTTAAAATCTATCATTTTGCAATACGCATTTAGCAAATAGCAATTAGCATGTCGCCCCGGCCTTCCATATATTCCAAATCTCTTCAATCATGTTATGATGTACATTTATGTTGAATTTACCCAGTCCAATTCAGTAGTATGTACAGGTCATTTTTCATACACTATGTTGTTTTCATCAAAGATGATATGATACATTGTATGTGTAAGAAAAAAAAAAAGCTGGATGTGCATTGTTTTCTTTGGAACTGCCTAGTTTTCACATTGGCTCATAGAAAGGCAATAAAAGTAGCGGTGGTGTGGGAAATGTGACCAGATCTGATACATTTTTTCAGGCACATATTGTTTTTGGTGCGGATCCCATGAAAAATGTTTAAATTAACTTTACTGACGCAATATCTTCTGAACAAATGCATGGATTCAGACTAAACTTACACAGAAACATTGTTGGGAGGAGACCTAGTGTTGATTAGATTTTGGTGACCTTGGCCTTATTTCCAACATCACCAGCCCATTAAAAATGGATGGAGTCTGACCAAATTTACATAGGAACATCGATAGGAGGAGACCTAGAGTTGATTAGATTTTGGTGACCTTGACCAAATTTTAAGGTCACCAGCACCTGAAAAATGTTGAAATTACTATTTCCAATTCTATACTCAGAACCAAAAAAAAAAAAAAACTTGTACAGAAATATTTTGGGGAGAAACTTAGTTGATTAGACTTTGGTAACCTTGAACCAATTTTCAAGGCCACCAGCCCATGAAAAATGTTGAAATTAGTATTTCCAATGCTATTGTAACGAACAGCCGAGCCAAGCCACAGCAAACCCCGTCGATGGAATAGCATGCTCATCCACCAACGGTGGTTTACTGCACTATATACTCAACACTTACTTGATTCACAAAGTTTTGAGTTTTGAAATTTGCATATTACAAGCACTCAATATGCCGCTAATATGCTGCACCAACGTATTTTTTCAAGGGAAGCCATCCCGTCACACTATATCTTCTGAACTAATCAATTGATTTTGACCAAACTTGCACAGAAACATTGTTGGGAGAAACAAGAGTTGATTATATTTTGTTGACCTTGACCTAATTTTCAAGGTCAACTGCAAAAAATAGTTTCTCCACTGAAATATTTTCTGAACCAATAGATGGATTTTGTTCAAACTTGCACAGAAACATTGCTTGGAGAAGATGTTAGAATTCACTAAATGTTAGGGTCCTTTACCTAATTTCAGCTAAACTTGCACAGAAATGTTATGGAACGCCAAAGCTGTCTGATGGTAAGGAATAAAAACATTTGATTCATCATCGTCATTATATCCATAATCCTGCTCACATTTGATTATATGTTGTATAGTGTGCATTATATAATGAGAAAAGTCCATTCTATGCTGGACCAGGTTCTTTATATTATGAAAATGAGTAAACATCTTTATATTATGGTAGACTTACATTATATGATGAGTAAACATCTTTATATTATGGTAGACTAACATTATATGCTGATACAACCTCATTATTATACCCCCGGCATTTATGCCTACGGGTATATAGTTTTCGCTTTTCTGTTCGTCCATTTGTATGTTTGTTAGTTTGTTTCTTCGTAATTTAGGAACGTTAATAGAATTTATGTCAAAGTTTTGGTTAAAGTTTCTCTTGAGGTGTATATCTCATGAACCAATGGTCAGAAACTTTTCATATTTGGACCATAGGTACCCTGTAGGGTTTGCTTTCTTTCCATGAGTTCGGGCCCAAGGTCAATGCCCAGGGGTGGGGCTGGAGGTCAAAATCTAGGTCACTTTTAAAATGTGCTGTTTACAATGTTAATGTTTCTTTAAGTCCATATCTTAACAAACAATCATAGGGATGTATTGTTATTTACTTCATAGATTCCATATAGGATTTGCTTTCATACCAAATCCTGCGTACCATCCCCAGGGTTGGGGCTAGGGGGGGAGGGGTGTATTGGTGGGGGGGGTGCAAAATCTAGAACATCTTTAAAATTGTATTTTCTGTACAATTTTTTTACCACCATGTTTAGAAATCATTCATACTTGCACCATAGATACTCTATAAGGTTTGCCTTGTTCTTAATGATATTAGACTCTAGGGTCCATGCCCTGGGTGGGGCTAGAGGTTAAGATCTAGGACATCTTATATTATTACATGTACATGTATATTATTGAAGAATGACATTCTATTTACCATCTAAGACCGAGGACCTGACCCTCAATGTCTGCGATCAAGTCCTAGATTGAGTATACAAGTCAGCTCTGTATACTGCTCTATAATAGATCTGTCATTCTACTACACAACCCCCCTCCCACTCCATACTGATTTTAGACATTGCTTTTGGCAACTTCAAATGTTTAAGATTTACTTGTTGAGGGTGCTTTCAGGAATTGAGGTTTAATGTGTCAGTGTCAGTGAGCATGTCTGGGTGGGGTAAGTTAGGCTTAGAAGTGGGGGGTGGGGGAAGCTACCAGCCAGGGGTGTACATGCCTTTCAAGGCACTTTTCTAGTATCATGTATGTTTATCATTATATTATGGGCTATTGTCTTTATATGCATCAAGTTGATTATATGGTTCGATAACTTCATTATACAGTACAGTTGTCGCGATGCTTTGAGCGATCGCGCAACGCGCAAAAAATTTTAATCCCTTCTAAAAACGTTTTGCGAGTGACTTGCGCGTCACTGGCGAGTGACTCGCGAGTGACGCGCAAGTTTTACATAATACAGTTTGCGAGTGACGCGCAAAGTTCTTTTGGTTCGTCGCGCATCGCGCATGGATCTTTTCGCGATGCTCGACGTGATTCATCGCACTATAACATTCAAGTATATGTTCTTATAGAAAGTATTTGTAAATTACTACTTTTTTGCCTAGTTTCAACGCTTTTTTTTTATAAATGACGCTCAATTTAACTACAATTACATGTACGTTTGGCTATTAATCAATTGTTTTGTCCTTTATGTTTGGGACTATTTCGGACAGTCCTTTATGTTTGGGGCTATTTCGGAAATAAAAAACAACAAATAAAACAATTTACTTGTTCACTGTGAAGTACATGCTAGCCAATTAGCCAGGCTACTGTATGACAGTGAGTTGGTGTTAGTCAATCATCAAAATTGTTTGAAGCATAACAAGTCATTTTTATCAAATGAAAAAAAATGATTGAGGCTCATCTTGCTTATCTTATTTTTACCATCATGTAAAATAAACCACAGCCCACCGCGTAAAATTGTATGCGCGCAAAACGTTTAGACTAGTATTCGCATATGAACTTGCTGGAGTTGTATTTATATTTTCTATAATTTTTGTTTTTCGTGTAACTGAAATTGTTAATCGGGACGTAAAACCACAAATCAAAATAACCCAGCTTAATGTTGTAAAGTTGGTTTTACAGCTGCATATAAATGTACAAACACGACATACTGTACATGTTTGTGTGTTTAAATTCAATGGTGTTTAGAGATTCACTACGAGGACCGAACAACTACAATGTAACTAATTGATGCACGTTTTTATCGTCATTACGAAAACATGCCCATGTAATATACTGACTTTTCCAAAGTTGTAAAAATTGAAAATTTTCTGTAGATTTTGTTTACTTTTCTTATTTTTGCTCAAAACATAGAATGTGGGTACACGTAAGAACCGCCTCCACGAGGCGAGGCGGTTCAAACGAATACCCACGATCTATGTTTTGAAGCAAAAATAAGAAAATTAGGTATACCCCTGTATACCCCAGTTTTGCTATTAGAAAAGTGGGGTTCAAGTGAGTATACATTACACTGAAATGTTTTCGTGATGTTTAGTTAAGTTCGGGTTACTGAGGGGCCGCCTTTTGGGAAGTAGCTGCTCACTCGGCTTTTGATATGTTCTCTAAGTATAAGTAATGTGTACCCACAAGCTATAATTGTCATTTTGTTTTTCCCACCTCGGTTTTTGGAGTAAGAATTTCTTTCTGATTGCGCCTTTTCCTGATCATTGCCTACTTGTATCTGTTTTATTACCAAGACTGAGAAAAAGATTTCTTAGTTTATAGAAAATTCATCTCCATACGTGTATTTGGGATAGCTAAGGTATGTGACCGGGCTCACCGCAGACCTTCTGTTTACACTATTTTCTTCTCATTATTTAGATAGAAAATATACAGTGTATCAATTTTCCTTTGGGTCAGACGAATATTCTACATGTACATGTATCTCTAGCCTAGTAAGTCGCTTTGTACTACCTTTGTACGAAGCATATCTATATGTATTAAGTATGAATACTTGGAGGGACCAGGCAGTAATCAATGCAATCAAATTTGACATACATGTTGACATCAGGCGGGCATGAAAATTCAACATGAAACTTTTTTTTTTTTTACAACACACCTTACGAGCAAGATTGTTTAAATTGTATAAATCGCGCATATCTGATTCACGTCGCGCGTTTGACAAATGGTTTTGCGCGTTTGCGAGATGATCGCGCAAGATTGCGCGAAGTTTGCGAGTGACTCGCGAGTCACTCGCAAGTAAAGATAATCCCCTACTCGCAACCACGCGCAACGGGCAAATGCGCGTACGCTCAAAGCATCGCGACAACTGTACTGTATGCGCAGACTTCATTATATGCGCAAACTTCATTATATGATGTGACAACTACATTATATGATGTGGACGATTTTGCGAGAAGAATTACATTGACACCATCTATCTATCTATCTATCTATCTATCTATCTATCTATCTATCTATCTATCTATCTATCTATCTATCTATCTATCTATCTATCTATCTATCTATCATCATCATTATCGTCATAATGATCTATCATCATCAATATTGATCATCATCATCATGATCGAACATCATCATCATCATGGTGTGGGTTCGAGCCCCACACTGAGCACATATGAGACAAGCTTGCAGGTGTTTTTTCTTGGGTTTCACCTTATTTCTTATTTCTCTTATGAGTTGAAATTATCTTGAAAAGGATGTAAAACTGAATAAGAAAATAAACAAAAGAATCATTGTGCACAGTACCAATGAGGTGCCTCCACATTGAATCATGCATGTAGCATAAAGTGGTAAAGCCACTCTTCTTTCTTTCTTTAGATACATGTTCTGAGTCTATCAAATTCTTATCATCACCTCAGATGTGGGATGGGTGGCTAAATTTTGAATTTAGCAAATTAGGGGAAATTATTAAAACTATACTTCCGGATCCATGAATTTAACAAGAACTTTAAATTCTTCCATGGTCATAGAAGCGACCACTGAAGAGGGAAGCTTGTGTTTCATGCAGGATTAGGAGTTTTAGTCAAAGCTTTTCTAGTATTTTGGATGCTGCCTCTATAATATTACAATGTTGAGCCATAAAGCACACACACAACCAATAAAGAAGCCTCCGTGGTGCAGTGGTTATGTCACTCGCCTTGTAAACCAGGGGTCACAGGTTCGATCCCGGGCTTCTCCAGTCCGTCGGATGGGACTATAAACCGAGGTCCCATCTCCATATGACCTTAGCTGTTGGTGGGACGCTAAACCCCAATCAACCAACCAACACAACCAATAAACTAACTATGCATTCATAGTGCATGAGGTGAGCTGGTCAAGGCTGGATTTGTACTGTTTCTAAAAATAAAACGCTATAAATAGCATATTGGTTTTCTTGGTTCCCAGCTTTTTTATTTCTCATGTGCGCAATTTTTTTTTAAAACCGAGAAACAATGCAACATGTGTGAGTCAAAACGAAAGGGCAATGTCCCGTTATTGTCCCCGCAGGACATTGCCAACGAAAGTGACAAAGTCATGCTTCCACGCAGTATTTATTGAATTGTCATCGATCTATATAGCTATAAGGCATACTGACAGATCTATTGCAGAAGCAAGTGTCAAATTGAAATGGCAGCCAAGGCTCCAGAAACAAGGTAAAGTTTAAAATTGAATAATTTAATATTTGCACACTTGAATATTTGGTGGGCGGGGTACTGTTTACTTGATGTGCTGTTTATAATACAGCTTTAGCTTTGTTTCTTCTTAGGTTTAAACGTTAAAGCCAACAATAATTCCTGGATATTGACAAGTAGCATAAAGAGACCAGTGATCGATCAAAAAAAGCCATGTTTGATAAATATGCGGATCAGACATGCATCGGAGAATGCATGTATACATATCATACCCAAGCTTGAACCTTCGCCATGTTTTTCAATATGTCAATTTATGACGTCATTACGTCGCATTCTCAGTGACGTCATTTCAACACACCCACCATCATACAGCGTAAATCAGGGTCAGGTGGACCAGTGATCGATCACCTTCTTTTTCTCTCCAAAACCGCGGCTAACTTGGAAGGAATGTACATTTTTAGAAAGAATAATTATTGTTTACCTCTAGCCACGAAACACAGTTTGGAAATTTTCAGTGAGTTAAAAGAAATAAAGCAGCAAAATGAGGTGGTCAAAAAGCATAAAAGCCCATAGAAACAATGGAAAACTGTTGAAAAAGTAGCTCGAAAATCAAGGAAATTCCCCATTAGTCGCGGCGTTATCCTAAAAATTTGAAATGTTGATCAGATTTGTATAGTATTCAGTGAAGTTAAAAAATTTAGCCAGTCAGAACGAATGCAGACTGTTTCATCTTGGAGAATTCACTGAACAATCATCGCTTTTTTAGCAGTGCAACTAAGACCCCCTCTTCGTAAAGTGCCAGAAAATGCAAGATAGAAAAGCTTTCCAAATAAATTTAAATTAGTGTTTGTAAGGTAATATAATATGTTTTAAGTTGAGATTAGCATAAGATTTACTTCAGGTATCCTTTGAAAATTAATAGCCAAAAACCACTACTTGATCGATCACTGGTCCCTGATCGATCACTGGTCGCCTTACGCTACTTTAGAGAATAAATGCTAAAAGTATACAACTCGGCACCAATTGTGGATCGAAACACACGCCTGTATCGTCATTTTTATATTTTAGCCAAATTTAGGTGGATATAGGTATGTATACCCACTAAAACCTAAAAAAAAAAATAAATGATTATACAGGCCCCTATGGCCTTAGGGCTATAGCCTTAGGGCCTGATGAGCTTCATCCCAGAGTCCTAAAGGAACTGGCTGTGGAATTAGGGCCGGTATTCGCCCATCTCTTCCAGCAGTCAATTGATACAGGTGAAATTCCTAAAGAATGGTCTCTTGCTAATATTTGCCCCCTGTTTAAAAAGGGCGACAGGTTACTTGCCCGCAATTACCGCCCTGTTTCTTTGACATGCATTCCTTGTAAGCTTCTTGAACATTGTATGCTCAAATATTATGGCCCATCTTGATGAACATGAACTCTTGTCGGACAGGCAACACGCATTTAGGAAATGGCATAGCTGTGAAACTCAGTTGACTACAGTGATAAATGACTGGGCCAAAATCTTAGACAAAAAAGGCCAGGTCGACACTTTTGTACTCGATTTTGAAAAGGCTTTTGATACTCCTCCCCATAACTCCTTAAAAGCAAATTGTTTAGCTATGGAATAGGTGGAACAACACTGAATTGGATAAATGCTTTCCTTTGTTTCCGGCAACAAAGGGTAGTGGTTAATGGTATTAAATCGGATTGGGCTCCAGTTGTGTCGGGTGTCCCTCAGGGCACCGTTCTCGGCCCCTTGCTGTTTTCCTTGTATATAAATGACATCTCAGCAGACATTGAGTCTGAAATAAGACTCTTTGCTGATGATTTTGTTTGCTATCGTGAAATCAAGAATGAAGAGGATACATTGAAACTTCAGAGAGACATTGATCGTTTAGGCAGTTGGGCTAGGAAATGGGGAATGAGATTTCAACCCGTCAAATGCAACATGATGCAGCTGACAAATAAACGGTCTAGTAAGATACAGGCTAACTACACCCTTGTGGGCACTGTACTGGAAAATGTTGAAAGCATAAAATACCTGGGTGTAACTATCACAAATGATTTGAAATGGAATACTCATATTTCCAATGTTTGTACAAAGGCTAACAGAACTCTCGGATTCTTAAAGAGAAATTTGTATTCTTGTCCTCCAGATGTGAAAGAAGCAGCTTATAAAGGACTGGTGCGGCCGGTCTTGGAATATGGAAGCTCAGTTTGGGACCCTCACACTCATGGCCTCCAGGAAGAACTGGAAAAGGTACAAAATCGTGCGGCAAGGTTTGTGACGGGAAATTATGTTTTTGAAACTGGGAGCGTGACTGGCATTTTAGGTCAACTGAAATGGGAATCTCTTAAGAAAAGGAGGAAGGATAGTAGACTTATATTGCTATACAAAGGTCTAAAGGGTAAAGCCAGAATACCCACAGATGACCTTATCCCAAAGAATAGGCGTTGTAGAAATCAACACTCTTTGGCTTTTCAGATACCTTCAGCTAGCAAAGAAGCGTACAAAAGTAGTTTCTTTCCACAGACTATCAGGGACTGGAATGACCTCCCTGATTCACTTATCTCCTCTGCTGAAATGTCTGATGACTGTGTGTCCAAGTTCGCTTCACTCGTGCGTTCAAGGGACTAATTTCTCCCCCATCCGAACCCCCTGGTGAAATAATGTCATTTGGCGTGTCACCAGTAAACTATTCAGATTCAGATTCAGATGGATTGAACACAGGGCATCTTGATTGGGAGTACAGGCCCCAGTGGACTGAACACAGGACATCTTGATTGGCAGATCTAGGCTACCACTAGCTAGGTCATAACACGTACCCTCTTTAGCTCATTTGGTTTAATGAATAAGAAATAAATTGTCTCTTTATCATCTATGTTAAAATAGCTAACCCGGGCAGTTCATGTGGCTATTCTGCTTTAGAAGTTCAGTAGCGGACACACTGACATGATTTTTAAAGCTTCATATCATATAAAAGGTATTTGTATCCTATTCTTATGAATATATTTTATGTCAGGCTTAACGGCCATGATGAAGAAATAATGACGTCTAAGAAGCCTCGGCCTATGACTGATCTGGAATGTTTTGATGACGTTTTCCCAGAGATTGTCAAGTTACTCTGTGAGACAAACTTGAAGGACAGGGAACTAGCCCCTGCTGCAGAGTGGTTCCAAGAGGTATGATAAAATAACATTTGATGACTTTATTTCAATCTTCCCCGAGGTCCTCTTACATATAGTTAGATTGAAGACAATTTACAAAAGATACCATGCTCTAAAATGTGATTAGTAACTAAAGGCAAAAATTTAGAAATTTGAATCCAAAAGATGCTAAGATATTGGTGACAGAGAAACAAATTACACATTATACATTTTCCGTAGCTATATAATTTTCAACATGCATGATATTTGTGCATTTACATATTAACAATTTTGTGTGTGAGTCGTGTCATGAGATTACACAATTGATAAGATTGAACAAAGTCACTATTTCTTAGGTCTAACATTATTTAAAATCTCTAGTTAAACAGTCCACTTTGCCTCGGATCTGGTCAAATAGTCAAAACACCTTGTGGCTCATCTATTAATGTGCTTCATCAATTCCTGTAGGTACTCCAGTATAATGTTCCCCATGGTAAGAAGAACCGGGGCCTATTTGTGGTACTGGCATATAAATATCTGGTGCAACATCCAACAGAGGATGACCTTCACCTTGCCAGGATTCTTGGCTGGTGTATTGAGATGGTCTGTATTGTCTTGCGTAAATTCAAAATTATACTGCACTTCATGAAAAAAATGGGGGACCTAATGGCCGAGTGGTAGAGCATCCTACTCCGATCGGAGAGTTCCTGTGTTCAATCTCAGCTGATGCTTAGTTGTGTCTTTGAGCAGGTAGTGTATAATTTAGGGACTTTTCTTGAGGGACCAAGGGACCAGGGACCTGGTCCCTCAAGGTCCAAGGGCTATAATTTAGGGACCAGGTAATAGAGGGACCAAATACAAAATATGTGCATTTATGGCATATCTTATTTGCTATAGTGTCGACCAAAATCAGCCTGTGCCAGTCCCTGAGGGAGGTTTGTCTCTATTCCCTATACTGGGCTGATTTATTTTGGGAGTTCAATTATTTTTTAAACATTTTCTCATTGATTTTGAATCTGTACTTTATCATTATAACTATTAATTTATTAGATATTTTTAATTTTAGATTGGGGAAAATGACAATTTTGGTAATTTGGTGGTTATGTTATATTTCTTTTTTTTTCTTTGTCTTTGGTTTTTCTTCCTTTGCTATCGACTTATGTTGAATGTAAGAGATTATCATAAATCATACAGTAGCAATAGAGACGGTGTCTATTGGAGGCAATAATAGTATGTCACAGTTGATGATTTACCTTTACAATATACAAGAATATGACATGGTAGTTTTCATAAGGTACAAAAATATTATCGCAGAAACTAATACTGTGTAAGCTAATAAAAACAATAGAATTAGTGTTGGGTATCGGTCACGAAAATCACCATCGATTATCGGAGCACATTAGTCGATTGATTATCGATTGTACAATCGAAATGTATGTTCCCCTTACATTAACCAGTGAAGTGATTAAAAATGCTCAGTATTTGACAATGTAGTGACAAGTCACTGCATCATGCCCCTTCTCTGTATTTAAATTGCCAACAGCCAATATATTAAGGCCACATTTTCTACAAATAATAAAGTGACCATGTGATAGAATATTGCTGTAGCACATAGCATAGAAAAAACCTAACTATAAACAGTGAAGATTGTCAAGTGATGCTTTAATAAGTGAATATTAACAATGCATTCAAGTCTAAATGAAGGCAGACATAAGGAGGCATTATTGTGACAAATGAATTGAATTTGTAACAACATTTTATGTTAGTAAATGTTTTTACTGTACACTCATGTATTTAATTTCGATTAATCGATAGTGGAAAATTCCAATCGATAGCTACCGATAGAAGCTAGATTCCGATAGTTATCGATTATTTCGATTAATCGGCACAACACTAAATAGAATTCTATATTTTTCCTTTCTTTAATTTCATTTTTCTCTTCTTTTCCTTTTGTTTTTCCTTTCTGTCTTTCTTTCTTTCTTTCCTTGATATTATTTCTTTTAAAATGCATATTATGTAGAATTTTATGTTTTTCATTCATTTTTCCTTCTCTTTCTCTCCAATTTTTCCTTCTAAACAACACTCCATAAACTACACAAAATAGAATTTTATATACACATATTTGTAATTTTTTTTTTTTCGTTTCATTTTTTCTTTCTCTTCATTTTTTCCTTCTTTTCATTTCTTATTTCTTCCAATTTTCTTTTAATTTTCTTTCTTGCTAACTTCTCTTTTTCTTTGACTTTCCCTACAGGCATATCTTACTATACACTTTAATAGTTAAATTAATAAAGTAGATACAAAATCAATGAAAAAAAATCAGTCTAGATACAAACCTCCCTCAGGGACTGGCACAGGCTGATTTTGGTCCACACAATAGCGGCTAGGGTATTAGCCTATTGCAAATTAGATGCATACAGATATGCCATGTCATTATATGCACATGTTTTGTATTTGGTCCCTCTGTTTCCTGGTCCCTAAATTATAGCCCTTGGTCCTTGAGGGACCAGGTCCCTGGTCCCTTGGTCCCTCAAGAAAAGTCCCTAAATTATACATTACCCTTTGAGCAAGAGACAAAGGCTTAAGAATACTCAGGAAGCAGTGGCTCTGTACCATCATGACTGAAAAAACTTCTATCAGTATAATCACTTCTATATCTGAAATTTTGTTATCATTTTACTCAAGTAACACTAAGTTTCACATTAATCATGGTTTCTTTCAAGAATCTTTAAGATACTTAAAATGATACTTTACTAAGTACACACACAGTGTATATCGGAGCGTATGCAGAACAGACGGTTACGAAACGGACAGACGTTTACAGGAGCACGCGCTTTTTCGCGCCAAAAATGTTTTGTACATTTTTTCATCCAAAACAGTACGCTTCGAATGTATTGTTATATCGGCCTTGCATGTCCATCTACTATCTTCCAAAACACCATAATTTCCGGCATGGAAGCCTTGTAGTTTAAGCAGAATTTTGTTGCTTAGCAACAAAAACATTACGGAGCGGAACAGTCTACAGATTCGTTTATGTTACGGGGCGGAACAGACGTAGCCTACGAAAAAACAGACGAATCAGCATACGGAACGGTCACAGACGGCCATGAATACTACATGAACAACACTGTGATGTCAAATATAACACTTTGCGGCAACCTTCTGTATTGTAGCACTCGAACGTGACCAGATGGAATACACCTGGTGACCTGGATCAGCATCGTACATGTATCAGAATAGCATCAACTATGTTGTGAAAACAAAAAGTTGTTCGGGGGCAAACAGCAGATCAGAGAGAGAGGGGTAAAAGCGCCCACTTCGGGGGCGAGATGTCGTGGGTTCGCCCAGGCCATATCCTATGCGTTCAAATGGTACCAATGGCTTCCTTGGTGCTCAGCATCACGAGGCAATCACGGCTTTTCTTCTCCTTTAAATATAGTATCACTAATAATGCATATCTAACAATAAATTTTAAAATAAAAGACTGAAAAAAGTCTGAAAAGGTCCGATAATAAGACTCATGTCTGTTTTAACCGGAGGTCTATATGGAAGGCTGGCATTCGTGCTGAATACGTTAGTAATATAGAGACCCTAGAATTTTGGTCAAAGGAAAAGGTTCCCTGTTTGCATACTCAGTCCTTAAGCAAAGTCATCAAGCGAACACCCACCTCCGTACACACCGGCGGGAGTACTCTCCAAAGCATCGGTCATATATTCCAAAGTCTTTCCATATATGAATGATGCGTGAGAATCAGCCAAGACGCCGTAAAAGGGAGCTTGCGGCGGGAGATAAAAACTTTGGCGTGATTTGTAAGCATATATGATTCTGTCATGCATCTTACTTAATATTTTATTTACTCGCAGTTTATTACTATTTAGCCATGCTTGTGCATATTAACACGATGAAGCATCGGAATATGAACATGATGAAGCATCGAATGAATGACGTACGCCATAAACATTTATTAAAGTAAGGATTTAGAATTTTAGATGTCATGACAAAAACCTGTCGGGAAATGGCTTCCGCTGCCTGATTACTCATTGAAGTGCTAGTGTCGTCTAGCTGTGACAAGGACACAATACCTACTGTCAGCCACTAGCTAGCTGCGATCCACTGTATACTGGCCGATTGAGATGACACTGCACCTGGGTTAAAATTGTTTGATTTCTTATTTTATTGTTAGATGATAGAAGTGAAATACTTTTCTGTTTACACAACACTCAATGAAACTGCTAATTCGACACCGACACTTACATAGAATGTAGTCATGTTCCAAAAATAAACGTTCACTTTTCTACCTTGTCCATGCTTCGTGCTGATTATATCTCCTTGTGTCAAGTGTATGGACACTGATTGGTCTGAGAGCTACAGAAATCATTGTGAGGCGGAATGCTTTGTTACAATATTTGCATATTATAATAAGTGGCGCGCGACAATTATCATTCAGTTTGTGTCCAGGGCATATATAGAACTTGTTCTGCGTTATTTGTGAAAATCATGGAATATTACTTCTACTCTTCTCTATGGGTATCCAATTTTATACTTGTATTTTTTTATTTATTTTTTATTCCGCTGTCTATAGTGAATCAGAAAGCTCGAGTGAGCTAAAACATGTTTGTATCTTACATTTCTACTATACAGCGTCTATTTCTATCCGTATTCTGAAGCTCGCCTACGTCTGTTCCGTTTCGTATGGAAATGCGTCATTTCGTCTGTTCCGCTCCGTAACAAACGACTGTACCGCCCCGTAACCATGAAATTACCATACGCTTCAGAAAAAAAACAAATCTTGAATATTTTTACTGGAAAACATATAAAATATTTAATGTCTGGTTGTTCAGGACATATTTAACTACATACGGACTAAATCCAAAAGGTTGACAATGGCTTATTTTGCAAGCAATCTCGACACACAGCCAAAAAAAATACAAAATATGCCATTTTTCACACGTCTTGGGCAGTTATGGCGAACCCCCTGAAAAATCATTGTGCTCTTGAGCACAGACAACTAGACGGGTATGTATGCAACACATCTGCTCTAGTTTGGTCTCAATATTTGCATTAGTCACTTTAAAAGAACGGAAAAACATTTTTGGCGCGAAAAAGCGCGTGCTCCTGTAAACGACTGTCCGTTCCGTAACCGTCTGTTCTGCATACGCTCGGATATACACTGTGACACATGAAATATATATTTGACCAGGTGTGGTAGCTCAAAAGATTGCAACATCATTTGTCCATTAATTGGTCAACAACATTTTCTTCTTTTTCTGTCCTACATGACAAATAATTGACAATTCTTTATCTAATTTCAGCTGCAGGCTTTCTTTCTAGTAGCAGACGATATAATGGACAATTCTCTCACAAGAAGAGGTAGACCATGCTGGTATAAGAAGGTAGATATACATTTTAAAAACATGTACATGAAGTTGACATGTTTTTTACAGTTTTAAAAGATGAAAATTTGGAGTTTGAACATATTTTATATTTTTCTAATTTTTGCTCAAACCATTGTAAACGGTCGACCAAGTGCACACTGGTCTATGGAAACGCATGGGCTTCGCGACAAACGCTTAGGCTTCGATTTTAGGACGCATAGGCTACGAGACAAAATGGCCGCTTAGGATCTGTCAAACCAGGTACGGGACATAATTTCTAATTGTTTTACCATTGTCCATCGATTGTTAAGTCTGAAACATGCCTTAAAGTACCCCCTGTTCACTTCCCTTTACATCCGCTGTAAATTTGAATCAATTTATTAAGAAACTAAAAAAAGACCCAAATTTACATTTTGACGTAACAGTGTTTTGTCCTAAATTGCCGATGATTTCTCGATTTCCCTCTCAAATACACGATCCAAGCTCTTGTACTGCCCAGAAAAGTGAAAGCCATGATACTGAAGTCGAAAGACACCCACCCAAACAATATCATATCCCTCCAGAAAAAAATATTCATGAATTTTATTTACAACGCACATGGCTTCGAAATTCAAAACAACGCACAGGCTTCTCACGAATTTTCAAATTGATGAAAGTGAAGGGGATTTCATGGTATTTGATGCGTATATTACAATCAGATGATACTTATGGTGTTTTCATTGACAGAGGCTAGAGATATGTCCATGACGAACACGCTTGACCCAACGAATGTGTACCTCGTCATACAAACCTGCATCAATTTGAGCTTTGCGGCGGGAACAATGTTGGCTATGCGCTATAATTCACATCATTCAGCTCAGATAATCAAGCTAGACAAAATTTGTTAAGAAATATGACTCCGTCTCCGTCAGTCTTTTTTAAATATTTTTTCAACCAGTAGCATTACAACGCACGTGGCTTCAAAAATATACAACGCACAGGTTATCATTGCAACAGAATAGAAGATACGAGCAGTCAGTCATTGCTCCACTGCCCTTGGATGTTTTTTTTTTTTCGATAGAAATAGGCGTACTCGAATAATTTTTGATTGATCAAAATTAATCAAGTGTAATACAAAATGGCCACAAGGGTTACGTATGTTATCAAGTGCTCATTTCTTTCATCTTTTTGGCTCATTTTTTATTGCAGAGATGACAAAGAAAAAAGTCTAGTCGAGTATTTCTTTCTCTTCACCGACGAAAGAAATACAAAATCGTCGCTTCAGAAGGTGACGAGTCCATGGAAAACACCATCTGTTACACCACGAAAGACCCCATATAAAACCCCAGCGTCTTTCACAGCTTGTGAAGCTTCGTCAAAGCGACTTCTAACTCCAGGCTCCTCAAGCAAGAAAGTGAAATCTTCACCGTTCAAATTGGTTGGTGAGGAAGCGGGAGAGAACATTATATTTGATGAATTCGAGGAAGAAATGACGGAAGAAGCTAAATCTTTCATAATCACAAGTAATTGAAGAAATAACTAAAGCTGGGTACATTCATTACTTTATAGAGTTATTTCAGCTTGTGAAACAAAAGAAATATCCATTAACCAACATCGCTTTTCTTTTATGGCTGGAAACTGTAAGATGGTGTTCGTGTACAACATCAAAGATTTCACTTTCTTTCGCCCCTTCTTGCTTGAGGAGCCTGGAGTCAGAAGTCGCTTTGACGAACCTTCGCAAGCTGTGAAAGACGCTAGGGTTTTATATGGGGTCTTTCGTGGTGTAACAGATGGTATTTTCCATGGACTTGTCACCTTCTGAAGCGACGATTTACTCGGAGTAGGTTTGTATTTCTTTCGTCGGTGAAGAGAAAGAAATACTCGACAGACTTTTTTCTTTGTCATATCTGCAATAAAAATGAGCCAAAAAGATGAAAGAAATGATCACTTGATAATATACGTAACCCTTATGGCCATTTTGTATTACACTTGATTAATTTTGACAAATCAAAAAATATTCGAGTACGCCTATTTCTATCAGAAAAAAACATCCAAGGGCAGTGAAGCAATGACTAACTGCTCGTATCTTCTATTCTGTTGCGATGATAACCTGTGCGTTGTATATTTTTGAAGCCACGTGCGTTGTAATGCTGTTGGTTGAAAAAAAAATTAAAAAGACTAACAGAGTCATATTTCTTAACAAATTTTGTCTTGCTTGATTATCTGAGTTGAATGATGTGAATTATAGAGCATAGCCAAAATTGTTCCCGCCGCAAAGCTCAAATTGATGCAGGTTTGTATGATGAGGTACATATTCGTTGGGTGAAGCGTGTTCGTCATGGACATATCTCTAGTCTCTGTCAATGAAAACACCATGCTTATCATCTGATTGTAATATACGCATCAAATACCATGAAATCCCCTTCACTTTCATCAATTTGAAAATTCGTGAGAAGCCTGTGCGTTGTTTTGAATTTCGAAGCCAGGTGCGTTGTAAATAAAATTCATGAATATTTTTTTCTGAAGGGATGTGATATTGTTTGGGTGGGTGTCTTTCGACTTCAGTATCATGGCTTTCACTTTTCTGGACAGTACAAAAGCTTTGATCGTGTATTTGAGAGGGAAATCGAGAAATCATCGGCAATTTAGGACAAAACAGTTACGTCAAAATGTAAATTTGGGTCTAGTTTTTAGTTTCTTAATAAATTGACTCAAATTTACAGCGGATGTAAATGGAAGTGAACAGGGGGTACTTTAAGGCATGTGTCAGACTTTACAATCGATGAACAATGGTAAAACAATTAGAAATTATGTCCCGTACCTGGTTTGACAGATCCTAAGTGGCCATTTTGTCTCGTAGCCTATGCGTCCTAAAATCGAAGCCTAAGCGTTTGTCGCGAAGCCCATGCGTTTCCATAGACCAGTGTGATGTGGCTCGGTAGCTCAGTGGTACTTTAATGGTAAGCGAGAGACCCTGAGTTCGAGTCCTGATCAGGCCACATTCTTTTTCCACCCCTGTGTCCGTTGGTGGCCAGTGTGGGGTCGAACCCACGACATTCGCGTTAACAAGTCCCGGTCAGGCCACATTCTGCTTCCGCCCCTGTGACATTTGGTGGCTCAGTGCTTGGGCTACGAGTAGCAAAGGGATTGTCTTGTCAGCTCCGAGCAGATTTGGGAATGAATCTAATTAAGCAGGGGAAAAATGTAACCGGTCGACCAAGTGACTCAGTAGTTTAGTGGTAGTGCTTTCACAGTAAGCGTTAGACCCTTGGTTTGAGTATTGGTCAGGCCACGTTCTTTTTCTGCCCCTGTGACAACTTGTGGATACTTGTTAGAGCTGGCTCATAGCGAGGTGGTTCTAACAAATAGCCACAATCATCAGGAAAACATGTCCGTGCAATATGTACCCCCTTAAACCCCACTTTTATATAGAAAAACTGGGGTATGCAGGGGTATACCTAGTTTTCTTATTTTTGCTCCAAAACATAGATTGTGGGTACTCGTTAGAACCGCCTCGCCGAGGCGGTTCTAACGTGTACCCACAATCTATGTTTTGAGCAAAAATAAGAAAAATATCAGAATTTTTCAGCTGAAAATTTTCATTTTTTAAAGCTAAAAAATCTCTGTATATTGCATGGACAAGTTTTCGTAATGCTATGTTTTGATGTTTTACTATAAGATGATAAATCTGTTCAGTTATAGAACATTGGCAGAGGTTTGAAGTTTTTGTGCAGAACATAGGATGCATAAGCGCAACAATCAAAAACATATGAATTGATTGAAGATAAAAATCTGTTAAATAGCCTTTAAACAAATAAGTTATAACCTTTAGAAATTTAAGGTTAAAAGCTTTCAATTAAGATTGTGACAGTTAGAATGCTTTAGTCCCGCCATGTGCCTATAAAGATATGTACACTCTGGAAAGCATATCTTTTGTGAAAAACTCTTTGGAAATGTAGATGTTTACAATTTGAACACAGTGATGTATCCTATGGGTTCAAATGCATATTAATATTTTCTCCTGTAGAAATAACAATCATATTAATTTGACTTCAGGAGTTTTTGTGTCACTTTGTCATCCATTTATGCATTACAATGATACCTATCTTTAATATTTCAGGAAAACGTAGGACTGGAGGCAGTGAATGACTCTATCTATTTAGAATGTGCAATATACAAAGTGCTGAAACACTATATCAGAGACAAACCATACTATGTCAACATTATGGAACTTTTTCATGAGGTTAGTGCATTTTGAAACTGTTTGAGAAAAAGAAAATGAGAAATCCGATAAGGTAAGATTTAAATAAGCCCACTGACCTACAAAGAGATAGTTGAACCACAAAGCGACAAAATGTACCTTCGGACATTCTGACGTTACTAGCAGGAAACTGCTCAAAAGCGGAAATATCATAAAATATACGATTCAGAAATAATACTGTATTTGTAATATTTGAATACTGGGCTACCAAATAAATAAGTTTTAATGCAAATTAGTTTCCAATATTTGGAGTTATCTACCCTTGTTTTAGCCTATGATATACTTAATTTTTCTGTATGTATCGTCAAACTGTTACCATAGCAACCACATAATTGTAGAAATAGACAAAATGATTTCGACAAATTAATTGTAAAGATGTATGTTTCTATCTAAACAATGTGTTCTGGCAAATGCTTCAACAATTTTAAGAAATTACACCCAGTTTTGTAGGCACTACTAGCATGCAGAAATGCATGACGCAACTTTGACGCCTTTTTGCAGGACAATGACGTCTGTAGAGTCCACACAGAAAAATTATCATAACTCACAAACTAACTTCAATAATCTGGTCAAATAAAGACTATCAAACTCTAAAAACATTACGCATTAAAAGTATATTATTTTTCTAATATTCGAAAAATTGTTCGAAGGTACATTTTTAGCTCACCTGAGCCGTCAGGCTCACAAGGTGAGCTTATAGGATGGCCATGATCCGGCGTCCGTCCGTCCGTCGTCCGTCCGTCGTCCGTCCGTCGTCCGTCCGTCGTCCACCATTTTCAAAGATCTTCTTCTCTGAAACCGCTTGGCCAATCAAAGCCAAATTTTACATGAAGCATCTATGGGAAGGGGGAACCAATGTGTATATAAATAATCCAGGTCACATGACCAAGATGGCCGCCATGCCCATATATGGTAAAAACCCTTCAAAAATCTTCTTCTCCGGAACCACTGGACCGATTTCAACCAAACTTGGCATGAAGCATCAATGACTCAAGTACTACAATGTATATATAAATCATGACCTTGCGGTGACCTTGACCTATTTTACGGCAAGGTCAACATAGGTCGCCTTTGCATTTGAATGGGAAAAATTGTTAAATTGTCATTTAAAGGAAAAATCTTGCAGAAAATGAGCAGTAGGACTGAATATTAATGATTCTGAAAAAAAATGGGCACCAGGGGCTCATCCGCCCCCACCCCGGAGCAATATACATGTATATTATCATAATATTCAAACATCTTCTTCTCTGAAACCGCTTGGCCAATCGAAGCCAAATTTTACATGAAGCATCTATGGGAAGGGGGAACCAATGTGTATATAAATAATCCAGGTCACATGACCAAGATGGCCGCCATGCCCATATATGGTAAAAACCCTTCAAAAATCTTCTTCTCCAGAACCGGTGGACCGATTTCAACCAAACTTGGCATGAAGCATCGATGGCTCAAGCACTTTAATGTATATATAATTCATGACCTTTTCATGACCTTGACCTATTTTACGGCAAGGTCAACATAGGTCGCCAATGCATTTGAATGGGGAAAACTTTTAAAATGTAATTTAAAGTGAAAGTCTTGCAGGAAATGGGAAGTAGGACTGAAAATTAATGATTCTGAAAAAAATTGGACCCCAGGGGCTCATGTGCCCCCACCCCGGGGCAATATACATGTATATTTCCATAATATATATTCAAACCTCTTCTCCTCTGAAATCGCTTGGCCAATCAAAGCCAAATTTTATGTGAATCATCTATAGAATTGAGGAATCAATGTGTATATAAATAATCTAGGTCACATGACAAAGATGGCCGCCATGCCCATATATGGTAAAAACCCATCAAAAATCTTCTTCTCTGAAACCAATAGACTGATTTCAAGGAAACTTGGCGTGAAGCATCGTTGGCTAAAGTACTCCAATGTATATATAAATCATGACCCTGTGATGACCTTGACCAAGTTTATGGCAAGGTCAACATGGGTTGCCTATGCATTTGAATTGGGAAAACTGTTAAAATGTCATTTGAAGGGAAAAGCCAGCAGGAAATTGGCAAATGGACAGAATATTGAAGATTCTGAAAAAAGAAAATGGCCCAAGGGCTTCATCTGCCCCTGCACTGGAGTACCATAATATTCAAACATGTTTATTGGTATATGCAGCAGATCTCAGGTGAGCGTTTACAGGACCATTGGTCCTCTGGTCTCATGTTGTGGCCCAGTTTGTCTTGAAATATATGTGAATTGGAAATTGCAAGAAGTATATTTTGGCTGCAATTACCATCCAAGACCTAGCTTAACAGACACTGTCATGTTTTCATTGCTACATAAACGGCAATATTTCAAAAATAAAAATATAATGAAAACTTTTCTAATAGAATCAAGTAAAAATTTTGTTGCACCTGAAAAATCTTATTAGTGTTGATCAGTTTTGAAAAGAAAGAATACAATCTACAACATAGAATAACATGTCCGTGCAATAAATACCCCCTTAAACCCCTTGTTTTATATAGCAAAACATATATCTATTTTTCTTATTTTTTGCTCCAAAACATAGATTGTGGGTACTTGTTAGAACCGCCTCAATGAGGCGGTTCTAACATATACCCACAATCTATGTTTTGAACAAAAATATTATAATACCAAAAATATTTTGATGAAATTTTCATTTTTACAGATGACAAAGTCTCTATATATTGCAAGGGCAAGTTTTTGTAATGATTTCTATTTTACAGATTACACTCAACACAGTCAACGGTCAGTGTCTTGACATGACTGTAGCCCCACCCCCAGGTTGTGTAGACTTCACCAAATATACACTAGAGAAATATAAAGCTATTGTGAAATGGAAAACAGCCTTCTATTCCTTCTATTTGCCAGTGGCTATAGCGATGTATATGGTAAGTTATGTCATTGGAACTACCTCACAAGCTGAGAGCAGCCTCATAGGTCTGCAAGCAACACAAACCAAATATACACTAGAGAAATATAAAGCTATTGTGAAATGGAAAACAGCCTTCTATTCCTTCTATTTGCCAGTGGCTATAGCGATGTATATGGTAAGTTACGTCATTGGAACTACCTCACAAGCTGAGAGCAGCCTCATAGGTCTGCAAGCCACACAAACCAAATATACACTAGAGAAATATAAAGCTATTGTGAAATGGAAAACAGCCTTCTGTTCCTTCTATTTGCCAGTGGCTATAGCGATGTATATGGTAAGTTACGTCATTGGAACTACCTCACAAGCTGAGAGCAGCCTCATAGGTCTGCAAGCCACACAAACCAAATATACACTAGAGAAATATAAAGCTATTGTGAAATGGAAAACAGCCTTCTATTCCTTCTATTTGCCAGTGGCTATAGCGATGTATATGGTAAGTTACGTCATTGGAACTACCTCACAAGCTGAGAGCAGCCTCATAGGTCTGCAAGCCACACAAACCAAATATACACTAGAGAAATATAAAGCTATTGTAAAATGGAAAACAGCCTTCTATTCCTTCTATTTGCCAGTGGCTATAGCGATGTATATGGTAAGTTACGTCATTGGAACTACCTCACAAGCTGAGAGCAGCCTCATAGGTCTGCAAGCCACACAAACCAAATATACACTAGAGAAATATAAAGCTATTGTGAAATGGAAAACAGCCTTCTATTCCTTCTATTTGCCAGTGGCTATAGCGATGTATATGGTAAGTTACAGTGATGTAGATAATTATTTTTCGCAATGCGTACTGTACGCATCAGAATAAATGTACAGTGCGTACCGACAATATTACTGTGTACGCGTTTTCTGAAGGTTCATATTCTAACCTCTCATTCAGAATCAAACTTATAGATATGCACATGTATGGATAAGACCATTTATTCAAGTATGAAAATTCAAGTAAACTGGTTGATAATTCTTAAATTACATGTTAAACTGTCATTAAGGCTTGTTAAACCATATTTTGTATCTGGTTTAGATAATAAGAGAGCAAAAGTGAGGAAAAACATAACTGGCATGGCTGTAGAACATGGAATACATCAAGTTTGAATTAAAAAAAAATATGACCAGAAATCGATGCAAAATGCCTATTCAATAAACCAAAGTGACACACTACTAATAAATACATGAATAAACCTTTGGTTAACAGACACTGAACGGAATACACGTTTATGGTATAACTACTGAAGATACATAATATATTGCATGGAATGTAATATGAAACGATCAGAAGCTGCATTCATATTGTAACTACTTTTCGATTGTTGACAGAGCAGCCTCAGAATACTAGTTGTCAAATTGTCATTTTGTGACAATTTTAAAGGTATTTTATCTGTGTACGCATTAAGTCGTTAACTGTTTGCGTACCGCTGATTTTTACTGCGTACATGGTACGCACAGGTCTGATATTTCTATGCGTACAGGGCGAAAAATCGTGCGTACATACGCAGTACGCATCGTTATCTATTTCGCTGAGTTATGTCATTGGAACTACCTCACAAGCTGAGAGCAGCCTCATAGGTCTGCAAGCAACACAAACCAAATATACACTAGAGAAATATAAAGCTATTGTGAAATGGAAAACAGCCTTCTATTCCTTCTATTTGCCAGTGGCTATAGCGATGTATATGGTAAGTTACGTCATTGGAACTACCTTACAAGCTGAGAGCAGCCTCATAGGTCTGCAAGCCACACAAACCAAATATACACTAGAGAAATATAAAGCTATTGTGAAATGGAAAACAGCCTTCTATTCCTTCTATTTGCCAGTGGCTATAGCGATGTATATGGTAAGTTACGTCATTGGAACTACCTCACAAGCTGAGAGCAGCCTCATAGGTCTGCAAGCCACACAAACCAAATATACACTAGAGAAATATAAAGCTATTGTAAAATGGAAAACAGCCTTCTATTCCTTCTATTTGCCAGTGGCTATAGCGATGTATATGGTAAGTTACGTCATTGGAACTACCTCACAAGCTGAGAGCAGCCTCATAGGTCTGCAAGCCACACAAACCAAATATACACTAGAGAAATATAAAGCTATTGTGAAATGGAAAACAGCCTTCTATTCCTTCTATTTGCCAGTGGCTATAGCAATGTATATGGTAAGTTATGTCATTGGAACTACCTCACAAGCTGAGAGCAGCCTCATAGGTCTGCAAGCAACACAAACCAAATATACATTAGAGAAATATAAAGCTATTGTGAAATGGAAAACAGCCTTCTATTCCTTCTATTTGCCAGTGGCTATAGCGATGTATATGGTAAGTTACGTCATTGGAACTACCTCACAAGCTGAGAGCAGCCTCATAGGTCTGCAAGCCACACAAACCAAATATACACTAGAGAAATATAAAGCTATTGTGAAATGGAAAACAGCCTTCTATTCCTTCTATTTGCCAGTGGCTATAGCGATGTATATGGTAAGTTACGTCATTGGAACTACCTCACAAGCTGAGAGCAGCCTCATAGGTCTGCAAACAACACAAATAAAATGTAATTATATGCTATAGAATATGAAGCTATAGTGATGTGGAAAACAGTCGTTTTAACCGTCTATTTACCAATAGCGATAGCCATGAACATGGTAATGGCTTGAGCATGTTCTAGTCTGGTTTTTGCATGTTCACTTACAGTGCTAAGGAAAAGATGAGCACTTAATATTGGTAAAGCACTAAGCTTATGTCACTAATGAAAGAAAAAAAGAAACTTTGCCATCTTTAAGTTACCTCAATTGTTACAGTGGATATGTCAAAATGTTAAACATTTTAACAAGAGAATTTCTTCATGTTTGACCACTTGAGGATTGTAACAAATTTTTTGAAGATGATAATTATTACCGGTACCTAGTTTGCTCCATCACAACAACTGAAATAATCGCTTACTGGGACATTCAGCCATAACTCAAGCAACCATCTTTATGTAGATGTATCAAATATTTTCAGGCAGGTATAGAGGATGAAGAAAGCCACAGCTCAGCCAAGAGTATCTTGTTGAAAATTGGAGAATATTTTCAGATACAGGTGGGTTTTATACACTCTAAGTTCGGAACTGTTCCCGATTTTACAAATTTGTTGCCTCACTGCTGCAGTGAATAAAAATTATGACTAATAAAGATTTATATTGTAAGCTTCATAGAACACATGAGTACTCACTCAACAATTCAAGTACTAACAAATGATTCAGTAATAGCAAATTTGCAAAATAAAAGTCACACTAAACGTTTCAAATTTACAATAGCTTATAATTATGGTGCATATTTAATGACCAGGGGAGGGCATTGACCTAGTGGTGAAACTTTAGACTCTGGATGGAGCAGTTAGCGGGTTGAATCCCTTAGACGCAAACTTGTCTCAATTGGCAAGACACATTCACTCCCCACAGTCATCATGCAAACATACCCATGCAATGAATACCCCCTTTTACCCCAATTTTATATAGTGAAAATGGGGTATACAGGGGTATACATTTCTTCTTATTTCTGATTTAAAACAGATTGTGGGTACCCGTTAGAACCGCCTCTTTCTGGAAAAAATTTTAAATTTTTACAACTTAAAAAATCTGTATATTACATCAGCGTGTTTTCGTAATGCAGGGCTTTTTCTCTATACAAAACTGGGTCCGGTTTCCGGTACCAAATTTTTTCCCAATTGGCTGAAAAAATTCCCAATTGACGTGGAACATTCCCAATTAGCAGAAAAATCCCAATTTAAAAGGTAAACTTTCCCAATTTTGTTAAAAAATGCACTATTTTTTCCCAAAATTGTCATATTTTTTCCCAAAATCACAATTTTTTTCCCAATTTCATCGGTACTAAAAATTTCCCCAAAAGGTCAGAAAAAGCCCTGTAATGGTACTGATAAATACCCAGGAAGTGGTGGCTCCTTCTGGACATGACTGAAAAAATACTTGAATGGGATGTTAAACCACAAAACAATGTTCACAGAGTACCACTTGAGCCATGACGCAAGAAAACAGGTCATCAGGGTTTCCGACCATGTCTGACATAAACCAGTCTGTGCAGTCACAGAAGATGGCTAGAAACTACAAATTTCAATTTAAGCAGAAGAGAAATTGTATTATCCATGTAGCGAAAACAAAGATGCTGATCAGCTGTGCAGTTATGCTGCACAGCTGATCTGCATCTTTGTTTTTGCATATGTCTAATGACGCAGCTCACTTAATATTATTCAGGATGATTACCTAGATTGCTATGGCGACCCCAAGGTCATTGGTAAGATAGGGACAGATATCCAGGACAACAAATGCAGCTGGCTGGTCATACAGGCGCTACAGAAAACACAGTCTAGTCCAGAACAAAGACACATACTCATGGTTAGTTTTTGACCGTAGTGTTTTTAATTTATTACATGCATTTCTAGAAAACCTAAACATTTGTTGTAATCAACTAATCATGCATGAAAATGCTGACAGCTGGCCTGAACTTTGTATCGTGGCAACTTTCCTGACAACTTTTTCCAAATGCAACACGACTTACATGTATAACTAGAAAAGCATAACTTTTACAAAGGTTTAACTCTGGCCATTCATTCTTACATGATGGCAACTACATTCATTGAGCCAAGAATAATTCCACAGCCTTGCTCAAGTAATGTCAAAGAAAAAGCTGGTCCATTAGGTTTCTGACCAGGTTAGATACAAACTAGCCTGTACAAACATAGAAAAAGGCCAGCAACTTGAAATTTTGAATTTAAGAAGAGGAATCGTTCTATCTGTGAAGGGAAATCTGAGGTGCTGATCTGTGTCTTCATTTTTGCTTGTGTAAAAACAGGTTTCCTCATGATGCAGCATGTTTGTCATTTGAGCTGCTGCACCAGAAAACCAACAGTCTGCATATATATGCGAAAACAAAGACGCAAATCAGCTGTGCAATAACTGCACAGCCGTTCAGCATCTTTGTTTTTGCTACACAGTTAATATAATTCCTCTACTTCTTAAATCCGAAATTTCTAGCTTCTAGATTGCTTTTGCGATTGTACAGGCTGGTTTGTGTCTCACCTGGTAAGAAACCAGGGCCCAGTTGTTCAAACTTCATTAGCTTAACGCTGTCGCTAAGCTCTCAATATGTTAACTATATATCGACTTCAAAAGCAAATACACTGTTATTTTTTGTCGAAAAAATGTGAGAATCCTTTGCATTGCAAAAGATTCTCACATTTTTTCAACAAAAAATAACAGTGTATTTGTAATATTGTCATTTGAAACGTTAGCTAACGATGTTAATTTTGAACAACTGGGCTCAGTTGTTTTTCTCATATAAAGGCTCATTTGTCATGTGGTCTTTTTCTCCAGGAGAATTATGGTAAACCAGAAGCAGAGAGGGTACAGAAAGTTAAAAAGCTTTACAATGATCTTGATCTCCAGCAAGCCTTTATGGACTTTGAAGAATCTAGTTACTCAGAAATACTTTCATTGATAGACTCATATCACGGGAAATTGCCAAAGGATCTATTTATAGCTTTTACAAATAAAATTTACAAGAGGACAAAATAGTGCAATAGTGTGCAGTTAGACCATGTTTAGTAGTTGGTGCTGTTTATATGCCAATATTTCTTCATGAAACACATTAAAGCTATTTTCATAATCAGTAATCATCATTTTTAATCAGAATTGATTTAGTTATCACCAACTATTTTATCTGGTCTAACAGTGCAGCATTGTCTGGGCCCAGTGGTTCGAAATTAACTATGTCGTTAGTTAACGATTCATTAAAATTTCAAATTGCAATATTACAAATACACAGTTATTTTTTGTTGAAAAAATGTATGCAAAGGATTCTCAAATTTTTTCAACAAAAAATAACGTATTTGCTTTTGAAGTCAATATATAGTTAACAAATTGAGGGCTTAACGACAGCGTTAAGCTAACCAAGTTTTGAACAACTGGGCCCTGGTGTTGTGTTACAAGTTACTGTTTTGTAAATTTGGGGGTTAGAACACATCATTTTGTGTCATATCTACTGTGCTCAGTCATCCTGGTCGAGCCTCTCAAGAAAAGAGACAGACAAACCAGCATTAATGCATACTCTTTCACCATAAAATGTTCTATGCATTGAGGATGAATGAGGGTAGAATGTTTTTGTGTGAAACCAAATCTGCAAAAACAAAGGGATCAGTCTCCTGTGTCAAATACATCCTAGGCAAGCAACTCACTATCAATGGAATCAATATTCAGACACTCTTCAAGAAAGGAAGACAGTTGATTGTATTAGAGTTTTAAAATATCCCACTCAAAACTCAACAGCTGAGGTCATTGGGAGACGAGACCTTGGTTTATAGTATCATCTGGCCACAGTAGTCTAATGGAAAACATACTGGATTAGCAATTTGAAGGTTGATACCTGGCTGGTACATGCCTGTCTTGTTAATGACAAATGTTCATCTTGATGTAATAAAGGCAAAACACAGAATCTAGCTTGTGACCGGTTTTAATATTACTTAAATTGCCCATACAATATATGGAGATATTTTCTAGCTGTAAAAATTGAAAATTTCATTGGAAATTTTGCTCAAAACATAGATTGTGGGTACACGTTAGAACCGCCTGGGCGAGGCAGTTCTAAAGAGTACCCACAATCTATGTTTTGGAACAAAAATAAGAAAAATATGTATACCCCAGTTTTACTATATAAAAGTGGGGTATAAGGGGGTATACATTTCACGGACATGTTTTCCTGATGCAAGGCAAGTGGCTTCATTACCGCTTTTAAAAGAAGAAAGTAATGAGCCTACACCTATAATTGGTCAGATCTACACATTTACTTTCATAAATCAACACAAGTTCCATTGAGTGTGTGTAGTTACATGGATGTATGATACCAGCATTGCATTTAAATCAAACACATTTTAATAGCCAGATAAAAGTGGTTTTTCACATGGGTTACAATAAATGGCTTGGAAGCAGCTCATTTATTTTCGAACTAAACCATTTTGATATTTTTCAATGGCAGCCACTTGCATCCTTTTATCTCACCATTTTGCTTATCCTTGTATATTTCATTATTTCCTAATAAGAATCATTTTTTGTCAATTTACTTCTTTTATTGAGATGGGCTATAAATTTTAATAAAATGTTGATTTTGAATTAGTTTGTAGATTTAATATCACCAGAGGGTTTATAAAGCAGGATACAGTTGTTGTCTATGTGCAGTTTTGAAAGTGAGGGCCAAGTCAGAAAGAAACACATCTTTCTCAGATCAAGTGCAAACTGGACTTTACAGTCACAAAACATAGAAAGTATCATACATGTACATTTACTTTCAACACTGATAAATTCTTGTTCGGTGGCCGAGTGGTTAGGAGCGCTGATTTCATTTCACCACTGTTTCTAGTGTGGGTTCATGGCTCACATGGGGCAAATGTGAGACAAGCCAAGTTGTGCTTGCGGGTGTGCCAAGTGTTTTTTCTCAGGTTCTCCCATTTTCGCCCCACCTACTGATTGGTTGTCTCATGTGAGCTGAAATAATCTTAAAATGACATAAAACTGAATTGAAAAAAATCTTGTTCTGAAAAAGGTATTATTTCAGCTGGCCTTGACACACCAAAAAAAAAGATTGTTTTATTGTTTTTATTATAAGTGACTTTAATCATACATTTACATACATACATACACAACATTTAAGGAAAAATAGCATGTAAAAGAAGACAATATGGCACAATGATTTAATTTGAGCACTGTTAAAGAGGATTTAAATGAAAATTGTTGCTGTGCAATCACACACGTCTTACGAATACATAGCATAAGTCTTTTTTTTTTGTTTGTTTTGTATTGATGCTTTATATCCGCAGTCAACAGCAAAGGTCATGTTGGAACAGTCAGTTATCCTAGCCAAGCTGTTCCCCTCCAGAGGCAATTTATCAGTACTTAAAACACATATCTTTCATCTTTAACAAACAAATGTTCTTCTTAAATCAGTAGAAGAGAGAGAATGCAAGTATACACATGGAAATAAGTTAGGGAACACTTTTAGCTCTTGGATAAAGTTTGGAAAAATCCATTTTCCGTTTTTTGGCGATACTGAAATTTTTATCACATATATTTCATACCTTAGCATAGCTACTGACCAATTTATGGAATTTCACAACATTTCGCTTTTACAGAGGATACTTGTGCCATATATGAAAAACTGAACTTTTACTGAATACGAGTTTGCCTTTTTGCTTCTGCACTCCGCAAAACCCAATTTAAAGCAAAACAGGAATAAAATGTTAAATCGGATCGTTGTCAATGAATAAACGACTTCGGATCTAAAACATCATGTTTCATTTTCAAACCAAATAATCCTGCAAAATCTGCAATTTACATTGATTTCTATGGAAATCAAATTCCTTAGATTTTTTGCAGATAAAGCCGTAAAAGAATAATTCCGCTATGACGGTGTGACCAGAATGTGCATGTCTAAATTCCTAAAGGGTCAAATCGAATATCCGGCCTAACATTTACAACCAGCAAAATGCATAGCCAAAGACCAAAACTTGATCATGAAACCTATTCCCGGAAAAGTATGGATCTACCGCCGACAGTCGGTAAGAAAATAAAGAATTTATGAGTAAAGTTCCACAAGCAGTGTCTCAGCTTGATGCTTACGAAACATTACTGCAATGCGAGTTTACAGAATTAAGTTATCACAATGAATATCAGTGCATTTCTTACATCTAGCGAAAAAAATCTGAATCAAAGATGGCCTCTATCCGCCACAGTTTATGTTTGATGCTAACTATTTTCACATAGAAGCAACTTTTGATACTACAGATTCTGATAAAGTGTCAAAACAGTCTTCACAATTTTTACAAAGAAGGATATATACAGTCCAAAGTTGGTAGTCACATTATTACAGGTGTTCCCCGACTAATTTCCATGTGTATATGTTGTAAACAAAATCTTAATGAAAAGAAATGTGCCTTATGTAGGCATATTTTCATGAAAAAACCTTAATGAAAAGAAATGTGTCTTACATGAGGATCAATGCAGGTCCACTTTATTAAGAACCAGGAACCAGACATGCTACCACATGAGCTACTGCACCCGATAATAATGAAATGAGCTGCATCATGGGAAAACCAACATTTTGCATATGCCAAAAGAAAGATGCAGATCAGCTTTGCAGTAACTGTGAAGCTGATCAGCGCCTTTGTTTTCGCTACACAAACAGAACAATTCCTCTTCTTTCTAAATCTAAAATTTCCAGCCACTAGCCATCTTCTGTGCTTATATACACGGGGACCCAACTGTTAATCGTGATTATTGATGCGACGTGGAATGTTAATGCATGCCATTATGAAGTTACGTATGCGTCGGGGAGTTCGTTACGAATGCGACGTTCCACATCCTCTGTCCTTGGACGGTAAGTACCACATGTTTTGCTCGCGTGAAAATAAACAAAGCCCAGTTTACAAAATCGGCGTCCACTATGATCTGCAAAATTCTTCTATATTTCCACTTGAAGTCAACTGGAATACTTACGGCACTTGTGTTTTTCAGCTAATGGCTTATAAAGTTGACAGGTAGATACAAGATTGCCACGAATACACATTACATTTTTAAAGTCCTGTTTTTCTAATTCTTGGTCGTAAACTAAGAAGTATAACACAGTCCTATCAGTGTCTTTATTGAAATATGTATCAAAATGGCGTTGTAAATGCACATTTATCTACTGAGCGTGCAAAACAGTAAGATAATTATCTTTTGTATGCATCGAAGATGAAGATACGTACTACTAGAATGAGTCGTGGAAGAATTAGCATTTTGTTGTGCTCTTACAAAAGTTATTTACGTCAAAGCAGAAGCATAACTTGCGCCTTTATCAAGCGCAATATTGCATGGCGTATTTTTCCTTGTACTACATGTACTTCGTTGAGCGAGCTTCAAAGCATGTGCCACTTTTATTTTGAATGAGGTCACAGAGTGGTTTTCTGATATAGCTTTGTCAACATTCGAGTGACTTCTTGCCTCGAAACAGGAAATCATTTTCGGGCATATCAGTGACATAGGTAATATGTTTTCTAACATTAAATGACCACCAAGGCTAAACCAAGTATTATTTGATCATTTAATATCGTTGGCTCCATGCATTTTGATAAGCGGGGGTGGGGGGGGGGGGAGAGAAAAAAGAATTGAAGGGATTTGTGCGAGTTTTAGGTGCGGTTGTCAATCAGTTTTCCATGGGAATGGTGTGTTGTACAAGAACAGCGATCAACTATGGTTATTTTATTGCCACTAGAACAGTCTTTCGGGAGCCCTTTGAACCCTCGGCCTCAGGCTAAAACAACTTTCCCTAGCCTCTGCAAATGTTAATACAGTATAAAAACATGGTTGACCCCTTTAACATGTATCTAGAAAATATTAATTGAAGAAAATGCATCACTGTCTCCATATCGTAACATTTGCTATCTTATTTTACTGATTCATGGGTCTCAATCATCCACGATGCATTTCTGTGTCGCATATTAAATTTTAACAAAATCTACGATGCATACGAAAGATGCTTATCTAACTGTTTTTCACGCTCAGTAAATAAGTGTGCATTTACAAAGCCATTTTGATACATGTTTCAATAAAGACACCACAAGACTGTGTTATACTTCTTAGTTTACGGTCAAGAATTAGAAAAAAACAAAATGACTTTAAGAATGTAATGAGTTTTCGTGGCAATCTTGTATCTACCTGTCAACTTTATAAACCATTCGCTGAAAAACACAAGTGCCGTAAGTATTCCAATTGACTTCAAGTGGGAACATATTAGCTTTCTGCAGATCATAGTGGACGCCGATTTTGTAAATTCGGCTTTGTTTATTTTCACGAGAGCAAAACATGTGGTACTTACCGTCCAAGAACAGAGGATGTGGAGCGTCGCATTCGTAACGAACTCGCCGACGCATACGAAACTTCATAATAGCATGCATTAACATTCCACGTCGCATCAATAATCACGATTAACAGTTGGGTCCCCGTGATATACAGCTTGGTTTGTGTCAGAAATTTTGAGAAGCAACATTGTTGGGTTTTCTCATGATTTCTCAATTTCTCATGATAAATACTTTTCCTCGCTGATGACAGTACTTAAACCTGTCTGCCTTTAAATGTCTAATTAAATTAGTAGAACAAGCAACAATAAGACACAATTATGCTTAATCATGAGATAAATTTTCTGCATATACATACAAAAACAAAAACCAACAAAAAACACAGATCACAGCTAAGACAATATTACATAATACAATTTTTTTTAAAAAGAGTATAACATTAGCTATGCATAGGTCTTTGCAGACAATTTGAATATGCTGATCGGCATTACTAAGCACGATAAATTTTATGCTTATTTGTATTGAGATGTTGAAAATGGTGTCGACCCAATTAGCCAGATTTGGCAGCGTTTAGTGCCTCGAACTCCAAATCAAGAGGTCTGGGGTTTGATCTAGAGCTAAGCCTAGTCCTAGAGTGAGACACATTTACACACCATAGAACTGGTTGATGTCAATTAAGTGATGGCCCTGTCCTAGTATCACAAAATTGTTGACTGGGATGTTAAACCACAAAACAAAGTAGGAAGCGTGGTGGCGTAGTGGTACAGCATCAAACTCCGAATCAAGAGGTCCTGGGTTTGATTTTCACTGGTGGCACGGTGTTGTGTCCTAGAGCAAGACACATTAACTCCCCAGAGTACTGGTTAACACCCAGGAAATGGTGGTTTCCCAACATGACTAAAAAGTCGTTGACTGGGACATTAAACCTCAATTCAAAACAAACAAAACAAAGTTTTAAACCACTCTAAAACAAAGTTTAAAACCAATTTGCCAGATGTATGTTTTTATAAAAGATGTCTGTATCTTGGGTTTATGTCCAGTGGGCACTCCGCACAAGGAAACTCTTTGGTTAGAAATGGCTCATACCTGAAACACAATTTGATATTATAAATGTATTTTAGACTAGTAATATAGAGGGTTTAAATCATCAAAAACAAGCAAATTCAGAGAATTTATGTCACTGCCTTAATTGTTTAGTTACACAAATATATGTGATAATAATGTATATCCAAATCACATGCATTTACTTCGTGTCACAGTGTTTTACATTAATCTGAGGATTATATTCAAACCACATGCAAATCTTCAAATCATGGTCAGGACATCTGTACAGTTTGAAAAGAATCGGAATAAAAAAAAATTGCACACAAGGTACTCAACGTCCATTCACTTTCATTGCCTGAAAAAACGACTTAGTTCAAATTGCAAAAAAGTGTCAAAAATTAATCTGAGGATTATATCCAAAGCATATGCATATCTTCGAAGCATCATCAAGACATCTGTAAAGTTTCAAAAGAATCAGAATAAAACTGTAGGAGGAGTTGCGCACACAAGGCACCCAATGTCCATTCACTTTCATTGTCAAAATACCCCCCAAAAAAAACGACTAAGTTCAAATTGCAGAAAGTGTCAAAAATTAATCTGAGGATTATATCCCAACCACATGCACATCTTCAAAGCATGGTCAAGACATCTGTAAAGTTTCAAAAGAATTGGAATAAAACCGTAGGAGGAGTTGGGCACACAAGGTACTCACTGTCTATTCACTTTCATTATCAAAATGCCCGAAAAATGACTAAGTTCAAATTGCTAAAAAAGTGTCAAAATTTAATCTGAGGATTATATCCAAACCACATGCACATCTTCAAAGCATGATAAAGACATCTATAAAGTTTCAAAAGAATCGGATTAAAACTATAGGAGGAGTTGCGCACACAAGGTACATACTCCTATAGGGGACGGAAGGACAGAAGGACTGACGTACGGACGAACGGACATATGGAAGGGCGGACATATGAAAGGACGGACATACAGAAGGACGGAAAGCTGAAAACTATGTCCCTCTGCTTTTCTTCGAAAAGGCGGGGGACAATTATACATGTCAGGTAACTTAACTGAATTGTTTGAAACTTTTAATATACAATCTTTTCTAAGTTTTGTCATTCACAGTAAAGCAGATTTCCTTAAATTTTTGTTCCATTTAACATTCAGATGATTTTTTACTAATTTCAGGATTAAGGATGTGATGATTTGCTTTTTATGCCCCCAAATTCGAAGAAGTTGAAGGGGCATATTGGTTTGGGTCTGTCCGTAGAGTGAGTCGGTTACGCTTAGCACACGGTCAGAACCGTTAGAGCTAGGATATTGAAATTTGGTTATGTGGTTTGTATATGAAAATTAAGAGGACTCATATTTTTTTTCTTTCAGGTAAATTCAAGGGGCTAGGGCCCATTCTGTGAGAGCTATTTCCCTTTTTAATTCTTGATAAAGTGAATAGATAGTGGGTACCTTGTGTGCGCAACTCCTCCTGCAGTTTAATACCGATTCTCTTGAAACTTTACAGATGTTGTGTCCATGCTTTGAAGATATGCATGTGGTTTGGATATAATCCTCAGATTAATTTTTGTCACTTTTTTTGCAATTTGAACTTAGCCATTTTTCGGGTATTTTGACGACAGTGAGTACCTCGTGTGCACAACTTCTCCTACAATTTCATGCCAATTGCTTTAAAACTTTACAGGTGTTATGGGCATGGTCTGAAGATATGCATGTGGTTTGGATATAATCCTCTGATTATTTTTGTCATTTTTTTCACAATTTGAACTTAGTCATTTTTCGGGCATTTTAGTGAATGGATAGAGGGTACCTTGTGTGCGCAACTCCTCCTACAGTTTAATACCAATACTTTTGAGACTTTACAGACATTGTGACCATGCTTTGAGGATATGCATGTGGTTGGATATACTCCTCAGATTAATTTTTGTCACCTTTTTGCAACTTGAACTTAGTCATTTTTCAGACATTTTCACATCTTTGAAAGTGAGGTACCAGTTTGTGGCATAGTGTTTCATAAACACATTTTCTAGTTAGAATAAGTTCTGACATAAAATATTCTTATAGAATAAATGTGTATCACTAACAGAAAACCAGTTATTATGTAGTAATAGCACAAAACATAAAATTGGATTTTACAGTATACATAATGTGAATTAAATCATTTACTATAGTTTTAACAAGTGCCTCCCATCAATGTTAAGACCAAAAATAAGACTAAAAAATGTGTTTATGAAACACTATGCCCCCAACTGGTAAGTCACTTTCAAGATGTAAAAAAGTCCAAAAAATGACCAAGTTCAAATTGTAAAAAAAAGTGACAAAAATTAATCTGAGGGGTATCCCAACCATATGCCCAACCATATGCATATCTTCAAAGCATGGTCACAATGTCTGCAAAGTTTCAAAAGTATCGGCATTAAATTGTAGGAGGAGTTGTGCACACAAGGTACCCTTTATCCATCACTAAAATGCCCAAAAAAATGACTAAGTTCAAATTGTGAAAAAAAAATGACAAAAAATAATCCAAGGATTATATCCAAACCACATGCATATCTTCAGACCATGCCCATAACACTTGTAAATTTTAAAATGAATTGGCATAAAACTGTAGGAGTTAAGCACACAAGGTACCCACTGCCCATTCACTTTCATGGTGAAAATGCCCGAAAAATGGCTAAGTTGAAATTGAAAAAAAGTGACAAAAATTAATCTGAGGATTATATCCAAACCACATGCATATCTTCAAAGCATAGTCACAACATCTGTAATGTTTCAAGAGAATCAGAATAAAACTGTAGGAGGAGTTGTACACACAAGGTATCCACTATCTATTCACTTTATCAAGAATTAAAAAGGGAAATAACTCTCACAGAATGGGCCCCTAGCCCCTTGAATTTACCTGAAAGAAAAAATACGGGTCCTCTTAATTTTCATATACAAACTACATACCAAATTTCAAGATCCTAGCTCTAACGGTTCCTGACCGATTGCTTAGCGTTACTCACGCATCACAGAGTCGCAGACTCACTGCACTGCACTGCACGGACAGACCCAAACCAATATGACCCCCCCCCCCCCCCCCCCACAACTTCGGTACTACCGAAGTTGGGGGCATAAAAAAAAACAATCAAAATTACCAGCCCCAATTTATTTCATAAACATTTTAAACATATAAGGAGCCATAAAACATTAACAGTACCAGTAGTTGACCGCTAGATTTCTACCCTGCTGTCTGTTAGGATGGGACTGTACTTCATGCCACCAGAAAGCCGGCATAAACAATACTTCCCCCTCACTGATTGTACAGTTCATTGGGTAGGTGTTGGCAAATTTAGGAAACCTCTGAAAAATCAATATATTTAATGATAGCCTGTCTTAAGGCTTTCTGACATGGTCCATCACAAGCCAGGTCCAGAAGTAATTAAAAAATCGTGAGCATTGAATTTCAACCACTAACAAGTACTAAAATATCCAAAATTCATAGAAATATCAGGTTTATATTACCAAAGCCAATTTCAACTAATAAATATTAAAATGCATGCCAACAATTGCTGATGATTTATTTTCTGAACTTGCTTATACCATAGAGGTACATGTAAAATGATTTTACCTCCATGCTTGTACAAGAATTGTGTAAAGTGTATAAAAAAATAGTTATCTTTGTGATTTCATTTTTGTGGCAATTTAGTTTTGAGAATGAAAATAAAATAAATTTCTTACAAAAATGAATTTGTTTCCAGTACCTGATAGTTAGGTTTGAGTATATCAACTGGTGACATCACCATTGATGTTGTGTCAACCAGTTCTTTCCTCTGGAATGTTTTGGTGGATCTGTTATAGTACAACATTGCCTCGGGTATATGTGCCTCGTACAGTTGAGTGTTGTCATGAGGTTCGAACAGGATCACTTCCTTCTTGCCACTAAGCTGAAAATGAGAAACAAACTTTATATAGCCCAAACTGAATTGAACAAAACTTTACTGAAGATATTTGTATGTGTTAAAACAGTATTCTTGGCAGATGCAGCACATTAATTATGGTGTGACTGAAAATTTTACATGTTAGTCAGATCTTGACAAATATGCATCAAACATCGTATTCATCAGCAACTGCACAGCTGGCTGCCCACTGTTTGCCAATTTGGGTTTAGATACTAGCCAGATGGCAACCTTGCTGAGAAAGTGCTATTCTTCTTGCTCATCATAATTATGTTCATTCTAATATGCTGTATACAATTGAATTCTCGTCAACAGTAAATCTCATTTACATAAAACTTGAATAACAAGCCATTTAAAGAGTCTCTAAGACTAACCTGGCATAGAAAATTGTCAAATGGATCAAAGTGAAGTTTTCCCAAAGTATTGCCATCACTAAGCCAGATATTTGTGTGTTCCAATTTCAACATATTGTCAAAAAATGGCATTGTTTCTATATCCGCTTCTAATTCAGGAATGATATCTGCTATTGATGAATATTCCAAGTAACCAGAAAAGCCTTTCCTGCTGCCATTTGAGACTTGCTCGATAATGTGTATGAATTCAGAAAGGTTCATGTTAGCAGTAGCTGGTCTGACAACTACAAGGTCTGGGTAAGGCAGCTGTTCATAGACTGATGAAGGGATTTTGAAAGTTTTGTAATTTTCAAATAAACTTGCTGATTCAACACCTTCAAAGTTACCATCAGGTGTGAGCTTGATATGAATTCTTCTGTCACCATAGTTGCTGCGAAAAAATGTATTGGTCCACTGTGAAAGTGCCTGCCATGTGTTAAGTGCACCAGTGATGATGACAGGTTTTGAGATCTTGAGATAATTATGAAAGAAGTCGTGTTTTGATGGCAAAGGAATTTTTTCGCAGGAATGCATTTTGATATTTTGAACTGGCTGACAGGTATCAGATGAGCATTTCTCATGGTAAATATCTGACTTGCCAAAATTTTGATGTTCTGTAGACTTGTCTTTCATATGATTACATGAATCAGAAAGACACTTCTGAGGTTCTGTCAGCCTAAAGTCTTTGAACACGTCCCATGATTTGACTGCTGTATGGTCCCCAACTTTATACAATGTCCTCATAATTTCTGCGCGATGCAAACCCTCAATGGTCATGCCTCCATGAACATTTCTATAGGTATTACAATGAGAATTGATGAATACAACTACTGTCTGAAGGCTATCTAACCCATCATAAACCTCTGCCAGTGGGTATGGCTTGCTTGTAGAACCCGGCAGCAAACATGTCCGGTCAACTATTCTTTTTGGGAAAATAATGATAGCCTTTTCAATGTCATTATCCTTATTCTTGGCATCTGCAAACTGAAGTGGACGGCCAGGCTTCCATACAAAATTTGCGAGATCAACCGTGCCAATTGTCACAGAATCCTCTTGTTTGAAGACTTCTCTAATTGGCTCAATCATATCACTAATTGGGTCAGGTGCTTGACTGTTAAATCCAATAAAACAGGAAATGTCGACAATGGCATTGATTTCAGACGGTGTGAATATTCTTCCTCTATCAGCCTGAATGGTTGTCATTATCGATAGCAAAGCAAAACACGCGAAAACAGTGTTTAATTGGCCCTTGTTTGTCATTTTGACACATCAATTTTCTTTGTTTGGGAAGGGAGAGCACTGTCATGGCTTATAAACTTTGGTCTAATACCCGGTACTATTATTCGATACCGGAACAATGCATAATTGTACTTGTGTGTATATTCTGCCCTTATATGCACACCTTGCAGCACCATTCAAATTCTTCTCGAGTATGGTTCTTACAACCACTGATTTGTAAGCTTCTTGAACATATCAAATGCTCAAATATTATGGCCCATCTTGATGAACATGAACTCTTGTCGGACAGGCAACACGCATTTAGGAAATGGCATAGCTGTGAAACTCAGTTGACTACAGTGATAAATGACTGGGCCAAAATCTTAGACAAAAAAGGCCAGGTCGACACTTTTACACTCGATTTTGAAAAGGCTTTTGATACTCCTCCCCATGAACTCCTTAAAAGCAAATTGTTTAGCTATGGAATAGGTGGAACAACACGTACTGAATTGGATAAATGCTTTCCTTTGTTTCAGACAACAAAGGGTAGTGATTAATGGTATTATTTCGGATTGGGCTCCAGTTGTGTCGGGTGTCCCTCAGGGCACCGTTCTCGGTCCCTTGCTGTTTTCCTTGTATATAAATGACATCTCAGCAGACATTGAGTCTGAAATAAGACTCTTTGCTGATGATTGTGTTTGCTATCGTGAAATCAAGAATGAAGAGGACACATTGAAACTTCAGAGAGACACTGATCATTTAGGCAGTTTGGCTAGGAAATGGGGAATGAGATTTCAACCCGTCAAATGCAACATGATGCAGCTGACAAATAAACGTTCTAGTAAGATACAGGCTAACTACACCCTTGAGGGCACTGTACTGGAAAACGTTGAAAGCATAAAATACCTGGGTGTAACTATCACAAATGATTTGAAATGGAATACTCATATTTCCAATGTTTGTACAAAGGCTAACAGAACTCTCGGATTCTTGAGGAGAAATTTGTATTCTTGTCCCCCAGATGTGAAAGAAGCAGCTTATAAAGGACTGGTACGGCCGGTCTTGGAATATGGAAGCTCAGTTTGGGACCCTCACACTCATGGCCTCCCGGAAGAACTGGAAAAGGTCCAAAATCGTGCGGCAAGGTTTGTGACGGGAAATTATGTTTTTGAAACTGGGAGCATGACGGGCATTTTAGGTCAACTGAAATGGGAATCTCTTAAGAAAAGGAGGAAGGATAGTAGACTTATATTGCTATACAAAGGTCTAAAGGGTAAAGTTTCTTTCCACAGACTATCAGGGACTGGAATGGCCTCCCTGATTCACTTATCTTCTCTGCTGAAATGTCTGATGACTGTGTGTCCAAGTTCGCTTCACCAGGGACAGTAGATTGTATTATAGATCACTGGCTTCACTCGTGCGTTCAAGGGACTAATTTCTCCCCCATCCGAACCCCCTGGTGAAATAATGTCATTTGGCGTGTCACCAGTAAACTATTCAGATTCAGATTCAGATACAGCTAGACTTCAATTTTGCATTTATCATAGAATAAACAATCTTATTTGGTCGGTATCAGCGTTCGAACTGATTAAAAATCTCAAAGTATTGGATATGTAGAGCATGAAAACACATGAGCCACAAATACACATTTTTATACTTTTTTTTTTTTTTTTAATACCAACCGCACGATTTAGCTTTTACATGATCATGCCACTGGTATTCAACATTGTAATTGTATAAATGTGGTAACTACCTCATCATCAGGGAGTCTCCAGGAAATGAACGGTAAAGGGATATAGATTTTTTTTCAACAGAGTTTCAAAACCTCCTTTAAATAAACAGAGAACAGTCTAATATTTTGGCTATAGACATTTTACTATGTTTTCTGCTAATAAATTACTTTGTATTACATGTATCAAAAGCCTATGAAGGATCCTATTAATCTACTTTTGGTATTATATAATATATTCTATACATTTTTCAAAAATCTCCCTGAAATGAAAGAAAACATATCTCCCGGGGTGCCACTTTTAAACTCATTACGTGTACTATGCAATTGAACGCGTGGGTTCCTGTAAAAAGTATAACAACATGCATATTAACAACATGATAATTTCATTGGCTTGTAACCTATGTTTTATTCTAATAAGCGATAAGCGAAGTTCGTCATAAAAGAAATCTCACACAAACCCGCGCACAAACCCCACCAAAGAAAATTTTATGTATGGAAAAACATGTATACATGTTCCGGAAAACGGACTTGTAAAAGCTAGTCTGGAGTACTTTCGATTGAACTGCAAGTGAACATAATTAATTGAATGAGTTTCATGGCAGTGCACAAAGAAGTGTGTTTAGTTTTAAATCGTATGAATACTTTATTTATTTCATTTTCTAGAATATTTTTTTCGGATGTGTGTATTATTATAAATGCATCACTCATAAAAATGTACAGGTAGGCAATGATCAGGAAATTGCGCAATCAGAAAGAAATTCCCACTCCATAAACTGAGGGATGGAAAAAAAACTAAAATGAAACTCTTACCTGCTTGTTCTCGGGATTCGGAAACATTGTACGGTATACATACTTTGTGTATATAATGTTGTCTAGTCAGTATATATATATATATGTATATGCACCATGTAGGAGAGCAGTTCCAAAAGTCAAAGAAGGTCCCATTAATCTAAATTTGGCAGTAGGTAAATGAAACACAAAATAATAATTATTCATTTGGCATATTTTAAAGCGTGATGAACATCGTATTACTTCAGTATAGGTTTTGGTTGATGCTATTCAGGTGGCTACCTTGTTGGGAAAGATTTAGTCACCTTGCCCTTAATGTGTGTTATTATTTTTGGTGTCTTGTATTATCATTTGGTGCCGCCTGCTGTATGTGCGTGTGCTTGGAGTTGGTAATATTTGTACTATTTTTTGACCAATATAATTCTACAAATTTATTTTTACCAATGGTAAGGTTCCAGTAAACCCTGAAGGATTTCCTGCTGCCAATCATTAGTAACACTAGGCGGAATTGTTATCATATTGATCATTTACACCTCACACGTTTTGTCTTTTTCATTTTCTACATATATATTGTGTTATTTATAAAATTTACATTTGCATCAATGGCAGAAATTGTTTCTTATTTACGAAATTCATGAAATAGTTTAGGTTCGTCATTTTGAATCACGCGTTTTTCCCGCGTTGGTAGATTTACCCATGCTGTATTTTATCTGCAGTATTTGCTGCCACATGTTGGTAACATTGGCACCATTGGTACCATTGGCATTACCAATGGTACCATTGGTTAAACCTTGAACGATATTTGTCTACCATTGGTAAAAATGTTACCAAAAGCCTTAGACGCAATATTTTCATCGGTATTCCGTTAAACCTCTCCATACCGACGGAAATGGGATATACTCAGCCCTTGGTCGAAAATGAAAATTCAGCAAAACTGCAAAACTGTGTTATTCTAGCTTATGTTAGATCTTTTCTTGCATAATTATATGACATAAATTATAAATATTCTAGGCATCAAAGTACGCAGAATCATAAAATACTTCATTTTTTCGATGTCTATAAATACATCAGGGGAGACTACTGTAGAATTAGCGACTGAAAGTCGAAAATCGTTTGTTTTTGTGCATTAATTTAAACGTGTTAGGCAATTTTATGTGTTTACTTGAAGATATTCAACACTGGTACAAATACATAACAAAAATAAAACGATTATTAGCAAACTAACATAGCTGCAAGTCGCTTACGAAATCCGCAATCAGTTCGACATTGGTTTAAATGCAACCTATGCTAAGCTGTCAGGGAGGTGGAACGAGGTACCGAAGTGGAGCGTAGTGACGGTTAGCCAGCTGATCTACAAAAGCCTATGAAGGCGAAAGCGAGCATCGGCAATATGTTTCAGAAACACATCTGACCAAGGAGTTTCAAGCCAGAAAGGATGTGACTGAAAAAATGACTGTAACGGTATTGGATGTGCTAGACGCGTTTTACGACTCTCTGTGATTTCATCGAAAATAAAATTGTTCCGAAATGACTACATATGTGATATTTTGGACATTGTTTCATACGGATAAAATGAAGCTCTATTAGGATTCAACCAAAGATAAGAGTTTATAACTTTGTTGTTTTTAAAGAAAAATCGATTCGATTAACAACTTTATAGCGGCCATCTAACATTGCCCTGAAGGCCTTTCTTTATGCTATCAGTGATTGCTAGATTGTGATCGATGAATACAGCTGAACTATTGTCGAATTTTCGTCACGCATGAACAACTTTTGTTCACCGCTTCTGGTACCCGGACTATTCAAAGTATACTCAAACAAAAAAGTTGATGGACTTTGACTATAATACGCAGTACCTGCCATTAAAGACAATGGCGGCAAGCATTGATGAATCTGAAGAATTATTCCATTTATTAAATGGAACAGATGATCAAATTAAAACATATGCTGATCTTAAACCAGTACCATTCCCCTTCCAAGATGAGTCGTTCGTTACTACCCAAGAACCTTATGGACAGTCAAACGATTATATTGACCATGATATTCAAAGCACCAACCCCCGTGATACAACTGAACATGCACATAACGGCAGTATTCCGACGTCAACGGATTTTTTGGCTGAAAAATACGACCCCGAAGACCAAAGTGCTTTCGACAGTCAACCTATTTGTAACCAAGAGTTTTTCAGTAAACTAGACACTGACCTTCAGAATCTACCACGACAGTTATATATCGATCGCCTCATAGAGCAAACAAAGAACTGCGATGAGACTATTTCTATGTACAGAAACATTATCGTTAACAAAGCAAGAGTGTCTGATAAGTGCCCGAACGGCCCCCTATACGCTAGAAGAAATACAAAACAAGAATCAAGTTCAAAACGATACGCCAACGACTGCTATGCGCTTCAGTCATTTATTGATAACGACGACCCGAGAGCATTAACGGAAATAATAGCAAAAAGACGTACAACAGTGAAATCAGAACCAATTGACCTAACTGACCATGCCACTCCGGTCGCTAAAATAAGTACGACAATGAAATTAGAATTAGCCGAATTGAAATCACAAATTCTTGAGCTCAAAGGAACTGTCAATACCTTGAAATCAGAACGAAATAAGGACAAACACGTAATAAAAGAGCTTGAAACATGTATGCAAGAATTGAAACAGGATTTAATAACGACAAAACAGCTTCTTGAGAAGCAACAGAAAACACACCTGATTAACACACCTGGGACACCATCATTGTTTGAAAGTATAAAACGACAAAAACAGAAAGACGAACAACAGCAACAACAACAAGTAACGATGAACAAAACAGCTGCTCCAGTGAACGGACAAACAGAAAATGTACAATCTAAAAGTGGCCAAGATTCACGACAAAGCACAGATAAACTGAATGCGACGGATAAAATATCATTAGATCCAAAAGTTGATAATAAACTCAAATCGCAGAACTGTCAGAGTACTAGTGCCACTACCAAAACAACAAAAGACAGTAATTTGAATGACGATAAACAGAACGAAACAAAAACTACAGATAATACGTTTGATGGAAATTATGGCGCGGCGCTCAAGTCAAACTTAAAACAAACACCTAACGACAACACTAACGCCAACTACATAGACTTGACAAACGAAAGCGAACCCGGACAATTTGGTGCAAATAGCGACTTATTTGTGTACATTGCGGAAAATGGCCGACGCCGTTTTGGACGACGACCGAAACAAAACAACACACAGAAAGATGATACAAGTGATAGTGTAACCACTGGAAAGCAGACACATCAACTCAGTTATCCTGACGATCATTCTCACTCTGAACCTAGGCAAATACCAGTTCATCAAACAAATAGATTTCAACATAACGAGTTCAGGGAAAAAAATGAAACTAAAAGCCACTACCAGAGCCGAACGATTAAACATATAAACCAAAATCAAGGCTATCAAAATGATAATTACAAATCTACAGATACATACTCAAATGAACACAACCACTCAGCAGAGCAGCCGAGATTCGAAGGCATAATACGCAGAAAAACGATTAGATACTATATCGGCAACATCGGATCGAAGTCGAACAGGACCGGGCTGATACAATTCCTGAAAGAATACGGTATCGAGCCCGTCGGCGTGAGAATAATAGAGACGAACCGGGGTCATTTGTCAGCCAAAATAACTGTATTTGCAGCTGATAAATATACCATAGAATCTTGTATCTCATGGCCGAAAAAAACCTACTGCAGGCGCTGGTATGGCGTTGAGCAGTGGAACACGAGGACTGAAAACGATAATTATGACTATAACCACTACAATGACTATGGAGCCAGCAGCGTAGATTAATCGTTAAAAATGGAACATTTAAACATTTACAGTAGCCTAATACTAATGATCATAATGGCAGCCTCAGTTTGTCGCATCCTGACCTGGAATGTAAGAGGCATTATGTCTTCTGCCGGAAGTTTAAGCAAACTCCTTGATATACACGACATTGATTTTGCTTTCATATCAGAACATAAGCTCCGTAATGAACATAAATCTTTCCTTGACTCAGTACATAGCAATTATAGAGCTATAACTGTGTGTGATACTTCTATTCCCCAAGGTGCAAGATGCGGCAAGGGAGGCGTTGCCATTATGTACAAAAAAGAGTGTCAATTCTCAGTCTCGCACTTAGATATCCAACTGAATGATCGAATATTAGGCATAAGAATAGACCAACGACATTCACGAACTCTTTATGCATTTTCGATATATATGCCTTCTGTTAACTATAGTGTAGATGAATTCCATGAGTGCATAGACTACTTAGAGAATATTTATGAAACTTTCTCTGAAATGGGAACAGTGATATTCCTCGGTGACTTTAACTGCGATATGCAAAAGAAATGCGATGTCGATGATAGAATTAAAAGATTCATGGCATTTCTTGAAGCCACACAAATGTCTCCAGTCCCTCTGAATGGACAATTTACATTCAGACCCACATGCAAAACACTTGACTATACAATACTTGATAAAAATCAGTTCGAACTAATTGAAAGCAACACGTCTATTGATACAGACATCTGTCAAGTTTCGGATCATCTGCCAATTCTGACTTTTTTAAAAGTAGAAACTATAACATATAAAAGTTCACAAAAAGCACATGTTGCATGGAACAAGTGCTCCAGTGAACATATTGCTGATTATCAAGCTGCGCTAAATGAAGAGCTAAACAAGTTAGAGGTACCGAGGGATAACACTGAGGCCAATGTAAACACTTTTTATGGTGCTATCGTTGAAGCAGTACACAAGGCATCAGAGAAATCATTACCATTTGGTCGATATAATCAACATGCAAAGCCCTATTGGACAAAGAAGGTCAAAGCTGCACATCAAGATCAGCGGCAAAAACGTATTGATTGGATCAAACATGGACGATCACGAAATCCGGAAGATGTTTATTATAAATCATATAAGAAAGCAAAGTGCAATTTTCGAAAAATTCAGAAAGAAGAAATCAATGCTATAGAATTAAAATATTACTCCGAGCTAGATGAATCCGCTGAATGTGATGTAAGACATTTTTGGCATATTGTTAATAGCCGCCGCAAAACTAAATCATTAAGTGCTTGCAAATTAGTTGTAGAAGAAAAAACTGCAAACAGTCCAGAAGAAATATCAGACGCATTCGCAGACCACTTTTCAAAGCTTTATATTCCAAATGATCATCCTAATTACGATAATGACTTTAAACTGCATATTCAGAATAAAGTTAAAGCGTTCACTAACACCGCAGAAAATGCAAACAATGACCTTATTTGTCCAGTAGGGCTCAATGAACTGAATAAATGTCTAAAAGACTTGAAGAAGCGCAAGTCACCCGGTACCGACAATATCACAAACGAACACATCTTGCATGGCGGACCAGCGCTTCTTCACAGTCTAAAGAAGCTATACTGTTTAATGTTCGAATTAGGCTTCATTCCTGATCAATGCAAAGTCGGCATCATAATCCCGATACACAAACCAGGCAAACCACGTGAATCGCCCGATAGCTACAGGCCTATTACGCTAATTTCATCATTTTACAAGCTATTTGAAAGAATATTTCTAAATAGGCTCCAATTATGGACCACCTCAAACAGTAAAATATTTCCTAGTCCCCAGCAAAATGCATATCAAAAATACTTAGGCTCAATAACTGTATCATTCAATCTACAAGAAACAGTTGCTCATAATTCAGAACTAAACGCTGATACGTACGTTGCCTCTTTAGACTCATCTAAAGCATTTGATAACGTATGGCATGATGGTCTTTTCTCTAAACTTCATGATTTTGGCATTACCGGCAAAGCACTTAATCTTATTATGACAAGTTATAAAGGTCTTTCAAGCTATGTCTTAGTCAACGGCAGACATTCCCAGTAAAACAAGGGGTCCGCCAAGGCGGTGTAACTTCAACATGGTATTATTTGCTATTTCTTGATGGGCTTTTAGAAGAACTTCAAGATTCGGGAACAGGTTGTACCGTTGGCTCCATAAAACTTGGCAATCCGACGCTGGCCGATGATCTTGTACTAATCGGTCCTAATTTGAAGAGCCTAGAGAAAGCACTTAAAATAGTATATGAATATTCTAGGAAATGGAGGTTCCTGTTCAATCCCTCCAAATGTCATTTGATTATTTTCTCTCCGAAGAGACCACCTACTGGTGTGTCTGTAAAATTTGGCCCTGCTCTAATCCACCAGAAGGAATCGATTACCCATGTTGGAATCGAACTACACCAGTCCATGAAAAGCTCACCAGCAATTGATGCCCGTATTCAGAAAGGCCGTTCCTCTTTATTTTCGGTTCTAGCCATAGACAGAGATACCGGCTTCGTTAGTCCGTCGATACCCAAATCACTTATTGAAAAAATATGTTTCCCCGTAGTCCTTTATGGCGCTGAATTATGGCATAACATGTCAGCATCTGACAAATACAAACTAGAAAAGTTTATTAGGTTTGCCGCAAAATTGATTCAAAAATTCCCAAACCGAACGCGAACTGACATTGCTCTCGGAATGCTAGGTTGGCTACCCATGAGCTCCCTTATTGAACAAAGAAAACTGTCATTTCTGCACAGCTTATGTACAATGCCACCTGGTATGCTACCAAGGCAAGTCTTTGACATGCGCATGAATCTGTTCGCCATAAGAGAATACAAAAATCAGACCGGTTTTATTCCCGATGTCTGGAAAATATTAACGAAATATGATCTTCAAGGCTATATACATAGATATCTTGAAACGTCGACATTTCCATCAAAATATACATGGAAGACACTATGTAAAAGTAAAATTCGAAGCTTTTATGAAACAGCCTGGCATGAAAGAGTAGATAATGATGCCGACTTCGCAAGATTTATAATCATACAACCGGAACTGAAACTATCAAATATTTGGACCGTTGCTGCTGATAAATCATCTGCTCATGCAACATTTCTTGTAGCAAGATTGATAACTGTATTGCCACAGGAAGACGAATTTACACAATGCTCATTATGTAGCAGACTTACACGTGATATCAACAAACACGTTGTCACCGCATGCACGGGATTTTCACAGGAGAGAGAACAATTTTTACTTTATGTAAAAGACCATGTTGATACTGAAATTAGCCATTTTCTTAGACAAACTGACTATGAATCATTGTATTGTAGCATGCTAGGAGCAAGACTGCGTTTCAATTTAGAATTCGATGATACGGTATCTGACCAATTTTTCTGCAGTGCTATTGCCTTTTTAAGCCACGTATTCAAATTTTTTTCCATTTCTACAGCTACTGCAACTTAGAACAGGCTGCAGGTATAATTGCATACAGCTAGTCATGTAGCAAACTCTATCTCGCATTCTTAAGTCCTTGTTTTTCGTTTCGGCAAGGAACCCGTTCATGCGGTTTTAGGGTTTACCGGCAATTCCAATTGATTAAATATTGCCTTAATATGTATTTGCGCAAACAATCACATGTAATACTTATTACAGATGTATATATATACATTTATTATAATATAAATCATGAGTACTGAGGTATCTCATGCTCTCATGTACATACTTCATCACAAACACACACACACACACACACACACACACACACACACACACACACACATTGTGATACTTTCATATTTTGATATATATGCATTTGTGCATATTTATATTTCTGTTTGTTGTAATATATGTTGCAATACTTATGTTGTAATCTCTGATAAAGAGGAAATAAAGAGAATATAGGTAAACCACAAAACCAATAATCCCTAACTGACTTGCCTATTCAATACCATAGTAAAAGTTTGTGAAAACATTGTTAATTGGTGCGTAATAAAGCGAATTAATGGTACATTAAAATTCAACAAATTTTAGATATTATAAAAGAGAAAAGAGTGTAGAATAACATCAACATAAAATTATTTTAATTTCATAAAGTTTAACCCTCTTAATAATGATATTCAATACAGTAAAAATGAAAAAAAAAAGTATTTTCCAACAGTACAATTTTGGCGGTGCGTTCCTTTACCGGAATGGACCTGATTACCGGAATGGACTACCGGACTGGACATTATATGTGTCCTTGAGTACTTTTCATTTGGTTTTTGAGGACAGATTAGCCTAGAATATTAACATACAGTGATTAATATGAGAATCACGTGGTTTAAGTACAGTTAAATTGTGTTCCGTACGGTCGGGTAGCCTAGGTCAGGTGCTCATATGTTTATGTAGGTCCCCGTCACAGTGCCAGTACATTTTACACATTTCTACTTCTATATATCCATATGTTTGCTATAGAACAACCACTGGTGATCTATATTTATTTCAATAAAAGAAACCTCCGAACAGTAGCCCTACCCCGGATCCCACCACTGAGCTACCCTTGTCAATTTTGCTATATTGAGATGATTTTTTATCTGATGCAAACTACTCATATGACTACAGAAGTACATTAAATATGCAAATAAAATACATTTAAAGAACCCAAAGCCATAGCATAATGTCCATTCCGGTAATTATGTCAATTTCGGTCCATTCTGGTAAAGGAACGCACCCCAATTTTGGTGCGCAATACTTCTCATAAAGTTAACTTAAAATATTTTCATGACAGTGGAGTAATTTCAACGGGTGCTGGTCAACTCGTACCACATTTTACCTTAGTCAACTCGTACTTTTTACTTTGGTCAACTCGTACTTTATAATTGGTCAAGTCGTACTTTTGCCAAATCACACCCCTTTTGTTATCTTAAGGTTAATTAGAGTAGATAATTTGTATCCAATTATGGAGCAATCAGTGAGTCTTTGTTGGGGGTTAGACTACGTTTTTCAGACATAAAAGCAAGTAAGAATTTATTCATATATTTAATTCTTAAAAAACTGTTTACAAAGATCAAAGCAACTTCATAAAATGTACAACAATAGCTTTATTAGCATTAATTTCTACTGAAGTTTAAACAAATAATAATAAAATGTCAAACTTATAAATGTGTAATGCAAATAATCTTATTTTTATAAAACAATTTGGAGGGCACAATTTTAAAATTAATTTGTTTCTAGCTAAAACGGTTTTGCAAAAATTAAAAGTGCGTTTTCTAAGATATAAAAAAATGTTTAATTCTAAATAAAAAGTTTTAATGCCAGCACAAATAAATATGAATGTCAAATAAATATTCATGTCAAATATGAATGTCAAATAAATATTCATTAAATATATAAGATTATTTCACAAAAGTACGAGTTGACCAAAAATAAAGTACGAGTTGACTAAAGGTACGAGTTTACGTCAGTACGAGTTGACCAATTGAAAAGTACGACTTGACTAGGGACGAGTTGGAAAAAGTACGAGTTGACCATAACCCATCTCAACGGACCGATCCTGGGGATTATCATACCGGAAGTAGTACGCACCTGTTACTTTAGTCTGGTACCCGACTCCTTCATTATCATTCAAGAACGGTTTCCGGTTTGACGACGGGAACCAGGCTACTGTTACTTCCTCTTTCCGCACATCCATTAACCCGGGTGGTGCAACTTTTTTGGTCGTGTCCTATCGGGGCTCATCCAACACCAACTCCGGAGATCTTTTGGCGTGAATTAATTGTACAACTAGAAAAATGCCTCCTAAATTTGATCCGACCGCTGTTATGGTTGGTAAGTTTAGATTTAAAGAGAAATGTGCGGCGGAATCTTGAAGAGGTTCACGTGGCCAAGAAGATGAAAAGGGTATAAATTTTGCTTTCAAATAATACTTTTGTTTCGAAGTATAGTAACATATATTAATTTAGAAGCTTAATTCAAGACATGGGGTGTGTGGTCAAAACTTGATTTCTCTTGATAAGTTGAACTTTGCATGAATTTTGGAATATTTTTCTTGCTTGTGGAGTCATTCTGGAAGCAATTATTTCCTGTATATACTTTCATGCCGTTTAGAAAGGTGTTTGCTTTTTTGTGCCTTACAGTTTCATTGTTCTTAGAATCATTTATGATTTCTGATGTTCTGTAATCTGTTCAAAGTTAAATCTTGTTTCAGTTTATGTAAGGGCTGTAGGTGGGGAAGTACCAGCTACATCAACTCTTGCTCCCAAGATTGGTCCTCTTGGTCTGGTAAGCCTTTGTTTGGAAAGAGAAAGTCCAAAACCACTCTTTTTGTATTCACAATCAAATTAAACATACAGATAAAGTATGAAACTCAGAATGTTTTCATGAAAAAATGTAAGATAGTGTATATCATAGAAAAAAGGTTTTGAACGCGAAAAAATCCTCGTGTAGAAATTACATCATGGTCAAAAAAAGAATTAATCTCAAGAATGTTTTTTACCTGTAGTCACCAAAGAAGATTGGTGATGATATTCAGAAGAACACTGGAGACTGGAAAGGTCTGAAGATCACATGTAAACTGACCATCCAGAACAGACAGGCTAAGATTGATGTGGTACCCAGCGCTGCGTCACTCCTCATCAAGGCCTTGAAGGAACCCCCAAGGGACAGAAAGAAGGTCAAGCATGGTGTGTATCTTCTGTTGTATAACAGTGCTCCAGAGTGGGCCTTGTTAGCAAAAAATGATAATGCTGTACACAGAAACACTGCCCATTACGAAAACTTGCCCTTGCATTAAACAAATTTTTTTAGCTTTAAAAATTGAAAATTTTCAGCTGAAAAATTTTAATACTTGTCTTATTTTTGCTTAAAACATATAGATTGTGGGTACACGTTAGAACCTTCTCGCCGAGGCAGTTCTTACGAGTACCCACAATCTATGTTTTGGAGCAAGTAAAAGAAAAATAGGTATACCCCAGTATACCCAGTTTTGCTATATAAAAGTGGGGTTCAAAGGGGTATACATTACACAGACATGTTTTCTTTATGCTTGAATGCTGTGCATGTACTGCTCTAAGTCATGCAGTAATTGCTTGGTTTAGAATGATTTATATCATGCTATAAGAAACTGTAGTATCCGAGCTTCCTGGGTCTACATGAGCAGGAAGGTTCCAACAACTGCAGACAAAATACATAAATATTAGCTAATGAATATAATTTCCAAATAATTTTTAGATCCTGATGACAATAAAATAAAGGAATATATGTATCTATAGAGCAACATTGCATTATTAAAGAAGGCTTTTGTCTTAACATTCAGCAAGTTGCCATGTTAGGGAGCTAGTGGTCTAGTAGTAGAGCGTCTACTTCAAATAGAGAGGTTGGTGTTTAAAATTTAAACCCTGGGGTGCTAGTTACTGCTATGCTGTGTCACAGCAAGACAAGCTCACCATAGGATTGTTACTACCAAGGAAAATGAGCCGCCTCATGGGAAAACCAACAATCTGCATAGGCGAAAACAAAGCGCCTTTGTTTTCGCTACTCGGATAGTACAATTCCTCTTCTACGTAAATCCGAAATTTCAAGCTTCTAGCTCTTTTCTGTGCTTGTACAGGTCGGTTTGTGTCGGACCTGTTCAAAAACCACGTTGGTTTTCCCACGTTGGCATGACGGAAAAGTTGTTGACTGGTTACAGGTACATAACAAACTCAAATACATGTACATGTATACAAAAATATTTGATGAAACAAGTTGCTCTGAGTCTGAAATGCTCTAGTAGTCAAGTAGTGTATTCTTTAAGAAGTTAAAAAAGTTGAATTTTTTGCACACATTCTAAATAATTTATGATCGGGTTGATAATTGCTATCCACATTTGAGCCGCATCGTGAGAAAACCGGATTATGCCTATGCGAAAACAAAGGCGCAGATCAGCTTCGCAGTAACTGCGAAGATGGTCAGCGCTTTTGTTTTCGCTACACTAATAGTACAATTTCTCTTCTTCCCAATTCCGAAATTTCAAGCTTCCTAGCCATCTTCTGTGCTCGTACAGCTAGGTTTGTGTCAGACCTGGTCGGAAACCCTGAAGACCGGTTTTCTCACGTCGTGGCTCATTTATATGTACATGTAATTACAGTGAAGCACACTGGGAACCTGTCGTTTGATGACATACTGAAGATCGCCAAGCAGATGAGGGAGAGAAGTATGGCCAAAAATATGACCGGCACTGTCAAGGAAGTATTGGGTAAGAAAATAAAACTGGTATCAAATGGCTGAAATTTTCAGGATGGTCATCGACTCATTGGTGGTGTGAATAGTTTTTGATTTTGTATGCTATATCCTTACTCAGTAGGGTGGCTTTATAGATTGGTTATTGAAATGTTGAGTAAATTAGCCTGAATTCCACTTTTTCACCCAGGCATGATAGTAGTAGGGTGATATAAGCTACCATTTTCACTTTTTTCAGCCAGAGGATGGCTGAATGGTGAAACTAATTTCAGTTAATGTAGCTTAGTTATTGTTCTTAATGTTTTGCTATTTGAATGATAATAGATCAAGTTGACAGAAAGATGAAAGTGGCCAATGATTATGTTCTTTTTCCATGTATTAGCTTTTGACTAAAACAAGTGAAAACAGATTGATGAAATGAGGCCACCATAGACTTATCTGGAGTCACTCTGCATATGATAACAATTTTAAGCACATGTCAAGTACCCTATTCATTTTCCAAATGATTTTTAAGCCACCAGCAGCAGTAGAAGACAGTCTGGTTTTTGGAGAACCAGAGTTGACTTACCTTGTATCATTGCCCAAAATTATCGGTCAGAAAATTTGTCAAATTGTCAATCCAACCTCTTAAAATATACAACTGACAGTGACCTATGATTATATTGTATATTGTGTCATGTATTGTTTGAAACATAATGAAACATATATTTTATGAGGTCACTTAGGTCAGTCCTAATCATGTATACATGTTGAACTTGAATGATAATTGCTAAATGCTACTTTAAGGGTGAGCAAACCAATGATTAATGACAGATCACATTGTGAACAACTGATATCCATGAAGATTAAGTTGTCCTGCAATTATGAGGTTTGTTTTCCAAGTATTTTAAATATTTGAAAGTTATGTGCAATTTGAAAATAAATAGGGTAAACGTTTTCTAGTTGTCACTGTGCCACATATGGTCAAAATTTATCTAGGGGAGTATATGAGTTGCGCCATGAGAAAACGGGATATTTGCCTATGCGAAAACAAAGGCACAGATCAGCTTCGCAGTAACTGCGAAGCTATCAGCGCCTTTGTTTTCGCTACACGGATAGTACAATTTCTCTTCTTCCTAAATCCCAAATTTCAAGCTTTTAACGATCTTCTGCAGCTGCTCAGGCCGGTTTGTGTCAGACCTGGTCGGAAACCCGAAGGCCGGTTTTCTCGCGTCGCGGCTCATATTTTCCCAGAGGTGTTGCTGTGATGTAATTCTTAGGACACCTTCAGATTTTCAAATGAGAAGAACTCAAGCGTTACCATTACTGAGCAACTTAATTCCAGGAAAGCTGTCTTGTTATGATCATTACCATTTTAGCCAAGTTGTGTTCCTGGTAAATTATTCTACATGAACTGAAATGTTTATATAGGATAGAATCCTAGGTGGCATTATAGAGGTTAAGCCACTTGCCATAGAAACCAGGGGTTGCAAGCTCGAGCCCTAGCTACTACAGTCATGGATAATAGACTAAATGAATATCCTGTTTCCATCTAAGTTGTTGAGTGGGACTTATAAAGTGAGCCGCTGCATGGGAAAACCAACAGTCTGCATAGGTGAAAACAAAGGCACAGATCAGCTTCGCAGTAACTCCGAAGCTGTACTGCGAAGCTGATCAGCGCCTTTGTTTTTGCTGCTCGGATAGTACAATCCGTCTTCTGTGTCTGTACAGCCCGGTTTGTGTCGGACCTGGTCTGAACTTAAATTGTTGGTTTTCTCATGCACAGGCTCCCAATATTTTAATGCTGAAGTCCTCTGCTAGAGATAGTGGTCTGATTCTGCTCTTTGATTTTGACTAGCTTTGAACAGCACCCGTCAAGATGCTGCTATGATGTAATTCTTAGGACACCTTCAGATTATCAAATGAGAAGAACTCAAGCGTTACCATGACTGAGCAACATCTTACATCTTAAATGTGTTACTGTGTTCTGGAGAAAGTATCAGACTAGTTACCTGATAGAGCAGGTGTCACCGTGTGTGTGGGTGGGCAGGCGGGAGAGTCTTTGTGCATTAGTAATAAGGAACCATACACTGGTTACTAATTTGCCATTAGAAAGATGAAAGCTGCATAAGAAAACCAACCTGCATATGTGAATTTGTGAAAACAAAGGCGCAGACCAGTTTCGCAGTTAGGTAACCGAAAACTGATCAGCACCTTTGTTTTTGCTACAGGGATAGTGCAATCTGAAATTTCAAGCTTCTAGCCTGCTTCTGCGACTGTACAGGCCGGTTTGTGTCGGGCCTGCGCCGAAACCCAAATTGTTGGTTTTATCATGCACAGGCTCGTTTCACAGTTACCCTGTATGGTTTACTATCTACTTACACTAATATGCAGTCTCATTACCCCCTGTGGGTTCTATCACCACAAGGGTCACCGTGTTGTGTCCTTGACTCCCTAGACTACTGGTTAAAACCCAGGAAGCAATGGCCCCGTCCCGACATGACTGAAAAATTGTTGACTGGGACGTTAAACCTCAATCCTAACAAACAAACAAATCATTACTCCCTGTGCCTCCAACTTTGTTGCTATGATGTAATTCTTAGGACACCTTCAGATTTTCAAATGAGAAGAACTCAAGCGTTACCAAATACTGAGCAACATACAGTTTAACTAAAAAATGTTTGATGATTAACTTGATACAGTAAACCAAATCTGTTAGTTGTAACTACTTGACTCTTGCAATGATGAAGATTCTCTATTCATTGAGTGAGAATGAGAAAACAACTGCTTACCAAAGCTGAGCAAGAGTCAAGCAACCACTTTAACTCATGTAAGCCTGGCATCCCTTTTGTGTGACATAGGCAAACAGTATAGCCCCAGATGTGACGCCGCAGAACGTGGTGTCCCATCTGGGGCTAATCTGTTTGCACAGAGAAATTTCATCGAAAAATGAGATAAAAATAAAAATCACTCCTAACACCCCTAAAAATGAAAGTGGACTCTCCCAAATGATAATGATGGGCGAATCCATTCGTCAAATATGGGTTAACACATTCACTTGAAAGCTACTCAACCTACAAATAGTAGTTTAACTTGAAGTTGATGTTGCCGTGATGAAAGTTGTTTAACTCTTTGAGTGAGAATGAGAAAATAACGCTGCTTACCAAAGCTGAGCAACTATTGAGTAAGACTAGAGTAGACATTAGATCCCTGATTTTTCGTAGAGACTTTTATATAAAACTTGTCTTCTTCATATGTTGCTGATGGGACCACTTGAAACATACAAACAACTTTTTCTAGTCCTTTACTCCTTCACGTAAACCACTCAAATATTTTTGACTGTTACGATGATGAAATTCTTAGGACACCTTCTGAGTAATAATGAGAAAAACTTAAGCGTTACCAAACCTGAGTAACAGTCAAAAACAGTATACCATATTCGTTCTAATTAGCGCAGTGCACTTAACTTTTCAAAACAGCTTCAAGTTAAGGTAACAAAATATCGTGCAAATAAGCGCACACTAGGAACAGAAAAACAGAAACTGCTACAATAACCATGTCACAATACCAGTGATGATGTCATTAAAATGCCCAAATCATTACAAAATAGTGTTTGATTATCTGAAATTAGGTTTAAATGCAGTTAATACGGTATAAATGTGTAAAATTGGTATAAAATACCAATATGCTTGTCGAGCTGTGTGCGCTTATGCACATGATTTTCGGAAACGAGCAGGATGTGCGCTTATTGGAGCATGTGCGCTAATTAAAACCAATATGTTGCTTATTACTTTGGAACCAGTGCTCTTCATTGCTTTGTTAAAATAAATCATTCCATGTGTATTTCAGGTACAGCCCAGTCTGTAGGCTGCAGAGTTGATGGTATGCCACCCCATGATGTCATTGACAAAGTGAATGCTGGAGAATATGAAATCCCTGATGTAAGTAAAATAATGAAATTGTGCCGCCGCATCAGAAAATAAACAGTATGCATAGGCGAAAACAAAGATGCAGATCAGCTGAGCAGTAACTGCGCAGCTAATCAGTGCCTTTTCTTGGCTACATGGACAGTAAATTCATCTATTATCTAAATCCAAAATTTTTAGCCTCTACCCATCTTCTGTGCTTGTACGGCTATGTGTTATACCTGTTTGGCACAATTCATATGAGCCGTGTCCTGAGAGAACAAGATTTTTGCCTATGCGAAAACAGATGCAGATGGGTGGTTTTCAAAAAAATGAAGTATTTTTTCAATATTAAACCTGAACTGATAAGCTTTATACATATAAGGTCTCATTTATACCTTAAATGTGTGGTATGAAGGTGTCAAACTCCATGCAAAATTTCATAAAAAAAGATGGATCTATACCAGATTTATACAACAATATATACCTTAAAATGTCACAAGTGCAATGTTTTAGCGTGACATTTTGAATATTAAGTCATTTTCAAATGGTCAGAAAACAATTATCTGATTACCTAACAAAACAAAATCTCTAAAAAGTTATAAACAATTAGGTACTTGAGAGATGCCAGTGAAACATGCATGTATTTCACCTTTGTTGCCTCTTCAGCATTTATAAAAAATAACCATACCCATAAAATAAACTACAGTAAAAATAGCTTAGCTTAAACTTGTGAAAGCCAGTGTTCAATCATTGTAAGCCCTACATCTATTGTATGCTCTTACTGATCAAGTCTGATGTATCTGGATTGATTATCAGGGGTTCTTCATTAAAAACCCTTTCTTATAATTTGAAAAGTAGCTGATCTAATCAGATAACCATTTTTGTCACAAGTGCAACGTTTTGTATTTCTTGACTGACCATATAAGCATATCATGTATTACTTGTTATTTTGCTTTATATTTTAGTCTAGCAGGTCAGAAAGAAACCAACAAAAACAACCCTTTGCATACAGTTATTCATAATAATTTCTAATAATTAAAAAAGTGATGTCACAAGTGCAACGCATAAAATTGAAGGCTAATTCCTAACGATACATATTATTTTCACTCTTATAAATTTATATGGCAATCACAGGAAGCATTGTACACTTGTAAGATACTGTTCATCATTAAATACATTGATCATTTGAGTGGTTATGGAAACATTTATAAGTGCAGAAAGCAATTTTAGGGTCAAATTTATCAAATAAATGTGTGAATAACATTTTTTTTGGAGAATTTTATCAAATTAATGGCATAGAGTCTAGTCCCAATATAGGGTCTATCAAACTAAGAACAAATTTAATACATAAAGTGTATGTTACAAATGTAGCACTACTTATAAGGTATATCACCAGTTTTGAAAATAAACAACAAAAAGCACAAAAACGAGAAAATCACAAAAATGGCCGTTGCCAAAAAGATTTGAATGTTGATTTCTCTTATTTTGATATCCATAGAAAAACCAGGAACAAAAATTAAAAAGACAAATGCACATCTCAATTTTGACCTCAAATGGGTCAATGTCACACTTTTACTTCATTTTTTTGAAAATCACCCAAATCAGCTTTGCAGTAACTGCATAGTACAAATTCCTCTTCTATCTCTACCCAAAATTTCAAGATTTTAACTTTCTTCTGAGACTGGACAGGCCGGTTTGTGTTATACCTGGTCGGAAACCCCGTAGATTGGTATTCTCGCTTTGTGGCTTGTATATTGTCACCCATTCCAGTCCAAAAGCTTACTGGCATAGTGGTAAAACCACCTTGTAAAATGGATCATGGGTTGGATTGCAGGATTCTCCATTTCTTCGGATGAGATTTTCAGCCAATGTCTTGTCTCTTTTTGACCTAAGCTCTTGAATGGGATGTAATCTCTTTTTGACCTAAGCTCTTGAATTGGATGTAAAACACCAAGTCAATGAAGAATTCAGTCTGATTCAGAACTTAAACAAATGAGCCGCCTCGTGGGAAAACCAACAATGTGGTTTCCGAACAGGTCCGACACAAACCAGCCTATACAGCTACAGAAGCAGGCTAGAAGCTTGAAATTTTGGAGTTAAGTAGAGGAGGAATTGTACATACTATCCGAGTAGCGAAAACAAAGGCGCTGATCAGCTTCGCGGTTACCGCGACGCGAAGCTGATCTGCGCCTTTGTTTTCGCCTATGCAGATTGTTGGTTTTCCCATGTGGCGGCTCAAATTAAGCTACCCGTGCACATAAAAGTTAAAGTTGCAACCTTGGTCTACTTGGGCACTGACTCTGTTGAGTAAAGTTTAGAATCATGTTTCTGCTGATGAACCCAAATGATGAAACAACACATTATTGACTTTCGTTCTTCTGAAAGTTCATGTTGAATTTGCTTTTCTGAGTGGGTTCAAAAAGTTAAAACAATGCTTTGATTGATAGTGGTATGCTTTAAACTTAACTTACATGTGAGCTTGGTCATGAGAAAACGGGTTTGACACAAAGCTGCTGTATGTACCAATGAGGCAATGTACTGTGACTGTGTTTTTGTTTATAGAAAATTATAATGTAGGGTTTCTTCTATCAAAGCTCATATTCTTGTTGCAAACTTGCTTCTCATTTTAGGTTTTTGTATTTCGTTTCAGGAGTAAACCAGCGGCTGTCTGACTTTTAAGATGTCAAAGAAAAAAAAAGAAGAAATAAACTAAAAAAAAAAAGCATTCTGGATTTTGTTTTAGTTGTAATACCCAATTTATGTTGAATGAAATTAGAATATCATGTGGCTCGCAGGGCTTTTTCTGACCTTTTGGGGAAATTTTTAGTACCGATGAAATTGGGAAAAAAAATGTGATTTGGGGAAAAAATATGACAATTTTGGGAAAAAATAGTGCATTTTTTAACAAAATTGGGAAAGTTTACCTTTTAAATTGGGATTTTTCTGCTAATTGGGAATGTTCCACAACAATTGGGAATTTTTTCAGCCAATTGGGAAAAAATTTGGTACCGGAAACCGGACCCAGTTTTGTATAGAGAAAAAGCCCTGGGCTCGTGTCTGAAATATACTGAGGGGCAAAAGAAAGTATACACTGTTTGATGTAAAATTGTCCAACATATCCCTCACAACATACGTCAAGAGTGATTTTATAAGAAGTGATATTGGGCAGTCGTTTTGAGCCTGTGTGCGTGTCTGTTAAGATTTGTTTTAAAAAAATAATAGAACACAATGTCCAAGGGTTTTTGTTAGACTGAAGGGTGGTCAATTGAAAACTTGCCGCTGCCCATTGGGGTCCAAGAGAAATAGATGGACTGCTTGTGCTTATAAACTACTGACTGACCATCTGATTACTAATTAACTACTCAATGTCTGAGACTGTCTAGGAAACTGGTTCAGTTCAAACCATCTAGACATAATTTAAGCCTTTTTGGTTTACTTGGATGGTTATTTTTTCAAGCACATTATGGAAGCCATGACATTCTAATGTTGGGTAAAAGTCCCATAGAATGGAGGCAATTTCCCTAACATGACATTTGTTGACTGGAACGCCAAGCCACAAATCAAACAATAATATATGAACAATGGCACACACCCGACCAACTCTTGGCACCTAATCATTACTGTACGTGACCTACCGTTGTTTTGATATTTGGCCAAAGTAAGTGTTTGTCGAAACTATTACTAAAGTTCATTTTCGGAAAGACTGATTTCTGTCCGTTGCTCTCAGCCACATAACCAAGTTCTCAAGATCAGGGACTAGTAACTCGAAGGCATTGTAAGTTCCCCTTCTTACGACATACTTACGATGATCTTATTATTAACTAGAGGACCATTGGTCCTGTAGCTCACCTGAGAGATTATCACATTGTAAGCTCATGAGATTTAAATTAATTGAGACTATGCATGGACACTATTGACCGCCGGGGCATGGCCAGATTTGACCCAGGGGCATGACTGGCACAATTTATAATGGGGACTACCAAACATTGCTACATACAAAATATAGAAGCTCTGGGCCTTTTGGTTTCAGAGAAGAAGATTTTTATTAGTTTTTCCCATTGTAAGTCTATGGAGACTATCTACCCCCGGGGCGTGGCCAAATTTGACCCCAGGGGCATGGCTGCCACAATTTATGTAGAGGACCATTAGCCATTGCCACATACAAAATATCAAAGCTGTGTGCCCTGTGGTTTCAGAGAAGAAGATTTTTGAATTTTTTTCCCATAGCAAGTCTATTGAGACTATCAACCTCCGGGGCCTGGCCAAAATTGAACCCAGGGGCATGAATGGCACAATTTATGTAGAGGACCATTAGCCATTGCTACATACCAAATGTCAAAGCTGTGGGCCTAGTGGTTTCAGAGAAGAAGATTTTTTATTTTTTTTCCCATAGTAAGTCTATGGAGACTATCAACCCCCGGGGCGTGGCCAAATTTGACCCCGGGGACATGATTGGCACAATTTATGTAGAGGACCATTAGCCATTGCCACATACAAAATATCAAAGCTGTAGGCCCTGTGGTTTCAGAGAAGAAGATTTTTTAATTTTTTTCCCATAGTAAGTCTATGGAGACTATCAACCCCCGGGGCGTGGCCAAATTTGACCCCAGGGGCATGAATGGCACAATTTATGTAGAGGACCATTAGCCATTGCTACATACCGAATATCAAAGCTGTTGGCCTAGTGGTTTCAGAGAAGAAGATTTTTTTAGTTTTTTTCCTATTGTAGGTCTATCGAGACTATCGACCCCCGGGGCGTGGCCAAATTTGACCCCAGGGGCATGATTGGCACAATTTATGTAGAGGACCATTAGCCATTGCCACCTACAAAATATCAAAGCTGTGGGCCCTGTGGTTTCAGAGAAGAAGATTTTTTAATTTCCTTCCCATAGTAAGTCTATGGAGACTATCGACCCCCCGGGGCGTGGCCAAATTTGACCCCAGGGGCATGAATGGCACAATTTATGTAGAGGACCATTAGCCATTGCTACATACCAAATATCAAAGCTGTGGGCCTAGTGGTTTCAGAGAAGAAGATTTTTTTAGTTTTTCCCATTGTAAGCCTATGGGACCTATCTGTTGCCATGGAAACCACAATTTTGATACAATCTGCTCCAAAACCATATACCATCAATCCCCCAACCCATTTATGGTTCACATTAAATTTGATCAAGATCGGCCTACTAGCTTCAGAAATATTCTTCTTTGAAATTGTGGACGGACGACCGACGACGGACGACGGATGCCTGCCTATCCTATAAGCTCACCTGTGAGCCTTCGGCTCAGGTGAGCTAATAAAGATGACCGCCTTCGAATTTACGCCCTCGCTATTCCACCTACTCAAGTTATTCACCATAATCCCTAAGAGATACTTAAGTTGATCTTAAGCTTAAGATGGCTTTGAGTTACTAACCCCTGGTTTGTTTTGGAAATGCCTGAAAAATCAAATACAAGTTTTCAAAAATATTTGATGGTCCAGTCTGGTGCATGTGCAGGTTCCAAAGTCAACATGTAGTGCGAGTATGACCATTCCAGTGTCATCTATTTTAAGTGCATTTATCAATATTTCAATGATTTTTAATGTATATTGGTAAAAACATGCTGTGCAAAATTTTAAGTCAACATGAATATTAAGTGAACTTTGTACAGTCTTAGTGTATACTTTATTTTGTCTCTGAGTATAGGGAAAACTAGAGCACATGAAGAATATAGATCTGCTTTTCACTTTTGAAGCCTTTGTGGTTTAATCGTTAAAAAGTTACAAGTAAGCAATGATCAGGAAAAGAAGCAATCAGAAATTCCCACTCCAAAAACCGAGTTTGGGAAAAAACTAAATTGACAATTAGGTTCTTGCTAAGAAAACATTGTAAGCCGAGTGAGCAGCTATTTCCCAATCAGCGGCACTCAATTACGCAAATTTAACTAAAAATATGAAAACATAAGGTTCAAACAACACAAAAATTTGACTCCCAAAACATAAAGCAAGTTGGGTTGGATCCAGAGTCTTCAGGCTTTTAGCTGAGACGAAAACACCAAGGTCCTGTCTTTGTAAGATCCGAGTTTTGTGGTAAACCTCCTTGCCAGGAGGCATCATTTCTCAGCCCCACGACAGTTGTTGGATAGCAGAATGCAAGTGGATCATAGTGGCAACTCGTGCGCAATGAGGTGGTTCTAACGTGTACCCACAATCTGTTTTGAGCAAAATGAGAAAACTATCAATTTACAACTTAAAAAATCTCTGTATATTGCATGGGCAGGTTTTTGTACTGAATACATTACACCACTAAGAACATACATGCCATTCCGATTTCTATGGTAAATCTCTGATGTCAGTCATGTAGATTGCCAAGACCTGTATAACTTTGGTAAAATTGTTGATACAGAAAGAGTGTCGGATAGGATTGTTGAAGATCACCTGTTGCGCTGTATGCTCACATTGGGAGCCTAATTGAGGTTATACAAAGACAAATACTTTGATATTGTTTCATACATTTTTTTTAAATATACAACTTGATACAAAAACAGTCCACAACAATGCTAAACAAAGTAGGCAGCAAGTTGTGACATCTTGTCCTTGGGTTTTCCCCTTCCTCGGCCTCGCCCCCTCCCTCCTCTACCACGCCCCCGTCCCCCACCGCGTCCTCTTCCGGCCGACCTCAGTCTTGTGATAGCGTGGTGTTTCTCGACGAGGTTCTTGAAGATAGGGTCACAGAATGTACATCCCGTATGTTCAGTCTCACCATCTTCCAGAGGGGATTTTCCCTGAAAATATGTGCATAACTAAAGGGTAAAAACCAACACCAGTATAAGGAAGGACACCACATTGCTGGAAAAATAAGGATTGGAACAATGTTATTTCTGATATGTATTGTGCATGTTGATGTAGTAAAAGTAGGCAACGATCAGGAAATGGCACAATCAGAAATAAATTCCAACTCCAAAAACCAAGGTGGGAAAAAAACTAAATTAACAATCAGGCAGTTATAATAAGAAAACATTTTGTAAGCCGAATGGGCAGCCATTTTCCCAATAGGTGGCCACTCAGCCACCCAGACTTAACTAAAAATATGAAAACACACATAGGGTGCTAACAGCACAACAATTCAACACCAAGACAAAAAAAATAATAAGAATCACCACAGAAGTATCACCTTGGAACGATCAGTATGCTCTTTAAAAAAGTTCGTCCCTTTCAAGATCCTTTCAGCTAATGAGAGGGGCCTATCAGAAGGTGGGGCAAAATGGGAGATTACACCCCAGAAAAAAAAAAACCTGACACACTTGCAAGCAGAAAATAGCTTCTCCAACCTGTCTGTGGAAGGACTGAACCCATGATTAAAAGTGATCATAATGAAATCAGCAATTTTTACCATTCAGCAACAGGGGCCACTGCACTCTAAGAATACAGATCGATGAAAAGCACCTCTTGGTTAGCTTAATCTTTTTGAGTGGAAAAAATGTCCTTTTTTCAGCCTTGGTCTTACCTTAATAAAGCTGACCTGTAATAGATTACCCTCCTCACAGCTATCCTCCATCACACTCAATATGCTGAATATGGCTTGATTAGTTATTACAAATGATGAAATCTTAAAATTCTTGTTCTATCCTGGTCCTGAGGTTATAAAAAATTTTTCATGCTCAGCTCATTGAGACTAACATTTATTCTGCTCATCAATGTTATAATGCTATTTATTAGTAGGATAAACCAGAGGACCAATGGTCCTGTAAACGCTCACCTGAGATCAGCTGCATATACCAATAAACCTGTTTGAATATTATGGTATTTAACTCCAGTGCAGGGGCAGATGAAGCCCTTGGGCCATTTTCTTTTTTCAAAATCTTCAATATTCTGTCCATTTGCCAATTTCCTGTTGGCTTTTTCCTTCAAATGACATTTTAACAGTTTTCCCAATTCAGATGCATAGGCAACCCATGTTGACCTTGCCATAAACTTGGTCAAGGTCATCACAGGGTCATGATTTATATATACATTGGAGTACTTTAGCCATCGATGCCTCACGCCAAGTTTTCTTGAAATCAGTCTATTGGTTTCAGAGAAGATGATTTTTGATGGGTTTTTACCATATATGGGCATGGCGACCATCTTGGTCATGTGACCTAGATTATTTATATATACATTGATTCCCCCATTCTATAGATGCTTCACATAAAATTTGGCTTTGTTTGGCCAAGTGGTTTCAGAGGAGAAGACGTTTGAATATTATGGAAATATACATGTATATTGCCCCGGGGTGGGGGTACATGAGCCCCTGGGGTCCAATTTTTTTCAGAATCATTAATATCCAGTCCTACTGCACATTTCCTGCAAGACTTTCACTTTAAATGACATTTTAAAAGATTTCCCCATTCAAATGCATTGGTGACCTATGTTGACCTTGCCGTAAAATAGGTCAAGGTCATCAGAGGGTCATGATTTATATACACATTGTAGTGCTTGAGCCATCGATGCTTCGTGCCAAGTTTCGTTGAAATCGGTCAACCGGTTCTGGAGAAGAAGATTTTTGAAGGGTTTTTACCATATATGGGCATGGCGGCCATCTTGGTCATGTGACCTGGATTATTTATATACACATTGGTTCCCCCTTCCCATAGATGCTTCATGTAAAATTTGGCTTTGATTGGCCAAGCGGTTTCAGAGAAGAAGATGTTTGAATATTATGATAATATACATGTATATTGCCCCGGGGTGGGGGCGGATGAGCCCCTGGTGCCCAATTTTTTTCAGAATCATTAATATTCAGTCCTACTGCTCATTTTCTGCAAGATTTTTCCTTTAAATGACAATTTAACAATTTTTCCCATTCAAATGCAAAGGCGACCTATGTTGACCTTGCCGTAAAATAGGTCAAGGTCACCGCAAGGTCATGATTTATATAAACATTGTAGTACTTGAGTCATCGATGCTTCATGCCAAGTTTGGTTGAAATCGGTCCAGTGGTTCCGGAGAAGAAGATTTTTGAAGGGTTTTTACCATATATGGGCATGGCGGCCATCTTGGTCATGTGACCTGGATTATTTATATACACATTGGTTCCCCCTTCTCATAGATGCTTCATGTAAAATTTGGCTTTGATTGGCCAAGCTGTTTCAGAGAAGAAGATCTTTGAGAATGGTGGACGACGGACGGACGACGGACGGACGGACGGACGACGGAGCATGGGTATACTATAAGCTCACCTTGTGAGCCTGACGGCTCAGGTGAGCTAACTAGAGGACCATAGGTCCTGTAGCTCACCTGAGAGATTATCACATTGTAAGCTCATGAGATTTAAATTAATTGAGAATCGACCAATGAAAGTCTATGCATGGACACAATTGACCCACGGGGCATGGCCAAATTTGACCCAGGGGCATGACTGGCACAATTTATAATGGGGACTACCAAACATTGCTACATACAAAATATAGAAGCTCTGTGCCTTTTGGTTTCAGAGAAGAAGTTTTTTTTAGTTTTTCCCATTGTAAGTCTATGGAGACTATCTACCCCCGGGGCGTAGCCAAATTTGACCCCAGGGGCATGGCTGGCACAATTTATGTAGAGGACCATTAGCCATTGCCACATACAAAATATCAAAGCTGTGTGCCCTGTGGTTTCAGAGAAGAAGATTTTTGAATTTTTTTCCCATAGCAAGTCTATTGAGACTATCAACCTCCGGGACCTGGCCAAATTTGACCCCAGGGGCATGAATGGCACAATTTATGCAGAGGACCATTAGCCATTGCTACATACCAAATATCAAAGCTGTTGGTCTAGTGGTTTCAGAGAAGAAGATTTGTTTAGTTTTTCCTATTGTAGGTCTATGGAGACTATCGACCCCCGGGGCGTGGCCAAATTTGACCCCGGGGACATGATTGGCACAATTTATGTAGAGGACCATTAGCCATTGCCACATACAAAATATCAAAGCTGTGGGCCCTGTGGTTTCAGAGAAGAAGATTTTTGAAAATTTTTCCCATAGTAAGTCTATGGAGACTATCAACCCCGGGGCGTGGCCAAATTTGACCCCAGGGGCATGAATGGCATAATTTATGTAGAGGATCATTAGCCATTGCTACATACCAAATATCAAAGCTGTTGGCCTAGTGGTTTCAGAGAAGAAGATTTTTTTAGTTTTTTTCCTATTGTAGGTCTATGGAGACTATCAACCCCCGGGGCGTGGCCAAATTTGACCCCAGGGGCATGATTGGCACAATTTATGTAGAGGACCATTAGCCATTGCCACGTACAAAATATCAAAGCTGTGGGCCCTGTGGTTTCAGAGAAGAAGATTTTTCAATTTTTTTCCCATAGTAAGTCTATGGAGACTATCAACCCCCGGGGCGTGGCCAAATTTGACCCCAGGGGCATGAATGGCACAATTTATGTAGAGGACCATTAGCCATTGCTACATACCAAATATCAAAGCTGTGGGCCTAGTGGTTTCAGAGAAGAAGATTTTTTTAGTTTTTCCAATTGTAAGTCTATGGAGACTATCAACCCCCGGGGCGTGGCCAAATTTGACCCCAGGGGCATGGCTGGCACAATTTATGTAGAGGACCATTAGCCATTGCCACATACCAAATATCAAAGCTGTGGGCCCTGTGGTTACAGAGAAGAAGATTTTTTAATTTTTTTCCCATAGTAAGTCTATGGAGACTATCGACCCCCCGGGGCGTGGCCAAATTTGACCCCAGGGGCATGAATGGCACAATTTATGTAGAGGACCATTAGCCATTGCTACATACCAAATATCAAAGCTGTGGGCCTAGTGGTTTCAGAGAAGAAGATTTTTTTAGTTTTTCCCATTGTAAGTCTATGGGACCTATCTGTTGCCATGGAAACCACAATTTTGATACAATCTGCTCCAAAACCTAATACCATCAATCCCCCAAGCCAATTATGGTTCACATTAAATTTGATCAAGATCGGCCTACTAGCTTCAGAAATATTCTTCTTTGAAATTGTGGACGGACGGACGGACGACGGAACGACGACGACGGATGCCTGCCTATCCTATAAGCTCACCTGTGAGCCTTCGGCTCAGGTGAGCTAAAGACTGGCTTTTGCGACCTGCACCTCCATTCCACTGATTTTTGCGAGTTCAATATTATGAGGAACTGAAATTTCATGCTCAGCTGAGTTAAGTTTTATAACCTCAGGGCCAGGTCAATACAACAACCATACCTTGCTGAAGTCGACCTGTAGAAGATTAGAGCCACAGTCTTCACAGCTGTCCTCCTTCACACTCACTTTATATGCATTCTCAAAGAAGTTGATCACTACATTGCACCTGGTGATAGATGTGGTTGAGGAGTGTTATAGACACAGTGGTAGTTCAAGTTTATCGACAGATCAACATTTGAGCCGCCTCATGGGAAAACCAAACCGCGAAGCTGATCAGCGCCATTGTTTTCGCTACTCGGATAGTACAATTCCTCTTCTACTTAAATCCGAAATTTCAAGCTTTCTAGCTCTTTTCTGTGCTTGTACAGGCCGGTTTGTGTCGGGCCTATTCGAAAACCACATTGTTGGTTTTCCCAAGAGGTGGCTCATTTAGTACTGTACATTTCAAGCCCATTTTTCATGTAAATTCCAGCCTAATACCATACCAGATACCATGCATCTTAAATGTCCTGTAGATTTAACTTCATCAATAATATGGTCAGCTTTTTAGAGCAATTACAGTCTTTTAATACATTTTAAAAGCAAATCAGAAAATGATAAAAACAGCAAAATTACACAGAAAGGAAGAATTTACTTGATTTCTTACTTGTTACATGCCATCCTCCACTTGGGTCCCGAGGTAGTGTCCAAGATCAACACTCCGTTCTCACACTCGACACACTCTGACACTCCGTTATTAGCCACGGAGTGCTGACAGGTAGGGTGGGTACACTCGTTACAGCCCATACCTTTACGCATGTCCTTGAATGGTGGGTTGTTGAAGCAGTATGGACATAAAGGGTAGGTCTGAAATCAGAAAATAGTAGTAGGAATGTATATTCACAATGCAAACAAAAAAATGTGATTTTTTTTATATATATAATTTATGGTATTCTTCCAGCTACCAACCTAAGATAACAGTTCATTTGTTAAGGTAATAATATTCCAACCAAGCATGGATAATGTTAGATTCATGTTTAATGAGCAAATAATGGAGAGACTAATCTCTGAGAATGTTTTACTGACATTTCACTAGCCTTAAAACTTTAAAAGGAACAGATTTTTCATTAGAAAAAAAACCAGAGGACCAATGGTCCTGTAAACGCTCACCTGAGATCTGCTGTATATACAAATGTTATAGAAAATAGTCCAAGTATAGGGGCAGATGAAGCCCTTGGGCCATTTTTTTTTTTTTTCAGAATAATCAATATACTGTCCATACAAGTTTTTCCCTTCAAATGACATTTTAACAGTTTACCCATTCAAATAAATAGGCAACCCATGTTGACCTTGCCTTAGAATAGGTCAAGGTCATCACAGGGTCAAGATTTATACATACATTGTAGTACTTGAGTCATCAATGCTTCATGCCAAGTTTCTTTGAAATCGGTCCACCGGTTCCCGAGAAGAAGATTTTTGAAGGGTTTATACCATATATGGGCATGGCAGCCATCTTGGTCATGTGACCTTGATTATTTATATACACATTGATTCCCCCATTCTATAGATGCTTCACATGAAATTTGGCTTTGATTGGCCAAGCGTTTCAGAGGAGAAGATGTTTGAATATTATGGTAATATACATGTATAATGCCCCGGGGCTGGGGCAAATGAGCCCCTGGGGTCCAATTTTTTTTCCGAATCATTAATATTCAGTCCTACTTCCCATTTCCTGCAAGACTCACTTTAAATGACATTTTAAAAGTTTTTCCCCATTTAAATGCATTGGCGACCTATGTTGACCTTGCTGTAAAATAGGTCAAGGTCATCCAAAGGTCATAATTTATAAACACAGTGTAGTGCTTCAGTCCCCGATGCTTCATGCCAAGTTTTGTTGAAATCGGCCCATTGGTTCAGGAGAAGAAGAATTTTAAAGGGTTTTTACCATATATGGGCATAGCAGCCATCTTGGTCATGTGACCTGGATTATTTATAAACACATTGATTTCCCCTTCCCATAGATGCTTCCTATAAAATTGGGCTTTGATTGGCCAAGTGGTTTCAGAGAAGATCTTTGAATATTTTTGTAATATACATGTATATTGTGCCGGGGTGGGGGCAGACCAACCCCTGGGGTCAAAATATATTTCAGAATTACCTACCTTCAGTCCATTTTCCCATTTTCTGCAAGATTTGCCTTTCAAATGACATTTTAACAATTTTCCCCTTTCAAATGCATGCGCGACCTATGTTGACCTTGCTGTAAAATAGGTCAAGGTCATCCAAAGGTCATAATTTATAAACACATTGTAGTACTCTAGTCCCCGATGCTTCATGCTAAGTTTCGTTGAAATCGGTCCAGTGGTTCCGGAGAAGAAGAATTTTGAAGGGTTTTTACCATATATGGGCATGGCGGCCATCTTGGTCATGTGACCTGGATTATTTATAAACACATTGATTCCCCCTTCCTATAGATGCTTCATATAAAATTTGGCTTTGATTGGCCAAGGGGTTTCAGAGAAGAAGATCTTTGAAAATGGTGGACGACGACGGACGGACGGCGGACGGACGCCGGATCATGGCCATCCTATAAGTTCACCTTGTGAGCCTAACGGCTCAGGTGAGCTAAAAATCTGCTTTTTGCAGAACAAAGGCCGAGAAAAGCTGAGTGGTAATCAGCGCTTAGTTATCACTGCATGGGCAGTGCAATCCCTGTACTTAACAAATTTCTAGCCTTGAGTAGTCTTTGGAGTCTGCACTGCTAGTTTAGACCTAACGTCAGGAAAACTAGTAATAATTGAGCTGTCCCATGAGAAAACCAACAATCTGCATAGGTGAAAACAAAGGCGCAGATCAGCTTCGCAGTAACTGCGAAGCTGATCAGCGCCTTTGTTTTCGCTACATGGATAGCGCAATTCCTCTACTTTCTAAATCCAAAATTTCCAGCCTCTAACAATCTTCTATGACTGTACAGGCTGGTTTGCGTCGGACCAGGTCAGATCCCAAAATGTTGGTTTTCTTACGCACATGCTCAATTACGACTGTTGTCACATACCTTCCCCCTCGAACCTGTTGTCCATAGAACCAACTCAAACTCGTCCAGGGGACATTTCAGTTCCTTGTACAGTTTAATATTGCCGTTCTGTGGTAGAGAGTAGGTCTCATCACAGGTAGAACAATGTAGGCGACTCGGCTTTGCCTGAACATACTTCATGTATCTCCGGCACTTTCCACACCTATAGAAATGGGCATAAGTCATGTTGAAAAAGAATTTTTGTACAGATTTTTGATTTACATCACAAGAAGTGCAATGTAGGCGACTCGGCTTCGCTTGAACATACTTCATGTATCTACGGCACTTTCCACACCTAAAGAAGTAAAAACAAAGTCTGTAATTACAGTAGTAGATTGGCAGCACACTGCATGTGAACCAATAAGACATGACTTCATCTTAACATACTTCATGCTTCCCCAGTAATTTTATATTACTGATCATTCCAAGGCGATACTTCTGTTGTGATTCTTATTGTTTTATGTTTTAGTGTCGAATTTTTGTGCTGTTTGAACCTTATGAGTATGGGTAACTGAGTGGCCGCCTATTGGGAAATAGCTGCTCACTTGGCTTATGTTTTCTAAGTATAAGTACCTAATTGTCAATTTAGTTTTTCCCATCTCAGTTTTTAGAGTGGGAATTTCTTTCTGATTGCGTCTTTTCCTGATCATTGCCTACTTGTACCTTTTCATACCTCATATGCCAAACCTTGAGTCAGTCATAAGAGATGTCACTATACCTATAATATTTGTTAGATTTAGAGCTTTACTTCAATGGCCAACAACTATGGCCAAGTCAAGACAGCCAGTTATGTTCACAACACTGTTCCTGTGCAAATCCTGAAGCAGGTTACCAGTACTTAGCAGACCTGGGTTAATCTTAATCGTTAATCATGATTACTTTTATTCGATTGAAATTTTTTTCAATCAAAAATTATTCTGTAATCGTAGATTTTTGCGATTGAAATTAATCTTATTCTTATTCGAATACTTTTCAAAAATGCCTGTAATCGTGATTGATTTTATGAATAAATTTCGATTACATTCCAAGATGTGCTGAAAATTCTTTTTCTGAAAAGAAAAAGAGAGTAAAAGAAAGAAAGTAAATAAATAAATTAATATCTAAGATTATGGTCACAACAAGAATTCTTTGATTTTCACGAATTTTTTAATATATCAAATGGGAATTCTGATAAAGTAACAGATCAGACTGTGCAGAATGCCATTAGTTTTGGCTTTTATCTCTAAATGTGAAAAAAAAAAAAAAAAAAAAAAAATAACACAAACAGCATTTTCTTTATGAAAATGACATGGGCACCTAATAAAGTTATTCATGCATACTGGTCTTGTCCTCTTTGGGTATTTTTTCTGGCTTTACCCTATCATTTCAGAATTATTCTTAGGACACTCCTTTTTTTCCTTCATTTCTTTGACCTCACCATGCTTATAAACATAGAATTGACCTATTGTTACCTGTTTGTTCACACCTTTACAGATTAACTAATAAACAGGTGTCATATGGTTTGTGTTGTCAAAACACCTTAGTTAGTGACAATATACAAGGATTAACAGAATCAATGTCTCTATCCATACAGAGACAATGACAGAATCAACAACTTTGAGAGTCATATTACAAAATTAATGTCAAAATTACAGCAACATTCAAATCAAGTAACATTTTTTGTCCAATTTGGAGTTGTGAGCCAGAAAACACACACACACACAACATCATGAGACCTAAAATTATGTTTTATGATTCAATGTTTTGTAAAGACTACAATCTGAAGATAAAGTACCCAATACACCAAGAGGATTCCAATATGCCAACATAGTACCATATACAGTTAAATCATAACTGCGTAATTCAAGACTGGCTAGATTATAAATGCAAAACTAATTGATTGATTATTCGATTACTTTTGCAAATCAATTGTAATTGTAATCGATTACATTGTGGAAAAAATTATTTTTAATCGTAATCGTTAATCGTAAGATTGAAAGTAATTGTAATCGTTAGTGATTAACTTTGAAAGTAATCGATAACAGGTCTGGTACTTAGTGCATTTGACAAATGAGCCCCATCATGAGAAAACTGTTTTTTTGCCTGTGTGAAAACAGTAACTGCACAGCTGATCAGCGCCTTTGTTTTCGCTAGACGGATAGTACAATACCTCTTCTTCTTAAATCCGAAATTTCAAGCTTCTAGCCTTTTTCTAAGACTGTAAATGCCTGTTTGTGTTGGACATGGTCGGAAACCCCGAAGACCGGTTTTCTTGCCTTGCGGCTCAAATGCTCTCTTGAATCAGAAGAAAGAGAAGAATGGTAGTACTTATACTTGCATGACACACACGTTCCTTACTTGAGGATCAATTGCAGGACCACTTAATTATCAATAAAACAAAAAATCATGAAATTCATTTAATCATCACAAAAAATCCCAGCGTAAAGTGCAAAGCTTTGTGATCATAAAACTAGAATTGTCAGAGAATCTGACTATAGCCCCGCTTCTCAGCTTTTTTGCAGGGTGAAAAAAAACAATGACAGGTAACTATCACAAGCTAGATCTCATCAATATTGATGCGCATACAAAATTTGGTCTGAATATGTCAATTCGTTCTCAAGATATTGAGCGGAAACAAAATTCTGACCTCAATAAAGGGCCATAACTCCGTCAAAATTTTGCGAAAAATGACAGGTAAAAATCCTAAGCTAGATCTTGTCAATGATGATGTGCATACAAAATTTGGACGGATTCTGTCATTTCGTTCTCAATATATTGAGCGGAAACTAAATTCTGAAGTCAATCAAGGGCCATAACTCCGTCAAAATTTTGCAAAAAACAACGGGTAACGATCCCAAGCTAGATCTTGTCAATGTTGATGTGCATACAAAATTTGGTTGGATTCTGTCAATTTGTTCTCAAGATATTGAGCGGAAATGAAATTCTGATGTCAATCAAGGGCAGTAACTCCATCAAAATTTTGCAAAAAAAGACGGGTAACAATCCCAAGCTAGATCTTTTCAATGTTGATGTGCATACAAAATTTGGTCGGATTCTGTCAATTTGTTGTCAAGATATGGAGCGGAAACGAAATTCTGAAGTCAATCAAGGGCCCTAACTCCCTCAAAATTTTGCAAAAAATGACGGGTAAAAATCCCAAGCTAGATCTTGTCAATGATGATGTGCATACAAAATTTGGTCGGATTCTGTCAATTCGTTCTCAAGATATTGAGCGGAAACAAAATTCTGACCTTAATCAAGGGCTGTAACTCCGTCAGAATTTTGCGAAAAATGACGGGTAACAATCCCAAGTTAGATCTTGTCAATGTTGATGTGCATACAAAATTTGGTCGGATTCTGTGAATGCGTTCTCAAGATATTGAGCGGAAACGAAATTCTGACGTCAATCAAGGGCCGTAACTCCTTCAAAATTTTGCGAAAAATGACAGGTAACAATCCCAAGCTAGATCTTGTCAATGTTGATGTGCATACAAAATTTGGTTGGATTCTGTCAATTCGTTCTCAAGATATTGAGCGGAAACGAAATTCTGACGTTAATCAAGGGCCCTAACTCCGTCAAAATTTTGTGAAAAATGACGGGTAACAATCCCAAGCTAGATCTTGTCAATGATGATGTGCATACAAAATTTGGTCAGATTCTGTCAATTCGTTCTCAAGATATTGAGCGGAAACGAAATTCTGACGTCAATCAAGGGCCGTAACTCCATCAAAATTTTGCGAAAAATGACGGGTAACAATCCCAAGCTAGATCTTGTCAATGATGATGTGCATACAAAATTTGGTCGGATTCTGTCAATTCGTTCTCAAGATATTGAGCGGAAACGAACTTCTGACAACAATCAAGGGCCATAACTCCGTCAAAATTTTGCAAAAGATGAAGGGTAACAATCCCAAGCTAGATCTTGTCAATGTTGATGTGCATACAAAATTTGGTCAGATTCTGTCAAGCCATTCTCAAGATATTGAACGGAAACGAATTGTTCACAGAAAGACAGAATGACGGAAAGACGGAATCATGGAAGGACAGGGTGAATCCAGTTGGTCGGATTCTGTCAATTCGTTCTCAAGATATTGAGCGGAAACAAAATTCTGACCTTAATCAAGGGCCGTAACTCCGTCAGAATTTTGCGAAAAATGACGGGTAGCAATCCCAAGTTAGATCTTGTCAATGTTGATGTGCATACAAAATTTGGTCGGATTCTGTGAATGCGTTCTCAATATATTGAGCGGAAACGAAATTCTGACGTCAATCAAGGGCCGTAACTCCTTCAAAATTTTGCGAAAAATGACAGGTAACAATCCCAAGCTAGATCTTGTCAATGTTGATGTGCATACAAAATTTGGTTGGATTCTGTCAATTCGTTCTCAAGATATTGAGCGGAAACGAAATTCTGACGTTAATCAAGGGCCCTAACTCCGTCAAAATTTTGTGAAAAATGACGGGTAACAATCCCAAGCTAGATCTTGTCAATGATGATGTGCATACAAAATTTGGTCAGATTCTGTCAATTCGTTCTCAAGATATTGAGCGGAAACGAAATTCTGACGTCAATCAAGGGCCGTAACTCCATCAAAATTTTGCGAAAAATGACGGGTAACAATCCCAAGCTAGATCTTGTCAATGATGATGTGCATACAAAATTTGGTCGGATTCTGTCAATTCGTTCTCAAGATATTGAGCGGAAACGAACTTCTGACAACAATCAAGGGCCATAACTCCGTCAAAATTTTGCAAAAGATGAAGGGTAACAATCCCAAGCTAGATCTTGTCAATGTTGATGTGCATACAAAATTTGGTCAGATTCTGTCAAGCCATTCTCAAGATATTGAACGGAAACGAATTGTTCACGGAAAGACAGAATGACGGAAAGACGGAATTACGGAATCACGGAAGGACAGGGTGAATCCAGTATAGCCCCACTTTTCCAAAGCGGGGCTATAATTACCTTGAGAGTGGTTTCCCAGTGGCAGCAAGAGGAGAAAATGAGACCTCAAAAAGCTCATCCATTCCGGCAATGTTCTGTACGAAGTATTTAAACTTCATGTGAAATATGTTGATTCCGTGTTGCAGGACGTCATGATAGTCTGCCTTGCCGTGAGCAATCAGGTTGAGTTGTTGTTCTACAGCCGACCTCATTGTGGGGAGAACTAAGTCAGGATCAATCTAGAATAAATAGTAAAATTGACTAGCACTTAAACATAGTAATGTGAAAGATGTTGATCCCATGCTGGCACGGTGCTGCAGGATGTGATAGTCAGCCTTGCCGTGAGCAATCAGGTTGAGTTGTTGTTCTACAGCTGACCTCATTGTGGGAAGAGCAGGTCAGGAACAATCTAGAATAGATACTTAGATTTCTCTTTACCCATTTAAGTGGTTATCATTACCATTTGAGAAAGTCCATCAGGAGTGATTGGTAAACCATTTTTGACTAATGGATTTTCCCATCATTATCATTTGGGTGAGTCCACTTTCATGTTCAGGGGCTTCAGGTGTGACTTTAAAATTCTATTCCATTTTTGGATGAAATTACTTCAAGCAAACAGAATAGCCCTGTATGGGACGCCGCGTTCTGCGGCGTCACATCTGGGGCTATTCTGTTTGCCTATGTCCCATAAAAGAGACGCCAGGCTTAAATGAAGTAATCTTTCATTTATTGATAAAATAAACAAATGAAGCAATTTGAAACAAAATAGTCTCAGATGGTCTGCCAGAAAATTTCTCAGAGATGTTGTTGATATGATTTAATGATTAATCATGCGTAATCTTAAGTCATATTTTTACCTTTTGGTAGCCATGTTCTAGCACTATTCCCAATGCCCTAGGCTTCAGTTTTTGCCCAGGCTGTATGCTGACATAGTTCCTCTCACAGATGTTGATGATATAAATTAGTTTAAAATCATAATTTAATCATATTTTTACCTTTTGGTAACCATGAACCAACACTATACCCAGTGTCGTAGGCTTCAATTTACGTCCAGGCTGTATGCTGACATAATTCCTCTCACAGATATTGTTGATGTGGACTGGTATGCTGGCATCTGTGCCGATACCATGCTTCTCCATGAGTGAGATCAGTTCAGCCTCAGTGAGATAGTCAGGTGGACTGGTCTGCTTCTCTACCATTTTTACCTGTAGAAAAAAATAAAAGCCTAATTTTTTTTTTAATTCAGTTTTACGTCCCTTTCAAGATTATTTCAGCTCATATGGGACGGGCCAATCAGTAGGTGGGCGAAAACGGGAGGACACCGAGAAAAACCACCTGGCACACCCGCAAGCAGAACTTGGCGTGTCTCACATGTGGCCAGAGCAGGGCTCGAACCCGCACCAGACACAGCGGTGAGATGATCTAAAATTTTGTAAAATCATGAAAATGTATACATCTGTATCCCTGGTTTTAACATGATATTGCAGATAGCACTAGCAGACTGACAGCAGCTGGATCTATAGGAAACACATTTTCAAGCCTGATCTTATTTTATCTGGTGTGATAAAGTATCAGAAAAATCTTCTATCTCCAAATATAAAACTCTAGCACTGGCTCTGTGGTTAAAAGGTTAGGATAGCTGATTCAGTAAGCTCTCTTTGTCATTTGATCATGTGACTGATGTGTGTTTAAGCTAAGTATAGGTCTATGATCAATTTTACCATGGAGACGGATTTATATTTTTGTCAAAATAGTTGTAAAATGAGCCACCGCATGGGATAACCAACAATCTGCATAGGCGAAAACAAAGGCGCAGATCAGCTTCGCAGTAGCTGCGAAGCTGATCAGCGCCTTTGTTTTCGCTACACAGATAGTACAATTCCTCTACTTTCTAAATCCAAAATTTCCAGCCTCTAACCATCTTCTGTGACTGTACAGGCTGGTTTGTGTCGGACCTGGTCGGAAACCCCGAAGACCGGTTTTCCTGCATGGCGGCTCAAATATATTTACATCCGAGACAGGACAAATCTGTTCTCTCTTAAATTCTGGCATCTTCTCATCACTAGTGAGAGCCTGCCACGGCATGACCCCTGTGTACCCGGCATCTATGAGCTGTTTACCGGTATAGGAGAATTTCTCGGCTCCAATCTCAAAGAACACGGTGGTCTGGAGGTACCGACAGTCTGGACTTAACTGAAATAAAAAAATTGAAACCCTACTTATTCTATTACAGTTGGGAAATGTTTTCATCTGAAACATTATAATATTTCTATAATTTTTGATAAAGTCATAGAATTTGGATTCACATACCAAACACCTTGCATACCCATAATCTATGTTTTAGAACATACAATAAAAATGTTCCCATTTTTAAAAGATTTGAAAAATCATATTTACCGTGGCAATAAAGTGTCTTGTAATGTAATCATAAAGTCTGAAGGCATCATGTCCTAGATCATTCTCAGTAGCAGCTTTCATAGGTGTTATTGGAGGATGGTCTCCCGCATCAGATCCTTTCCTGAAAATATAAACTTTCTCATTCAGAGAAAAGATTTTGTAAATACAATAGACCACCCAAAGTCAGATGCCTTCCAACACACACACACACACACACACACACACACACACACACACACACACACAAAATCTGTAAAATATCTTTTGGTGCTGGTTGATTGATTTTGTTTTTATGTCCCAATTTACAGCTACATGTATAATCATGTCAGGATGTTGTCTCCATTTTACGGGCTTTTTACACAGCATTGTGATGTGATGGCATACAAGATGTGCTTCAATATACATTAATAATCACCCAAGTAAACAACTAAGGCTTATAAACTTAACATTGTTTCCTGGGCAGGCTCAGACCTTCTAGGCAGTTAACCAGTTATCAGATCATCTGAGATGGTTAGTCAGTTATTATTCATTTTATCTGAAGGCACAAGCAGCCCGTGTATTACTCACAGTCCCAATGGGCAAGGGCCTGTCAAATACTGCAGTTTGGAAAATTCATGAAAACTATGGTACATCTGTTGTCATATTTTACCAAAATCTTACTTTGGATTGTTGATTCCATCATTAAGAAGATCTCTGACTGCACTGCCCCAGTCTGGGCTGTTCTGCTGCTGTTTCAATGTGCCTCTGAAATGTAGAAAAAATTAATTTCAACACTGGTCACAGATATGGGATAATGTCTGTACATGTAATTTTGGGTATTTTTAATATTTAGCACATACATGTGTTTATCATTAGTACATGAGGTCTCTGACAGCACCTCTCCAGTTTGCTGTTTCAGCGTGCCACCGAAATGTAATCAAATATATTTCAAAACTGGTCACAGATAAAGAATAACATCTGTACATGTAATTTGGGATATTTTTCAATATTAAACTGCACATATATATGAAATTTCAAGCTTCTAGCCTTTTTTTCTGTGACTGTACAGAAATGGTTTGTGCCAGACCTGGCAGAAATCACAAAGACATGTTTTCTCATGTCGCAGCTCATTTAGTATTCTTCCACTGAGAGTGTGGGGCATTCTATTAAATCTATCAAACTAAAGTAACTCCACTTGAGGTCAAAGTTCTCGGGGTACTGTGTTGTCTCAGTCCAGGATAACTGATGTATCCCTGTGTCTATAATCTCCAAGCATTGTTAGCTGGGGACCATAACCTTCCTATGGATATCCCACTGAAATAGGGAGATATCATTGTATAGACTTACATGAGGTCAAAGTTCTCAGGGTATTGTGTTGTCTCTGTACGAGGATAACTGATGTATCCCTGTGTGTATAACCTCTCAGCAATCTGCATTGTCATCTGGGGACCATAACCTGGAGAGCAAAGAAACTTATTTTTTGTTTTGTTATTTTGTCTTAGTTGAGTTTGAGAAATCAGTACATGTATTAACAAGTGCTATGGTGAACTTGCTCAAGGGCACTAAACGGTGGAGGGATGTATCGAAACCATATCTCTCACTCCAGAGTCGATCTAAGCATGTTATTATCACAAGAAGAGGCTATAATCATTTTTATAAGTTTCAAATCTAAATAGTCAACAATTATTACTCTTTTAAATTCATTCTTTTAATTGTGAAATATGTTGCACACTGAGCCTAGGAAAGTCAAATTATGCTATTATGATTCCATCATAAGTACATTCCTGCCTTTAATAGCATATATACCTACAATATTGACAAGATACAAATTGCCCTTACCCAGTCCAGAGCTGGCTACTCTCAACATTTCAACAGTGTTCAGAGCCTGTGGTCGACTTTTAACCTTCTCTTTCTTTATGATGTCCAAAACTCTGTGAAAAGAAACCAGGAACAACTATTATACAATGCCAGTGGCCAATTTAGAGGAGGTTCGAGTGGTTTGTTTGAACCCCCTCTAAGACCATATTATTTCAATTTCATGGGGAATTTTATGTAAAATCAGGTAAAATGTTGAAAACAAGCCACCTCTTGATGGATTTGAACCCCACTTCCAGAAATCCTGGATCTGCCCCTGAATGCTTCCCCAGAGAAGATGTGCTTGTTTAGCAAATTTTGTTGTCATTGTTGTTGATGTTGTATTGTATTTACATCAAAGTCATTAATTTGTGAAGCCAACACTTACTAGTTACTTTATCTTGTAAAATATGAGCCACCGCATGGGGAAAACCAATAATCTACATATGCAAAAACAAAGGCGCAGATCAGCTTTGCAGTAACTGCGAAGCTGATCAGTGCCTTTGTTTTTTGCTATAAGGATAGTACAATTCCTCTGCTTTCTAAATACAAAATTTCCAGCCTCTAACCATCTTCTGTGACAGTACAGGCTGGTTTGTGTGGGACCTGTTAAACCAGAGGACAAATGGTCCTGTAAACGCTCACCTGAGACCTGAGATATATACCTGTACCAATAAACTTGTTAGACTAGAATGGTACAATGCATGTAAATAACCCTAGGGCAGGGTCAGAATAACTCCTGGAGTCAATGTCTTTTTCAAATCATAAACATTCAGTTCATTTGCCAATTAACTGCAAGTTTTGTCCTTTACATGACATTTCAACAATTTTCTCCATTCAAATGCATGGCCGATCTAAGTTGACCTTGCCGTGAAATAGGTCAAGGTCATCCCAGTGTCATGATTCATATAAATTTTGTAGACCACCGTTCCTTAATGCTTCATGCCAAGTTTCATAATCATAGGCCTTCTGGTTCTGAAGAAGAAGATTTATAAAAATAATTTGCTATTTATAGCCATGGCGGCCATCTTGATCAAGTGACCTCGACCATTTATATAAACTTTCATTTCCTCTTCCTAAGGATGCTCCACATAAAGTTTGGCTTTGATTGGCTAAGCAGTTTCTGAGAAAAAGCTGTTTGAATATTATGGTCATCTACATGTATATAGCTCCCGGGCAGGGGCAGACAACCCCTGGGCCTAAAATATTTTCATAAGCATAAGTCTTCTGTCCATTTGCTCATTCCTAGCAAGTTTTCTGACATTACATGACATTTTTCTATTTTTTCCCATTCAAATGCATGGGCGACCTAAGTTGACCTTGCCGTAAAATAGGTCAAGGTCATCCCAGTGTCATGATTTATATAAACATTCTAGAGCTCCATTCCCAGATGCTTCATATCAAGTTTCAAAATCATAGGCCTTCTGGTTCTGAAGAAGAAGATTTCTAAACCTTTTTGCTATTTATAGCCATGGCGGCGATCTTGGTCATGTGACCATGACCATTTATATAAACTTTCATTCCCTCTTCCTAAGGATGCTTCACAAAAAGTTTGGTTTTGATTGGCCTAGCGGTTTCAGAGAAGAAAATGTTTCAATAATTTTGTTCAAGAAGTTTTACTTATTAAAACATTTTTTCATATCTTGATAGCAGTGTAATAATCTTGAAACAGCTACATGTATTTAACTTATACAAAACTAAAAACCAAAATTTAGCTTTGTTCGTGAAAATTAGCGTTTTAGTATGGGCAAGTTCGAATCCCATGGGGCAAGTTCAAAACACTCTGAGGTTGCCCCTCGGACAAGTAACTGTATTGGTCTTATTTCTAACACTGAATATTATGGTCATATACATGTATATAGCCCCGGGGCAGGGGCAGACAACCCCCTGGCCCAAAATATTTTCTTAAACATAAATCTTCTGTCCATTTGCTCATTTCTAGCAAGTTTTCTGCCATTTAATTAAATTTTCCTTTTTTTCCCATTCAAATGCATGGGCGACCTAAGTTGACCTTGCCGAAAAATAGGTCAAGGTCATCCCAGAGTCATGATTTATATAAACTTTATAGAGCTCTATTCCCAGATGCTTCACACCAAGTTTCAAAATCATAGGCCTTCTGGTTCTGAAGTAGAATATTTTTAAACCTTTTTGCTATTTATAGCCATGGCGGCCATCTGGGTCACGTGACCTTGACCATTTATATAAACTTTCATTCCCCTTCCCAAGGATGCTGCACATGAAGTTTGGCTTTGATTGGCGTAGAGGTTTCAGAGAAGAAGATGTTTGAATATTATGGTCATATACATTTATATAGCCCCGGGGCAGGGGCAGACACCCCCCAGGGGCTAAAATTTTCCATTAACATTAATCTTCTGTCCATTTGCCTATTCCCAGAAAGTTTTACCCATTATATAGCATTTTACCATTTTTTCCCATGCAAATGCATTGGCGACCTAAGTTGACCTTGCTTGCCGTAAAATAGGTCAAGGTCATCCTAGGGTCATGATTCATATAAACTATGATGGGCCCGCGTCCCTGATGCTACATACCAAGTTTCGTGGAAATCGGCCCACTGGTTCTGGAGAAGAAGATTTTTTAAAGGTTTTTGCTATTTATAGCCATGGCGGCCATCTTGGTCATGTGACCTGGACCATTTATATAAACTTTCGTTCCCCCTTCCTAAGGATGCTCCACATGAAGTTTGGCTTGATGTGGACGACGGACGGACGACAACAGACGACGACGATGGATGGACGCCGGAGCATGGGTATACTATAAGCTCACATGTGAGCCTTCAGCTCAGGTGAGCTAAAAACCATATTGTTGGTTATCTTATGAGGCGGCTCATATGCCATGCTCAAGGACACATTGCAGCAGTAGGCTTGGAACCTTTGACCAATTCCTCCCACGTCGCTCATCTGTCTTAAAAAGCAGATGGATTGGACTGCTAATGCAGTGAAGCTATGTGACTAAGCAGATGAGGCTGCTCCTAGGTCTGCGTCTGAACGGTTTGCACAGGCCTCATTCTACAATACTAACCTGGCAGATTCATTAGTTTTGATCATTCCCATGAACATCTGAGCAACCTCCTTGTCAAAGATTCTCACTCTATCCCAGTCAAGGTTAAATGTCTTGTCATCTCCTTCTTGAGATATCTATAAAAACCATACCATATTCATTCTAATTAGCGCACAGTCAGTGCGCTTAACAGTCAGTGCGCTTAACTTTTCAAAATTATTTAAAGTTAAGGTAACAAAATATTGTTCTAATAAGTGCACACTATGAACCCAACCAACACATTTACTGATAAAATAAACCTGTCAAAATAATCAACTTTGATGCCATTAAAATTTTTTAAATCGTTTTCAAATAGCGTTTGACCATTTAAGGTTACGTTTTATTGTCATTAATATGGTATTTTTGTGTAAAATTTCTGTAAAATACCAATATGCTAGACGAGAAGTGTGCGCTTATGCACATGTTTATCGGAAACAACTAGGGTGTTCGCTTATTGGAGCATGTGCGCTAATTAGAACGAATACGGTAAGTGAATTAAAGCATTATTGATTTTACTTCAATTCAACGGAGGGCTGATACATGATATCCTGTTTATATCAGCCTGCCCATGCTGATAACCAGAAGGCATAAACATAGTATCACACATGCAAGCCTTAAGTTTATCATGTGAAAAGTAGGTCTCATTATTTGATAGAGATTATCGCATGAGCAGTTTGGTTATCACCGGTAGTTTCAACATGAGACACCATTATCAAGCCTGTGAGCTTTAGCTTGAAGGATGATCACCCCTCACAATGTATGTCATGATCATGTTATATATGACAGGGATGTTTTTGGCAATTTTGGGAAGGGGCCCTAAGGCCTTTCTGATTGGGAAATTTAGCGATGTAAACCCTGAATTTGGGAAATTTTCAAAGCATTCATAGTTGATAATATTTTCAAATGTGACCTAGCTTATAAGGGTATTTCATTTAGAATCATTAAATAATTACTTATAATCAACCTAAACTCTATTTCAAACAGCAAAGTTTGAATTTCACAATGTATGGAACTGTTGATTTTTTTTTCAGGTTTGATTGGGAATTTTTTTCTTCAAATTGGGAAAAAAGTAACCTAAATTGCATTGGGAATGGGGCCTTATTTCGGCCCCTGAGGCACCCGAAAAAAATCCCTGTTATGAGCCATAACACCAGAAAAACAGTCTTCGGGGTTTCCGACCAGGTTCGACACAAACTGGCCTGTGCAGCTATAGAAGCTGGCTAGAAACTTGAAATTTCGGATTTAGGAAGGTCTGTTACTGCACAGCTGATCTGCACCTTTGTTTTCGCATAGGCAAAAATCCTAGTTTTCTCATGATGTGGCACATATGATGGGTTTACCTGGACCCAGTTGTTCAAAACTAACGACGTCGTTAGTTTACGTTTCGTTAAAATTTCAAACATTAATATTACAAATACACTGTTATTTTTTGTTGAAAAAATGTGAGAATCCTTTGCGCTAATTAGGATTCTCACATTTTTTCAACAAAAAATAACAGTGTATTTGTTACTTTTGCTGATATTTGCATAACAAATTTATGTCTTAACGATATCGTTAAGCTAACGATGCTTTGAACAACTGGGTTTACCTGGTGGAGATTTCTCATTACAATATAAACCAATTTAGCCAATGCACCTAAATAGGCATTATCTATGAACTCTAAATTCCAAAAGAAAAAAACATTAATTTTATCACCTGTACTTGAATGACCCAGTATGCCTCTGGTTTGAAGGACTGTATCTTATCATGTCTCACAACACAGAACCCCAGGGTCGGGGTCTGACAGGGGCCATACGATATCAGGGTGCTGTCCAGGTTTCCATACTTGCCCTGTGAAGAAAATCATACAAAGACACAGATCAGTTATTACTGTAATTCAACTCATTTTAGCAGCTATCAAATTCCACAATTTTGTCCCCATGCATAATTTGAACGAAAAACAATTCACAGTTTGCTAAAATAGACATGCCTACAATTTTTCAGTCATGTATTAACCTGTACTCTGGGGACTTAATGTGTCTTGCTCAAGGACACTAGAAGATGTCCCCAGTGGGCATCAAACCCAGCACCTCTCGATTCTAAGCCTGACACTATCACTAAACCACCGTGATCCACTTGTAATAATCTATTTTTTGTGAATATCTATTTTTCTTGAAGATTGGATAAATGAAAAAAATATACATATGAAAATAAATTGCTTTGAAAAACAACATTACCTGAAAGAACTTTGTCTGGTATCTTGTAAAGGCACATCCAATCCTCAGATCCAGCTCTTGTCTGGCATCAACTGACAAAGCTTCATTCTTGTTGGGTGATCCCAGGTTGTTCATAGCTTTCTTAATATCTGTGTCTGTTATTGCACTGAAGTGGGCTCGGTACACAGTCTACAAACAGAACATATATGAGGGGCATAGTGAGAAAACCAGATTTTGTCTATGCAAAAACAAAGGCACTGACCAGCTCTGCAGAAACTGCACAGCTGATCAGCGGCTTTGTTTTTGCTACAAAAATAGTACAATCATCATTCCTCTTCTTCTTAAATATGAAATTTCAAGATCTATTCTAGCCTTTTTCTGTGACTGTACAGACCTGTATGTGTCAGACACTGTCATGAAACCCCAAAGAACCTGTATCTTATCATCAGGAAAACATGTCCGTGTAATGTATAGAAAAATTGGAGTATGCAGGGGTATACCTATTTTTCTTATTTTTGCTCCAAAACATAGATTGTGGGTACTCGTTAGAACCGCCTCGGCGAGGCGGTTCTAACGTGTACCCACAATCTATGTTTTGAGCAAAAATATTGAAAATTTTCTGATGAAATTTTCTATTTTTGCTACTGAAAAAAATTCTCCATATATTACATGGGCAAGTTTTCGTAATGATGACGCAGCTTACATGATAACAATATGGCCAACAATCTTACAGATTTTTCAGAAAAAAAGGTCATGCTTTTGATTTGGGTTGGTCTAATTATGGCTTAAACTAAACAAGTTCCACAGTTATAAAACTTTATTCATTCTCAACTCAGCTGAGTATAAAATTTAAACTGCTCACAAATACCAAAATAACTCAAATTTATTGAAATTGAAGGTTTAGAATGGCAAACCCTGTAATTTATGCTGCTTATAAATGTTAAAATGCCAACAATTGTTGGCATTTTAATATTTATGAGCAGGATAAATTTTAGTGTCAGCTGAGCTGAGCAAGAAGAAAGTTTTATAACCTCTGGGCCAGTACTATCAGCTTTAGGTTTTCATCAAACCATCTCCTCATGCTTCAGCTCTGCTTTCATTGAACATATCCTGTAACCCAACTTATTGTCAGCTCTTTTAATTTTTGCAGTATGTCTCCATCCATATCTTTACAACAATTTATTTTCATGAATTGAATGAAGAACTGACCTGTGCAAAAACTAATATGCAGTATGCACTATGCAGCAAATCATTTTTGCTAATTTTTCTTTTTCTCTTTTAAAAAGTAAATCTCATAAAACAAAAATTAAACTATTGTCCTGGCTTACCTGTCCATGTATGCTTCTGTTCATGAGACCCTGTACACAGTCCAGCACCTCAAAACATATATTTTCCCCTTCCTTGTCACAATCTAGCCACAAGACGATATAGTCCACTCCTCGAGCCTGGGAAGAAAGCCCATGTATAAATAAATAAGTCATTATTCAACTAATTCGGACAGTAATCATACATATTATGAACACCTTTTGTACTTTATACAGAAAAGCCAGCGTAATTTTGCTATTTCTTTTCTCATTCTGCACTAAAATTTTAGACATGGTTACACATACACATTATTATTGTAAAATTAATTTAATAACTCTGTTTATCATGAATAACTAAAACTAAGCTCAATCATAATCATAATCATACATGATTATAAGCTCCATGAAAAAACCCTCCAAACACCAAAAGCACAAAATACCTCGGAGTAAATATTACTGATGATTTATCCTGGTCAAAGCATATCAACCAGCTGACAACCAAAGCCAATAACACATTGAAATTTATTAAAAGAAACATTCAGACAAATAATCCAAAACTTAAAGAATCCGCTTATAAAGCATATGTGAGACCATTACTGGAGTATTCGGCATCTGTTTGGGACCCCTGGCAAAAGAAATTTATTGAGAAAATCGAAATGGTTCAGCACAGAGCTGTGAGGTATATCTTCAACGACTACAAGTATACAAGCAGCATAACTTCAATGCTAAATAAATTAAAACTCTCAACTCTTGAAAAATGTAGGAAGATTTTATCTCTGATCATGCTTCATAAAATCTATCACCAACAAGTTAGAATAAGTCTGCCAAACTACATCAAACCATCTCTCAGACATAGATTCACCATACCATATGCAAGGATTAATGCCCACAAATCATCTTTTTTCTCAAGAACAGCAAGACTCTGGAATAACCTACCCCCTGACTTAAGCAACTGCCCAGACCTCGATGCATTTCGAGCTGGGCTAGCTAACCACTTACACTGACCCAAAACACATTATCATCCCATTATCATTCATCTTTGAACTCCAAAAAACAACATATTAGACTAAAATGTCCAAATTCCAAATTCAAAAACACATTTATCACGCATATTATGATTTGTTTCTTTTCACACCATTTCCACCGCACTCCATGTAATACTCTATTTATGAGGTGTTTGGAGTATCTGGCAGATTCAGATTCAGATTCAGATTCAAATAAAAATATGACATACCATCACAAATCATGATTGCAGAGTAATGTATACTCCCTCTAAGCCCACTTTTATATAAAGTAAAACTGGGATATTTTTATGCAAAACATAGATTGTGGGTATATCACCTCGACAATGCAGTTCTGTTACACACATATAGACTAACGTGTACCTACAATCTCTATATATGTTTTGAGAAAAAATGTTAAATATATCATAAATTTTCATACCAAAGTTTTCAATTTTCATAACTTTAAGAAAAATCTTTGTATCTATTGCATAGCATGGGTGTATTTTTGTAACCCCTTGGATCACTAACCTCTTTTGCAAGGTAAGCTGGCATATGTAGCTTCTCTGTTGCCTCTTTCTTCTGAGTTGGGGCATGGAATAATTCAACCTGCAAAACATGGTTCAAACATACCAATTGTAATTTGGGCCATTGCGGAAAATAGATCTTTGGAGGTTTCCGACCAGGTCTGAGAAAAAGTGGCCTCTACAATATCAGAAGGCCAGCTGCTTGAAATATTGGATTTAAGTAAAAGAGGAATAATTGTACTATCTGTTTAGCTAAAACAAAGGTGCTATTCAGCCGTGCAGTCACTGCATGATTAGCTGTGCAGTCACTGCACAGCTGATCTGAACCTTTGTTTTCCATATGCAAAAAGCCAGTTTTCTTATGATGGGGCTCATTTAGTCTTTATATCCCTAAGACCTGTCCTTATTTAGGCCGGACATGTTACTAAAGAAAACATCAAAATATGTTGCTTCTGCTTGCATCTTACACATCCGTAATGGTAACAACCTTAACATTGTGCACCCAAGATAATTAATGCCAAACAGACATCCTGATACTAAATTGTTTGCTTGTATAATTTGTATTGAGGTTTAAAGTCCCAGTCAATAATTTTTCAGTCATGTTGGGACGCAGCTACCATTTCCTGGGTATTAACCAGTACTGACTAGGCAGCCAGTGTGTCTGGCTCAACGAAGGAACACAGACAATATAAATTGTATTTCCGAATTATAATATGAACCGAATTATATGAACCTTAATAATGTCTCTTAAAAACTTTACACATTCTCCTGTAGAATATGATGAAAAGAGTGTAGGTAGTCAATACTATTTAAATTCTGACCCACATGCCTTTATCAGGAATGTAGACTTCAGAGCTACAAAGTATTGTAACTAAAGTACATCAAATCTAACATTATCATGATTATAGACAGGCAAGTTATCAAAAACGAGAGATATTATAAAGTAGATCAGAGTAAAACGGATCAGTACAAAAACACATTCTTTGTGAGAAGAGCCATCAAATGGAACCATTTGGAAAATTCAGTTGTGCATGCTGCGACTGGGCCACTGTTAGTCTTTTCCTCTGTTTATATGCAGGGGACCAGGTTGTACTTACTGGGTCCACTTTGTCCCAATTGTTGTAGCGCCCAATAAAGTCTAACCCGTACACATGACCACACACCGAAGTCATCTTGAAGAAGGCTGTATCATTTATGACATTAAATCTTGCTCTATATTCATGCACAGAGCATGCACTATTGGATCCCTTTCTGGTTGTCATATTGCCATTTGACAAAATCTTGGCAATCGACTGAGCCAGAGAAGGCTTCTCAGCAACCATAAGAACTGTTCTCATTTTGAAATAATTCACTTTAAAGTGTAAAAATTGTCAAAATTATGATTTCCATTTTCTCCACGAATCCTACAAAGTCTGTGTCAATTTAGCGCTTATGAAAATATATTAGGACTTTTAATGAGCGTTTATATGATGCAGATTTTCACAAATTATCGGTCTAGTTAAATAGATGTAACGAATATACTTTTACTTTAGAGATCCGCATTAAACGTTGATCGATAGTGCAATTCGATAATTCCGTAGCCTATACCGATAGTTAATACATGTTAGTTTAAACATATTTAATTGCCTCTGTATATAATAAGTACAAACAATGGGATCGGGCTATAAGTTCTACCAACCTTAGGTATAGCCCTTCCCCTATAACATGACATATAGAACAAATTAATGCATGTTAGTTCAGAGGTAGATATATAAATCTATAAAACTTACAGGCAGACTATGGAAGTTCAGTTTGGGGCCCTTTAACTCATGACCTCCAGGAAGAAATGGAAAAGGTCCAAAATCGTTCTGCAAGGTTTGTGGCTGGAAATTATGTTTTTGAAGCTGGGAGCATGACTGGCATTTTAGGTCAACTGAAATGATGGGAATCTTTTAAGAAAAGGAGGAAGGCTAGTAGACTTATACTGCTATAAAAAGGTCTGAAGGGTAAACCCAGACTACCTACAGATGACATTATCCAAAAGAATATGCGTTGTAGAAATTAACACTCTTTGGCATTTCAGATACCCTCAGCTACCAAAGAAGCGTACAAAAGTAGTTTTTTCACAGACTATCAGGGACTGGAATGACCTCCCTGATTCTCTGATCTCATCTGCTGAAATGTCTGATGACTGTGTAAGTATGGAACAAATAGTTTTGTTTATCAGGCAGCTAAACTTTGGAGTTCACTGCTGGAAGAAGCCCGTAAAATTACATCTTTTAATAATTTCAAACAATTTATTAAGTCCTGGAATGGGAATGTTTGCAAATGTACTTTATGTAAATGTGCTTTAGGTAAATCTTGAAATATAGATCTCTTAGCTGTATTCTTTAAGCTTTTAGATCAAACCACTTTACACCTTCTGGTCAGGTTCTAAGCCTAAGTTTTAATGCAAAATTATGCAGATCTCTGAGAGTTATCTTGGAGATTTTTTCGTTTTTGTTTTTTGCATAAGGATTCTCTGGGGGCAGTTTTGCATCCATTCAGATCTTTCAATAATCATTCGCCCTAAGTTATCTCACTGGAGAACATGCATAATAAATATATTAATATATCTTATTTTAACTTTAAATATTAATATTTATAAGTGAGTTGTTCACTTTTAATACATATACACCACTTCTAGTTAAAAATATGTAATAACTTTGTAAAGTATGTGCATTTTTAATGCATGCCTTGTGATATTTGCTGTGATATTTTTATAATTGAACCTCAACGCGACAAAATGTACCTTCGGGCATTCTGACATAACAAGTAGAAATCGGCAAAAAGCGGAAAAAATCATGTAATATATGTTTAGAAATAACACTGTATTTGTAATCTTTGAACACTAGACTACCAAATGAAAGAGTTTGAAAACATATTTATTTTCAATATTTTGAGTTATCTGCCCTTGTTTTAGCCCATAAAAACTGAATTTTCTTATACCTATCGTTAAATGGTAACCATAGCAACCACAACGTCATGAAAATAGACCAAATAATTTCGACAAATTGCCTCTAATGATGATATGTTTCTATCTTAACAATAGGTTCTGACCACTGTTTACATAATTTTAAGCAAATGCATCGAGTTTTGTAGGCTCTACTAACATGCAGAAATGCAAATTACGCAACTTTGACGTCATTTTCAGGACAATGGCGTCTGTAGGGTTGATATAGTAAATTGGTCATAACTCACAAAATAACTTGAATATTTTGGTCAAATAAAGACTAACAGACTCTAGAAACATAATACATTCAAACTAACATTGCTTTTCTAATACTCAAAAAATTGTCCGAAGGTACATTTTCTCACGTTGTGGCCCATATGTTGGTCGGTAGAAAAAGCTCCTAGGAGTTTGTGTTTAATTAAGTTATAACCAAACCGACGTTCAATAAATTTTACTTGACTTTACTTGACTAAGTTCGTATCTCTTGTTAGAGCCAGGGACTAATTTCCCTCCTAGCACACCCCTTGGTGAAGTATTGTCAATTTGGAGTGTCACCAGCTAACCATTCAGATTCAGATACTGAGCACAGAGCTAATATTAAAATCGAATTAATTCTTGTTTTAAAATTACAACAGGCTAAGTTAGAGGAAAATATACCCACGTGTAATGAAAACGAACCACCTACAATGCTGTTAATCAAAATCTTCCATTTTGACTAATCGTTTCAGTTTTGCTATCTCAATGATATTTCTGGACAGACAGTAATACCTTGTTAAAATTCTAATGCATGTATGTTCACAAATTGGTCTGATAAAAGATGCCCTGAGTCTAACGCAGCCAACATGTGAACCGTGTAACCGAGATGATCTGTAAAAATACTCGTAATTGATCGGGGACGAACAACTAACTAAATGTTGTGAACCACTGCAGAAGCTGAGGGTGAGGTTAGGTACCTGTAAAATCTATTTAAGCCCGCCAGTAATTTTATATTACTGATCGTTCCAAGGCGATACTTTGTTGTGGTTCTTATTGTTTTATGTCTTAGTGTTTAAATTTTTTTGTGCTGTTGGCGCCTTATGTATGTTATCATATTTTTAGTTAAGTTTAGGTAACAGAGTGGCCACCTATTGGGAAAGTAGCTGCTCATTCAGCTTGCGATGTGTTTTCATGGTATAAGTACCTGATTTTTAATTTAGTTTTTCCCTCCTGGGTTTTTGGAGTGGCAATCTTTTTCTGATTGCGTATTCCTACTTGTACCTTTGTATTCATCTGGACAGACTTTCTGACTCGATAGCGTTTCAAGAAGCACTGCAGGGGAGCATAAAATTGACGTCAGTTACCCAACGTCATTCCGGAAAAGGATTTCGGTGACGTTTTGAATATGCTGGGGTTCGTATAACCCAAAATGAAATAGACTGTGTATGGAATTTTTGCGTGATTTTTATAATTGGCAAGCGTTTTAAGTCCGATTTACAAAGATATAGAGATAGAGTTTTTTTGAGCATTCATCGTGACGCGTCAAGCCTTTCCACCTAGTTTTGAGACGTGCTTCACAAAGCGGCGAAATGTTAGCAAACCTACTCACAATTCGGAAACACGTTTTTTTTTTATATTCATAGACCATTCTTAGTTAATGTAAAACTGAATAAACGTAATTTGTAGGCTGGCGTAACGCAGGGTTAGAATTTGACATCATGATAACATTTCCGTGCAATGTACATCCCCAATACCCCACTTTTATATAGCAAAACTGTGGTATGCAGGGGTATACATTACTTTCTAATTTTTGTTCCAAAACATACAATGTGGGTACTCATTAGAACCGCCTCGCCGCGGTGGTTCTAATGTGTACCCATAATCTATGTTTTAAGGAAAAAATAAGAAAAAAAAGTACAAGTAGGCAAAGATCAAAAATTTTCTACTGATTTTTTTTTCAATTTTAACAAGTAAGAAGAATTTGTGAAACCTACCCATCAACACTATACATCATATGTGCAAAACGGTTTTGTCTTGTCAATGAAGGCCACCTAAGCGTCACAAAAGACCGTAAATGGCTAAATTTATTGCTAATTCTAGTTCTTGTACTACCACTGAACTTTCTAAATGATTAACTTCCTGTCTTACTGCTATCAAATCTCATGTCATAAGATACTGTGAAACGGTGTATGAAACTTCAAATAAAAACTGGTTTTGGTCAATAAAAAATTCTGGCGAGGTGCTCAGTAAACTGACGTGTAGAGGGTTCCGTGCGACGAGCTTGTCCACATACGATTTTTCTACTCTGTATACCACATTGCCACATAATCTGATTAAAGAAAAACATCTCGATTTGATAGAGTGGACACTCAAAAGAACATTAAAAAACTATGGTTCACTTTATTTGGCCTGTATTGACAGATTTTTTTTCACATCCTCTGACCAAAGTCGATATACACTTTGGTCATGTCAGAATGTACGCGATGCCTTATCCTATCTCCTGGATAATCTTTATATTAGATTATACAGACAAATAGTTGGAATTCCGTTGGGTACAAATTGCGCACCTCTCGTAGCTGATTTATTATTATAATGCTACGAAAGAGATTTCATGGATTCTCTTAACCATGACAATCAAGCTGATGTTATCGAGGCTTTTAATTCGACTTCTATGTTATCGTAAGCGATGACCTTTTGAACATTGACAATCCGTAGTTTGAAGGCATGGTCAGTCAAATTTATATCCCTGAACTACAGTTGAATCAACCCAACACAACAGATACCGAAGCCCCCTCTTTCTATTTATGATAAACGCGATGACTTTGATTTTGATATAGTAAATGTTCCGTTTTTGGACGGTGACGTTCCTCGCCGTGCTTCGTATGGTGTATACATTTCGCAACTTATTAGGTTTGCTAGAGTCTGTAGCGGACTTCAACGCGCGAAATAAATGTCTAACAGCCAAACTTCTCCAGCAAACTTCTCTCAAAAACTTCGAAAAAACATTTTCTAAATTTTATCGCAGACACTATGAGTTTATTTCTACTAAAGACGCGTTTAAGTGAGGGCCTTTCGGAACCAGAATTTTATGGTGACTTGGTTTACAAATTTAAGAAACTTATAGGAAGGAATGAGTTTTCTTTTCAGTTCAGAAAAATCATGACATGTTACAAGCGTATAGGTTATAACTTGAATGTTATGCGACAGTCTACATGCTTAGTTTTTAACCCAATCACTGTTGATAACTATGCTGCCTTCTTTAATTGCACGCTGGTGGGTCGGGCGTCAGACACTATGGTGGCCCCGACATTAAGCTATTCATTTTAGTTGGTTGGGGTCGAGTCTACTTGTCTGTTGCTTGGCCCACCGGTGTTCAACTGGTGTTTTTCTTTTGCTCCGGGTTTCAGTAAGTTATTCGGCGCCCAGGGATCTCCATCGTCGGGCAGCTTACTGAATATGTTGAGTCCTCGTATTTGATTCATCAGGGTGATTATCATCATGGTTTATTCGTTTGTCCTTGATGAGTCATTGACTAGCTAGACATTCACCACGAGGACCGGAAAACTAACTAAATGTTGTGAACCACTGCAGAAGATGAGGGTGAGGTTGGGCGCCTGTAGTACCGGTTTAAGCCAACCAGTGATTTTATATTACTGATCGTTCCAAGGCGATACTTCTGTTGTGGTTTTAATTGTTTTGTGTTTGGAGTCGAATTTTTGTACTGTTTGAGTCTTCTGTACGTTTTCATATTTTTAGTTTAGTTCGGGTAAATGAGTGGCCGCCTATTGGAGAATAGCTGATCACTCGGCTAACGATATGTTTTCTTGGTATACGTACCTAAGTGTCATTTTAGTTTTTTCCCACCCCTCGGTTTATGGAGTGGGATTACCTTTCTGATTGCGCCATTTCCTGATCATTGCCTAATTGTAGCTTGTTTTACCAAAATTAAGCACATCTGAGAAGCGGTGTGTTTTTCATTGGATATGTGTATAATGGTAATTAAATCAGTGGTTTGAATGATGTATCTAATGACATGGATTGAAACGCAAATATGTATGTGACTTCAAAAGGTACAAGTAGGCAACGATCAGGAAAAGGCGCAATCAGAAAGAGAATCCCTCTCCAAAACCGAGGTGGGAAAAAACTAAATTACCAATCAGGCAATAATACCATGAAAACATATCGTAAGCCGAATGAGCAGCTATTTTTCCATTAGGTGGCTACTCAGTTACCAAAACTTAGCTAAAATATGAAAACAAACATAAGGTGCAAACAGCACAAAAAGTTTTAACACCAAGACATTTATAAAACAATAAGAACCACCACAAAAGTATCGCCTTGGAACGATCAGTAATATAAAATAACTGGCGGGCTTATATCGATTTTACAGGTACCTAACCTCACCCTCAGCTTCTGCAGTGGTTCACAACATTTAGTTAGTTGTTCGGTCCTCGTGGTGAATCTCTAACTAGTCATTGAATCATCAAGGACAAAAAGTAAGTACTGTCATTATCGATGGTGTAATATTAGACCTGTCTCGGCACTGGTACCTTATCTCGCTCTAACGTGTGTGTCGAAGGTGGTAACGTTGTGAGAGTTTATTGAAAGTTTTGTGACAACACTCAACACATCTGATACCCATGTTGCACGTGTTTCGGCTGTATCAGCAGTCACCATGCCAGTGTTTTTTGAACTTCTTTCAATCCCATTTTGACGTTAACTTGGCATTGCCACTGTTTACTTCAGAAATTTTATTCGTTAATTTTCGGAGTGTCGACCCAAAGGAGGATCAAATAAGGCATTGGGTCGCATAATCAATATATCAACCTACCAGACAACAGAATACAGTTTGACATCTTTTCAGTGTTGAGCAGTTGCGCCAAATCAATTTTCAAAGTTTGGCATGTGGTCGTCTTAAACGATGAATGGTCCTCATTTAGACATGCATATGGAAAAATAAAGGCGTGTTTAAAGGATAATTTCGTATTTGAAAAAAGGGAAAAGTTTATTTAAAGACATGACTGGGAACAGCTTTCCACAGACCATCCTGATCCAATTGTTCTAACGTTGGCATTTGTATTGCTTCTGCTTTGGTTGTTTTCGGTTGCGTTTGTTGTCTCTGGATAACCAATGTATATATAAAGAAATGGCAAGATCTGAATATGCCGTTGACTTTTAACAATAACTAAATAGTATAATTAATATATTTGCTATCATTTCACATGTTTGACCTCTCTTAATGACAGGGGTCATGACAAGAATGACGTCATATTTTGAATGAAAATGTCGCTTTATTTCTGCGTTTTGACAAAAATCCTTGCGCAGAATACAACAAGATATTCCATCAGCACATGTAGTTCAAAGATTACTTCATGTTTTCATACACTTCACTTCAACCTTTTTTACCCTACTTGTTTTGACAGGGAAGATAGATTATGACGTTGCATGTGCTTTTCCATTTGCATTTTCGAAGCAAATTGTATAGATGCCTACTTTGTGTTCTTCTAAATTGCTTCTGTGCCAGACAATACAAGTGAAACTGACGAAGCTAAACTAAGTGTCCCAAATGATTCTCGTCTTGAACTTCGCTCCTCCTGTTCTTCTTGTGCGATCTCTTGCTGATCAGATATTTTAGGAATTCCCATAGCTTTTCGATAAAATTCTGGCAATTCAACGCGTTTATGGAAAGGCAAACGAACTGCTTTAGGAACCTTTCCCTTTATGTAATTTGGACTAAGTTGCAAATAGCCATCATTAGGGAAATCAAGACGCTGCAAAGATTCTTGTAGACTTCTGAATCGTGGGTCCTCGATTGACCGTGAGTACCCTGCATTTCCTATCGTTTTCTCTAACGATCCGATCAGTCTATTGGTATCCATGTTTAACGTTTGCTTTGTTGCCTTCGGAGCTCGTATAAGTGTTTTCTCTCTTTTGCGTTTCTTCAGTTGCTGCTTCCAATCCTGGTCTTCATCGATTGGCTTCTGGTCAAGATAAAAGCAAAGTACATTTATAGGAGGAGCTAGCCTTGCATTGATCAGAAATGGATCTATTTCCGGTTCCGGTGTAGGAATCGGCATATGCCTTGTGCCGTAATGAGCAATAAATTCGTCTTTCATGGCTTGATACCTAGACTCCATTATATCGTGCCATTTTGCTCGCCTTGTTTGTAAATGAACAAATGCGTCCTTATTCTTTTCCGCTGTCCATCGTACCATCTTTTTGCGTTCCTCATAATATTTTACTTTCGTGTCCAGCAGATGCTGTTGCGTTGAGTTATCATATAATAAAATCCGACCAAGCTTTGACTTAGGGAGTAATCCTTCGTGTTTCTTTCCATAGTTTGGCTTGATGGCGGGTGGCCTGTGAAGATATGCAGTTTTATTCCATTTCTTGAGAAAGAATGGTGTGTCGTCTATCGGTGGCAACTTTGTCGCCTGCAAAAAATAGAGAAATTCATTTTAAATAGCGCATAAAGTGCCATTGAAGCCACGGATAATAAAGTTGCATCTTCGAATTTCAAAATATTCAGCAAACATGGTGTTGCGCTAAGCTGAAAAGACTAGACATCAGGATAACATGTACGTGTAATATATACCCCCATATACCCCACTTTTATATAGCAAAACTGGGGTATGCGGAGGCATACCTATTTTTCTTATTTTTGCTACCTATTTGAATTGTACCCACAATCTATGTTTTGAGCAAAAATAAGAAAAATATCAAAATTTTTCAGCTGAAAATTTTCAAATTTTAGAGCTCAAAAATATCTGTATATTGCATGGGCAAGTTTTCGTAAATGAGATAAACTGTGTAGTTCAAGATGAGACGCTCATTATTGACCTTTAATATGCTGGATAAAATCTTAACATTTGAGCCGCCTCGCGGGAAAACCAACAATCTGGTTTCCGAACAGGTCTGACACAAACTGGCCTGTACAGTCGCAGAAGCAGGCTAGAGGCTTGAAATTTTAGATTTAAAAAGATGGGAAAGTGTACTATCTGTGTTGCGAAAGCAAAGTCGCTGACCAGCTTCGCAGTTACTGCGAAGCTGATCTGCCTCTTTGTTTTCGCATATCCAGGTTGTTGGTTTTCTCATGAGGCGGCTCATTTTGTTTTTATTATATGGGCTGTAGTGAGACTTGATGAATATATTACATGCATAATGATAAGGACCGAAACGTATGAAACTTGTGCTTAAAATACACCTGTGTGGTGTACCTGGCACATGTGATGTTTTACTTGTCATTCTTAGCGGATGGGTTCTCATCATCAATTCTTCTGTTTAAAATCATTATGGGGTCCCGCCCATAGGGGCCTAGGAGAAATAGATGGGCTGCTAGGCAAAGCTTCTAAACATTTGACCGACCATCTGATTACTGGTTAACCGATCATGTCTGAGCCTGCCCAGGGAAAGCATCCATACATATAAGCCTTATCGGTTCGCTTGGGTGGTTATATTCATGAAGCACGTTTTGAGTGGCATGACATCCTAATGTGTCCCATAAAGTGGAGGTAACGTCCCGACATGAGCATTGCTGTTGACTGGGACCTTAAGCATCAATTCAAACAAAATAAAATCATTATACATTTTTGGACGTATATGCCAAGCGACAATTTCAGTTAAGTTTAAATTGAATTTTCTGTCTTAAAAAATGATTTTTACAAATTATATGTTCAAGAATCAAAAAAAAAAAAAAAAAAAAAAAAAAAAAAAAAAAAAAAGAAAAAAAAAAAAAAAAAAAAAAAAGACTTACCATGCTCACAGAGTAAATGAAGAAACGAAGAAACTAATATAACACCATCTTGTAACTACACAATTCTGATATGCATTACTTTAATATTTGATTGAATACGCTTCATTTGACTGCATGTAAAAAGAAATTCATATTCACAAGGGAGAGATCTGAAGAAAAAAAGTGAAATATACATTCGCTACAGCAGATTTATTGAAAAGAGTCTCAGCAAGCTTATTTACTGTGAATAGACATTCATTAAATAATCTATGTAAGTTTGACGATGCATCGGAATTAATTCATTTCCCACTCGCTAACATAATCACAGGGCAACAGTTAAACTAGATCATACCATCATCTTAGCGTAAAAACAATGTACATGCAACTGCAAAAATAAATTATGCATCTTACTTAAATCTTTACCATCCAAAAGTAGGCAGAAAACGGCATATTCCTTGTCTTAACGCTTTAGAGTCGTATACTTGTATAGTCGTAGATACGTAGAAACTTCAACCAAAATAGTGTATCTCCAAATCCAGTGTCTATGTGCTCAGTTTAAATCTAGCTCGGTGGTATTTTATTTTCTTTTTCTTCAGATACTTAGTCGATCAATTTTGATCATCACCTCAGGTGGTCTAACGGTTTAATCCCCGGTTTATACATGTCGCCTACGGGGGGAGGAGGAAATACTGATAGGCGTATACTGCATTTGGTGTATTCGTGTGACTTATTTTGTTACAAAGTGTGTAGTATAAAATTATATATTTTGAAACTATACAGATGATAAACAAAGTTGACGTGATCGGCTGTCTGCATGCTTAGTTCTTAACCCAATCACTGTTGATTCCTTCTTTAATTGCACGTCGTGGATTGGGCGTCAGACTATGACGTACCTGTCTTAAGTTGCTGCGCTGCTTTTGAGTCATCATAACGTTCATCGTAGTTAATTTGTTTGACCGTGATGATTCATTGACAAGTTGACGATTCACCCTTTTCTCATGTTGTGAACCGCTATAGAAGCTCAGAATGATGTTAGGGATCTGTAAAACTAATTCAAGCCCCCCCCCCCACAAGTTATTTATATTAGTGACCGTTCCAATGCAGTGCTTCTGTTATACTACTTTTGTTTTTGTAATGTTTTATGTCATTTGTATTATGGGCCGTAGGCCAAAATTACTGAATAAATTTATTGTCAAATGTCATTGTTTTGTTTTGGAGTCGATGTACGTGTATATATACATATGTTCTTCGCGCATTTTATGCATGTTTTCTTACTTAAATTTTAAGCTCAGGTACCTGAGTGACCAATTATGGAGAAATAGACACTCACGTGTTTTGCAGATGTTCTCTTTGTATTCATACCTTATTGTCATTTTGATTAATTTCCAACTGTGATTGTAGGGTGGAGCTTTGGTTCTAATTGCATTTTACTATTCTCAAACTTTGAATACGTATTTTCTGTGGTAAAACCAAAGAAGGGGGCAATTTATACCCACCTCCTCCCAAATTTTAACTCTAGCATTTCAAAAGGGTCACTCGATATTATCATAAAACTATCATGAGGTGATATTGACTCATATCAGAGATTAAACAAATCAAGTTTTAGTTCGTTTTACTTATGTATCTATTTTTGTACCTTTTATTTTATTTCCCTTTAGATGCGAACTGGTGCAGTAATAAATCCTAAATAGGAATTGGGATGAGTGTATTGTGGCATTGCTCCTATTTGATACATGTAGATTCAGCGGGGAGGCGGGGGGGGGGTAATATTGAAAAATTTTCACTTATTATTTATTCAACGTATTCGCGCATTTAAAAAGTCCCGCTTTCCAAAGTTTACAGTGGAATTTGTCTTGCTCTCTGACTAAGCCAATAGAATTCGACCTTACAAAATTATCCAATGAGAGCTCAAGTAACATGAGAACTTGGCACGCGCATTTTGACGGAAAAGCAGACGATGGTCTTTTTACTGAACATGATCTGATTTTTTCGTGTTTTTCTTTAAAGCATTCAAGAACAGTCAATATTCCATGGCAATGCTTAGATCAGGGTACGGTCTGCCATTGCAATATCCAGACCAGCATGTTGTCAAAGTAAAGAGGTCGCTGTTAAAACATAAACCTGCTCAGTTTATCAAAGTTTCAAAAACAAAACAACCACAAAATGTCAAAAACATAAATTATTTGGACCTTTCCAGCCAGTGTAGTAAAGTCATTGACTTTGGACAGAGACATGAAAAGAAGGGTAGACCTGGGCACAAGAAAGTAACAAGATCAAAAGTGAAATCCAGTGATAAAAAGAAATCTGGTAATGTAGCCATTGACATTGTAGGTCCTAAATCCTCAATAACCCAAAAGAAGCGCGAGGTCCATTGTCAAACTGAGAGTAGAGTGGGTGGCAAAGAAGTGGTTCTGGAAACTGAAGTAGTTCAGCTGTCAGACATTGAAGGTAGTTTAGAAATTTGCATCTTTTTACAAATCAGTTTTCAGTGTGGTTTGTTTGATTTTTTAGTAGTTGCTTCATGTCACAGTCGATAGCTATGGTCATGTCAGGAAGCTACCTGCATTTTTATGACACTTCTGAACATCATCTAGCTCATTTGCTGATTTAAAACTGCTTGTGACTTATATAATATTGGAAATTCTGACCAAAAACTCGGGACTGTCTGAATCACAATACGCTTTACAAACGTTAGTGATCCGCTCTTTGTAAGTGAGTTAGTATGACACTTGTAATTTCTTGCAATTTGCCAAAAACCTTTGTGTATTGAGGGAAACAGTTTTAGTTTTGAATTAATGCTTTAACTTATTTTTAAAAAAGCATATCTAAAGATAAGGCCTAAAATAAAATTTTGTTTGTTTGCAATTGCCTACCTACCCACTATTTTTCCTCCTACCCAAAAAATTTTATTGGGTTTTCTGGATGAGTTTTTTTTTTTTTTTTTTTTTTAAATGAATCTGCGCTTTGCAGTGCGGCTAAGGGCGATTGAGTAATATAATAAATTTCAGTCAACTTTTAAATGCTCTGTTTAAATTGATTAAAGTTCCTGTTGGACTTGAGCACTGGGTTGCATAATTAGTAAAATTAATTACATTATAACATGTATATTAACCAAAATATATAAGTTGCCTATTTCCACGTGACCAAAAAAAAAAAAAAAAAAAAAATCCGACCTTCAAACCCCGGGTAGGCAATTGCAAACAAACAATTTTTTAAGGATGGCCTAATAGAGCTGATTGGCAGCAGTAAAATGACATGATACACAATAACTTTTAACCTTCTCAAGGGACAAAAAAAAAAAATAAGAAAGATGAATCCTAACAACTGGCATCTTTCAAGCATCTTAATTGATTAATGAGCATTAAAAGCATCCCATTTCATAATCATTATTTTTCTATTTATCAGCAACAACAACAGTTACAGTCTTGGACAAGGAACAATGGGAGAAAAGAAAGAAAAGTATCAGAGCTAAGCTTGTACTTCGAAAAGAACACTTACTTACAAAGGTTACTGTAGTTATTTTGTGTGAAATTTTTTATCTCTAAAAACAGAAATGAATCTTTACAAAGCTATCAATTTACATGCAATCATATAAATACCATAGAGACTCACGCCAAGAGTTTGCAAAAGTGGGCGGGATTTTCCCTATACTTCATGTTGTATTTTTACTAGATGCTAGTAACTGATAAGCCGTAAGTCTTATAGGTATAAATATGTTAACATGTAGGGACAAATTGGTAGAGCTGGGTACCACGAAAAAAAATGTACCGCGGTATATCACGGTTTTCGGTCAAGTACCGTGGTATGTATCGCGGTGTACCGGAAGCTATATATACTGAACAAAAAAAGAAACGCAACAATTACATTTCACTAAATTTTGAGCCAACTTTGATACAATCAGAAATCCAGGGATTCAGTTTGGCGTCGGCCCTCGGACATAGTCCGGAACAAATTCTAGATGTCCGGGAGCAAGCTGGTCAGGTCGGACATTTTGTCCGAGAGCATTTTCGTCAATGCACCGTTTTTAATCTGTTAGATTATCGCTGATTGGTCAGAATTTCCAGCGGGTGTCTTCCCTAGACTGGTATTATTTTTTTACCTGCTCAAATCTCGTACAGACAGAGATAATATGACAAGCTCATGACACAGTCAAATGCTTCTTTAACGCTGCTTTTCATTGGTTGTCAGATAGAGAATGGGCTTGCGTATTGACTACTTTCTGTTTCGCCGTTGCAAACAGTCGGCCATTTCAAGGCCCATTTCTTTCAATTTTGTTTTACTTTGTCTGTAAATTGTATGGCTGATCAATTTGGTGGCTGACTCAAAGGTTCTTAGTGTCAAAAAACGATCCAAATTGCACCCAAAAAGATCGTTCAGGCATGTACAGTAGACCAGCTGATTCTGAAAAAGTTGGGAGAGTGGGTCGTGACCTAAAATACTTCGTTTGAATGTGCAAAGTACATTATAACCTTCTATTAGCCGCTATTTTAGCATTCAATAGACCTGTAATTGTGTAACCTTGCAAAATCGCTGCTTCAAATGCTTTTTCCAGGCTTAAATATCCAAATTTGCTCACATTTTCTCTGCAAATTTATGTGAAATATCCCGTACGAAAAATACTACAATACTTTAGCTATACTATTGCTATACTTCAACAAGATTCTTGCTAAAATTTGATTTTATAGCAATATTACAACAATACTAAAATATTGCAATAATAAGAGTAAAAATATTGTAATAATTTGAATAAAAGTTTAGCCAGAAATTGGGAGAAAAACTTAGTAACCACTGAAAATATTGCCATAAAACAGAGAAAAAAAGTGCTGAATAATAACTTCCTGTTGCATCATAGTTTTGGAGGTTAACCTGAGTTTAAAACACAGTAACTACACATGCTGTTTAAATCTGTTTAAGGACTGCAGAGAAATGTGCACAAAGTTAAAAACCCTTTTTCTACCATTTGACGAAATAGTAAACATTATTTTGCATGAAATGGATATAATTATAAAGGTTAGTGTGTTTTATGCATGTTTCTTAAAAAGCAATTTCAATTAACAATTTCAAGTTTTATATATTAATTTAATGTTTAAAATACCCCACCCACCTACCCTGGCAAACAAATTTAAAATTTCAGAGTTTTTGGAGTTGGCCACCAATTTTATTAAACAAATTGGTTTGGGCTGGTCATCTTTAGTTCAGATGTTGCTTTGGACACTTATCTGTCCTAAATTAGCATGCTTCATGTTCTTTTACATCTCTTCTTCTATATGCTATGAAGTGTGTTGAAAATTTGAAAATGAATGTCAAGGTCTTTGTGTGAGTATCAATATATGTATATGAGCAAATTATAGCAATATATTTTGTAAAAATATTGCAATATTTTTTGATAAAATATTGCTAAACTTTTTGAAAAAATATTGCAATAATTTGAGCACTAATTATGGCAAAAATTTATAGCAAGAATCCTGGCAATATTTCAGCTAGAATTATTGCAATATTTTTTGACAAGATTCTTGCTAATTTAAATATTTTACCTAAGATTATAGCTGAAGTATTGTTGTCATTATAGCTTGAAAAAGAAAATTTCCTGCCAAGAATCTTGCTTTAATTTACAGCTAAAGTATTGTTGTAGTATTGCTGTACATTTTCGTACAGGATTACACAATGTTGTTGTTGTATATTGATATTCTGCCAGTCGTGACACACCTCCAACTGGACTTTTCTCCTTAGAGACTTATTTACAGGGGAAATATGGTGCTTTTCTCATCAATCTATTTACTCATCAATCTATTTAGTAGTAAATTACTATCACAGATGTAGACACAACACCAACCATACCCCACAAGGCCATACCCCCACCCCACCCCCACAATTTTTTTTTTTTTTCATCATTCTTAGTTTACCAAACTCAAATTACTTCTGATCAAGCTTGGAGTTCATGGTGATAATGATAATTTAATACTAAGTTCCCTATCAACTCTATTGTAACAAAGTGTTTCCACCCCCTCTCCCCCCCCCCCCCCCCCCCAAAAAAAAAGTATTTTTCTTTTGTCCGGAAGAAATGAAAAATGTCCGACTGAAATGGATGGCGTCCGGCCAAAGTGGCCGGACAGAAATTTAGTCCAGCATAATCACTGAAATCCTTGCATTTTCTACTACTGCATTAGATATCAGACTTTCGAATGCAAGAAACCGATTTTCATTTTGATGCATATTTACGGAGTTATTCAATGCCGACCATGAGCATGCTGAAAGTGGAAAACCACACAGTGCGCATGCGCGAACATTAAAATAATGGTACGATTTAAATCCGCTTTAAACCCACATTCAAAATCACAATGTACCACTCAGCAGATAACTCACACGTTAAAGAAATAAAATGAATAAAATTGAAATTATCCCCCTTTCAATAAAACATATAGGGATTTTGATGGTTTTAATCACGAGCTGGTGTGTCGTTGAACTTTATTTCTTTTTCTTGAATTTTAATTAGGGAGCAGCTGACATTGTTTGTTGGTGATTTGGTGTTTCAAAAGTGTGCGCATGCGCAGAGCAGATTTGTCACAATTTGCATTATTTAAGACAACACAAATTTCTCATTCAATTTTTATCGAAATGAAAATCAGTTTTTTGCATGATATACCCTAATATCCCATGAGTGCGAATTATACAGCAACAGACCTGAAATTATCAACGTTTTTCCCTTAAACTCGAAAATCCTCAGTGGCCTATTGTTGCGTTTCTTCTTTTGTTCAGTATATATAAACTATTTGGGCCTTCTGGTGCAGCACATTAAATGTGTGGGGGTTAGGCAATTCAATTATTTTTCTTCCATTACCAAAATCAGCCTTAAAAAGATAGATTTAACACTGCCTATTAGGACATAAAGTGTAGGACTGTTTTAGGGGCTGGGCATATCAGTTGTCATGAGTCTGTGTACATGTTGTAATCAAATGATTGATTAAACTATATCTCTGGCCACCAGTAAATTGAACTGGCTTTTACAGATGTTTGTAGGGCTGAGTATCGCCCACTAAAACCGCATCGCGATATATCGCGGTACGGGAAATGCATATCGCAATGCGTATTGAATATATCGTACAAACAGGAAAGTCAATTTTCAATTTCTTATCGAAGCCAAAATTTGTTGCACTAGAATGGGAATCAATTTTACAACATTTGTAGTACATCTATGACTGATATTATTGTAAACAACATGCAAAATTTTTATGCGAGGTCAGGTTGTTTTAAAGTGCCGAAATAGATGTATGTTCCAAAAATAACCACATAATTGACAGCTCAACAGGGGAGGCAAATACGCACATGTATTGGACTGGTTTCACGCTAATTACCTGTAAAAATTCGATAGCAGGACCGATTGTAAATACACAGTCTGTGGTTGTACTGATTATTGTCTACGCGCCAGCGCGTAGACTACTCTAAGGTTTGAGATTGACCTACTTACAAGACAACTCATACACCTCTCTACAACTGCAACTGCACGTTTGAGTCTAGTGGCTTGACCATCGTGTTAGTAGGATTCCGGGTCGTTTCTCCAAGGACCGTGTAAACACCCCAAAACACCCATGCAAACCTCCCTTTGGTTGGTAACATTTGTACCAATGGTGCAGTAGGTACCATAAATTGGGGCAAATTGTTAAATTCGTGGAACTGGTGCATGAATTTATTCTATCTAAGCAACAACGGAATGAAATGATTCAACCAACGGTATTGTGACGCTATATGGTCAGGTATGAAAGCTTTGACCGCACCCCACCTGCCGTGTAGCCAATTACATTCTATCCAAGCCACAACGGAATGAAATGAACCGACAGTATCGATTGTCAGGTATGAATGCTTTCACCGCACAGCGTCTTATTTCTGTTCAGTCAAATGCACCACGATGAAATGGGAGTACGGTCAGATTCTTTGACATTCTAGTTTATATATGCGAAGCGTAGACCAAGCTTTTTGTTAAAGCTTATACTTGTATATATATGTCTGGTGTGGTTGCTAGTCTTAGCTGGGGTGTCGTGACCACGAGAGCATGTACCCTCGATCTTTAAAAGCAAGTCGGCAAATCGAACAGTGCCACTTGCCAGCCTCGTCTTGCGTATACCAGTCGAAGCTGTTCTGGGAAACTTCTTTCGTAAATTTCTTACTATCTCTTCATACGGCATACACCCTCAACTGAGTGTTACGTACTAGGCGGCCCTGACTCCGATGCATTTTCCGCCTTACGCTTTAATACTTCCCGGTTTGATCAACCAGCTTTCCATTTTGGAAGTTGATTTGGTAAAGTTTCATAGTTTTGGTACGAATTCAGGCCCAAATTGAGTAATTATTGTTTGGTAAAAAGACAATTAAAATAATGATCGGCGATGAGCAAAACAAAAGTAAAGTCTTTCGCGACTCACCGGAATAATTAAGGAATGATTAGTTAATCCGTTTGTTAATCATCCATGTTTTTCGCATATAAAATGCGTCTTCCAACTTTCAAAGAAGACGCCGACAAACTTCAATCAGTACACACGTATCAGTTTCACTTTACACAACCTAATTATAGAAAATATTTTCTGTCGTAGTTCGTATTAAAACGCTATCGATCATTGGACGAAAACCAAAATCTGATGCAGAATAGGCGGAGCTAATAAGTGCGCGTGTCAAAGTTGTAAAACATCACTGTACCGTAATCATGATAATTGGACATAATTAGGCCAAACTCGTGTCGATTGATGTTCGACACCTTTTGTTCACGGATTATTGATGCGTGATAATTTGACTAGGTGTCATTATTGATAGGCAGTGGCTAGGGATACGGTACCGTATCTTTAGCCTGTGTGCTAGGGATACGGTACCGTATCCCTAGCCTGGCGGCTAGCGATACGGTACCGTATCTGTAGCCTATATATCGGAAATGGCTAAAGGTACGGTATAGATTAAAAATCGATAATATTATATTTTCAGGTGAGTTTTAAGTTGAATCATTGCAAGTATCCTAAATGGCTAAAGGTACGGAAGACTAGAGACACAGACTTAAGAAAATAATGTTAATGTATACAGTTGAGAGATTTCAGTTTTATTTCTAACCCCATGGAACGAAATTTTCAATTGTGTGTTTGTGCAATATCACCATTATCTACAATTATTTGACCGACATCAAAGGATATAAAGCCAACTCGCAGTATGAAAAATTCTAACGATGCGTGAAGATAATAACAAGATAATATTAGCCTCAATTACTTGCCTAGCCATCAATACGATGTCCGCGCCTCAATGTGCGAACAACAAACAAAACAGTAATGAAGTGTTGATTTATTTTGTCCTACCACTAAGCCCCTGAAGTAAGACATTGGCATTGTTTAATTTGCCAATTATTATTCAGTAAATGCTTTTAACTTTTGTTATGGTTAAGTAAGTAACTGCAATATATAAGCTATTACTCAATTCAATCGCCGTACAATTTTAAAACATGCATGCAAATCTTGATTCATACCGTCAGAATGGCTCGTATACTTCACATCGGGCAAAAAGTTGAAAACTTTCAAGTATTTAGAAGTGCTATTGAGCGCTATCAAAATGTCGAAAGCGTTCGGATCTATAAGAGAGAGAGAGAGAGAGAGAGGTGTAGAAAAGGCTCAAGTGCGTATTTCGTATAAGTTGAACGAAAGACTAAAAATACTATGAGGTTACATTCAGGTGTATTCACGGCGGCAAGAACTATCTTATCTTATCTTATCTTATCTTATCTTATCTTATCTTATCTATCTATCTATCTATCTATCTATCTATCTATCTATCTATCTATCTATCTATCTACTTGAGTTACATATAAAACATGTTTTTATCAAAGCGCTGCAGATAAAGACACGGCGTAAATTTGAATTGCGGCTCTCCACATTAGTGCATTTACTTGAAAATTTAAAACAAAGTAATTTGACATTTTCTAAGACTTGCGCTTTCTAAGTTAGAATTTGCAGTTGAAAAAATGTCTATCAAAGAACTCTTTCCGTGGTTTATGATATATAATTTTACGCTTGGTTTACACCTTTTCTTGTTCTCGTGATTGTTCTTTATGCGCTTATTTTAAGTTGGAAAACATGTTGTGATACTATGGCAATTACTGTTTAACGTAAGATGTCGATCCATTTTTTTTTCTTTTTGCGTCGAAATGATTGAGATGCATGTATGCTCCTTTATGTAAGGAGCTTTTTTTATTAAAAAAACTGATACTCCAAAAATATGTTTGAAAAACATGCAAACCGCCTTTGTCTCTTACGTTTTTTAGTTGTTATACATAATTTCCCTAGCAATTAAAACAATTAACGCTACTACTGTTAAGATTATTGTGCATGTGTAGAGCTTGCCCAACCATGAAACTGTGAGAAAAGTAAGACACCCGTAAATGTTTATTTTTATGATTCATTAGGAAACTTGCAATGCTTCAACGTAAAACTCATCTGAAAATATTATATTATCGATTTTTGATCGATTTTTGATCTATACCGTACCTTTAGCCATTTCCGATATATAGGCTACAGATACGGTACCGTATCTCTAGCCGCCAGGCTAGGGATACGGTACCGTATCCCTAGCCCAAAGGCCAAAGATACGGTACCGTATCCCTAGCCACTGCCTTATTGATAACGGATTAACGGCAACTCGCTACTGAATTACCGTAAGTACTCCCCCCAAAAAAACACACACAAAAAAAGGACTTCGCCCAACGGCTCATCGTGAGCGACACCCGGCGACTGAAACTTCGCCCGCCGGTCCACCGGGAGCGAAGTGCCGACGGAAAAAGCGACTTAGTCGCCCCAGTCGCCCCCTAGGTTGTTCCCTGGACTACTCGTTTGGATTATTTTGGGTGTTAGTATAAAACCCGGACTGTGTTACGATATACCGGAATCCTTGTATGGGCGTACCGGTATACCGTACCGCGAGCACCGTACCGCAGTATACCGATATATCGGTATATCGTTACACCCCTAGATGTTTGGTTGATAAACATACTCAACACTTAGCGACACACCACAGCTTGAGCTTACAGATATGTAACATTAACATATGTAACATTAACATATGTAACATTAACATATGTACATGTATATTTTTTCTAAGTCATTTCAAGCATCTCTGAATTTTTTGGACTTTGGATAATTTAATTTAGAATGAAAACACCATAGCCAACATTTTGGTGGAGGAAGGGCAATTGAAAATTGTTCTCTGTAGATGTTTTAATATAAGATCTTGATCAAATTAATCATTTAAGGATCAAATATGGAAATATTAGCAATTTATTTAGCAAACAGCCTCACAATGGAGACTGCCTATATGTACCATAAAAACCGGTACAGTGAAAAAGTACCACGGTACGTACCAAAACAAAAGAGAACCACGGTATACCGATTTTACCGCCCACCTCTACAAATTGGTACCCTGGCTTCTATACATTCTGCAATATCTAATGTTGATATTTACATTATCATGTGAACAGTAAACAGTGTTAGAAATAAAACCCAGGAAACAACTTGACCGGAGGACAATCTGACATTAATCTGAACTTGCCCCCTAGCAAATGTCTTCTAGTTTTTACTATATTTATATTATTACTGCTTATCTTCAAAGATAGGATTCCATTTTCATTGTTGTGAATTTGTACTTTAGCTCCACTAAGAATTAACATCAGGTCAAAAACTTGGAGAATTCAGGGATAAATTAATTTTGGAAGGGGCCATGGGCAAAAATGCCCTTTGATGTTCAAAATGGCCCATCATTTGGATGGCATGGGCCATTTTCATAATGTAATGAGATAGGGGATAATGTTTCTGAAGTAGACATGGGAGTTTTTCTCAAAATAGCCCCTTCCTTTTTTGAGCCAACAATATCCCCGAGTAATTTCAAGTTGTCCTTGGGACATCATTCCAGTACAGTCAGGTTGCCCTCAACAAATTTAACCTGTGACGGGCAAGGGGGCAACTGCTCATTTCTAACCCTGAGTAAATAACAGAATGGAACTGAGCAGTTGCTTTAATTCTAAACTTACAGTTTATGCAACTTTGTTTACTTTTCTGAATCTCTTACACAGGATGAAGAACAGGATATTCACATGAGAGCTGATGTGTATGCTATTACTACAGTCCCTGATTCTGCGTACTATGTACTACCAGAGCATGATTGCCTGCCTCGCCCCCCAATGCCCATGGAAGAAATCACAATTAATACATCATATCCAGCAGTGAGGAAAAAACGAAGAAGAAATTATGGCAGTACCAACTGCTATATCCAGTACCATAATGAAGAGGATGTTTATGATAATACCAGGATGCTACCCATAGGTATGATTTATTCAATATTTTTTCTAGTAAAAATGACATCTATATGAATGTTTACTTCGATTCCCCTTCGCACCCCCCCCCCCCCCAAAAAAAAAAAAAACAAAAAAAAAACACTCATGTCCCTTGAGGCCATCTTGCTTGCAAATTCCTGCCTTGAGATAAAAAATACATATTCAAAACTTGGCAAATCCTGAAAAGGCATGAAAACAAGTGTCTAATAGGTGTTTTACCCATGAAGGTGATGACAAGTAACACTCTAGTTATTTAATCTTAAACGTTTGGTGTACATCTTTCAATGATGGAAACCATGGGTGAAATTTTACTTTTTTTTCATATCGAGTCCTTTACAGCGACTTTATATATTACAGGTTCTCGTCTGATCAAGCCACCAAACAAGCTGGTTGAGTTGGTAGCACAGGCTGTTGATGGTAGCCCAGATGGATTACTGCAGGTTCAACAGATATACACATACTTACAGTAAGCTTTCACTTCTTTACTGGCTTCTTTAATGCAGATATAAACTTGTGCCAGCTTTACACTGAAAAAGCTTCGAAAATACAAGTCACATGTATGATTAATGCTTCAACAAGTTATACCATTTTCTGCATTTAGTAAGATTTGCTTGTCTTCTTAGAAGTTTTATTTAACATAAAAAAATGCAGAAGGAATCATAGTTCTATTTTAATCTTTGTCGGACATAAAAACTACATTTCGTAACTCACTACCCATAATGGCTTTTAATTCAAAAAGGTTACCTTTTATTATTTCCAGAAACAGATATCCTTACTTCAGGTACATGGAGAGAGGAGCAATTAATAGCTGGAGGGTAATTAAAATAATTTTAACACGAATAACCATAGCCATTTAGCTATAATCTTAAATTAACATCCGGAGCAACGTTGTACTTTATAATGTTAATATTGTCTTTCTGCTCATGAACTTTCATAATAATAAGTGTATCAGTCTCCTAAGAAATTGCTTGACTAACTGCCAAAATTTTGCTTTATTTTTACTTTGCTGACAAGAGATAGCACGATTGTAGAAAAATATGCATCATGGCAATGTATGCACACATTCAATATTAATGGGATAAAACATGATTTTCCGTTCATTAATGTTAATGAATGACAAAATCGTTTTTGATTCCTATTATTGCATTTATAAATTCTGCACAAACGAAAAAAAATAAAGGCATACTATATTTTACTATTCCATTTCAGAGTTCAATACGACATGCCCTGTATCAGAAGTGGTTTCGTAAGATCCGGTTTGATCTGAACTATATCAGCTGTAAGGGATGTTACTGGGCCATCAACCACAAGAGCAGCCCTAGGGAATGGACAATGCCACCACATCAGTGTGAACAAATTGGTACAGTGCTCTGACATTAGAATTGATTTTTTTTTGCACAAAAACAAGTTATCATTCTAAATGAATTGAGCACCAAATTGAGATATTTTTTCAAATGATGCAAGGCAATGTGGAATGTAGTATTGTTTGGGTCTACACTGTCAGCTTTAAACTGTCTATTCAAAAAGCTACCATACAAAACTGGGTCCGGATTCCGGTACCAAATTTTTTCCCAATTGGCTGAAAAAATTCCCAATTGACCTGGAACCTTCCCAGTTAGCAGAAAAATCCCAATTTCAGGGATAATTTTGGAAGGGGCCATGGGCAAAATTGCCCTTTAATTTTCAAAATGGCCCCTTTATTTTGAAATGATGGGCCGGTTTTATAATGTAAGGAGATAGGCGATAATGATTCTAGATGAGCATTTTCTGCAAAATGGCTCCTTACATTTTCAAGCCAACAATATCCCTGCAATTTAAAAGGTAAACTTTCCCAATTTTGCTATTTTTTCCCAAAATCATTGTATTTTTAGCTCACCTGAGCCGTTACCCAGCAGTCACCTGACGTCTGTTTGACGTCAGATATTGGTTATATTTTGGTCGCGACGTCATATAAGTGATATAACCAATTTCCAACGTCTATCAGACGTCATTTCCTGACGTCTTTTGGACGTCTGGATTGGACGTTGTTTTGACGTCAAACTAGTTCGTCAGTTAGACGTCATAATCAAGACGTGATTTAGACCTTGTGTTTTTCATACTTCTGACCATGTGTGGTGTGCAAATTAATGAAACTTCACTTTGGGTAAAAATCAGATCATTCGTTTCGTGTGTTTCTTTCTTTCTTTTTTTTTTCTATGTTAATTCCAGCAGTTATTTGACGTCTGTTGGACGTCAGATTGACGTCAGACTCCAACGTCATAATAACGTTGGAGTTAGGTTGATTTTGAAAGTTTGTTTGTTGTCAAAACTAGACGTCAATCTGACGTGCTAAAGCCAACGTCGGTTTAACGTCTGAAAGCTGACGTCAATCTGACGTCCTAAAAACGACGTTTGAATTCATGTCATATAAATAGTTTAAGGCAGGGCTGGGGTCGATTACATTGCAATGTAATCGATTAAATTACAGATTACTTTGTCCAAAAATTGTAATCGATTACAACTGATTACTTTAGATTTTGAATGTAATCGATTAAATTACAATTACTTTGACAATGTAATCAGATTACTTTTGATTACTTTGGTAAGATGACAATTAACATCTTTTCTAATCTGGTTTCTTTAATACAAGTAGCTGTTTGTCTTTCACTGGTTTTTTAGGTGGAATCAAAAGCAATTCACTAAAAGTATCATTTGAATTAAATTCTATGAGATTATCATATCCTTTTCCTTGAAGCCGAACCAGACATGATTCGGTGAACCAGACATTGATATTAAACCAAGGTCCCATCACCATGACCTTATTTGATGGATAAACCATCACACAACATACGAGAAGCCTCCGTGGTGCCATGGTTATGTCACTCGCCTTGTAAACCAGGGGGCGCAGATTCGATCCCGGGCTTCTCCAGTCCGTCGGATGGGACTATAAACCGAGGTCCCGTCTCCATATGACCTTAGCTGTTGGTGGGACTTTAAACCCCAATCAACCATCGAGGTCCCTTCTCCATATGACCTTAGCTGTTGGTGGGACGTTAAACTCCAATCAACTAACCAATCAACAAAACATACTATTCAACAAAATATTCAATAAATTAATAAGTTTTGTCTTTGAGTTTTTGTTATTCAAGCAGGCAAGTATGATTGCTTAATTCATGAAAGTCCTGCAAAATATAAACCTGCATTCATGAAAGTCCTGCAAAATATAAACCTGCATCTAATGATTTTTTTTTCAGTCAGAAGGAAGACCTTTCATGAGTAAAACAATAAGCAGTGACCGGGAACAGACACAATAATAAACATGCCCTGATCCTTGAAAACCAAACTGAAGAAGCTAAAATTTTGGTAACTTCACTAACTTAATGATCTTTTAAATTGGTTAAACTAGCATGCCCCATTTGTAAAGAAAATATAGTTGAAATGACTATTAATGCATATCTTGATTGTTCACAGTTTGTACAGGTGTAGTCACAGGTAAATCTCAAATTTGTTTGACTCAAATGTATAATCAAATTAATTCAACAAAAGAAATTGTTCACACCCTGAACAACATTTGTTTTCAATAGACCAACAAACCAATTAAAGTGACACGGCCATATAGCCTGTGGTGCACTAGACTGAGCTTTAGAAGAATCACTAAGTTGTAGGCTGTTGAAATGCTTGGATATTGCTGCCTGTGATTGCTGTAATATGATTTGTAGCTTAGACTGTTAGATAATATGAATTTTTAGGGAATATACAATTTCCATATCAGACTGCAAAAGGCATCAAAATGTATATCAAATAAGTTTCATTTTTAACTGTAAATTACAATAACATCTTTTGCCTGTGCAATTGCAAACAAGAAAGACCAGTTTCATGAATTATGTTGTTTTTGGGAGTAGGGGTGGATTTTGTCCATATGAATTCATGTATACCATTGATGCACATTAACATTTAACATAAAACCAGCCAAAGTTTATCTAATTGTAATCAGATGTAATCAGAATGTAATCATGATTACAAGCCATTTTTCCAATGTAATTGATTAAATTAAATTACTTGTAATCAGAAAAATGGTTGATTACTGATTACAACTGATTACTTCAAAATCTGTAATCGATTACAGCTGATTACGATTACTGATTACGATTACCCCAGCCCTGGTTTAAGGTGTATATTTTTTCGCATTTTTGAATAACAGTGGATTCAGAAGAGCAGTGATGCACTTTTGATAGTCCCTTTCACTCCTTTGACGGAGTTTTTCAGAACATACAAAATGTTAAAGATATTAATTCAGCCTGATGTTGCTGGTACATCTTATTTAAGCAAAATTTTATTGCTTTATGGTGCTAAAACCAATAAGACATAAGTGTGAGAAATAAGATTATTCTGAACAATGGTGAAATAAATATTAAAATATACAAATTTTATTTTCATCTTAATTGAAAGTTTGATCAGTACCTTAATTAATTTTTTAGCCTATAGGGTATTTACGCACCCCTTTTTCATTCAATTGCGTATCTGGAATTTTAATTTAGTAAGTTCAATTCTGTTACGCACTCTATTTTCAATCAATTGGGTAAAATGGAAAACAATTTGGTAAAAATGATGTTCGAGGTGTACTTTCCTTATTTTCTTCTACTTTTGCTTTTGCATAGCATAAAATAAAAGGGAAACATTGATTGGTTGAGAGAATTAACTAAAATCGCAGTCAACCAACGAAAAAACAGAAAAGAAATGGCTTCCAGTCGATCGATTTGCACATGTCCAATGACATTTTTGTTTAATGTAGACGGCGTAAGCCGTTGTGCGGCGCATACCGATAAAAACCGGTACGTAATTGATTTTTCCGGTATTGCGTATCGGCGATTTCTTTTGCGTTTTCTTACGCTACCAGATCGTTATTAATTGCGTTTTTTCATATTTTAATTGGGTAATTACGCAAATACGCAGCCTAATTAAGGTACTGGTTTGATAATTTAGTGAAAGACTTTATTTTGATTAATAGATAATCATTTTTTTTCTACATTAATTAAGCATGAGGGCGAAATATGGGATTTCCCATACGAGACTCAGATATGACTTTTAAGTGGCAAGGTTGAAATTATTATTTGAATTTGATATTATATAGAGGATCTTACACGAGTGGTCATTTCATATAAAATTTATTAAACGAACCTTCAGCGAGTTTAATAAATTTCATATGAAATGACCACGAGTGTAAGATTCGTTTTATTATATGACTTCTAAAATAGGATTTTATCGCCTTCGAAGTGGACATATTTTCAATGAAAATTTACATTGTTGTTACGGACGTCGTCAATGACGTTACGTATTCCCGCAAAAGTGTTATTACACGTGTAGTCATACGATTTTTATGACATGACGTTATCCACTGGAAAACAGCGACGTCACAGGGATTTTCCTACCTTTTCAAAACAGGGACCCGGGACCAATGATTTTGGGAAAAATAATACGTATATCAGTCAAATTGGGAAAATGGATACAAAACAGAACAGGGGATATTATGCATATTTGGTGTTAATTTGAGGATATTTCTTCAAAAAAAATATTTTGAGGGTATGATCTACCTATCCACAACAAATGAACAAGGATTTATGTATTATTTTGGGATTTTTTACCTAAACATTGGGAAAATTCACACATTTTTCAGTTGGGAAAGGGGCCCGTAATGGGCCCCAAAATCAGCCCAGGAAAATCCCTGCGTCATATGATAATACATAATATGTGTAAGAAATTATGTCAGTTTAAGGGCAGCTAACACTGTCGACATATATGTAAAAACATGTCCCCAGCAGGCATCTGACGTCAGCTTGACGTCGGATATTGGTTGTATTTTGGTCACGACGTCATACAACCAATAACCAACGTCCACCTGACGTCCAGTCCTGACGTCAGTGGACGTATTGATATGACGTCGAAATGACGCCGGATTCAAACGTAAGTCTAACGTCATATGTCGACAGAGTTAGCTGCCCTTGAACTGACATAATTTCTTGCGCAAAAGTAACAACATCAAATTCAAATAATAATTTCAACATAGCCACTTTTAAAAAAGCCATATCTAGGTCTCGTATCGGAAATCACCATGCTTAATTAATTTAGAAAAAAATAATTATTTGTTAATCAAAATAAAGTCTTTCACAAAATTATTAAACCTTCTATTAAGACGAAAATGAAATTTGTATATTTTAATACTTATTTCACCATTTTAAATTATTGATTGTTCACAATAGTCTTATTATTTACACTAATGTCTTATTTGTTTTAGCACCATATAGCAATAAAATTTGACATGAATAAGATATACCAACATCAGAGTGATTTAACACCTTAAACATTTTGTATATCCCGAATAACTCTATCAAAGGAGTGAAAGGGAATAACAATAGTGCATCACCGCACTACTGAATCCACTTCAGGATTTCAGAATGTTAATTAAACTGCGAACAAACATTCACGATATCGGTTTTAGCACGTCAGATTGACGTCTGTCTTTGACGTCAAACAAACTTTCAAAATCAACCTAACCCCAATGTCATTATGATGTCACATTTGAGACATCAAACCAACGTTGCTTTTCTGACGTCAGAATGACGTCTGTTTTTGACGTCAGAATGACGTCTGTTTTTGACGTCAAACAAACTTTCAAAATCAACCTAAATCCAACGTCATTATGACGTCGGAGTCTGACGTCAATCTGACGTCCAACTGACGTCAAATGTCTGCTGGGTAGGCTCACAAGGTGAGCTTATAGGATGGCCATGATCCGGCGTCCGTCCGTCCGTCGTCCGTCCACAATTTCAAAGATCTTCTCCTCTGAAACCGCTTGGCCAATCAAAGCCAAATTTTATATGAAGCGTCTATAGGAAGGGGAAACCAATGTATATATAAATAATCCAGGTCACATGACCAAGATGGCCGCCATGCCCATATATGGTAAAAACCTTTAAAAATCTTCTTCTCCAGAACCCAAAGGCCTAGGATCTTGAAACTTGGCATGAAGCATAAGGGACTCAAGGTCCACAATGTATATATAAATCATGACCCTGTGATGACCTTGACCTATTTTACGGCAAGGTCAGCATAGGTTGCCAATGCATTTGAATGGGGAAAACTTTTAAAATGTCATTTTAAGGGAAAGCCTTGCAGGAAATGGGCAGTAGGACTGAATATTAATGATTCTGAAAATAAAAATGGACCTCAGGGGCTCATATGCCCCCACCCAGGGGCAATATACATGTATATCTCCATAATATTCAAACATCTTCTCCTCTGAAACCCTTTGGCCAATCAGAGCCAAATTTTATGTGAAGCATCTATAGGATAGGGTAACCAATGTATATATAAATAATCCAGGTCACATGACCAAGATGGCCACCATGCCTATATATGGTAAAAACCCCAGGAGCTCATATACCCCCACCCTGGGGCAGTATACATATATATTTCCATAGTATTCAAACATCCACTTGGCCAATCAAAGCCAAATTTTATGTGAAGCATCTATAGGATGGGGTAACCAATGTGTATATAAATAATCCAGGTCACATGACCAAGATGGCTGCCATGCCCATATATGGTAAAAACCCTTTGAAAATCTCCGGAACCGGTGGATTGATTTCAAAGAAACTTGGCATGAAGCATTGATGGCTAAAGTACTACAATGTATATATAAGTCATGACCCTGTGGTGACCTTGACCTATTTGATGACAAGGTCAACATAGATTGCCAATGCATTTGAATGGGGAAAACTGTTAACATGTCATTTAAAGGGAATAAATAAAACAGAAATTGGCAAATGGACAGAATATTGATTATTCTGAAAACAAATGGCCCAAGGGCTTCATCTACCCCTGCACTGGGGCTAAATACCATAATATTCAAACATGTTTATTGGCATATGTAGCAGATCTCAGGTGAGCGTTTACAGGACCATTGGTCCTCTGGTTTCCCAAAATCATACAATTTTTTCCCAATTTCATTGGTACCAAAAATTTCCCAAAAAGGTCAGAAAAAGCCCTGGCTACATATATCATATTTGTACATATATCATGTATTGTATACCACAAATCAAAATTAAGGATGAAATTTTAGGTCCAAATCTTTACCACCATGCAAATACCAGCTTTAATAGCAATTCACAAGTTTCAGACATCTCAAAGTCAGTTGTCAAAGACAAGAAATTGACGGGCCAATACAGTCATCCAGGTGCAGTGATTTTTTTCACCATTCATTTTGGGAACCGTACCAGTACCGGTTCAATTGGGAAAAATAGCCAAATTTTACCGTCAATTGGGAAAATCAGCGACATTTATATAAAAGCCAGTAAAAATGATAAACATATCATCATATGTGTTATTGTGATTTGTTTTCTAAAAGTAAACAACATATGGCTGGCATGCATGAAAGTTAGCATTATTCATTTTCATAAGTATCGGATTGATTGACTAATTGAAGCTTTTGACAGTACATATATAAATTTTGGTTGCAGATATGAGCCTGAGAGGGAATTTTTCTCAAATTGGGAATTTTGAACCATGCATTTGGGAAAAAAAGATACTTTTTGCCATTGGGAATGACTCCTAAAACCGGAGTCGGTTTTATAGCGAAAAAGAATCACTGTCCAGGTGCAATTTAAATCTATAAAAAAACAACAACAAAAAAAAAAAAATTCTTTAAGATAGCCAAAAGCTGTCACAATCACCTTGGTCTGCTTCATTATTTTCAAACAACCAATTATTTTTTTGAAAAGGAAAATCAACATCTGCCAGTTCCATCTTACTGTGTCCAATCAGAGAGACATTTATAAGGTGATGATGTACATTTCAATTTTCAAGGTTGATACAAATTTTGGACAGGAAATGTCAATTTCATCTTTTTGAAAAGTAGATTAGAGATGCTTGAAACACCTGGATTGCTATAATAATAAAGCTGCTATTTGCATGGTTGTAATTGGTCTGTCATATTTTGGCCTTTATTGTTCTGAAAATTTATAAAACTTGGACTCGTATTGAAAAGGGTCATCAGTGTTAGCCATCCCATCCGCTCTATGGTTTGAATTTGCATTTCTGCCAATAGCAGCCAAGTTTTGTAGAACCAAATGTAAAACTTTGTAGGGAGAGAAGAACAATAATTTGGGTTCCGACCAGGTATGACACAAACCAGGCTGTACAGTCACAGAAGAAGGTTAGAGGCTGGAAATTTTGGATTTAGAATTTAAGTAGAGGAATTGTACTATCTATGCAGCGAAAACAAAGGCGCTGAACAGCTTCGCAGTTGCTGTGAAGCTGATCTGCGCCTTTGTTTTCACCTATGCAGATAGTACAATTCTGACAATGCAGATAGCTGATTTTCCCATGCGGCCACTCAAATGTACAATTTTGCAGGGAGAGAAGAACATGTGTTACTTGACAGCCTGGAATATTTCCACACTGCATACAGGAATGCTGGTAGATACCTCCAAGATCAAACATACAATGAAAACATTGTGAGTACCGCAAATCTAAGACTTAAACCAGGCATTTACCCGGTAACACTTTTTTTTAGATATTCAAAGTTGACCCAAGTACTGTCAAACAATTCATGCAAAGTGTTCTGGTTTTCTAACTTTCAAAATGTAAATGTTTGTCAAAGAAGCTTTAAGAAATGCGTAGAGACCCAAATTGAGGCCTAAACTGAGTTTTGAACGAAATAAAAGATTAAATAAGAGCTGTCGCAGGACAGCCTAGCTCGCCTGACTTGTGCTTTGCCACTAAATTGCCACTAAATTTATCAAAATCTATGACCCATGACCTTGACCTCAAGCTCGCTCAGGTGGGTCGTAAAAGCATAAAATTTCAGACCAATATCTACAAACATGCGAAGTATCAACTTGATCCATCAACATGTTCAAGAGATATAGACTTCTAACAACTTTAACGAAAAACTTCAGCAAAAAATTTCTAAATCTGTGACCTTGACCTCACGGTCACCCAGGGTGGGTCATGATGGTACTCCATAAAACTTCAGACCAATATCTTAAAACATGCAAATCTGTGACCTTGACCTCAAGGTCACCCAGGATGGCTCATGATGGTATTGCATAAAACTTCAGACCAATATCTACCAATAAGCAAAGTATCAACTTGATACATCTACATGTTCAAGAGATATAGACTTCTAAAGACTTTAACCGAAAGTGTGACGCGGACGTACACATAAATATAAATGCGGACGACCGAGGTGACAACAATGGCTCTGTGCACTTCGTGCAGGCGAGCTAAAAAAAACTGTAAACTTTAAATACTTCCCTTGGTCTACATGAAACATCAAGAAATTTTCGATTTTCTTCTGATCAGGAAATAGTGAGTGCTGCACAAGCATATGAAGCTGAAGTAATCAACAACAGTTGTCTATCGCAGAGTAGCAGTGAAGAGATGGATCTAGAGAACCATATCCCGTCACCTGTCAAAGAACCAGACCCGATTCTGGCTACCTGTGTACCTAACTGGATCAGTGATGGTAGGGCATTCTCTTTTTAGAATTTTATAAAATCTTGCCATGTCACATCGACTTAAAATGAGGCTTCTCATATCCCATCTTTCTGGTGACTTTATCAAAGATCCTGTCTGCATATGACTTTTGCTGTTGAAACAATTGTACCAAACACAAACAGAACATTGACGTACTCTACAATTGGGATGTGATTACACAAGAGGCCAGAAATGATGAATATATAAACAATTTTTACAGCCAATTAAAGTACAAATTATTAAAGTGAAAATATTTGCAGCTTTTGGTTGACTTTTTGGGCATGTTCTGTTTAATTTCTAGGCCTGAATTAAAAAATTATTTGTTTGTCCTTTACCTACCCAGCATTTTAGTCTTGGGTAGGTAGGTAGGAAAATTATTATATTATATTTTGCTTTCTCTAGAAAATAGAAAGTTAACTTTTGACAGTTTAGTCTTAGTAGTAAGGGCCACCTTTTATTTTGCTTAAAAACTACATGTAATGTAAGCCAAGTATGAATTTAAATGAAAATAAATTTCACAAAAATAAGTGTACTGATTTTCCAAGAAAGGCAAATTAAACAATGTATACTATCATTTGAATGTCTTATAAACCAAAATTATACAAACTAACATAAATTTCAGCCACAGGAAAATAAAAATATTTTTCCTCAGGAAACTGCAATATAATTTTTTGAGTAGGGGGTTAAATTGTGGGTAGGTAGGTAAAGGACAAACAAACAAAATTTTATTTTCAGCCCTATTTTCAGACCTTTACTATGTTTCCAAGACAGACTCCAATATCATTGACACTTTAGACCCTACAAGGCCGTCCAGTACACTTCTCAGTCCCTCCCTGAGCAGCCCTGTCTACTCTAGCCCTGACGAAATAGCTACAGACTTGCAGCTAGGTACTCCTATCACCAGCCCAGTGCAGCAAAACTCAGGCATTCTGTCTTCACTGGGTCAAAAATCAGTTCAGAAATTATGTAAAAGACAGACACAAATACAGTTGACGGGCAGTGAAAATGAAGATTTGTTAGACTCTACCATAGTGAATGAAACTTGTGACACTAATAGTGATAGCAGCTCATTTTCCATGGATGAGTGTAAATCTCCTTGGAAAGATTGTGGTACCTTAGTGCTAAGCCCAAACAATTCACAAGACACGTCAAAAATGTATGTATTTGGTTATCCGTTAAAACTACAGGCTCAAGATTTGATGAACGAGATGAGTGATGAAATAGACATTGTTGGTTTTGATGATGACATCGATACAAACAGCAAAGAGTTTTTCTCAAAATTCAACAATATAACTGGTGTTCTACAAAGCATTGATAACTCTTCCACAGACTCTTTTGAAAGTTCAGAATAGCAGAATTTACCAACTAGTCAAGTAGTAATTCTCATGGAGAATCAGAAAATGTTTACAGAACAATTTAATTCTGTCATATTAAGATGAAACCAGATTCATGTACCGTATTCGTTCTAATTAGCGCACATGCTCCAATAAACGCACACCCTGGTCGTTTCCCAAAAACATGGGCATGAGCGTTTACTGTTTGACTGGCTTGTTGGTATTTTGTACCAATTTTACACATTCATGCTGTATTACCCGCATTTAAACCTATCCTTAAATGATGGAACACTATTTTGCGAGGATTGTAAGACATAAATGACATCATCATTTTCCATTTTTGACATGGATGTTTCAGATGTTTGTATGTTGTTTTCGTTAGTAGTGTGCGCTAATTAGAACGATATTTTGTTACCTTAACTTTTAAGTTATTTTGAAAAGTTAAGCGCACTTATTAGAATGAATATGGTAACTGTTTTAAATGCTGAAGCGGATTAAAAAAAACTCATATGAAAACATTGTTGCTTATAACATAATACCAGCCTTGTTGTGGTACGACCTGCAGTGCTGTAAGATGTGCAGTCTCTTGCTAGTTCATGTGGCTTCACAGGCTAGTATGTGTTTAGAAGGCAGCTCTGCAAAAAAATTATGCAGCAAAGCCCATAAAATGCTATTATTTAAACACATTTTCAAACTAAAATGTATTTACTTGCAAAATTATGATCCAGATTTGTTTCAATATGTGAGTTGCTTTTAGTTTGTTATGAACACTTATTCATGTTCTGTTTTTAGCTTGTTTTACTTTACTTTTCCAATTGTTTTAGAATGCAAAATATTGCATGTTATTCATTTATTTTTGATTCTCGCATCTTATTTTGTTATACTTGTTTTGCCTTGACAAGAACTCTTGCTCATAACAGCTTTAATATTAAGTTTTACATTTGCATGATGGAATCAGAAAAAAAGACCAGGCCCTAAAGTTATAAAACTTTTTCATGCTCAGCTCAGCTGAGACCAAAATTTATCCTGCTCATTGTTGGCATTTTAACATTTATTAGCATGATAAATTGCTGTTTCTTGTGATTTAGACCAGAAATTTCAATTTGTTTGAGCTATTTTAGTATTTATGAGAAATTTAAATTTCATGCTCGGCTGAGTTGAGCATGAAAAAAGTTTTATAACCTCAGGACCAGGTCATTTACTGTAAGAGAAATAGTCAAGAAATGATTTTTTGAAATGAGAAATATATTTTTACAAGTTGTCTTTTCCTTTGTTTTTATCTCGCCTTTGCTTGAATTTGGTCTCCAAGTCGGTGGAAATTGGTCCACTGGTTGAAGGTTCAGAGGTTTTTAAAAGGGTTTTACAAGTGGCAACCTGTAGAATTCATATCAACTTTCAATGGTAGAGGCTCTACGAAGTCTGGCTTTGAGCGGCAAAATAGTTAACAACTTAGGAGAAAACTTTGAAACTGTTGTTGGAGCATGGATACCTGATCATGTGTATATGCTATCAGCTATAGCTCAGGAGAGAAACAGGGGCTGTGAGAGAAAGCAATAATCATAGATATATCACAAATTTAATATTTATGCATAATATGAATTTCATAGCCTATGAATCATCTGATGGCAGGAATGAGCAAAAAGATGTACTATAATATTGTAGTTTTAGGTATCCGATCTGTAAATGCATATTTTGTATGATAACCTGAGCCACACTAGAAATACTATGGATTTACTGTATTGTATACAACTGAAATATGAATCTTTGGTTAATATTTACAGCATGTTGCATTGAAGGTGCTGTTGACTTGCACAAATTTGGAGGTAGCATATGACTTGATTACATAATGAGACATACTTCACTAAATCATACAAATCTCGTTTAATATGTATACAGAAAATTAACAAAAATTTTACAGCAGTCACACTGCATTTAAAATAATTATAGCAGTCACACTGCATTTACAATATTTAATTATACAATGCACCAGTACCTTAATTAATTTTTTAGCCTATAGGGTATTTACGCACCCCTTTTTCATTCAATTGCGTATCTGGAATTTTAATTGGGTAAGTTCAATTCTGTTACGCACTCTATTTTCAATCAATTGGGTAAAATGGAAAACAATTTGGTGAAAATGATGTTCGAGGTGTACTTTCCTTATTTTCTTCTACTTTCGCTTTTGCATAGCATAAAATAAAAGGGAAAAATTGATCGGTTGAGAGAATTAACTAAAATCGCAGTCAACCAACGAAAAAAAGAAAAGAAATGGCTTCCAATCGATCGATTTGCGCATGTCCAATGACATTTTTGTTTAATGTAGACGGCGTAAGCCGTTGTGCGGCGCACACCGATAAAAAACGGTACGCAATTGATTTTTCCGGTATTGCGTATCGGAGATTTCTTTTGCGTTTTCTTACGCTACCAGATCGTTATTAATTGCGTTTTTTCATATTTTATTTGGGTAATTACGCAAATACGCAGCCTAATTAAGGTACTGAATGCACCAAAATCACTTGCTATGAAACACTAATTTCTTGGCAAATTCATAAAATAGCACTTTGACAATGTTCTTTGAAATCCTTAATCTTGCATATGGCACTATTAAGTATTGATGCAATCCATATTCCCAACAAGCAAGTCAAAATTTTCAAGATTCTGGCATTCTATTATGGTTTGACAGCATTGGTTATTTGAGTCGGACCTAGTCAGTGGTCAGAAACCCTCACAATAAACTCTGCCATCCGTTTAGATGCCCCATCTCAAACATTGACATGGTCCCTTGAATCACAGTTAGTTTGTAAGGAAGTACAGAATTTACACCCTTTGTAAGATGACTGTCATCCCCATTCCTCCACCAATACAGGCTGAGCCCAAGGCATAGGTCTTGTTCTGTCTCCTACAAATATGGGTTGAGGCAATTTTGAATATATAATCAATGTTTACTGAACTTACATGATTATATAAAGTTCAGGCTTTAAAGTTGTCAAAGACAATTTTCTAGAAATAGCAGGACTTGTAAGCACTGCTATGGCAAGTGATTGGAGTGAATATGCCATATATGCAAATAATTGGGTTTCAAGCGAAGGACTGCTTAAAACACTTGAGAGTTGTACATTTATCCGTCAGGCAATATTCTCTCTAAAAGAATATTTGGAAGAAGTTTTATTTTGAATCTCGAGTTTGCCTATAACACTAAATATTTCACTTCCCCCACAGCTGAAATTAGGGAGAAACTTCTTTCTTAGGGAGACTATTTTCTGAGCTTACCTGAGTTCATGTGCTAAATGTCCCGTGATTCTAGCCCCAGAAGCCCCTAGAGGATGACCAACAGCAATAGCACCACCGTTCATATTGGTAATGTCAGGGTTCAATCCTAGTTCTTTTTCTACAGCCAAATACTGGGGAGCAAAAGCTTCATTCACCTTGAACAGAGAAGCAAAGTTGAAAGGTACACGCCTACATCAGGAAAATATGTGCATGAAATAAATACCCTGTTATATCAGCAAGTGATTAAAAAAAATCTGTTTTGAGAAACCAATCCTTCCAGTTTGTCCCGATTTTAGCATCACTTAGCAGTCAGGAAATGCAAAAACTGTGCCTCTCAGAATGGATTTTTCTATGTCACAGTCCTTAGTCATATTCTCATGTTGCCAGTAAACCACTTGTTTTCAGTGATAAGAGATGATAATTAACAGATAGTCTTCCTCATTTCTTCTATTCAGCAAATCTATGCCATTAATGCTAATTGGAATCTCATCAGCAAGACAAATGAGCCACATCATGAGAAAACCAACAATATGGTTTCCAAACAGGTCAGACACAAACCGAGATGTACAAGCATGGAGGCTGGAAATTTTGGATTTAGAAAGTACAGGTATTGTACAGGTAACCGCTAAGCTGATCTGCGTCTTTGTTTTCCCATATGCAGATTGTTGGTTTTCTCATGATGCAGCTCAATTCTAATGAGCACCTACACAAAGGTTTTTATGAAGAATTAACAATATTTAATAACTGAGCCTTCACATGAGAAAACCAACAATTTGCATATGCGAAAACAAAAGGCGCAGATCAGCTTCGCAGTAACTGCGAAGCTGATCAGCGCCTTTGTTTTCGCTACTCCTCTTCTACTTATATCCACAGTTTCAAGCTTCTAGCTTTATGCTGTGACTGTACAGCCTGGTTGTGTCAATCCTGGTTCGAAACCCAAATTGTTTTTTTTCTCATGCACAGGCTCAATTACCATTCACCTATAATCAAATATAATGCACTCCCTATATCTTGTAATAATGTTTTCTGAATGTAAGTTCAATGCCACCATCAACACCTACCTCACAAATGTCCATATCTTTTAGTTCCATTCCCGCTGTTTTGAGTGTGACTTTACTGGCAGGCACTGGACCTATACCCATTATAGTTGGATCAATGTTTTCTGACTGTACCACAGTTCAATGCCCCTATCACCACCTACCTCACAAATGTCCATATCTTTCAGTTCCATTCCCGCTGCTTTGAGTGTGGCTTTACTGGCAGGCACTGGACCTATACCCATTATAGTTGGATCACAACCTGTTGAAAAAATAAATTGTCATGAGAAAACTTTATCCAGTCATTTATTATGCCATAAAATGAGCCGCTTCATGAGAAAACCGGAATTGTGCCTATGCGAAAACAAAGACGCAAATCAGCTGTACAGTAACTGCACAGCTGATCAGCGTCTTTGTTTTTGCCACGCGGATAGTGCAATTCCTCTTCTACTTAAATCCAAAATTTGAAGCTTCTAGCCTTCCTTGGTGACTGTACAGGCCAGCTTTCTCACATCACTGCTAAAATGTTTTGTTTTGTGGTTCCATGTCATAGTCAACAATTCTTCATCACGTCTGGATGGAGCTAGCACCATAGTGAGCTAATGTGTCTAGCCGCAGCACTGCACAAGTGGGGTTTGAAAACACCATCTCTTGACCAAACTAATTCATTTCAAAATGGTTACCGTAGCCACACAATTCTTGGGCAAGTATCCAAGAAGTAACCAGTACTTTGCACACATTTCTTTCACCACCAACAGACATGTTCATCTTGAATCAGTGGAAAGATTAGAACAGCCATAGCAGTCTTTGCAAAATCTTTTTTCAGCTGCAGGACAACTGTCTGGCAGACTGCAAGTTTTTGCTGGATAAAATCCTATTTGTTGGACACTTCTATATGAACTGCAACGCGACAAAATGTACCTTCGGACATTCTGACATTACTAGTAGAAAGCAGCAAAAAGCTGAAAAATGATGCAATATACGTTTTACAAATAACACTGTATTTGTAATCTTTGAACATCGGGCTACCAAATGAATGACTTTTAAAACATATTTATTTCAATATTTGGAGTTATCTGCCCTTGTTTTAGCCCATAATACACATAATTTTCCTATATCTATCATTAAACGGCAACCATAGCAACCGCATCATCATGAAAATAGACAAAATAATTACAACATATTGCCTGTAAGGATGGTATGCTTCTATCTTAACAACAGGTTCTGACAAGTGCTTAAACAGTTTTAAGCTAATGCATCGAGTTTTGTTAGCTCTACTAACATGCAGAAATACATTACGCAACTTTGACATCATTTTTCAGGACAATGACGTCTCTAGGGTTCATGTAGTAAATTGGCCATAACTCACAAAATAACTGAAATAATCTGGTCAAATAAAGACTTACAGACTCTACAAACATTAGACATTCAAAGTAACTTTGTTTTTTTAATACTCAAAATATTGTCCGAAGGTACATTTTCTCACGTTGTAGCCCATATGTTATCATTGTAATTTTGGTAATTTTTGCCAGACATTTGCCTGACAGAATATATAACCAGAGGACCATTGGTCATGAGAAAGCTCACCTGAAACCTGAACTTGGAGCATCATGAAATGACCTTGACCTTGAATAATCGCATACCTAGTTGCCTGAATCTGCCAAGTTTCAGGTCTCAGGCTTCAATAGTTTCCAAAACATTCGTTGTTTTTACTTTTTCCCTTCTAAAAGCCAGTTTCCAAAATTGACCTTGCCGTGAAATAGGTCAAGGTCATCCTCGGGTCATTATTTGTACAAACTATGATAGGCTTAGGTCCCTGATGCTACCAGTTGTGGAGGAGATTTTTTTTAGCATTTTGGGGCATTTGTGAGCATGGTGGCAATGTTGAGCATTCAACCCAGATTTTGTGCATTGAGGCTCCACATAAACTTTCACTTTCATAGGCCCAGTGATTTCTGAGAAAACTTACCTTAATTTTGATATTTAAATGAACTTGTGTCAAGGTCAAGAAATGCCCTTGACCTTAATAAATTTCATTAACTCTATTAGTTGTCTGCATCTAGCAACTTTCAAGTCTCGGGCTGCAAAAGTTTCCAAAATATCCATTGTTTTCGCCTTTTCCCGTGTAAAAGCCTATGTTTCCAAATTTGACCTCGCCGTAAAATAGGCCAAGGTCATCTTACCAAACTATGATGGGCTGGAGTCCCCGATGCTACCAAGTTTCGAGTAAATCGGCCCACTGGTTCTGGAGAAGAAGATTTTTTAAGGGTTTTTATCATATATGGGCATGGCGGCCATCTTGGTCAATTGACCAAGATATTGTGAACAAAATTTTCAATGCCACTACCCAAAGAGGCTCCACATAAAATTTAAACTTGATCTGCCAAGCAATTTCTGAGAAAACCATAATCTTAATTAATTACATACCTTCATTGACTCCATTAGCAGTCTGCATCTAGCAACTTTCAAGTCTCAGGCCGCAAAAGTTTCCAAAATATCCATTGTTTTCACCTTTTGCAAAGCAAAAGTCTATGTTTCCAAAATTGACCTTGCCGTAAAATAGGTCAAGGTCATCCCAGGGTCATCATTTTATCAAACTATGATGGGTTGGAGTCCCTGATGCTACATACTGAGTTTCGTGGAAATAAGCCCACCGGTTCAGAAGAAAGATTTTTGAAGGGTTTTTACCATATATGGGCATGACGACCATCTCGGTCATGTGACCAAGATATCACAAACAAAATTTCAATGTCACTATCCAATTAGGCTCTACATAAAATTTCAACTTGATTGACCAAGCGATTTCTGAGAAAACCATAATTTTGATATTTAAATGACCATATACCATATATTTTACCATATATGGGCGTGGCTGCCATCTTGGTCATGTGACCAAGATCCCGTGTACAAACTTTCATTTCCACTACCCATGTAGGCTTAACATAAAATTTCAACTTGATCGACCAAATGGTTTCAGATAAGAAGTTATATATTGTGGAAGCAGGATCATGCCTATACTATAAGCTCACCTTGTGAGCCTTCAGCTCAGGTGAGCTAAAATATTTTGTCAGTCAAAATGAAAATTTGCTGGTTTTGACAAACAGACTGGCACTTTTACGACTGCCATGGAAATATTTCATGGCCAAATATTCATATTAAAAAGAAATATGCCAGAGATGAGGATTAATCACGGGTCCACTGTCTTGCTCACCTGCCATTCCATATGCAACAAGCCTGGCTAAAGGTGTAAGATTATGTTTGGTACACGCCTCTTCACTGGCTAACACTAGGGCTGCAGCACCGTCACACACTCCCTGTGGGTAATACAAACTATGAGTTTAACTTTTACAAAAATAGTAAAATCAAAATGTTAAGATGAAACCTGCAAACAAAAATATGGAGGTAAAAACTGTTGCTTATGCCAGATTTGGCACAAAAAACTGGGCATATAAAATTACTTCATAAGAACTTAGGTTGTTTGAAAGGTTTCTCTCATGATCCAAATCAATTTTCCAAACTGTCATTTACAAAGCATGACCACTATTGAGATTGTTCTATGTTTTGTGCATAAATGAGCAAAAATCATAATTTCTGATTGTCTGTGAGAGGCCTGCCTTAGAACAGTGTAATTAGGGCAACTGATCATCTTGACATGACATAAGCTGTTGATCAACATAGACGTAAAGCATTAAGTTAAAGAAGCAAATATTTTAAAACACTAACTACCATAAAACAATGGTAAACAGTATTCATAAGTTATGATAATGAAATAAGTCCTCACCGAAGCATTGCCAGCCGTGACTGTTCCACCCTTCTTGAACACTGGTGGTAATTTAGATATCTGCTCTATTGTGCTCTGGGGTCTGGGGTGCTCATCCACTTCAAAACTTTCTTTACCTGTGGAACAAAAGCAAAGATTTTATAGGAAAATTAGAGAATCAATCAGCAGTGTCTTTAGAATTTCACAGTCACATAAGATTACCAGAAGCTTGAAATTTCAGATTGAAGAAAAGACATTGTCATATATATGAGACAAATACTTCACAACTGAACAGCATCTTTGTTTTCGTATATAAAAAGCATTTCACACGATGTGGCACAAATGTATTCATATAATTATCTCAACAAACAGTAGGTATTTTTTACATCATCATGTAGTTACTGCACAGCTTTTTCTTTTTTTCTTTTTTTTTTTTTTTGCTTTTTTTTTTTTTGCATATGATACAAAAACAGCTGATCTGATCAAGTGGCTCCAAAAAAAAAAAAATACACATTAGAATTCCACTTTTTAAATTTGTTTAGCATATCAAACCTTTCTTTCCTTTCACTTCCATAGGAGTTATCTCTGTCTTGAAAATTCCTTTTTCATTAGCTGTAACAAAACAATATTACACCATTAGAAAAATAATGTAAATTTTTAAGTTTTTGCATGACTTTATTTAATAAATTTCTGTTTCTAAATCAATAGCAAGTCCTTGAATTTGCGGGAGAGTAGTTTTGTATTCTTAAAAGCTTAAATTTAATAAATTATTATTAATGATTTTGCAAAAATTGGCAAAAATTTATAACAAAAAACAAACAAACTGTTTTTCAAACCTGAAAGCTTGAAAGATATCAACTTTACAATCATATAAGATTCAAATGGGAGTGATCCCTGTCAAATTTAGAGTAATTTATAAAGTAACAGTCTGCCAGATGAACTAAAATGCCCAGTACTGCTTCTAGTAGTCCATAAAACCTTTAAATAGCTCACCAGCAGCCCAGCCTTTCTGTGACTTTAAGGCAAATTTGTCACATTCTTCTCTGGTAATACCATACTGTTCTGCCAACTTTTCTGCCGTAATAGCCATAGGCATCCCTGTGTAGGTATCCGATAAACCTGCCCATAACACATCTTCTAGCTACAAACAGGAAAATAATCCATAATATCCTGAATTTTCAAATTATTCAGGTACCCACAGTGAAATGAGCCGCACCATGAGAAAACCAACAATCTGCACATGCGAAAACAAAGGCGCAGTAACTGCAAAGCTGATCAGCGCCTATGTTTATGCTACACAAGTACTACAATTCCTCTACTTTCTAAATCCAAAATTTCCAGTCTCTAGCCATCTTCTGTGCATGTACAGCCCGGTTTGTGCCGGACCTGTTTAAAAACCACATTGTTGGTTTTCTCTTGTCGCGGCTCAACTAAGCAAAATAATCTCCAGTTGCATGCCTCTGACCATGCAAATGAGATTGATTAGGTCACTTAATCCTTCTCTTTTATTGTTCTAAGTAAAACCATCATTTTCTCTGTGGCTTACTATCCAAGTCAACAAATTGGGACTATAATTAGATATTTAATTTGTATAAATTCAACAAAATTTAGAAATACATGCATTAACAAGACAAAACAGCATACTGTATTCATTCTACTTAGTGCAACTAGGTTTTCAAAATTGCCTGAAAACTACCCAATAAAATTTTGTACTAATTAGCACACACATAACTAAAAGTAAACACATAAATTGTGCCACCACATAGGAAAACCAACAATCTGCATAGGCGAAAACAAAGGCGCAGATCAGCTTCGCAGTAACTGTGAAGCTGATCAGCGCCTTTGTGTTCGCTACTCAGATAGTACAGTTCCTCTTCTACTTAAATCCGAAATTTCAAACTTCTAGCTCTTTTCTGTGACCGAACAGGTCGGTTTGTGTCGGGCATGTTCGGAAACCACATTGATGGTTTTTCCACGAGGCAGCTCAATTATTGAAATGAAGCTGTCTACTACTTGAAAGTTGAATGCTGATGCATTTTACATGTTCAAAATATTTAAGTTTAAGTTTGGAGCATGTGCAGTAATTAGAACAAATATGGTATTCATAAGATTTTATCCTGGAAATGAGATACCTTTAGATCTGTTCCAAGTTTGGTGCCAAACCTAATGTTCCTGACAGCATAGGGGGCCTGGCTCATACTCTCTGTACCACCGACCAGGGCTATATCACTCATACCGAGGACTATCTCCTATAACATAACAAAAACAGACCCATGAAATATATAGGTTATGTTTGAAAATTGAAAAAAAATCTTCGTTTTGCCCAAAACACATTGTCTGTGGGTACACGTTAGAACAGTTGAACTGCCCCGTCCAGGCGGATACCATACAAACTCGTCTAAACTATGGTCAATTAACTCTTCTTACATCACAATTGAGTCCTCCGTCAAACCACCCATCATTAGTATTCATTTTGAAATTGACCATTCAAATCAGCACATTAGCTAACGGTCAATGACGGTAGACAAAAAAAGGGCTAGACAAACAAACCAACACGTGCTTTTTACAGGTAAATATAGGTGCAAAAACACAATGTTTGTCTAAGGAAATAAGGGTGGGCGTGGTTATACCTTGCTGGTGGAGGAGTCAATTCATAAAAGAAGTAAATTTTATAGAACTTTTTTTTAATTCCAATATCCCCTTCTTTTTGTGGACAGTATATAAACAAAATCTGTGCCATATGAAATTATTCATACATCAGATATACAACATATAGAATACATACAGTTCATACAAGACTCGTGTTAATTTATTGCAATATAAAGGGTTAGTCCATTCCTATAACAAATACATGTACATTTTCACAGCCATGTGCTTTCAATGTGATAGTGCTTATCATCATTCTGAGAAAACAAAAGCATGTGTATATAACATGTGTTTAGTTATGTCCTGAGGACTTCTGACCACCCTCCACCGTACCTGTGCACCACTGGCAATAGCTTGGAATCCTGAACCACACAGTCTGTTCACAGCAAGAGCCGGCACTTCAATTGGAACTCCAACTTTCAGTCCAACATGTCTCGCAAAGTAGGCAGCATCCGTGGATGTCTACGATAAATATTAATACATTTAAGTTAAATGGCCACCACCTCGGGCATGCATTCTCACCTGTGCGCCACTGGCAATAGCTTGGAATCCTGAGCCACACAGTCTGTTAACAGCCAGGGCAGGTACTTCAGTGGGGATGCCACATCGAAGACCAACATGCCTTGCCAGGTATATTGCATCGGCTGAGGTCTAAGAAACAGAAAATGCTAAAAGGCCTACTTTCATAATATGAATTTAACAGAAGCATATAATGAGGGGCTATACATCAGGAAAGGTATATCATAGATTCAGGCATCATCTACATAATCTACAAATATAAATTTGTAGTCAGTTTAAGCTGATCATTGCTAATACAACCACACTTACCAGCTGATGTCTAGTTGGGATGGTCAATGTCCTTTTCACACAATCCCTATAAAGTTTACAAGCCTCCCAGTAATAAGTAAGCAGTTCTGTTGCCATTATTTTAGTGACAACCTCTCCACTTGAATTAACAATAGAGAAAAAAAAATGACAAAGGAAATATTTTCACAATCAAATTTTTCGTGTATGGAATGTGACAGACACAGAGATCTTTTGTGAAGCTTTGTGGGTCTGCTTTGAATCAACTCGAAAAACTTCAACTATCATAACATTGTATTTTAGCTTGTACACACCTGCATGACATTTCCGAATACAACCGAGCCCACCAGTTTAGGGTCCACTTTTGCCGCATCTAAAGCTCCTTTGGCAGCTACCTCTTGTAGAGTTGTCGCTGACACATCCTTCAACTTCCCACCATAAGTTCCAAATGCCGTTCTCTTGGCGGCGACAATAAAGACACCCGAAACAGCTGCAAATAAAAATTATGTGTAATGAATGAATAAGACCTCTGTAACATTTCAAGGACCGAGCTATGTACATGTATGTCTGAAATTACGAAAAACTACAATATTCGAAACATGTACCGAGCAAGATGCTATTTAAACAACTACATTGAGGTTTGAACCAGAAACACAATGCAATAACCTATTTGTGACTGAACAAATTTGTGACTGAACGTTTCCAAACTCAATCTACGTTCAGCAAACCCATATGAAACAAATGACTGTTACGCCACTCAGACTAGCAGGCTTGAATTCCTGTAAATATGCCTCCTCCAGGCTAACCCTGTAGCCCAATGTATTCAAACCACCCTTTCGTTTCATTTGCTATCACACTATAGCCCATATCTCTGGCTTCTAAAGAACAAGTCTGAGACCAGGTTCCAAGTACTGCAATAGTCTTTCAACTTTGTAGGTCTCAGATTCGCTCAGCACTACAATGAGCTGAAGCAATGCTTTGGTGCCTACATATCGCAATGATCCCTTAGTCAGCTTGTGCCAAGAGGCCTATTACCCACTGCCTGCTATCTTCCAGATATATTCCGTCTATTTGACCTGTTTCACAATAATAACTAACTACAACCTCGGGATCTCCTTATACAGTGGACTCAACAATGGCGAATCACTAAGAGGTCAAATGCTATTATTTTAAACAGGACCATGGGAATGTTATTCTATTTGGTACTATGAACATCTAACATATCTCAGCTTTACAGGAAAACAATAATTTTGATTCATCCAATTTCCTAATGGGAGATAACTCTGTTGATATGATACCTCCCGCATTAGACAATGGGGAACCAAACTCGACAATGGTGAATCAAATAGTATATAGCCCAAAAGAAACCATTTTAAGGAGGATCTTTTTGTATACAAATGGTGCCATCATAATGGGAAACTAAATGGTGTTCCATTATATTGTGTTAATTAGTTTTGGTGCTTTACATTTCACTGTCAACAGCAAATGCCATATATATCGGAAAGGTCAATTATACCGATGTAACCATGTCGTATTGCTATAATGAATCAATGTAAGCCTAAAAGCAGGAGGGTTAAACCGCGATGCATCAATATTAGTTACGCCATTGACCAAACCAAATTGTTCCTAAACAGTCTTCCAAATGTAGATTATCAGTACTTTGTGCACATTCTGTTCACTACACAAAGTATGATTCGCTATTGTCGAATTTACCTGTGCATCTTTCCACACTTATATCTACCTTCAATGTCAAAATGTTTATCAAAAACAGGCATACTGCATAACTAGGGATATTAGGCATTAAAATAATTTAAAAATGATCATAATCAAATGCTTAGGAATGGGATAAGAAACACATTTTATCTGAACGTCACTTTTTGTAGAACAATACCCTGCAATACAAGAGGACCAATGGTCCTGTAAACGCTCACCTGAGAACTGGGATATGCAACCTAAGCTGACCTTGCTGTAAAATAGGTCAAGGCCATCCTAGGGTCAAGATTCAAACAAACTTTGTAGAGCTGTATTCATTGATGCTTCAGGCCAAGTTTCAAAATCATAAGTCTTCCCGTTCTGAAGAAGAAGATTCATAATGGTTTTTACTATTTATAGCCATAGCGGCCATCTTGTTTATGTGACCTGGACCATTTATATTAGCTATCACTCCCCTTTCCTAACTATGTCCCACTTAAAGTTCTGTCCATTTGCATATTCCCAGCAAGTTTACCCCATTTAATAACATTTTACTAAATTTCCCCATTCAAATGCATAGGCAACCTATGTTGTAGGCCTTGCCATAAAATAGATTAAGCTCATCCCAAGGTCATGATTTATATAAACTTTGTAGACTCCATTGCCTGATACTTCACGCCAAGTTTCAAAATCATAGGCCTTCTGGTTCTGGAGATTTTAAAGGTTTTTGCTATTTATAGCCATGGTGGCTATCTTGGTCATGTGACCTTGATCATTTATACAAACTTTCATTCTCCTTCCCTAAGAATGCTCCACATGAAGTTTGGCTTTGATTGGCAAAGCGGTTTCAGAGAAGATAATCTTTGAATACTATGGTAATATACATGTATATTGCCCCAGGGTGGGGGCAGACCTGCCCCAGGATGGGAGCTGACCTGCCCCTGGCATCCATTTTTTTTTTCAGAATCATAAATCTCTAGTCCATTTGCCCATTTCCATAAGGTTTTTCCCTTCAAATGACATTTTGACAATTTTCCCCATTCAAATGCATGGGCGACCTATGTTGACTGCCTTAAAATAGGTCAAGGTCATCCTAGGGTCATGATGTACTCCACCTGATGCTTCATGCCAGGTTTCAAAATCGTAGGCCTCCCGGTTCTAGAGAAGAAGATTTTTAAAGGTTTTTGCCAGGGTGGCCATCTAGGTCATATGACCATGACCATTTATATAAATTTTTGTTCCCCCATCCCAACGATACTACATGTACATACAAAATATGGCTTTGATTGGTCAAGCGGTTACTGAGAAAATTAAATTTAAATTCAATTTATAACTGACCTTTGGTCAAGGTCATTTCTTGACCTTGACCTTTAATAATTAACACTTCATTGGCTCAATATGTTGTCTGTATCTACCAACTTTTAGGTCATAGGCTTCAAAACTTCCTGAAAAATTCAACGTTTTCACTTTTTTCCATTGATAAGCCTATGTAACCAAAATTGACCTTGCCATAAAATAGGTCAAGGTCAACCAAAGGTCATGATTTATATAAACTATGATGGGCCAGAATCCCCGATGCTACATACCAAGTTTCATTGAAATTGATGCACCGATTCCAGAGAAGACTTTTTTTATGGTTTTTACCATATATGGGCATGGCGGCCATCTTGGTCATGTGACCTGGACCATTTATATAAACTTTCGTTCCCCCTTCCTAAGAATGCTCCACTTAAAGTTTGGCTTTGATTGGCCCAGTGGTTTCAGAGGAGAAGATCTTTGAAATTGTGGACGGACGACGACAATTGACGGACGACGACAAGGGATGGACAACGGAGCAATTGGCCATCCTATAAGCTTACCTTGTGAGCCTTTGGCTCAGGTGAGCTAAAAATAGGCATCTTAGTTAAGGGGTCAAGCGTTTCAGCAACCCTGATTTTATTGTTCGGAGGACTTTGGACTCCATTCCTTTATCAAACCTCAAGGCATAGATGAAAGTAAATGACTGTGAGTGTGTCATATAATAAATAATATTTTGCGTATGTAGTTAAATCAGGTGCAAAAGCGATTTACTTGTAAAACACTGTATAGGTCTATTTTAATCGGGAAAACTGACAGAGTTACCATTGCGTCTACAGGGCATTTCCTCCACTAAATGCCATTTTTTCTAAAGGACATTAGGTCTTTAGCACTTTTCATCTATAGGATATTTGGTGTGGCTGAGGCTATCCGCACGACGGTCATGCCGATACCGCTGCTTATCCGCACGACGGTCGTGCCGATAAGCGGCGCTATTGGCCCGACCGTCGTGCGGATAGCCAATGCTACAGGTATTGGCTATCGGCACGACAGGAGTATAAGATTTTCTAACAAGCTTGCGTATGCATTTAACTATTACTTTGTCATTAGATAAATTAATTATGAGTTTAGCTATTGAAATACATTCGAAAATAACATTTTTGTTAATTATGAATAAGAAAACTAGTTTAATTTGATTATTCCAGCTGATGTAAACTGAATCAGAGTAGATTTCTAACAGAGGAGAAAAATATAACCATTGTAAATGCTTTTTAATTGTGTTATTGAAATGTTTCAATACTCCATTGTTAAAATCAATGGTAGTTTATTCTTTTGGATTACCATATTCTTTAATTTACTACATTATTATAATTACTTTCTCATTTACGCATACACATGGCTGATATTTACAGGTAAAATCACAGGTAAGCTTATTTCAGCAAAATAATAATTTTGTTAATTAAAAAGTAAAAAACTTCTGCATGGGTAATATTCTGTTCAGTTTTGAAGTCAGTGTATAATATTTAACAACTTAAAATGTACCCACTTCTAAACATTTTTAACATATGAATATCAATTTTCCTGTCATGCGGATAACGCCGCTTATCCGCACGACAGTCGTGCCGATAAGCTGTGTTATCAGCACGACCTGACCGTCGTGCGGATAGCCAGTGTCATTTTGTCTACTGGACATTTGTCTAAAAAATCAATTATGTGTGACATTTGGTCTAAAACAAGCATAACTGGTAAAGCATCCACCAGGATCTGGAGTTCACAACTTCACGCACAGGCACTTGTAGCATAAAAATTTACCCCCACCCTTTCTATATATGACCATATATACTCAGTAATGAGGGTGATCATACGCAGTATCAATAGATAGATAGACTTCACGTCTGGGCCACCAAGGATCCCATTGAAAATGGTACCAGGGGCTGCTGTTACGCTGTACAATGTGCTCAACATTATAAGACGGCTGACCTGACTTCTTTCCTTCATGGCTCAATACAAAGTCAGAAACTAGGGACCACAGTCACGTAAAATTAAGTTGTCATTAAGCGAGTTGCTCTGGAATCTGGTCACAATGTGTAACGTTATAGATTTTGACCTTCCATAGCGCTTTGGAAAGTGAGTTATAAATTACTATCAGCTAATGCTTCGAGGATGAAAAGCAATTGAAACTGTTGACTAAGATATATTGTGATAATTTCTGTTAAAATGACATGTTTTAATCTACAACTTAATTGTAATTTTGTGGAAAATATGCTTTGCCTTTGGAAAGTGTCATTTCTGTGTTCTGTGGGGGTCAAACTAAATTCTCGCAACGAATTACCTATCTCTAATCCGGTCAATAGCCCGCTAGGCTGAGCGAGTTCATTATCAATCACACGCCAGCTGAACGCCCAATAATGGCCACTTGTTTACACGCTGTTTCCATGGGGCCAACCAATCAAAAGTTGTTTACATGACCTGAGTCACAGCCTTTACGATAATCGGATTTTCTATTTTAAGAAAGGCTTCCCCCACACTGAATCGGCTGTATAGCATAGATATTTGAGCCACCTCGTGGGAAAACCAATAATGTGGTTTTTGAACAGGTCCGACACAAGCCAACCTGTACAGTCGCAGAAGACAGCTAGAAGCATGAAATTTTGGATTTTAGAAGAAGAGGAATTGTGCTGTCCGTGAAGCGAAAACAAAGGCGCTGATCGATCAGCTTCGCGGTTACCGCGAAGCTGATCTGCTTCTTTGTTTTCGCCTAGTCTACGCAGATTGTTAGTTTTCCCACGAGGCGGCTCATTAATTATGTGTTTGTAGATCATTGGCGGCACGTGGTAAAAGAAAAACAGGCTTGCTTATTAACGGTTTACAATAGTAGTAGAAATAGCTATATCCACATATTGAAAAAATAGCACACTCGTCTTTTGTACGAAAGATTCTTCTGTGTCTTTTATATTCTGCTGCACACATCGGCTTGTATACGACCAAATGCCCCTTTTTCTGTGTTTCTTGTCGTGCAACCACAGCGTCTATTAAAATAATACATAAACCTGTCATCTCTTAATTACCTGATTCTACACACGCATTAGATTTTCAGAAAATGGTGATAACGCTCCATGTAGTGTTAATATGTTCAATTGATAATTGTGTGATTTTATTGACTTTTTAAACTGTTTGCTTTTATAGCTCTAGTTCGAGATGGAGGTTGAGGAAAGAAAGCGAAGCTGATCTGCGTCTTTGCTTTTGCATATATATGCAAAACGTTTGGTTTTTCATGGCACTGCTCAATTATATGTTCAGATACGGGTTCGATCACATCGAACTTGTTTTTAAAAGTTGTATGCTGCAAACCCTTCATAATTCTATGACCAGTTTCTATTATATGTACAGGCTATGTTTAAATCTACCATCTTTGCAGTAATATTCATTGTACATGTTGTACAACTGTGGAATCATAAATTCAACAATTACCGCACACAGGCCTATTTAATGTTTTTAACGAGACCTTTTTTCTGCTGTTAGATTTGTGCTAAAAGAAACAATAAACTGGCTAATTGTTTCCAACACCTGATATGGTTTCATTGATAACGACATAGCTACACATCTGCGAGCAGACAACAACAGTATACGGTAATTATAGTATTGGGATATCGCAGCTAAAATTATTACATCCACGAATGCTTGGATGTAAATATTGGCGTACGGCTGTCTGCTTGTGTTATTGGATTTTCAAATCCGACACATGCGCAGTGGAGCAGTCTAATCCGGTCAAACGTTCGTTTTAGAAAGTTCGAGTCATTTCGATCCAAAACTACTTCTATGACAAAGTAGTCCATCTTCTTCTTCATCAACTTCAAAGAAAGTGCTGCATGGGCACAGGCATGAGCATAGTGGTACTGTGAAAAACTATGTACACGTGTGAAGGAAAACTCTTTGTACAGGTTAACTTGACACGATAAAAACATCTCCAGGTTTAGAAGTATTGACCATCGCCGACGCAGCTAGATCTTGAAGGCATCGAACGTTGGAGCTGTTACTGAGACTGACAGGGGGTTCCAGAGGCGTATCGTTGAGTTGAAGAAAGAACTCTTATATGCATCCATGGGGCAGTAGGGTGCCAAGAATCGAATCCCATGACCTCTAGTGGCTGTGCCGGAATGGATCACGAACTTCTCGGCAGGAATGTCGACGAGGTTGTCGACGATTCTGTACATCATCACTATTTTACATTGCTCACGGCGATGCTGAAGATCTTCCCATCCTATATTCTGAATCATGGAAGTGACACTGCTAGTTCGGAGGTGGTCATTTTCATATATGGCAAGAAACTACTACTACTATTTTCACATACTGCAATTTTGTAACTTTAGGACATAAAGAGTCTTGCTGCGCGTCTCTGGACAGATTCGACCTTTTTTATTCCGTCCTTCGTCTAAGGATCCCAGACTGTGTTTGCATATTCGACGAGGTCGGACTAGGGTCTTGTAGTTGGCTTCCTTTATGTCCTTTGGGCATAATGAGAGGTTCCTCTGAAGGCCATATAATCCATTATAATCAGTCAATCAATCAATCAATCAATACATCTGCGTTTCACATTGTAAAACAATTTTTGATGACACATTATTTGCAAAGGCGTCCGAACAGTGACCACTTGAGGCGTTTCCACGAGGTTTGCGTGAGGCTGTCCTTTGTGTTTTTATGGTGGCTACAGTGAGCGTGCATAATGTCGATTCGCGGCGTTCAAATTGCGCTGCCGCTGCGTTCGATGACGCTGTTCGATGACGCTGTGCAGTCTCCATACAAACGCCGAGGGTAACCAGAGTTTTTCCGTGAGAATTATAACCCCAATGCCATTAAGAAAATAATAATAAAAAAAAACGAGTTACATGATCAAGATGACCACAAGTGTATATAGTGTTGTTTACACTCCAGAGCCTTCATTTTAATTTGGTCTTTTTCTTTCTTGGCATAATGAAGACAAGATCATGTAATTGCCCTTAAGTAATTGGAAAATTGATACCTAGTGTTGTTAACACACTAGCGTCTTCATCTTGTATGGTACATGTATCTTTTTCATTCTTATCAGTAACCAGAGAAACCATAATATCTCGGATGAGCCAGAATTTCGACCAGATTCCGCTACTGATTATGGAAGTAGCTCCCACTGAGTGTTTGAAAATTGATATCCTTTGTTGTTAACACTCCAGCGCCGTCACGTGTTTGATCGAATCTTCACCATTCTTGAAACGTTATGCATGTTTCTCAGATGAGTTCGAATCTTGATCTGATCGGCTTATGGACTGTGGAGTTTGCTACCCTTGTGCGTTTTGAAAAACCTCTACAAACTTATAATGGGGAAAATGTTTGTTAGCACTCTAGCTGCTTCATTTTTGATAGAATCTTCTTCATTCTTTCAGGTTGTCGATGCTCGTAGCATCACTCTATGGAAAGAATGCAAAACTGATGAATGCTAAGAAGCTACCCCCCCCCCCCCCCAACAAATAACCGTTTTGGTCTTCACTACCCGAGTTAATAAAAATAAATCTTAGATCCTTTAAGAGCAGTGAACATATCAATGAGAAAGGGGATAGGCCATACCTCGGTTTCGGCTACTTAAGCCTCTTCAGTGACCCTAAAGATTTGGCAACATGGAGCCAAACAGAATTACTGTATTTTTTGCAACTTTCAAGAGGGTAGTCAATACAAAGACTAGTATAATCCAAATGGGGCCAAATAATTATATTAAACGTTGGTTAGAAAATAAATCTTAACCGATAATGAATTTCTGATTTCTCAATACCCTCGCTGATCTCAAAGTAACAAAAGGAAAATATAATCTGCACTATGGATGATGTACGGGGAGACTTTTTAGGACCGCCACACGGCAAAACACCAGCTGCAGTAATAGGTAATAAAAATAAAGCTTAGATCCTTTAAGAGCATATAGATTTGGCAACATGGAGCCAAACAGAAATACTGAATTTTGCAACTTTCAAGAGGGTAGTAAAACAAAAACTATCAACTGCACATATATTTGAAAGCGTTGCACCCTGTACAAAAATTGAAATCGCTATTGTAATCTAGGTTTGAATTTGGCAATGGAATAAAAATGCTGGCGCCTAACTATTGTTACACAATCAGTTGCAGCTTTTGTTATTGAATGACATTTGAATTTGAAGAACTGTGTGATGAGAATATCATATTCTCCAATAGCCATGCACTATGACATATACACATGTCAAGTTTCTGTTCCGACGGAAGCAGAAATGACTAGAATATCCATGTGCACAAATGAGCACTAGTATTCTCTTTGCGGCCAAGTTCTGCTTGTGGGTGTACCATGTGTTTTTTCGAGGTTCTTCCTTTTTCGCCCCACCTACTGATTGGCCCGTCTCATAAAACCTGAAATAATCAAGCTGAATTGAAAAAAGGGGATATCGCCAGGGGATAAATGGAATACTTGTAATAGTCTGCTGAGGTGTGAACTTTGTAGAAAGCCAATGAGTGGCAATACATGGGTGTTGGGCTGGATATATTCAGGCGTGGGTATTGCCTCAAGTCCATAGACGATGTGATAGAACAAACAGAGACGAGCATCATCTCTGTTGGAAGGTTTTCCAGCATCGCTGTAACGCTTGACCTAGTGCTGGAGTCACTTGTGGCCTAGCGAGCCGCTCTCCATTGGATCTTTTCAATCTGGAATATCTTATTTTTGGAAAAGGGGTCACGTATGGGAGAGGCATACTCCAGTTTGGACCGCACTAGAGTGTTGTAGGCAATCCCTCTCACCTTGGGCGGTTTGGTTCGAATTTTTCCTCTTATGAATCCGAGAGTGCGTTTCCGGTGATCCTGCCTATGTGTCAGTTCCAGGACAAGACATTGGAGATGTCCACGCATAAGTACCTAGCACTGGTGACTATCTCCAGGACTTGTCCATGCAGGTGATACAAATAATTAATTAAGTTTCTGGAGTTACTACCAGGCACTTTGATGGATTAAACCGTGTCCCATCTGGACTCCCACACAGACAGGGTGTCAAGGTCATTTTGGAGCACTTGGTCGCTATCTGCTCCATCTGAGATAAAGATGTATCTGTATATGTCTCTGGCTCCATCCATAGTGAGATAGACGGCAGTGTCGTCTGCGAATAGTCTTACCTGGGATGCCAACTGTTCTGTCGAGTCATTTATAAAGGTAAGAAACACGACAGGGCCCAGGGCAGCAGGCCCGGATCTAGAGGGGGGCATTCGGGCTCGTGCCCCCCAGACACATTGCAAAAATATTTTATTAAGCCATATTTTGCACAAAATTAAGAAGAAATGTGTATCACTGGCACAATTATTACTGCCAGATGCCAATAATCAGCCTTTTGGTCATGATTCCTGCTGTTATCTTGATCACCGGCTGTGATATTACCTAGATTCTTGATTTATTGCATCTTTTCTGATTTAATTAATTGGTGCCCGGTGCCCTCATGCTGGGTTGTGCCCCCCCCCTGGTGACCAAAGTCTGGATCCGGTCCTGGGCAGGAGCCCTGGCCATGGGGGACTCGAGGCCACTGTTTAACCAGCTGGGAAGCTGTAATATGTTCAAAAACCTTACACAGAATGTATGTGATGGAGATCGGTTTACAACCAGAGGACCAATGGTCATGTAAACGCTCACCTGAGACCTGAGCTATAAACATTTACCAATAAACTTGTTAGACTAGAATGGTACAATGCATGTATATAGCTCCGGGGCAGGGGCAGACAATCCCTGGGCCTAAAATATTTTCATAATCATAAATTTTCTGTTCATTTGCTCATTCCCAGCAAGTTTTCTGCCATTACATGACATTTTCATATTTTTCCCCTTCAAATGCATCAAATAGGTCAAGGTCGTCCCAGGGTCATGATTTATATAAATTTCGTAGAGCTCCATTCCCAAATGCTTCATACCAAGTTTCAAAATGATAGGCCTTCTGGTTCTGAAGAAGAAGATTTTTAAACGTTTTTGCGATTTATAGCTATGGTGGCCATCTTGGTCATGTGACCTTGACCATTTATACAAACTTTCATTCCCTCTTCCTAAGGATGCTCCACAAAAGTTTGGCTTTGATTGGCCTAGCGGTTTCAGAGAATAAGATGTTTCAATATTATGGTCATATACATGTATATAGCCCCGGGGCAGGGGCAGACAGCCCCCTGAGCCCAAAATATTTTCTTAAACATAAATCTTCTGTCCATTTGCTCATTTCTAGCAAGTTTTCTGCCATTTAATTACATTTTCCTATTTTTTCCCATTCCAATGCATGGGAGACCTAAGTTGACCTTGCCGTAAAATAGGTCAAGGTCATCCTAGGGTCATGATTTTTACAAACTTTGTAGAGCTCTATTCCCAGATGCTTCACACCAAGTTTCAAAATCATAGGCCTTCTGGTTCTGAAGAAGAAAATTTTTAAACGTTTTTGCTATTTATAGCCATGGCGGCCATCTTGGTCATGTGACCTTGGCCATTTATATAAACTTTCATTCCTCCTTCCCAAGGATGCTCCACATGAAGTTTGGCTTTGATTTGCCTAGCGGTTTCAGAGAAGATGTTTGAATATTATGGTCATATACATGTATATAGCCCCGGGACAGGGGCAGACAACCCCCCAGGGGCTAAAACTTTCCATTAACATTAATCTTCTGTCCATTTGCCTATTTCCAGTAAGTTTTACCCATTAAATAGCATTTTACCATTTTCCCATTCAAATGCATTGGCGACCTAAGTTGACCTTGCCGTAAAATAGGTCAAGGTCATCTTAGGGTCATGATTTATATAAACTATGATGGGCCCGCGTCCCCGATGCTACATACCAAGTTTCGTGGAAATCGGCCCACTGGTTCTGGAGAAGAAGATTTTCAAAGGTTTTTGCTATATATAGCCATGGCGGCCATCTTGGTCATGTGACCTGGACCATTTATATAAACTTTCGTTCCCCCTTCCTAAGGATGCTCCACATGAAGTTTGGCTTTGATTGGCCAAGCGGTTTCAGAGGAGAAGATCTTTGAAATTGTGGACGACGGACGACGGACGGACGACGACGGACGGACGCCGGAGCATGGGTATACTATAAGCTCATTTTTGCTTTTTTTGCTTTTGCCGTTATACTGGTATGCCCTCAATTGTGAGGATTATCACCAGTGGAGTGCGAGAAGGGAATTTCAGTAGAAGTAATGAAAAAGATGAGTCAGAAAAGTAGGGATGAGAAAAGACTGGAGGAAGAAAAGAAAAAGGAAGGCAAAGAGATAGAAGAAATGCTGGATGATTAATTAAGTCTGGAGTGCTCGATTTTCGTGACCTGTGTCTTGAAGGTATCGAGCGACTCTGCCAGGCAGATTTGTCGTGGGAGTTGGTTCCATTGTATTACTGTCCTGGGAAAGAAGGAAAAGCGTGTATAGTCTTTGTCTGCTCTCAACTGGCGATATTGATGGTCTCGTTTACCAGTACCCCTTTGCAAATACTTATTTTCATCAATGGCAACAAGATGGTTGCGCAGGTCACCTGTAAACCTTCGGCTCAGGTGAGCTAAAATGTGACCAGGGTGTACCAATTACTACAGTGAGTTTATGTTCGAATAGTCGAATTTCATACTGTAAATTATTTTAGAAGACTGTCACCATTCATCCATCAATTCATCGTCCAACTTTTTTTCTTCCTTCTTGCCGACGTATCCTTACTATCCATCCATACATCCATCAGTTTCCTCTGTCCCTTGGATAACACCTGAAATAAGAAGGAAGATTCGCAGAAAAAATGCAACTCATGCAAAAGCTAAAAAGATTGGTAGTGCAAAATTTAGATCTAAATTTGAATCTTTACGGAAAGAGATCAAAGCTGATATCAGGAAGCAGCATGATCTTTATGTGAACAACTTGGTAGGAGATGTTAAGGCTAATCCTAGAGATTTTTACAGGTACATAAACAATCAGAAAAAAGACACCCAAGGTATTCCCCCGTTGAAAAAGAGAAATGGAAGTGGAATAGCACAATCCGAATTTGAGAAGGCGGAAGAATTTAATGGTCAGTTCTCGGATGTTTTCACTAAAAGTGAATACAAACAGGTCCATCTTGTGGATAGATCTGTCCCATTCATGCATGATATTGTGGTCACAAAGGAAGGGGTGACCAAACTTCTCAAAGGTCTAAACCCGTCTAAAGCCTTAGGGCCTGATGAGCTTCATCCCAGAGTCCTAAAGGAACTGGCTATGGAATTAGGGCCGGTATTTGCCCATCTCTTCCAGCAGTCAATTGATACAGGTGAAATTCCTAAAGAATGGTCTCTTGCTAATATTTGACCCCTGTGTAAGAAGGGCGACAGGTCACTTGCCCGCAATTACCGCCCTGTTTCTTTGACATGCATTCCTTGTAAGCTTCTTGAACATATTATATGCTCTAATATTATGGCCCATCTTGATGAACATGAACTCCTGTCGGACAGGCAACACGCATTTAGGAAATGGCATAGCTGTGAAACTCAGTTGACTACAGTGATAAATGACTGGGCCAAAATCTTAGACAAAAAGGCCAGGTCGACACTTTTATACTCGATTTTGAAAAGGCTTTCGATACTCCTCCCCATGAACTCCTTTAAAGCAAATTGTTCAGCTATGGAATAGGTGGAACAACACTGAATTGGATATTTTTTTTCCTTTGTTTCAGACAACAAAGGGTAGCGGTTAATGGTATTAAATCCGATTGGGCTCCAGTTGTGTCGGGTGTCCCTCAGCGCACCGTTCTCGGCCCCTTGCTGTTTTCCTTGTATATAAATGACATCTCAGCAGACATCGAGTCTGAAATAAGACTCTTTGCTGATGATTGTGTTTGCTATCGTGAAATCAAGAATAAAGAGGATACATTGAAACTTCAAAGAGACATTAATCGCTTAGGCAGTTGAACTAGAAAATGGGGAATGAGATTTCAACCCGTCAAATGCAACATGATGCAGCTGACAAATAAACGGTCTAGTAAGATACAGGCTAACTACACCCTTGAGGGCACTTTACTGGAAAACGTTGAAAGCATAAAATACCTGGGTGTAACTACCACAAATGATTTGAAATGGAATACTCATATTTCCAATGTTTGTACAAAGGCTAACAGAACTCTCGGATTCTTGAGGAGAAATTTGTATTCTTGTCCCCCAGATGTGAAAGAAGCAGCTTATAAAGGACTGGTGCGGCCGGTCTTGGAATATGGAAGCTCAGTTTGGGACCCTCACACTCATGGCCTCCAGGAAGAACTGGAAAAGGTCCAAAATCGTGCGGCAAGGTTTTTGACGGGAAATTATGTTTTTGAAACTGGGAGCAGGGAAGTGTACTGAAATGGGAATCTCTTAACAAAAGGAGGAATCAGAATCAGAATAGTTTACTGGTGAAACGTCAAACTGACAATACCACACCAGTTGGATGGGGCTTGACCGGAGGGGATTAGTCCCGAGCTCTCACAAGAGAAGTAAATTTAGACACACAATCATCTGACAATTCAGCAGAGGAGATCAGAGAATCAGGGAGTTCATTCCAATCTCTAATGGTCTGGGGGAAGAAACTGTGTAAATAGGCATTTGTACTTGCTGAAGGTATCTGAAATGCCAAGGAGTGTTGATTCCTACAACGCCTAATTTTGGGGATAAGGTCATCCGTGGGTATTTTTGCTCTCCCTTTTAGATCTTTGTAAAGTAATATAATTTTATTATCCTTCCTTCTTTTCTGCAGGGATTCCCATTTTAGTTTTTTAAGGATGCCAGTCATACTACCTTTTTCATATGTATAGTTCCTAGTTACAAACCTAGCCGCACGCTTTTGCACCTTCTCCAAATCATCTATCAGACCTTCATAATGAGGGTCCCAAACTGAGCTACCATATTCAAGAATAGGTCTCACCAGACCTTTATAGGCAGCTTCTCTCACATCTTGGGGGCAAGAAAACAGATTTCGTCTCAAAAAACCAAGGGTCCTATTGGCTTTGGTACACACATTGCTGATGTGAGTATTCCATTTTAAATCCTTAGTTATTGTTACACCAAGATATTTGATACTCTCAACATTTTCCAACACAGTACCCTCAAGCCTGTAAGAAGCCTGAATTTTACTTGTACGTTTATTTGTCAGCTGCATCATGTTGCACTTGACAGGTTGAAATCTCATACCCCATTTCCTGGCCCAACTACCTAATCGATCAATATCCTTCTGAAGTTTCACTGTATCCTCCACCTTCTTTTAATATTCACGATAACAAACACAATCATCAGCAAAGAGTCTGATTTCCGACTCAATGTCTGAGGTGATATCATTTATATGCAACGAAAACAACAAGGGGCCAAGAACGGTGCCCTGTGGGACACCAGATACAACAGGAGCCCAGTCTGATTTAACGCCATTAACCACAACTCTTTGTTGTCTATAGCAAAGGAAGGCATCAATCCATTTAATTGTCTTCCCACCAATTCCATAACTGAACAATTTGCTTTTAAGGAGTTCATGCGGAGGAGTGTCAAAAGCTTTTTCAAAATCCAAGATAAATGTATCAACCTGACCTTGATTGTCTAAGATTTTTGCCCAGTCATCAATCACTGTAGTTTACTGGGTTTCACAACTATAGGATTTCCTTAATGCATGTTGCCTGTCTGACAAAAGTTTATGATGATCCAAATGGGACATGATATTAGAACACACTATATGTTCCAGAAGTTTGCAGGGTACGCAGGTCAAGGAAACTGGACGATAGTTGCAAGCAAGAGACCTGTCAGCCTTTTTGAACAGGGGACAAATGTTTGCTAAAGACCATTCTTTGGGGATTTCACCCGAGTCTATTGACTGTTGAAAGAGATGTGCAAAAACAGGACCTAGCTCAGATGCCAATTCCTTAAGGACTCTAGGATGAAGCTCATCAGGACCTTAAGCTTTCGATGGGTTCAAACCTTTCAGAAGTTTTGTGACACCTTCTTTGGATACCACTATGTCTTCTATAAACGGGGCTTTTCTATTCAAAAGAGGGACCTGGCTATGTTCAGTTTTGGTGAACACATCCGTAAACTGACCATTGAATTCACTAGCCTTTTCAAAATCTGATTTTCTGACTATTTATGTACCGATAAAAATCTCTTGGATTAGCCTTAACATCACCAACCAAGTTATTTACATACAACTCATGCTGTTTTCTGATATCTGCTTTGATTTCTCTTCTCAAAGTTTCAAATTTTGTTCTAAATTTTGCACTCCCAGTTTTCTTCGCTTTAGCGTGAGTCCCATTTTTTCTACGAATCTTTCTTCTTATTTCAGGAGTTAACCATGGGACTGAGGAAACTGAGCGACTAGTCTTTGATGGAATATGTTTATCCACTGATTCCTGGATAAAAGATGTGATCAAATTAAAGTTTTCTTGAACCGACCGTGTGCCAGAGTAATCGTTGAAATATTTCTCCTTTGCAAATTTAAGGGCATCACCTTTCATAGATTCATAATCACCTTTCTGATATTTATACATCTTTCTCTTAGGTTTCTTGATGGGGGGGATAACTATTTTCAAAGTTCCAGAGCCAATGTCATGATCACTAAGCCTGTCCGGGGAATAAATATCAACAAATTGTCCGGGAAGTGAAGTGATAATCAAATCCAATGTGTTTTGTCCTCTTGTGGGGAAGTGCACTACCTATTCCAATTCATGGTCACTTATAAGTTCTACCAACTTTGCACCTTCAGACACGCTCAATGAAAAACCGTGTTTGTTGAGTCTATCTGGCCAAACAATATCTCTGAAGTTGAAATCACCCAAGACATGGACCGAGGGGGGGGGGGTTGTTTCCTTTATGTAAAGTTTTCACCTTTTCAAGTTGGTCTTTGAATAACTCAAGTTCCTCTATCTTACCATCTGGAGGTCGATACCAACTTGCCACAAAATGGGAAGTTTTGTTCGCAAATACCTTTACCCAAACTGATTCAGAGCCGTTTTCCAATTCAGTGATCGGCATATGAGGAATATCTGTGTGTATGAATAACATCACACCACCGCCGTCAAGAGTTCTATCTTTTCTATACACATTGTAAGGACAAGTTTCTGGGAACAATTCTGAAGTTGAAATAGTGTTGTCAATTTTAGTTTCTTGAATTGCAACAATCTGAGGTTGATGGAGATCAAGAAATGCCAACAACTCAAGTTTTTGACCTCTGATACTATTGATATTTATGCTTGAGAATTTTAACCCACTAATAAATTTATTTTTGATTGTACCTAGACCACAAGTTTTTGTACCACAGCTACTATCGTTTGACAATGGAACAAATCTATTTTGTTCTTCCAAGTTTAATTGATCAGAAAAGAATGAATCCGAAAAGTTGAAAAAGTCACATTTTGGGCAAATCCATGAACAATTTGAATTTTGTATATTTTCATACTGGTTATCTGAGACAAGGGAGCATTTATTGTGGACCCACATTTCACATTTGTCACATTGAACAGCCTTGTGACTATTTAAGACAGCCCCACTGCAAAGACCACAGTCTGCTTTGCAGTCTGAACAATACCAAGGTTCATTTTCATTTTTCAAACTGGAAAGTTCTTTTTCGCTGGGATTTGCACATGTCACATGAAAGCGCTTTTCGCAGTCATTGCATGTGACAAATTTGTCGGTAGCTTACAGTATTTTTTGCATAGCCGACACAGGAACCTGGGACCTGGATTCATTTCACATCCAGACTCATATACCAGATTGAATAATTTACAAATACACTGAACCATACTAGAACTAGAATATTTTAACATCTCATTACTGATACAATCATAGCCCACACTAGTATTATTCTTTAAGCTTCTAATTCCAGTCCTCACTTCCTTTAAGGTTATAGGTTCACTGAACTCATTAGCAATATTTGCCACATGCAATATATGTTCTTCTTCTGAAATCGAGGATGAATTTCATTTTCTATGTATTTGTTCTAAGTATGCTAATCTGAGAAATATTTTTTTCGAAGATATTGGTAAATTTATTGTTGACTTTGATACATTAAGTTTACACGAACGATTTGTGATGTTACTTAGTTCTCAGCAATCTGACGTTAATTTGCTAGTTGTAAATTATGTGAATAAATGTTTTGAACTTAGAGCCATGCATCAGGAGTAGTCATGTCAAGACTATTATCTATATATAGAAGTACCATTCAATTATTCTTTTTCAAACAAACTTGAATTGGTAGTTTTTTAATATTTAGTCTATGTGACGTCAATATTGATTCCAGCCTCATTAACTGCAGATCTACAAGTCGTCCGCCGCCTCCGAGCCGGGTACCATTCTCTCCAGCTTTGTCCGACTTGTAGATTGCTGTGTACAAAAATGGATCAAAATCCGCGCAGAGATTTAATGCGCGCCTCTAGCAAAGTAACTAAGCAACTCTCATAAAAGAAATTTTGGTTCCAACTCAAAAAATCCTTCGGTCAGCCTTGTGTGTATTTGAAAGAGTGTGATTCAAAGTATTTTTCGAGAAGGTCCCTTTAAAAGAGGACTACCTCTTGATTATTTTTCCGCCGCCGCGGCTTTTCGATAACGTTGCTAACAAAGTCACGTGTTCGGTGCGACTACTAAATTTAACCCATTCATTTTTGTTCGCCGCCATCACAGACGAATTGAATCGATGAAACGACAAATGTTCAGTTTTATTCAATGTTTTAATAAATTTCACAATGATTTAGCTCAGAAATGTTACATTTTGGATTTGACACACGCTACAGTGTTTGATGAGGTAAGGAAATCACGTTTTGACGCAATTGCCAATTCCAGTTGCAAAACCAGAAATTCTGAACTTTGACAAAGTCTTTGTTTTTTTTTTCCTGGGTGGTTTTCAAAAAGGCAGTGGCTAGGGATACGGTACCGTATCTTTAGCCTGTGGGCTAGGGATACGGTACCGTATCCCTAGCCTGGAGGCTAGAGATACGGTACCGTATCTGTAGCCTATATATCGGAAATGGCTAGAGGTACGGTATAGATTAAAAATCGATAATATAGTATATTCAGGTGAGTTTTAAGTTGAATCATTTTAAGTATCCTAATGAATCATAAAAATATAAACATTTAATGGTGTCTTACTTTTCTCACAGTTTCATGGCTGGGCAAGCTCTACACATGCCTAAAATGCAATTAATGGCTAAGACTAGCGAAAGATACTCAACAAAATTGTTTGCAAACATGCAAACCGCTTTTGTCTCCTACGTTTTTAGTTGTAATTTCCCAAGCAATAAACAACAATTAACGCTACTACTGTTAAGATTATTGTGCATGTGTAGAGCTTGCCCAGCCATGAAACTGTGAGAAAAGTAAGACACCATTAAATGTTTATATTTTTATGATTCATTAGGATACTTAAAATGATTCAACTTAAAACTCACCTGAATATACTATATTATCGATTTTTAATCTATACCGTATCTCTAGCCATTTCCGATATATAGGCTACAGATACGGTACCGTATCTCTAGCCACCAGGCTAGGGATACGGTACCGTATCCCTAGCCCACAGGCTAAAGATACGGTACCGTATCCCTAGCCACTGCCTTTCAAAAAAATGAAGTATTTTTTAATATTAAAGCTGGACTGATAAGCTTTATACATATAAGGTCTCATTTATACCTTAAATGTGTGTTATCAAGGTGTCAAACTCCATGCAAAATTTCATAAAAAAAGATGAATCTATACCAGATTTATTCAACAATATATACCTAAAAATGTCACAAGTGCAACGTTTTAGCGTGACATTTTGAGAAGTAAGTCATTTTCAAATGGTCAGAAAACAATTATCTGATTACCTAACAAAACAAAATCTCTAAAAAGTTACAAACAATTAGGTACTTGAGAGTTGCCAATGAAACATGCATGTATTTCGCCTTTGTTGCCTCTTCAGCATTTATAAATAATAACCATACCCCTAAAAATAAACTACAGTAAAAATAGCTTAGCTTAAACTTGTGAAAGCCAGTGTTCAATCATTGTAAGCCCTACATCTATTGTATGCTCTTACTGATCAAGTCTGATGTATCTGGATTGATTATCAGAGATTCTTCATTAAAAACCCTTTCTTATATTTTGAAAAGTAGCTGATCTAATCAGTTAACCATATTTGTCACAAGTGCAACGTTTTGTATTTCTTGACTGACCATATACGCATATCATGTAAGACATGGTATTTTGCTTTATATTTTAGTCTAACAGGTCAGAAAGAAACCAACAAAAACAACCCTTTGCCTACAGTATGCATATTGGTTTCTAATAATTAACAAAAGTGATGTCACAAGTGCAACGCATATTTTCTAGTCTAAAAAATTGAATGCTAATTCCTAACGATACATATTACTTTCACTCTTATAAATTATTATGGCAATCACAGGAAGCATTGTACACTTGTAAGATACTGTTCATCATTAAATACATTGATCATTTGAGTGGTTGTGGAAACATTTGTAAGTAAAGACAGCAATTTTAGGGTCAATTTTATCAAATAAATGTGTGAAAAAAATTTTTTTTGGAGAATTTTTTCAAATTAATGGCATAGAGTCTACTCCCAATATAGGGTCTTTCAATCTAAGAACAAATTTGAAACACAAAGTGTATGTTACAAATGTAGCACTACTTATAAGGTATATCACCAGTTTTGAAAATAAACAACAAAAAGCACTTAAACATGAAAATCACAAAAATGGTCGTTGTCAAAAAGATTTGAATGTTGTTTTCTCTTATTTTGATATCCATAGAAAAACCAGGAACAAAAATTAAACAGACAAATGCACATTTCAATTTTGACCTAAAATGGGTCAATGTCACACTTTTACTTCATTTTTTTGAAAATCACCCTCCTGTCAAATTTTCGATTCTTCTTTAATAAATAGAAGACAAAACTGATGTGTGCTATTAGGGCACAAGCAAGACCCACTCAAAATCCAGGAGCGTATTCACGATCTCCCATGCCAAGCACAAAGTCCATCCATTACATTGCTGTTGATTTTTTTTTTACTCTTCCATAAAATAGACCTAGCGTAAGGCGACCAGTGATCGATCAGGGACCAGTGATCGATCAACTAGTGGTTATCTGCTATTAATTCTCAAAGGATACCTGAAGTAAATCTTGTGCTAGTCTCAACTTAAAGCGCATTATATTACCTTACAAACATTAATTAAAATTTATTTGGAAAGCTTTTCTATCTTGCATTTTCTGGCACTTTATGAAGAGGGTGGTCTTAGTTGTACTGCTTAAAAGTGGTGATTGTTCAATAAATTCTCCAAGATGAAACAACCTGCATTCGTTCCGACTGGCTAAACTTTTTAATTTTACTGCATACTAAACGAATTTGATCAACATTCCAAATTGTAATAGATAACGCTGCGATTAATGGACGATTTCTGTGATTTTTGAGCTGGTTTTTCAACAGTTTTCCATTGTTTCTGTGGGCGTTTATGCTTTTCGACCACCTCATTTCGCTGCTTTATTTTTTTTAACTCACTGAAAATTTCCAAACTGTGTTTCATGGCTGGAGGTAAACAATAATTATTCTTTCTAAAAATGTACATACCTTTCAAGTTAGCCGCGGTTTTGGAGATAATAAGAAGGTGATCGATCACTGGTCCACCTGACCCTGATTCACGCTGCTTGATGGTGGACGTGTTAAAATGACGTCACTGAGAAAGTGACGTGATGACGTCATAAATTGACATATTGAAAAACATGGCGAAGGTTCAAGCTTGGATATGGTATGTGCACATGCATTCTCCAATGAATTTCTGATCCGCAAATTTATCAAACATAGCTATTTTTGATCGATCACTGGTCCCTTTACGCTACTGTCTGTACACATTCCGTGGCTGTGTGGTCATGAGCGCTGACATTTCATTTAAGAAATAGATCAGCTCTAGCAGTGAATTGTTGAGTAATAATTCACTGTTTGGAGGTCAGTTGTAAAGAAGATCAAATCACGAGCGCGTAGCGCGAGTGATTTATCTTCTTACAACTGACCGACAAACAGTGAATTATTACTCAACAATTCACGCACTTGAGCTGATCTATTTCGATTCTAACACACAATAAACGGAATAAATGTTGCTGAAACCGTCTATATTGTTCAGCTTTCCGCCATTGCATTGCAGATATCCCGCCAAATATTTGACTGTAATGCTGGTATTTACACACACTTATTACGTTTGTTGTGCGCTAAAACGACGTTTCACCGTCTAACGCTGCTTTGTGGGATAGCTGACGTCACAAATGCCGCAAAGTAACGTCACGCTTATTCGCCCAGTGAAATTGTTGCACAATATAACACGTTTTTTACCATTGGCTATATAGGCGAGGTGTGTTAGAATTAAGAAATAGATCAGCTCTAGCAGTGAATTGTTGAGTAATAATTCACTGTTTGGAGGTCAGTTGTAAAGAAGATCAAATCACGAGCGCGAGCGCGTAGCGCGAGTGATTTATCTTCTTACAACTGATCGACAAACAGTGAATTATTACTCAACAATTCACGCACTTGAGCTGATCTATTTCGATTCTAACACACAATAAACGGAATAAATGTTGCTGAAACCGTCGATATCGTTCAGCTTTCCGCCATTGCATTGCAGATATCCCGCCAAATATTTGACTGTAATGCTGGTATTTACACACACTTATTATTTGTTGTGCGCTAAAACGACGTTTCACCGTCTAACGCTGCTTTGTGGGATAGCTGACGTCACAAATGCCGCAAAGTAACGTCACGCTTATTCGCCCAGTGAAATTGTTGCACAATATAACACGTTTTTTTACCATTGGCTATATAGGCGAGGTGTGTTAGAATAATGCACAATCATTCGATCATCTCACTGCTTTGTCTGGTATGGGTTCGAGCCCCGCTCTGGCCACATGTGAGACACGCCAAGTTCTACTTGTGGGCATGTCAGGTTTTTTTTCTCGGGATTCTCCCGTTTTCACCCCACCTACTGATTGGCCCATCTCATATAAAAAAAATTTCGGTCTACCCATTACGCTGAAAGGCACTCCAATATACAGAATCAGACTTGGAAAGTGCGTTGGTTGGACTGAGGTGGAGCAGACACCATGAACTACCCTTGAATCCCCAATAATGATACATGTATCACTTTGTATCCCCGCACCCCCTGGGGCCAGAAATAAAGGGAGTTAGAGGGGGTCTGGTCACAGAGATTTAAAACAAAAAATCACAAATCACAGTTTTCAAATGATGATTTCACAAATCACAGACAATGCATTTTCGTAATCACAGACAATTCAGCAATGTTGCCAATGTTTTTGCACTGTATTGACTCAGTTACTAAAAGATAACTATTCATATCAAAGGAATGTGCCATTTTAACGCATTATTTCATAGTTACTTGTAAAATGAGACCATCTTAGCCTTACATTACATGTATGGTAGAGACTCTTGCCTTTTCATTGTGGTGCAGAGGAAAATGGAATCATTTTACTATAAACTGCCTAAAAAGTATAGCAAAAACCTCTATTTAAACGTTAATATGATATGCATCAGTATTTTATTCTGTTGTTGGTCAGTTTATTAACAGCTTTAAAATATAGTCTTAAACCTCAAATGAAAATGTTAATTCTATGCATGATAGTGCAATAGCTTTATTTCTGTTAGTCATCAGACCTGTCAGCCACAAAATGTTTAAGTACATGTAATTCATGAGTGCCAAGTTGCAAAGGGTATGAGATGGGGTATACTTATTGTTGAAAGAGGGGTTCGGCAGATCACCCCCGACATAAGAAAATTTGATTATTCTTGAGGTCCAGGGATGGGATTTTAATGCACTTTTAGACAATTGGTTTTACAATCACAAGGAATGATGATAATCACAATTCACAGATTTCAAAATTTACAAATCACAGATCACAGGGATTTAAATTTGTGTTTAACACATCACAGAAAATACCCCTGTCACAAACCACAGAGTGAAAAAAATCACAGACTTTAAAAAGGCCAGTCACACGTCACAGAAAAGGGTCCACCGTCCTAACCCCCCCCCCCCCCCCCCCCCCCCCCTTAAACTTGAAGGGACATAGCGGGATAATGTACCAGAGTTTAATCTTTGATGTCTTGGCAGTGTTGGGGATGTGCAGGGGTTTTAATTTCCCATCTAAACACTGTCACATTATTGTACCAGTCATTTGTACCCACTGTCCACCCCCCACCTACGGGGAGGGGTGGGGGATAGCCCCAGAGGAGGCATGGATACAAATGACTGGTGCATTAAATATGAATGTCACAGGAGTTACTGCGAAGCTGATCTGCACCTTTGTTTTTGACATTTTGCATATGCAAAATGTTGGTTTTCTTATGATGCGGCTCACTTTGATGTTAAGTGTTATGCAGATTGTATAGAAAAGTATGCAAATTCAGATAATTCAAACTAATCAGTCTGTGTTGGCTTTTCAGATTAATGTATGGAAGACAGCAGCAGCTCAAGAAGGAAGTCCAACATCTCTGTGAACTGGAGATTTCATTGTGAAAGGTATATGTATGGCATGTTTTTCTTTTGCTGATTTTGAGACCCTTTAATTCAACAGAGCATTGTGTATATTTCCCTACCCCTAACAAACATGCTATCACCCAAGCCATACAATTACACATGTACATGCAAAAACATGCTGATCTAGTATTGATAGTTGTATCAATCATGTCAGTTATCTTGAATGACAGCATAGGTAGACTAGTACCATTTGATTATACCCTGTGTTGGTTGATTTTGTGTGTTTCACGGTCTTAGCTAACATCATTTTGATGAAGAGAGGGCATTCTGACGTTGTAAGATTTACCAGAAATAGTGTTTATTTTGAAAGAGGTAAGTGGTCTCTATATCTAGACTGCCATTGCAAGAACATGAATTTGTGCAGATTGTAATTACACTACCCATTTCTGTTTTCGTATACATTGTAGACTCAGTGTCCAGAAGGCTTGGCATAAAGGCAGAGGATGCCATATTGAAGACGCGGATGTATCGACATTGAATGCACGCAATGCATGATGTGAATGAGAAAGTTACATGTACTTTCATTTGATGGTAAGTATACTTCAATTTCTTTTGATATTGAGGTTTTTGGGTATAACAGGATCTGGCACAGATAAATATTTTCAATAAATTCCATAAATGTAGATGTATATTTCAAATACATGTATCTGGTCCAGGACAGAATCCAACAAAAAATTTTGTTCAAATTTTATATGTATGCCTTGAGCTTATGGAATAAAAACATTGCATTAGGATGTCAATATCTACTCTTGTAAGTTCTGTTAGCTTTTAGTAGTAAGCTTCATAAATCATGTTTAAAACATTTTCAAGAACTTCAAATTCTTCAACTTGACAAAAATCTTATTTTTTTTTTTTTTTTTTTTTTTTTTTTTTTATCTCTTTTAACATATAAAAGTAAGAAATAAGTTCTGCAGTCAGGGTTTCAATCTGCAAAATTATCTCTACTTCTGTGTATGGGCATCAGACAGAAAGCTTCAAAACAAAGTCATACATTCAAATGATATGAGCCACTGCATGAGAAAAACAACAATTTGCATAGGCAAAAACAAAGGTGCAGATCAGCTTCGCAGTAACTGCTTGGATAGTACATTCCTTCTTAAATATGAAATATCAAGCTTCTAGCCTGCTTCTGTGACTGTAGTGCCTGGTTTGTGTCGGGCTTGGTGAGATACCCAAATTGTTGGTTTTCTCATGCACAGGCTCATATATAAAGAATTATTTGCCATTTTTCAGCACCTGAAGTGCAGCTACTACAGTGTACAGCTAACAGATGTAAAGCATCATTCTGAATCAACCAAGTACATTTTAGAAGCAGCTATGGGCCTGCACAGAGCAAGAAGACCTGCGGGATCAACAAGGTCAACAAGTAGCTGTGGACACACAATTTGCAGGGGTTTTTTTTAGCTCACCTGAGCCCAAGGCTCAAAAGGTGAGCTTATAGGATGGCCATGCTCCGGCGTCCGTCTGTCGTCATTCACAATTTCAAAGTTCTTATTCTCTGAAACTGCTTGACCAATCAAATCCAAACTTCATGTGGAGCATCCTTAGTAAAGGGGAATGAAAGTCTATATAAATGGTCCAGGTCACATGACCAAGATGGCCTCCATGCCCATACATGGTAAAAACCATAAAAAAAAATTCTTCTTCTCTGTAACCGGTGGATAGATTTCAATGAAACTTGGTATGTAACATTGGGGACTCATTGACCATCATAGTTTATATAAATCATGACCTTTGGTTGACCTTGACCTATTTTACGGCAAGCTCAATTTAGGTTACATAGGCTTTTCAATGGAAAATATTGAAAACATTGAATTTTTCAGGAAGTTTTGTAGCCTGTGACCTGAAAGTTGGTAGATACAGACAACATGTTGAGTCAATGAAGTGTTGTGAGTATAAAAGGTCAAGGTCATTTCTTGACCTTTGCTAAAGATCATTTACAAATTAAATGTAAAACTTAATTTGCTCCGTAACCACTTGACCAATTAAAGCTAATTTTTTATGTAGTATCCTTTGGATGGAAGAACAAAAGTTTATATAAATGGTCAAGGTCACATGACCAAAATGGCCACCATGGCTATAAATAGCAAAAACCTTTGTAAGTCTTCTTCTCCAGAAGCAGAAGTCCTATGAGTTTGAACCTTGGCATGAGGCATCAGGGGGAGGAGCTCTACAAATTTTATATAAATCATGACCCTGGGATGACCTTGACCTACCGTATGGCAAGGTCAACATAGGTCGCCCATGCAATTGTCAAAATGTCATTTGAAGGGAAAAACTTTATGGACATGGACAAATGGACAGAACATTTATGATTCTGAAAAAATGGACCATATGCCCCAGGGGCAGGTCTGCTCCCACCCCCAATATACTGTGTACTGTATATTACCATAATATTCAAAGATCTTCTGCTCTGAAACCATTTGGCCAATCAAAGCCAAACGTCATGTGGACCATTCTTAGATGGCCACCATGGCTATAAATAGCAAAGACCTTTAAAAAAGTTCTTCTCAAGAACCAGAAGGCCTTTGATTTTTGAAACTTGGCATCAGGGACAGGAGCTCTACAAAGTTTATTTAAATCATGACCTTGGGATGACCTTGACCTATTTTATGGCCAGGCCAACATATTTTGCCCATGTATTTGAATGGGGAAAATTAGTAAAATGTAATTAAATGCCATTATGGGGGAAACTTGCTGGGAGTATGCAAATGTATATGGGAAAAAATGTCCCCAGGGGGCTGTCTGCCCCTGCCCCTGGGCTATATATACATGTATATTACCATAATATTCAAATATCTTCTTCTCTGAAACCGTTTGGTCAATCAAAGCCAAACGTCATGTGGAGCATTCTTAGGAAGGGAGAATGAAAGTTTATGTAAATGGTCAAGGTCACATGACCAAGATGGCTGCCATGGCTATAAATAGCAAAAACCTTTAAAAACTTTCTTCTGCAGAACCGGAAGACCTATGATGTTGAAACTTGGCATGAAGCATCAGTGATTGGAGCTCTACAAAGTTTATATAATCATGACCCCTGGATGACCTTGACCTATTTTATGGCAAGGTCAGCTGAGGTAGCATATACCAGGTCTCAGGTGAGCATTTACAGGACCATTGGTCCTCTGGTTTAAGAGGGGGCCCACTGGCCCTGGCCGCCAGTAAATTTTGGTCTTGGGCCAGTTAAAATGTGGTGCAGCTGGTCCTCCTGGCCAGCTGAATTTTTCAGAAAAAAAAGTGTTTGTTCGAAATGGTGCTGCTTATTCTCAAAGTGATTGTGCAAGAGTGATGTAAATAGTTTAACCAACTGAATGTAGTGTTGGAAAGCTGTTGACTTATAATTACTGCAGTGACTGGCTACATTTAATAAGTATTGTGTACAAATAATTTATGTGCTGTTATGACCAACTGTTTAGACGAAAAATCATCGTAATTTGTTTGTGCTAAATTTGTCTTGCAATGTGCTGACCTCTGTATCCAAAACAACTTCGACATGGAAAGAATAGTTGGGCCAGTTGAAAATTCAGAGTGCTGGTAGATTTTGAGACCAGTTGGCCCTCGGCACCAGTGGCATTTTGATAGTTAGCAAAACCCCTGAATTTGGTCATGTGAATCATGAAAATTGAAATACGGGTCTGTTCACATGTTCAGGCTTGTTTAATGGCAGTCAGCCTCAAAAGAAGCTAATTTGCTCCTAACAGTTTAATGTTACCAAGATGATAGACTATAGTGTGTTTGCTGGTGTATGAAGGTGTTTTTTTTTTTGTTGTTGTTGTTGTTTGTTTTTATTTTGTCATATTTTTGCAACTGCTTCTAACTGTAGATGACACAATTGAGCACTTTATTTGTCGCAAAAAATGCAGCATAAATTTTGATACTTGATTGAAAAAAAAAAGTTTGGACCATTGAAAGCATTTTTCAATAGTGATTTTCTGTACAAAAACTTATGGTTGGAAAGCAATTTTACTATTTTCCCACATTTTGAATGCTAAAAAAATGTTGCACCCTATGGGCGGTTTGCCTTTATTACGTCAGGATGAACATTTGTCACCAACATGACAGGCATATGTACTAGCCGGGTTTCGAACACACAACCTATTGATTGCTAAGCGAATACACTATCCATTACACTACAGCTGCTGTCTTGGTATTTGATTACTATTGCTCATATTCAATATAAGATGACACAAATGACCCTTATACTTAAAGACCAAATACTCATGATCAAATAAATTTGTTTTGAAAAGTATGCATTTTCATGATCATCAATGCAAAATACCTATTCTTTTCCTTTTTTATTTAATTCAGTTTAACGTCCCTTTCAAGATTATTTCAGCTCATAAGAGACGGGCAGTTAATAGGTGGGATGACACAGAGGTGAGATGATCGAGTGGTTAAGTGCGATAATGAAATATCAGCGCTCTAAACCACTCGGCCACACCTATTCAAAATTTATGTCGGCCATAAAAGCTTAATATGGTGACTGATTTGCAAAATGTTTGCAGGTCCTCTTAGGACAAACTAAGGTTAATATCTTGATCAGAAAAAATACGCCGAAAGTCCTACAGACTAACATAATTGGCAAAGATTTATTATCAGGTTTGACAGTTTAATATTTCTGGGCAATGCATGTGAACAATTTTCTGCTTTTTGAATGTAAAAGTGTTTAAGTGTAGTGCAACCAGTACTTGTACAGCCCACACTTTCCTATGCACAGACATAGTTTCCCATGAGTATGTTAGAATTAAGCATTTTCATGAGAAAACCAACACTCTTGATTTGAAAACCAACAACTAGCTCTGACACAAATTAGGCTGTGCAGAAACAGAAGCTGACTAGAGGCTGACAATTTTAGATTTAGAAAGTAGTGGCATTGTACTATCCCTGTAATGAAAACAAAGGTGGTGATCAGCTTCACAGTATCATGAAGCTGATCTGCGCCTTTGTTTTTGCATATGCCAAATGTTAGTTTTCCCATGACCTGGCTTAGAAGTATGTGCAGTATTATTTCAACTACTTTTTTCCAAAAAGAAAATATAGGCCATTTCTTTTTCTTTTATATTCACAGTCATGCATGTACCTCATTAGTTTGATTAGAAATATTTGCCTACATGTATATATCTGTGTCAGATGGAACATTTTATTATAAGAACATACAAAATATTGAACATTTCCTAACATAGTTAAAAACTTACATATGATGATTATGAATAAATCATTATGATCTTAACTTGGAAAAAGTTGGAACGGCAAATTTCTTTTGGCTTGTCTATGTGTGAGTGTGTGTGTATGTCTGTTTGTCACTTTTTTTTTAAACTTTTGAATGTTGCATGCCATGGTTTTGAAAATTCATGCAAAATAACTGATCCATATTTTTTGCTGCAGAGTTATGTCCCTTTGAATACAAAATCTTGTGTGCACGATTCATTGTATCTCAAAATATGTCTGTGATAGAGCCTTCATATTTTGCATACTGACCTTTTTAACTTTTGAGAACTTTTCCTTAAATTTTGACAAAATTACAGAATTTTGATTGATTTTTCTACTTTTTGGTGAAATTTGAAACTTTGAATGGTGAATGCTAGGGTTGTGAAATTTGATATACAGATTCCTCATGAAAAAAAAAAGTCGACCCCATATTTTTTTCGTGTCCAAGTTGTTCCCCTTTTCTGAGTTATGTCCCTTTGAAACCAAATTTTGAAAAAGATATCTCAAAATGTATTTTAGCTACAGGCTTCATATTGGTATACTGGTTGGGGCTGAAGAGTAGTCTGTCGAGTGGATCACCTGATTTACTGTCAAACTGAGACAGAATTCCAGAATTATGAACTGTTTACTCTATTTTCAACTTTCCTACAAAAAGCCAGCATTCTGTTTCTGGAACAAGGGCAAAACAGAGGAAATACAGCTGCTACACCAGGAAATTTCACTTTATACAATTGAAATAAATGAATCATAAAGATGTACCAGGTTAAGGGCAATCATACAGTTGGGGGCATAGCATTTTACAAACAATCATTTCTAGATTACCGTATTCATTCTAATTAGCGCACAGTGCGCTTAACTTTTCAAAATTATTTAAAGTTAAGGTAACAAAATATCATTCTAATAAGCGCACACTATGAACCAAACCAACACATTAACTTACAAAATAAACATGCCAAAATAATCAATTTTGATGTCTTTTTTGTGTTCAAATCGTTTCCAAATAGCATTTGACCATTGGGCTTGAATATGTTTACAATTCAAGCTTCCCACTTTTCTAGGGGCTGACCAATGTGATATTTTTGTGTAAAAATTCTGTAAAATACCAATATGCTAGTCGAGCAGTGTGCACTTATGCACACGTTTTTCGGAAACGACCAGGGTGTGCGCTTTTTGGAGCATGTGCGCTTATTAGAACGAATACGGTAATTTTGATTTCAATTTATTGCACAAGTCATTTGTAGCCACGCCCCCCCCCCTCCACCCACCCACACACACCAACTTGGTTGGGGATAGGCAGGCTAAAGTGTGGGGCAATTACTTTTTATTGTCCAAACAGTGCAATGGAAATGGCAGGGTTTTGACATCCTGACCCAAACAAGGCAGATTTTCTATTGTGTAATGCATGGCAAAGAGCATCCAGTTTGTCCCCTGGGGGTGGAGCTTATAGCAATCCCGGCCCTTCCCCATAGATGCGGAGAGCAGTGGTTATGGACACAAGGACAAGCACCATTTCTGTCAATTTATTCAAATCCAAAATTCTTTTGTAGAACAAGGACCGTAACTCATTAATAGCTTTTACAAACTTGCAAATAGAATATGAGAAACATTATGAATATATGTGATTATTTGAACTAATATGGTATTCAAGAAGTCCTATTGGATATAAAATGCTTGAGTAGGGCTGTGCTAGTCAGATTTTTTGACAATTCTAGCTGTTATGACTTTTTTATGGTAAAAGTTGTGCCACTGCAGATACTTGTTTATAATTTTGCAAAATAAGGCTAACCACTTGCAACCTAATCGTTCAGTTGTTTGAATGTCAGATTTAGGCTGGCTTTCAGGCAACCAAAATGCCTAGCTATTATTTTGAAAAAGTAAGCGTGAATAAGTATCATTGTTAAAGCAGCAAATATTTTACCTTATTAGGGTTAAACCATCGACTAATATACCATTGGTTATTGTATACCTTCAACAATAAATGTATGACAATAAAATTAAAAAAAAAATAACTTTCTTGTTTGTTAGGCACATTGCCCTATATTAAACTCACCTGAGCTGAAGGCTCACCAGGTGAGCTTATAGTATGCCTGTGATAGGGCGTATGTCACTCCATCGTGCAAAAACGCAATGATTATAGGCCCCGCATATTTCAGGAGAGAGAAAAAGATGGGCTGCTTGTGCCTCCAGGCAAAGCTTAATTTACTGGCCGACCTCCTGATTACTGGTTAACGGCTTAAAAAGGTCTTAGCCTGCTCAGGAAAAGTGTTATACTTAAAACGATCCATTAATATAAGCAATACATGTAGTTGTTTACTTGGTTTTGAAGTACCTTTTAGATGCAATGACCCTTATTTTGGGTAAAAGTCCCATGAAATGGTTGCAACATCCCGGCATGACCAAAGCTGTTGACTGGGATGTAAAACATAAATTTGAACAAACAGGCCTCTGGAACTGGTTGGCAATCAAAGCCAAATTTCATATAGAGTCCCCTTGGGAAAGGGCAACGAAAGGTTGTACGACCAAGATGCATATTGCAAAAGATACAAGGGAGCGTGATGGCAATAACGTAATTAGACTCCGAATCAAGAGATATTGGGTTCGATCCTCACTCGCAGCATCATGTTGTGTCCTTGAGCAAGGCACATTAACTCCGCAGACTACTGGTCTCAATATGACTGAAAAAATGTTGAAAGAAAAAATATGTAAAATCAATCTGTTATCAGGAATGAAAATTTAAGTGAGATCCTTTAAGAGCAGTGAACATATTAATGAGAGAGGGGATGGGCCATACCATGGTTTCGGCTACTTAAGCCTCTTCAGTGACCCTATAGATTTTGCAACATGGAGCCAAAGATATGACTGTAATTTAAAAATGTTCAAAAGTGTAGTAGGAAATTGCCCAATCAGAAAAATCCCACTCCAAAAACCGTGGTGGTAAAGAACTACATTGTTAATTAGGTACTTATTTATTCAAAGAGACCTTATCGTGAGCCGAGTGAGCAACTATGTCCCAGTTTAAGACCACTCAGTTACCCAGGCTCAGCTAAATGCATTGTCATAAAAACTGTGAATGATTGTATATAAAAAGCAAGCAGCACAAAAAATTCAACACCAAAACAAACAGACTGGGCCGTCGTACAGTCGATCAAACTGGAAGCTGCACCCATACACGAAACCGAATCAGCTGCTTATTCTCTCTTATTCTCTCATACTTTATCACTGGATAGAACCGTGAGAAGAAATAGACTTTTCCTTCACTAGTTACTTCCACGTAGTATTTTTATACGCGTCGTAATTTAGATGATTGTAGTACGGCTAGGTTTTTTAACGGTAACTGAACGATTAGCTGCGAATTAGATGACTGTACAGATTTTTTTTTTTTTTTTTTTTTTTTTTTTTGGTAACTGATTAGCTGCGACTTTCTAAACAGAAAAGCTAACGTTTAATTCCATGGAAATTATGTTGTTGTTTTTTTCTTCCCATTTTCTTTTCTGCCTTTACAATGAATATGCATGAAAGTCGTAACACAGTGAATGTAAGGAAATGATACAATCCATTTTAGATGAAATGGGTTTGTTATTAAGCCAGTAATAGCTTACCCGATTAAGTAACAGAAACAGCAGGGACACTTACATACTGATTTATTTGCAAGTAGGCCATGTTGCAGCCTCGAGACTTCGTTGTTCCATGCGATCGTTACGACATTACCTTATTGCTAAACTTACATTTGCAGTAGTGTATACCGGTGTGAGTGTTTGTTTGTCCGTGCAGAAATAAGGGTGATTTTACGAAAATTGATGGATAGCTTGGTGTCAAAATCTTAGAGCATCCGACTACGAATCGATAGGTTCAGGGTTGAAACCCCTTGGTACGTTATTTTGTGTTCTTGAGCAAGACGTCGGACACATAAACTCTCCTTAGTCAATGTCTTGGATACGGTTACTACAAAATGCAGAAGTGTGTGGCAAACCAGGTGGTCAGAAAACAAAAGCAGTCCTACTGGGAAGTGGCATATCCAGTTAAAAATTTAAACATCAAAGAGACCAAGTTAGATGATTGACATGTCCTTAAAACATAACAGTAAATGTTATACATGTATTTGATCGTACCATAAACACTGTCAAAGGAAGTATTGATTTTTTAAGGAGGAATCCTCATAAAATAGGTAAAAATACTGAATTCTATTGTGAAAATTATTTTGATGATGATAATCATGATGATTGTGAATGTGGTTGCAATGCTAATGGTGATGATAATAATGGTCTAGTTCAGTTCCATATACTAGTTTCTTTCTTCTAAACTGTCAATTGCTTCTTTGAAAGTATTTATGGTAACAGTATAGGCAAGCTCAAAGACTACCTTTACTGTTATTCAAAGGACCTGTCAATCTCAGTAACTTTGGCTCTCTTTCCTGTCCAGGTGTTTTGCCACACACTTCTGCATTTTGTAATACTCTGTCCGGTTATAATATGTACGGTCATATTATGAAAAAAATGTGACAGGTAAATTGGGCTCTTAAAGGGTGAATCGTCGGAAAAAACTCTTGCTTTTCTGTCTGGTGTGCGTATCAAACCCTGTGAAACTGGATGCGGGCCTTGTCCGTAGCTGTTATAAGATTTTAATGGTCCCTTTTGTTGGATCCATATATATAAAACACCCATTATCTTTAACAATTCAGGTCGACACATGGACGTTTATTTTGGTCCTTTCTGACAAGCTTTTTGATTGTGAGTTTATATTGTGGTTGTTTTATAACGATATGATCAATGATTTCTGCAAACGGTTCATATGCATACTCACATAGTACTGATTTTAAAAATTCACTGATGATTTTGTCTTCCAAACGTGAAAAACTGAAATACATCAACTGAGAACAACGCAAAACAACTGGGAAGGCATTGTTTATCACTTGCTATAATACAATTAGTATTAGGTGTATTCTGAGAACAATGCAAATAAACGGGCTGTTTCCGTAAATTCAGATATGATAAATTATTTTTACATTTGCGGCTAATCGTACATTTGTCATGACTGTGTTTCCGCGATTTGCAGCTAATGATTCTGTACAGTTGCAGCTAAGCGTACAGACATGCTCAAATGACGGGGTTGCGTTTAAGCATATCGGCATCGGCCTTGAGAATGATTAGTTTTGGTGAAACCATCCATACATTTAAGCATTAATGGTTTGACTGGGTGTTTATATTTATGAAGCAAATTTTGAGTGTCATGATGTTGGGTAGAAGTCCCTTAAAATGGAGGTAACGTCCCGACATTACCATTGTTGGTGATTGGGGCATAAAGCATCAATTCAAACAAATAAATAAAGCCGTGTTCATGTACAATATTTGAACCCGGGTGTAGTTTTGCTCCCAGAAGCAATTTTGCAACCCCCCCCCCCCCACCTCCCCTGCGAATCACATGCAGCGAAATTCTCTCCTTGACATTATTTTCTGATTAAGTGAGGCCCCTTATCAGCATTCAGGGGTCGTTTTCTGTGGGAATTTAAAAACATATAAAATATTGGTTTAAACTATATTTATTTGAACTCAAGCAAATAAGCAACAAATATAAATACATACAGTATAAATTAGGATCAGAACGAAAAATCAAAGTTACGAAAGAGATAATTACAGGATGACAGCATGTAACAAAAACATAAGATAAAAAAGAAATATTGACTATAAAGCTGCACTGTACAGTAAAAGAACGAGCCATTTTAAATCACAAGAATGATTTACATGAGTATGGTGCTTGAGGCTTGCATCACAACGATTCTTATAAAAGCAGTGTTTAAATTTGGTGTGCCGTATGGTGGGGGAAGATATGCCACGTTTTCTGTAACAGTGTTCGTCTAGAGGGAAGAGTCACGATGCCAGGGCCGTATAACATTAAACTCATTCACATATTGAAGTCCATTAATACAATAATGAGCATGACTGCATCTAAATTTCCATCCTAAGCATCCCATGATTTGTCTTGGTTTGATTTCTGCTTATGCACCAGTTACTTGTATTCCGACCCCCTAGGGCCGGGGATAGCGGGGACAATGAGGGGCTAAAGTACCAGGCTTTAACCTCTGATGAGTCCCGGCAGTGCCGGGAATTTAGCCAGGGTTTTCATTTCCTACCAATATACGTGTCATCGGCCCAGCCATATTGATATCGGGAAAAGACAACTCAGTCGTTGACAGAATTCTAAATTTATTGCAGACTTATATATAATAAGTCTGAGGGTGCCTAGAACAACAATATTTACAATTTAATTTCAGGCACACATAGAATAACAAAGGTGTGATTAAAAACACAATTGCTTTAGATATACAAAAGCAATTACTTACTTACTCACTTGAGGGATAATATCAGGTGTATACCGGACCAATATTAAAATAACTGCGGCAATTATTATTCTGCTAATATTCGGCTAAGATTATGATTAGCCGAAACATATATCATATGGGCCGTGCCACCAGAACGTTTGGTTCTAGGTTTTATTGAGTAACTGAGACAGTTCCGTGAAGGACTGTTATAGAAATCATAAAAGCCATAAATATCCTCATTGGAGATCATTGGATATATGGGTTCAAATGACACAGCACACATGCCAAATATGTTAAAATACTATGTGAAACAAATCACCCTGAGTAATTGGCATGAACATACAAGTAATCACATTATTACCATGTCAGTTATCCTAACCATGTGCATTTTAATTAAAGTCAACATTGGCGGAAATTTATGCCACAAAGAACATTTCAAAACATGACAAATTGCAGAAAAACTACAGTGAAATCGTTACCTGGATAAGTAAGGCACTGTAGAAATCAATAGATTCCTATGAAAGGAATATAAGGAGTTCAACTAAACATAGCTGAACAATGGATTTATGCGGAAAGCATAAATCACTACATGTTTTGAAGAAATTTTGCCGCTTTGTGAAAGATTTGTTCTTTTCTCTAAAATGTGATTAAAACTCAGGGCAAAAACCAACACCAGGGTTAGTAGCCAATCACACACACGCTTCTACAACCACACACATAAAATACATTAAAAGAACCGAAAGCCTTTGAAACAAACAATTTCATTGGTCAACAACTCTTGACAGCTAGTCTATTCACACAGACAGCGTGTACCAATACCAGGTCAACTCGACCCGGTCTTTCCTATAAAAAGTCACTCTATGACATTCTCCCCTGCTTGGGAAAAATGGCTCCCGACATTTTCAATAAATTCTGTGTACTCAAAAATCAAAAAGCTTCCATTAACCTCTTGTCTTACAAAATTGAAAGAACTTACATGAAACATAACCACTGTAGGTACACAGAAACCATGTCACAAATATTTTGAACATGAAAACTATGAAACCACAGTAACAATGGCCAAAAGACAAGAAGTTATTAAAATCAATAGGACAATCTTTGCTGTCCACTTTCTACTGTGCTTGAAGAATTCAATCACAAAGTAAAAATTCAATCATGTCTTCAATCAAAGCCAATACCACAGCCAAGTCACAAAGCTCAACTTCAACGCTGTCCCAAATCAAAGACAAAACTATAACTCATAAAGAATTATAGTGCTAAACTCAATTTCCAATGCTGTCTCTATTCAAAGACAACCGCATAGGCAATATAGTTGTAAATCTATTTTCAGTAGTCAAGCACAACAGTTGCACAGAGAGACATATGACATTCTCCCCTGCACAACTAAATAAAATCAAATAAAACACTATATAAAAAAATCAAACAAAATACTCTACTAGGAGATCTGGGTCATCAACACTTTGTTGATAAACCCAATCACCAAAGCGCTGTGGCGCTTGCCTATTCCGTCCGGAACGGCGTGGCGGAGGTGAAGCACTCAAAGGTACAGTATTACTTCTATCAGAAGTACTATTCACAGTATTCATACTGTTTGACATTCTTGTTGATGGACTACTCTGGACTACACGGGAAGAATCACTTCTAGAAGTAGGACCTGAAGAAATGTTAGTAATATTTGAAATATTACTTCCTTCTAAATTGGTCCTTGATTTCGAAGTTGATTCACCGGATATATTCACCGGTAGTGAAACCCGGGAACCAATTGCCTTCCTTCTATGAGGCGGTATATACCTGGGAACAGGTATAACTTCTTCCTCTTCCGAGTTCGAACTATGTTCTGAATCAGAACTTTCAACCACTGGTTGAGGCTTAACCTTCTTCTTATTTGCTTTCACAGGTGCCTGTGGTAGATTTTCATCTACTTGTCCAGTACCTGGAATTGCTGAAAATGGTAACAGCATATTCCTATGAAGAGTTTTAGTCACAGAACTATCAGACTCTTTCTGGACTTTAAAAACAGGAATACCCGAAATAGGTATGTCAACAATGACATATGGGTCTTTTACCCATTTGTCGGAAATCTTGTGTCGACCTTTAAAGCCGACTTGTCTTATTAAGACACGATCTCCGACGTCCAGAGTAGCCTCACGCACCTTCAAATCATAATTTGCCTTATGCCTTTGAGAGGATTTTTCTGCTTCCTTCGAAGCAACCTTATAAGCAAATTGAAGCCTCTTCTTCAATTTTGTGGCATAATGGTCTTGAGAGACAATTTCACACTCCTCGGGCTTCGAAATACCCAAATAGGCGTCAACAGCCAACCTCGGATGCCTACCAAACATAAGAAAATGGGGGGAGTAGCCCGTACTGGGATGTTTGGTAGCATTATAGGAATGTACCAACGGGGCAACGTAACTCTTCCAATCATCCTTTTTATGGTTCTCAAGAGTGCCTAGCATGTTGAGAAGCGTCTGATTGAACCGTTCCACCATACCGTTCCCCATAGGGTGGTATGGTGTGGTTCTAGACTTCTCAACACCAGCTAAACTACACAGCTCCCTGATAACACTACTCTCAAAGTTTCTTCCCTGATCGCTATGTATGCGAGCAGGGAAGCCGTAGTGAACAATGAAGTTCTCAAAAAGAACTTTGGCTGTAGTTTTAGCCAACTCATTCCTCGTTGGAAAAGCCTGGGCGTAGCGAGTGAAATGGTCAGTGATGACCAAAATCTTTTCAAAACCACCCTTGGACCTTTCCAACGTAAGGAAGTCAATACATATTAACTCCATTGGTTGAGTAGTAACAATGTTGACTAACTCTGCACTAGGACCAGGATTGGATTTCCTCATAATGCACCTGTCACAGGTTTTCACCTTTTTCTCGACATCTGAATCGAGACCTGGCCAAAAGAATCGAGACCGAACTAAAGAAATTGTTCTGTCACGACCTTGATGCCCTGAATCATCGTGAAGAAGTTTTAAAACAATACTCCTGTAATGTACAGGCAGAACTAACTGTGAGGTTTGTTGACCATCAATTTGTGTAGTTCTGTACAAAATATTGTTCTTGAAAGAGAACTTCTTCCACTCTTTCAAATACTTTGAGACATTCAAGTCTTCTTTCACCTGACAGGATTTTTCAGGATCATACCCATTTCTTAATAAATGAATAACTCTACTAAGAGTTATATCTTTTGACTGTTCTATGGCCCAGTCAACCGAACTCAACTCTGTTGACTCTAATTGAGGACATTCCTCAGAATCAACAATCTGAGACTGGTTTGTTATGACCAAAGTCTCAACATATGGGCATGAGCCACGATTCACAAGATATGCTTGTGAAATCGCTTTAACAACATCAGGAAACATTTCTGTTGTTTCCTGTGGTCTTCTTGAAAGACCATCAGCGTCCCCGTTGGACTTTCCACTCCTATACCTTAACGTAAAATTAAAACTGCTCAAAGCAGCAAGCCATCTGTGCCCTGTAGCATCAAGCTTAGCTGATGAAAGGACATAAGTCAGGGGATTGTTGTCAGTGCAGACTTCAAATTGATTACCATATAGGTAATCATGAAACTTTTCAGTCACTGACCACTTCAAACACAAAAATTCTAATTTGTGAGCAGGATAATTCCTCTCACTATTTCTCAATCCCCTGCTAGCATATGCTATCACTTTTTCTTGTCCATCTTGGACCTGGTACAAAACTGCACCCAATCCTTCTGTTGAAGCATCAGTATGCAAAACAAAAGGTTTGCTGAAATCAGCATATGCTAATACTGGAGGAGAAGACAATTTCTCCTTTAAAGTGTTAAAAGCACTTTGTTGGGCTTCCCCCCATTCCCACAAAACTGACGACTTCTTTCTCTTCTTCCGCGACACCGGTTTGTGTGTCGGATGGCCAACTAACAAATCATTTAACGGTTTGACTATTTTGGCATAATCTTTGATGAAACGCCGATAGTAGCCTGTAAAACCCAGAAATGATCTGAGAGACTTAACATTGTCTGGTTCTGGCCATGAGGCCAAAGCACTGATTTTATCTGGATCTGTCTCAACGCCAGATTCACTGACAACATGACCTAAGTATGTAACCCTGTTCTTGAAGAACTCACACTTGCTGGGTTTCAACTTAAGACCATGCTGTTTCAGTCTACTGAAAACTGCTTCTAATCTTTCTAGATGTTCTTCAAAAGTAGAAGAAAATACAAGAATATCATCCAAAAAGATCAAGCATTCTTTCAAGTTCATTTCGCCCATGCAGCGTTCCATGAGGCGCTGAAAAGTTGCAGGAGCATTGGTTAATCCGAATGCCATACGATTACACTCGTAAAAACCAAGATTACCGACAGTAAAAGCTGTCTTATGTTTATCTGACTCCTCAACTTCAACTTGCCAATATCCACTTCGTAAGTCTAACTTGGTGAAATATTTGGCACCAATTAAAGTATCAATAGTATCATCGATACGAGGCAAGTTGTACGAATCTCTTATTGTACGACTGTTGAGTTTACGGAAGTCTATACAAAACCGTAAACTACCATCCTTTTTTCGGACAAGTACAACATTTGATGAGTACGGACTTTCCGACTCACGAATAGCACCAGCATCAAGCATTTCTTTCAAATGTGCACGAACCTCTTCAAATAAACCTGGAGGTATTCTCCGATAAGAATCTTTGAAGGGAGTGTCATCTGTCAGCTTAATTGTATGGGTAACTAGATCTGTCTTCCCAAGGTCAGTCGGGCCCTTTGAAAATATATCTGACCATTTGTTCAGAACAGACTTAACTTGGGTAAGTTGATCTGTTGTCAAATTGTCTTCATCTATCTTAAAATCTAGATGTTCAGATGCTGAAGGCTTGACATCCTGTTTTTGTTGTAAATCAGGAGTCCAAGAATCAACAACAGTAACTTCACTGAGTGAACATAATAGAGACCTTGGAGGTATCTCTATCACATGAGCTGACAAATTACAGACTCTAACTGGTACTCTAACAGTCGTACCGGGAGACTTTAATGAAACCACACGTGGACAGATAGTTAAATCACCAGACAATGAATTATCTATATGTTCTGTCACTGCAGCAGTCATATCGCTCGACTTCCGAGCCAAACCATTAATGGTTTTCATTTCACCAGGACCAATACGTATACTAAAGTTATTCGTGGTTTTGACTGGAATAGCATTATCAATTAAACTGTCTAAAGCAGTTTGCCACTCTAAAGGTGTATCAGGTTTAGAGCGATAAGCTTGAAACTCACGAATAATATTGGTTCCTATAATAACTGGCACTGATTGATTAAAAGCAGTGTCTTTGACAACAAGTATAGGAACACCATGCATTATTGGTCCTAATTTGGGCACTGAGACATCAGCAAAGATGTAACCAATATAGGCTAACTTGCTACCATTGGCGCCATACACCGAAAGATCTATGCCAAAGTCTTTGGTGTCGCCTAATTTAGGTACAGGATTCATTGATCTGTAAAATGATTCTGAAAGTGATGAAATCATAGAACCAGAATCAATCAATCCTGTAGTTTCAGTACCACAAATTTTAATACTTCCAACGTTGGCAGGGCCAACCATTTTCTGTTTAAACTCAGCCTTGCTTTCTGCACTATCACAATTTGGGCTACTGTTCAAATTAGACGACAAAACTTCCTCCGTTTGCCCAGCAACAGAGGAAGATACTAGTTTAAAGAGTTGTCGCTCCTCTGAGAACCGCCACCACGGTTGGCACCTCGGCCGTTGGCACCACCATGGCCACGACCCCTAGAGCGACCGCCCTTATAACTACCACGGTTATTGTGCTGGTAATCCGAATTTCCACCTTGAAAATCCGAACTACCCCGTCCAGCATAACCGCCTCTATTGCCTCGCCAAGGCTTCTTATAACCACGGCCTCTTCCCCGCTGGTTATTATCATAATCAACTTGTTGATTATAGCCACGGCCTCTTCCCCGCTGATTACTATTGTAATCATAATCTTGGTAGGAAGACTGGAACTCCGCGGCTGCAGCAAATGATTGCTGCTGAGAATCCAGTTTCTTTTCCAAAGATTTCATACATGTGACAAGTTCAGATATTTGTTTCTGAATCTTGTCATCAGAGGCAGGCTGTTCTGTTGACACCTGATTAAAATGTTGTTGAGCCACTTTTTGTTTTGTGGGTGGGGTGGGGGTAGAACAGGATTCTTCCTGTTCCACTTTACGGATTTCCCGTAAAAGGTCAGGGAACTTCTTGTAAGTATCATAGAGATACCTAGTGGAATTTCGCAGCTGCTGAGACCTTAGCCCTGTCCAAAATTTGCTTCTCAGCATTGAATCCTTGGCTGCTAATTCCATGTGGCCATATCTAATGGCTCTTGACAACGTTTGTTCCAAACGGGAACCAAACGTTGCCACACATTCGCCCTCTCTCTGGGTTTCACTGTAAAAAGACTGGATGATGGCTTCCGGAGAACTAACGTTTCCATAGAAACCATCAAGTTTGTCCAAAATGTCCTCTACAGTGGCATCCTCCCCTAGAGGAATCAACATATCCCTGGCTGCACCCCGCAATGAAGTCCTAATTGACAACAAGAGGACATGTTCTGGCAGAGATTTCTGCAGGCATTTGACCTCATATTGCCAGACTTCATAACTGACTTCCCCTTTTGAAGGTTCCTCCGCACCACTGAAAATTGGTAATTTGGGGAAATTGCTAGAGGGGGGATAGGCAAATGATTGATCTATTGTAGATAGGTTTGTGTCCTTACCTGTCTGACCTTTTATTTTATCAATCAATTGTTGCATCCTGAAGGGTGCAGCACCAGGGGTTCTAGGGGTAAATGGGGCTGTAGGGGGCTGAACACCTAATGTGGCCCGAGGAGTGCTGGTTTTGGGTATAGCACCACCCATCAAAATTTCGTACTCTTCTTTTGTGAGTACTTTGTACTTGGGGTTCTCCCCAACCTGTTTGAGTGCCGCGTCAAAATCCTTGTCGGCTTCTTTGTCCCCGTCTTTAGACATTTTGTCAATTGAAAATTCACTATTTAAACACTATAGAAAAATAAACACTGTAGGAAAATAAACACTATATTTCAGAAAAATAATCACTATATTGACACTGGAACTCTGGAGTATACACACCAAGATTCAAGGCACTAATATTAACTTTAACACATATTATGCCCAATCCTGATCATTGCTTAGAAATTCACAAGACATTGGAATTAGAGAATGTATATGCAGAAATAAATCATCCACACAAGAGCAGAAAATGACAATGGTCCTAACTGTATGTTGACACAATAGAGAGTGGTTCTACTAGCGTCTACAGCTCGGACCAACTCATATGCAACTCAAGTGCAAAGTAATTTATCTGCAAAAATATAACATGTTTATTACAATTCTCTTCATCCAAGTTCTTGCTAATGTGGTTCCTGGGTGGAGGCCATCAAAATAACCTGAGAAATCCAATGTTCTTTTCAACACTCCACCAGCTTTCTTCCTGTACTTGGTGAGATCCTTTTTGAACCTTGGGGTATTCAAACCAGAGTTGGAATTAACCTCCCGGATGTAATCATTGATTATTCCAATCCTTTCATTCAGTATGTACTCTTTTTCAAGAAATCCTTCAGTCTGCGGATAACGCAAATGCTTGTTATATTGAACAATACTGTAGCACGGAATTTCTAGAAAAACAATTTTCACAGAAGGAAAATTGGATACATACTGAATGAATTTGTCAATTTGTTGTTTAACATAATTTACAGCAAAAGCATCAGAAGAGTGTCTTAGATCTATATACTGTAACTTCTTAACTCTACTACCAAATTTTTCATACTCTGTATGCTTCACAGTAAGATCACAGGTGCCAAGCCAAACATATAGAACAATATCTCCATATTTTTCAACTTTTACAGCTAAATTTTTCTGTAACCAAATGTAATAATTCCAGAATCTGGCACCGCCAAAGAAATTGAACTCTATTGAATAGCCAAACTGTGTAATCAAATCATGATGTTTTTCTATATATCTACCTTTGCTGTCTGATAAGAAAATTGGTTTCCTTGTCAGAACTCCATCAAAATGAATAGGTGTATTAATATATGTATCAGACATGGGGAAACAAGTCAAATTTCAACTATGAATTTATGAAAGAGTAAAGTATGTAAAACAAACGTACCTTACATCTTGAATGGTATACGGCACAACGCGAACTAATCTTTGTCACGCGAGGAGATGAACACAACCCGGTTACCGTTACAAGTATAAACCTGCAAGGTAAAATGGTACAATGAAATATTTATCACAGATACCCATTATCACAGATTTGCTAAATTAAAATCAAGTACAGCATACAGGCATCATCACTCATTCTTTAGTGCTCTGAAATGTTAAAGAAATGTTACAATTAGTACGTGAACATGCACTATACTGGTGAATGTGACGTGCAGCGGCATTTTCACTAAATTTGGGAAAACAAAAATAGCAATATAAAGCACAACTATCACATATGTAACACAAATTTGAACACTAATGTATAAATTTGTATCTTTGTTTATGTTAACAAATCTGATTTGGTGACATAAACAACAATACTGCCCTGGGCTTATTTTCACAAAGAAGTATAATAAATAAATCAAAAGTCACAAATATTCACATGAAATTAACTGTCTGTCCGGTTTCTGTAGTGTCCCTCACACACGAACTGGCTCTACAGCACCTCACTAGGACAAAGCTAGTGTTAATAATGAAGAAAAAAAATCAACAATTTAGGCAAGGAATGCCTAAATCTTCTTGTAATACAAGAATCACAGTTTGCTAGATCTAGCTACACTAAATAAATTATTATGGCCATTTTAGGGGGGAAAAGGGGTTGGAAAAGCGAACACGTCTCCATTGTCCCAGATTCCACGAGTGGGTAGATAATTTCTAGCTGATTTCACCAGACACCCTCGTCGAGTGGGTGTAAACCACGTTGGAGCGCCACTGTCATCGGCCCAGCCATATTGATATCGGGAAAAGACAACTCAGTCGTTGACAGAATTCTAAATTTATTGCAGACTTATATATAATAAGTCTGAGGGTGCCTAGAACAACAATATTTACAATTTAATTTCAGGCACACATAGAATAACAAAGGTGTGATTAAAAACACAATTGCTTTAGATATACAAAAGCAATTACTTACTTACTCACTTGAGGGATAATATCAGGTGTATACCGGACCAATATTAAAATAACTGCGGCAATTATTATTCTGCTAATATTCGGCTAAGATTATGATTAGCCGAAACATATATCATATGGGCCGTGCCACCAGAACGTTTGGTTCTAGGTTTTATTGAGTAACTGAGACAGTTCCGTGAAGGACTGTTATAGAAATCATAAAAGCCATAAATATCCTCATTGGAGATCATTGGATATATGGGTTCAAATGACACAGCACACATGCCAAATATGTTAAAATACTATGTGAAACAAATCACCCTGAGTAATTGGCATGAACATACAAGTAATCACATTATTACCATGTCAGTTATCCTAACCATGTGCATTTTAATTAAAGTCAACATTGGCGGAAATTTATGCCACAAAGAACATTTCAAAACATGACAAATTGCAGAAAAACTACAGTGAAATCGTTACCTGGATAAGTAAGGCACTGTAGAAATCAATAGATTCCTATGAAAGGAATATAAGGAGTTCAACTAAACATAGCTGAACAATGGATTTATGCGGAAAGCATAAATCACTACATGTTTTGAAGAAATTTTGCCGCTTTGTGAAAGATTTGTTCTTTTCTCTAAAATGTGATTAAAACTCAGGGCAAAAACCAACACCAGGGTTAGTAGCCAATCACACACACGCTTCTACAACCACACACATAAAATACATTAAAAGAACCGAAAGCCTTTGAAACAAACAATTTCATTGGTCAACAACTCTTGACAGCTAGTCTATTCACACAGACAGCGTGTACCAATACCAGGTCAACTCGACCCGGTCTTTCCTATAAAAAGTCACTCTATGACATACGGTCACATTAATTCAAATAATATATTAATGGTGTTTTTAACATTTTAATTAAAGTTTCAGTTATGGTACGTATTTGATTTGCAAATGCACCTAGACATTAACATGCGCAAATTGGAGCAATTTTCTCATTTTTCAGTTTCATCAGAACAACTCCTAGCTGTTATTCCACGTTAGTGTCAGCCTCCGGGGCGCCGGGACTTTTAGCAGGGATTTTACCACACATCTGGCCCTGCAGTGCCGGACTTTTAGCCTGGCTTTAAAAATTGAAAAGTTAAAACCCCCGCTATTCCCCGGCCCTGTGAGAGCCAGGGATACAAATGACTGGTGCCACATATGAGGCAAGCAAAGTTCTGCTTGCTGGTGTGACAGGTGATTTTGTCTCGGATTTTCCTTCGTTTTCGCCCATCTACTCATACGAGCTGAAATAATATTGAAAGGGACGTTAAACTGAATAAATAAATAAATAAATAAATAAATAAATAAATAAATAAATAAATAAATAAATAAAAATCAAATGGTTTATTGGGGTGGTTCATTCAACCCCGGTCCATCACCGACCCCTATATATAAAGCGAATGTTTATTCAGACTGTCAAAACATGTCATACCTTGCTACAACATTTTTGGAGACGAAAAAAAAAAAAAAAAAAAAAAAAAAAAAAAAAAAAAAAAAAAAAAAAAAAAAATGGTAAAAAAAATGGTTTCCATAATCATGTAGAATCTTTCAAAAAAAAAAAAAAGGTATTATTTTATTTTATTTATTTATTTATTTGGCGAAAATGTTCCTTTATTTAATCATGCTTGTCAACACACATAGATTGCGTGCGTTTCTGTAGGCCACCGTATATGTAGACAACAAGCTCCGAAACGGGCCACCTCCCAGTGGGCCTAATAAAAATTGACGACCTTCTTGTTCCTCCAGGCAACGCTTATACGCCACTGACTGACGATAGATCACTGGTTAACCACTCAGGTCTGAGCCTGTCCAGGAAAAGTGGTTTGAAATCAATCCATCCATACCGCCTTAGTGGTTTACATGGGTGGTTATAACTGAAGCACTTTTTTGAATGTCATACCATCCTAATTTTGGATAAATAAAAGTCCCATAAAATGGAGGCCGCGACGTCCCAACATGACCGTAGCTGTTAACTGGGACGCTAAGCATCAATTCAAACAACAAACTATGGAACAAGTTACAATGACGTCCAAAACGTCATGATACCGGAACGGAAAAGTAGCCCTAAATTTTCATATTTTCCCAATTGCAAGGAAATACACAACAGATAAATAAAAAATAAATAAATAAAAATAAATTAATAAAAATAAATAAATTAATAAAAATAAATAAATTAATAAAAATAAATAAACTAATAAATAAATAGATAAATAAATAAAATGAGTTTCGCTGTTCCGGCTTTTAGTAATTTGCGGATAAATTTCTTTGGGAGCGAATTATTGCTCGCACCGGACAACGCTCACATGACGATATTTACATTTTAAAGAGACAGTCTTGAAAAAATATCAATAAATCACGTTTTGTGAATGGTATCTTTGAATTATGATGGCACAATCGTGAAAATAAATCCATTTTTGAGTGATTTTCGATTTTTGTTGCTTGGAAATCATCCGATCGAATGCAATATTATTCGATGAATGGGCACTGGGTGAAATTTTGATCCAAAATGAAACATACGCCATTCGGGCGTCAGTGGAGTTCACGACCAACAAAATAAATGAAGTGAACGGAACGAAAGCCCGATTGTCGGACTACAGCCTCATATGACGATACAAAATAAGGTTCCGGGTCATTTCGGCCCATAACCATTTCGGCCCATGACCATTTCGGCCCATAACCATTTCGGCCCATACCATTTCGGCCCATAACCATTTCGGCCCATATTTTTTTATATATATAGATGGGGGCTTTATGTTTTCATGTTGTTGTATTTGGGTTTCGTTACTGGTTTTAATTTAAAAAAAATAGGCCGATTTTTGATCCTGCTTCGATTTTGGGTCTCATGAAGGTATGGCAACAATGTCAATATAGATTATGATTCATACTTGGGTTGGTTTGTGCTCTTATTATTTTGGTCTTTATAAATATTTAAACATATTAGAAGTGATTGTTAAACTTTGAGTAAAATTTCCCAATTTTGATTCCATTAGACCTAAAATCGCGTAGATAAAGCTTTGGATTTGAAAGGAAACAAAAATACAAATAAGAACAGTAACAACATGTACTAGAAATTCTTTATTTATCTTTTCTAATTATTCACATAACAAACATAGAACAAATTGCAATTAAAACATGAGTCGATGCAATATAACAGAATGTATGTCAATTGATTAATTACCCATACATATAATTATATTTGGCCCCTGTTCGATTCCAGCTGGTAGTTACAATGTGTGATGTTTGTGAAGGTGGATCCAACTACTTTGTTTCATGTCATCCGTTGTTTGTGGCCTTTTATATACTTCTGGGATGCATAAATGTAACACAGAGGTCTGTGTGGGGCCACATGCAGTATGGACGAATTTTTGAGATTGAGTGGTTTGATACACTAGTTAGTACATGTACTTTAGTGACGTCATTACATAGGCCTATATGTTTTTCATGTCGTGTCTGTTATGATCCTATTTACCATTTTTGCATTATCGGCTGGTTTCCTGCTGACAAAAATCAATATTGGAAAACCAGGTAACCAGAACCCCCCTCAGGGGGGTTCGTGGTTACCTGTATTTCCAATATTGATTTTTTTAAAGTTGGGAACCAGCAAATAATGCAAAAAAGGTGAATGTGTTTTGGATTATTTGCAGAATAAATTTTGAATCTTTGAATCTTTGAATCTTTGTCTCCAGCCAGGATGATGAGGGTGAGCAGGTTGGTTCCCTTCGAGGGCTTAAAACTTTGAAGACCTTCAGAACTCCTGCGATTGCCAAGCTTCTTTGAGTACGCCAAAACGTGTGAAATATTGCCAGAAGTTTTTTCACTACCAATGGGACACCAATGTTGCAGTCATGGTTCGGGTCCAAGGAACATGTATACTCCGACCCTACTATATCGCGGCATCTACTGTATCGCGGCATTTGCATATCACGTGAACTTTCGAGCACAGCGCCTCCTAGTGATTATTTACGTTCAAGACAAATGTCAAACTCTCATTTCCAGCAAAAATTGTGCAAAATTTCAAGAATACTGGTTAGTAAATATATAACTTTACAAAAATCATGTAGAAAACGTGTTTTTGCACAAACTGGTTACACCCTTCCCATAAAATGTCCCCTCAGTACATCAAATATCCATTGTTTTTGTTTTCTTGAAAATGCGATCTGTCGTCTGGATGTCAGAGATCACGTGCCATTACTAGGTCACGTTATATCCTTATATGGAAACTCTGACATTCGCATTTTAGGTTGACCCCGCGATACAGAAGTCACTTTTGGCACATGAGCATAAAACGACATGGAAACACAAATGTGTAAGCCACGCGGTATTGAAAAATATCTTTGAATTTTCGTTATAACAGGGTTGCAGGGGAAGGATTTTGGAAGTTGTTGAGGTAGAATGAATTTCAATTATTGATCTTGTGTATTTGCTATTTCCCGTTTACAATTAAGGGCCGCGATATAGTAGGAAGCCAGTATAGAGTTAATCCACTTCCAAAAACAAAAGCCTAAAGCAAGGAACAAGGCCAACCTGTAGAACATTATGTGATAAATACAATTTGAACAACAACAACAACAACAACAACAATCTGAATAAGCAAACACAAGTGACAATTCAAACAAGCTGCAAGTAAACACCTGGCTGGGTGGTTTCCCTACCTAATGTGTCACTTACAGGAAAAACAAGAACTGATAAACTCAAAATCCAGTAAACTATTCTGACTCAAAGACTCTGACAGAGCAAAGTCAATTTCTGCACTTATTTTTTTCTCTCGAATGCCCCACCCACTGTATTAGTGAATGGCGGGAAAATTTTCAAAGGGCAAAAATCCTCAATAAACTTTGAATTTGTCAATAAATTGGCGACCAGCAAGTATATTTCACTGGTCTCAATCAACCTAAGCTGAAATCTAAACAATTATAAACACAAATAAAGAAAGAAAACTTCTCTTTTGTGAGAGAGAATTCCGACGATCCTTCTTCAGATGAGTGGCATAGGAAGGATAGTAGACTTATATTGCTATACAAAGGTCTAACGGGTAAAGCCAGAATACCCACAGATGACCTTATCCCAAAGAATAGGCGTTGTAGAAATCAACACTCTTTGGCTTTTCTGATACCTTCAGCTAGCAAAGAAGCGTACAAAAGTAGTTTCTTTCCACAGACTATCAGGGACTGGAATGACCTCCCTGATTCACTTGTCTCCTCTGCTGAAATGTCTGATGACTGTGTGTCCATGTTCGCTTCACTCGTGCGTTCAAGGGACTAATTTCTCCCCCACCCGACCCCCCTGGTGAAATAATGTCATTTGACGTGTCACCAGTAAACTATTCAGATTCAGATTCAGATACATCTATCCAACACTCATGCAGCAGCACCACCACAACAACAACAACAACAACAGATAATAATAATAATAATAAGAAGAAGAAGAAGAAGAATAGTAATAATAATAATGCATGCGTAACGACTCGTCTGATAAGGACGAAACGACCCGGATTTCATATGCTTTTCTGCAGTTGTTGTTATTATTTATTTTCATGTGCACCCATTTTTGCCTATATTTTCTGATTGTCATAGTAAAATTTCTGTATGCATTAAGGCAAATGCTAAACATGTTAAGAGTGCACAAAATGTTAATGAAAAGATGCCTGATAGTTTTAAATGGAATAAATATTCTTCACAGAGATTTAGAAAAGCCCTTGAAGATATAGATATGCAAAATAAAATAAAATCTTTTATTGAAAGGAAGTTTGAATATGATGAACCAGGTGTTGAAAATGCTTGCAGTTTATTTGAAAGTTTTGTACTTCAGGCTGCTGGAAGAAGTCTTAATATGAGAAGCTCTACTAAAATTAAGAAAAAATCTAAAAAGTGGTATGATGAGGATTTATATGCCAAAAGAAGAATATTAAATACAAAGGCAAATTTGATGTTTAAGCAACCTTTTGACGTTTCACTGAGGAATTCATACTTTAAACATTATAGGGAGTACAGGAAGCTTCTCAAATTCAAAAGGAAAAACTACACCAAAAGTGTTTTTTCTAAGCTTGATGACTTGGAAACAAATGATCCAAAAACTTATTGGAATCTGGTTAACTCTCTTAAGGCTGAACAAGAAAACTCTGATGGACCAGAATTAGCTATAGATACAAACACTTGGTATGATCATTTTCGAAACTTGCACACAGTTAAAAGTAAATTTGATGAGAGACTTAATGAATTAAACCAAATATTGAAAACCAATAAGCAAAATAAAACTTTCACATTGATGGACTCTGTTATTAAAGATAAGGAAATACAAAGTTCTATTTCAAAATTGAAAAATAATAAGTCATCTGGTTTGGATAGTATTAGAAACGAAATGATAAAGTCAGGTGCCAACATCTTACTGCCGTGCTTAAATAAATTATTTAACTTGATTTTTTCATCTGGATGTTATCCATCATCATGGGCCAAAGGATACATATCACCGATTTTCAAAACTGGTGACAATTCTGACCCCGATAATTATAGGGGCATTACGATTACATCAAATATTGGTAAACTGTTTAATATGATTTTGAATTCAAGATTAGACAATTTCTTGGAGGATAACAAAATAATTGATAATGTTCAAATAGGCTTTACTAAAAATGCAAGAACTTCCGACCATATGTTTGTTATGAAATCTTTAATTGACCAATGTATTAATGCCAATGGTGGCAAGTTGTATTCTTGTTTTGTAGATTTTCGGAAAGCGTTTGATTCTGTCATTCACCCTGGTTTATTAGTTAAATTAAAAGAATTGGATATAAATGGTAAATTTTATGACATTTTATCCAGCCTATATACCAAAAGTAGCGTATGCGTTAAACTTGGGGATAATCGAACTGCTATGTTTGAATGTAATGTTGGAGTCCGCCAAGGAGATGTTCTTAGTCCTAATTTATTTAAGATTTTTATTAATGATTTACCTGTTTACTTAAGTAAAACCCCTGATCCAGTTTTTGTTAATGGCATTCCACTTCACTGTCTAATGTATGCGGATGATATTGTGTTGTTATCTACATCTGCGTCTGGCTTACAAGAGAAACTGAATAAATTAAATGACTTTTGTCAGGATTGGTGCTTGGAAGTGAATGTAATAAAAACAAAAGTTTTAATTTTTAATAAACTTGGAAGGCTTTTAGATAGTAAATTCTATTTTAAGGAAACATGTTTAGAAAATGTTAGACACTATCGTTATTTGGGTGTACATTTCTCGGCAAGTGGTATTTTCAATTTTGCTCAAGACGACATTTTTAAGAAATCAATGAAGGCATCATTTAAACTCACTAAATTAATAACAACTGGCGAACCTAGCATAAACACAAGTCTTCATTTGTATGATCATTTGGTAAAACCCATAGTGCTATATGGGTCAGAGATCTGGGGAACCTTCAAGACTAATATTGCAGCATGTAAAAAATCAAGTTGCTTTGCATTTGAGGAGATTTATCGAAATAACATCGCTGATAAGTCACAGATAAAATACTTAAAATACATTTTAGGGGTGAATAAGCATTCCTCAAATCTTGCTGTTATGTCGGAAACAGGTCGTTTCCCAATGTATTTTTCCATTGTCCTTTCAATTGTGAAATATTTGCATCGATTAGAAAACACCTCAAATTTGCTACTGAAAGAAGCATATTGCTTATCTAAGGCTCTACATAATAAAGGAATTCAAACTTGGTACACTTCAGCGATATATATTCTTCAGTTGTTAAAAATTGATATTACTTCGTGTCGTAATTTTAGTGTTAATCAGTTAGTTTGTATGGTTAAAAAGAAGTTAATGAGGGGGTTTAAAACATTTTGGAATAAGCAGAGAAGCGATTATGACGGAAAATTAGATACATACTTCACGTTTAAACAAGAATTCAAGACTGAGCCATATTTAAAGCTAGAAAAGTTTCATTTGAGAAAAGCTATTTGTAAATTAAGAATTAGTGCTCACAGCCTTATGATTGAAGCTGGTAGATATACAAAATCGAAACGTTTGTCGCGCTCAGAAAGGCTATGTAAACATTGTAACTTAAATTGTATAGAAAATGAGTTTCACTTTATCACGCAGTGCTCATTTTATGATTCAGAAAGAACAGATTTGTATAATCAGATACAGTTTAAAAACAACAATTTCATATCATTATGTGATAATGACAAAGCCATTTGGCTTCTTTTGCAAGAAGATGAAGATATTTTATTTGCTTTTGGTACATATATACATAATTGTTTTGAAAAAAGAAATAAGAAATGAAATATGTGTTAATTCTAAGGCCGCTAGCGTTACCAGTCATTTTCATATCATTCTCACCTTTAAAATTTCACATTAGCATTCATGTCTCAATTTATTGCTAATTTGGTATTTTGTATGTTTGTTAATGATGTTTGTTGTATGTAATCAGATATATGTATGTTTTGTTTGATGCCCGAAAGGGTCCTTGATTGGAAATAAAATTATTCTATTCTATTCTATTCTATTGTTGTAATGGTAGGATCTTGAGTTGTCTCTCGCTTGCAAGATTGGAAGTTGCAATTTTATTAGGTGCAGATTTTTAATAAATGTAGCTACCTAGACTTTCCTTTGTGCTTCATACTCTCTGAGTAGGCAAAGAACTTAAACAGTTTAAAAAATCTGTGTTTTGCAGATTTGTGTAGAAGTGACGGGGGGAAAAAGGTCGGTTAAGGGTCAACACCGCCACCGGTAAAAAATTTCTCATAGGCCATGATAGGGCATGATGAAGGGATGACGGCATACATGTAATTTTTCTGAATCTGGGTTGTTTGAGCCCGAGTTGTTTCGGCCTGGGTGGTTTTGGCCAATTTTTGGGGGTGGGTCATTTCGGCCTTGGTAGGTGGGTCGTTTCGGCCAATTTTCTGGGTGAGTCAATTCAGCCCTATGTCGATTCGGCCCTAAACTCATCAGGGTTACCGATGGATGGATTTTAATTAAACTTGCACAGAAACACTGTTGGGAGGAGACATAGAGTTTAGTAGATTTTGGTGACCTTGACCTATTTTTCAAGGTCATCAGCCCATGAAAACCGTCAAATTTAGCTTTTATGACGCTATCACACTGGTAAACGTAAACGCACTGGCTAAGGCACGAACGTATAGGCTAAGGCAATTTCAACACTATGGCTAAGAAAGAAAATGGCGGATAGAGAGACACATGTGCAGGTTTGTTGTTGTGTTACAGTTTCATTTGTCGGTTATCAATGATAACAGCTACTGGCTTAGCGGCGCGGGACCCACAAAGGAGTCACAAACTTACGTTCGATGGTCCGATGTCGCCAGCTGCAGCCAGTAAAAGTGTAACCTCGACAAAGTGGAGACACTCAACCTCGAAATATCATGAGTTTTCATGAAACACTGTTTTTCCTTGATATCGTACGCTGTCTTGTAGTTTATACATACATGTATGCAAATGATAAATCGGATGCCTTTGAGCACAATTTATGAAACAAATGAAATTGAAAGGCCCCCAGCGTGGGACAATACTTGAAGTTTCATTACAACGCTATTGGCTAAGGAACTGGAAACAACGAAGTGGCTAAGACCCCGCAGTTTCTCAGTGGGAAAATATTATAATATGGTCGTAAGACTCGTGTCTTTCTCAAAGTAGGTTTTGATGTCTAAATTATTTTTCGAACATGGTTTAGAGCTTCGTTAGTGAAATTAAAAAAACAAACAATATATTGTATTTATGCACCTATCACTTTACTAGGAAATTGTACATAAAAATATACAGCGAAATTGATGACCCACCAGGGGATTTAGGACATCACAATGCAATCAATGATTAGGGAACAAGACCCTTTTTTTCAAAATTGTTTAATTTCCAATGGAAATCCCGCCGCCGCCTCCACTCTCTCAGAAAACATCCGGCGCGAACAGTGGCAATAATTTTGCAATGCAATAATCAAAGATAGTATACTTATTCAAACCTCAACAAACATGATTTGAAAGTAGTGTTAATGAACTATACAAACATAATTTGTTATTAGCATGTAACTGCGGTTCAGATGGTTTTGAATTGAAGATAAAATACAAAATTCAAATCTTACGTTTTGGCCATCCACGTTGAAAAACGTCTGACTCTCTTATCAGAGAGCCTGGCAATAAACGCTAGTTTTTAAATACATGTATAGTGCGTAATATTAATATCCTTTAATCAGTATAAGGGTTTGAAGACAAATTGATTGATATGAAATTCTTAAATAACCTTATTCATAGAGAATTAGCATTAAATTGTTACATCTTAACCACCCTAAGTGAATAAGACTAAGCTAGATGTTGGAAACGAACTTGTTTTGTGTTTTGGAGTTGAAATTAATTGTACTGTTTGTCGTAGCGTTTGAGCCTTATGTACGTTTTCACATTTTTAGTTAAGTTCTGTAACTGAGTAGCCACCTATTGGGGAATAGCTGCTCGCTCGGCTTACAGTATGTTTTCTTGGCATAAGTACCTAAATGTCATTTTGGTTTTTTCCCACCCCTCGGTTTGTGGAGTGGGACTTTCTCTCTGCACCATTTCCTGATCATTGCCTACTTTTACCTTTTCAAATTATTTAACGAAGCTCTAAACCATGTTTGAACAATAATTTAGACCTCAAAACCTACTTTGAGAAAGACACTTACGAGTCCTACGACCATATTATAAGATTTTCCCACCGAAAAACTGTGGGGTCTTAGCCACTACGTTGTTTCCAGTTCCTTAGCCAATAATGTTGTAAAGAAAGTATTGTCACACACTGGGGGACCTTCAATTTCATTTTTTTATGAATCATGTTCATAGGTGTCAGATTTATTATTTGCATATGTATAAACTACAAGACAGCGTACTATATCATAGAAAAACAGTGTTTCATGAAAAATCATGAGATATCGTGGTTCAGTGTCTCCACTTTGTCGAGGTTACACTTTTACTGGCTGCATCTGGCGACATCGGACCATCAAACATAAGTTTGTGACTTATTTGTGGGTCCCGCGCCGCCAAGCCAGTAGCTGTCATCATTGATAACCAGATAATGAAACTGTAAAACAACAACAAACATGCACATGTGTCTATCTATCCGCCATTTTCTTTCTTAGCCATAGCGTTGAAATTGCCTTAGCCTATACGTTCCTGCCTTAGCCAGTGCGTTTACGTTTACCAGTGTGCGCAATATCTTCTGCTTATAAAAATGAATGGATTTTAACCAAACTTGCACAGAAAAATTGTTGGGAGAAGACTTAGAGTTGATTAAATTTTGTTCAACTTGACCTCATTTTCAAGTTCACCAGCCCATGAACACTGTTGAAATTAGCCTTTCCGCCACAATATCTTCTGAACCAATGGATGGATTTTAACTAAACTTGCACAGAAACTTTGCTGGGATGAGACAAAGAGTTTATTAGATTTTTGTGATCTTGAACTTATTTTCAAGGTCACAAGCCCATTAAGTCTGTTAAACTTAAGCATTTCCAGCACCATATCCTCTGAACAAATGGATTTATTTTGACCAAACTTGCACAGAAGTATTGCTGGGAGGAGACTCAGAGTTGATTAGATTTTGGTGACCTACCTAATTTTCAAGGTCACCAGTCCATGAAAACTGTTTAAATGAACATTTCCAACATCATATCTTTTGATCAAATGGATGGATTTTAACCAATTTTGCACAGAAACATTGTTTGGAGGAGACTTAGTTTATAAATTTTGAGACCTTAACAATTTTTCAAGGTTGAGTTGATTAAATTTCGGTGACCTTGAAAATTAAGCATTTCGAACACCATATCTTCTGAGCAAATGGGTGGATTTTTTTACCAAACTTGCACTGAAACATTGCTGGGAGAAGACTCAGGGTTTATTAGATTTTGGTGACCTTAAACTAATTTTCAAGGTCGCCAGCCCATGAAAACTGTTTAGATAAACATTTCCGATACCATATCTTCAGATCAAATTAATAGATTTTTTACCAAACTTGCACAGAAACAGCTATTGCTCATTTACTCAAGTTATTCTTACAACCAATGCCAAACAATGGGCAAGTTAATACCTATAAATGTGTACAGTTTAAATAATTTTGACAGCAAACCATTCACACCCATAGGGCTGTCAGACCAACTCAAATCAAGTGGACATCTACAAATCTTAGTCTTCTTCCAACAATCTTTCTGTGCAAGTTAAAATAAGTGGTTAAAATCCATTCATTTATGCAGTCAGAAAAGCTAATTTTGACCGTTTTCATGGACTGGTGACCTTGAAAATAGGTCAAGGTCACCAAAATCTAATCAACTCTTTCCCTCCTCCCAACCATGTATCTAAGACGGTCATGGTGTCTCCCATAGAAAGAAACTTTATGTCACAAGGTAATTACCCTTCAATTACTTTACGGTTGGGGGGACATAGTTTTCCTCAGAAAACACTGTTTTAATTCTTTTTAGTACTTAGAACATCTAAAATGTCTCAGCTTTACAAGAAAAAAATGATTCATTCAATTACCCAATGGGAGATAACTCTGTTCATATCAAGTAGATGTCATGAATACATTTTTGTGGAACGAAAATGTGCATCATGACATGAGGGTCTGTCACCATGAATAGGATAGGGCAGGCTACTACTGACTGATCATGCTATACCCACCGTTTAAGCCCTTGAGGGGATGGGGCCAGATCTATTACTTTGTTTTGTCATGTGCCCCTGGTATGCTGAAAACACCAAATTCAGCAGGCTACATTCGATATGGCGCATCACAACCGCATATAAATTACATGTGCTTTGGTAGGGATAGTGTCACACAAACAAGACGATTGCCATTGTTGACATTTGTTTTCGAAAGAAACTTATAAAAACATGGTGAAAACACAATAGTTTGTAAATGATTTAATGTGTTTTACAAATTTTATTCAATTTTGATGAACTAAAGTCATAAGTGTTTCATGTGACGTATGTACATAAATATTCTATACATTTTCTCATTCGTCTCCTTCATTGACTTCTATTACCCCAAATAGTGTCAATTTATGTCAACATTTTTTGCTGCAATTTAATTCCGCAATTTTTTTGCTTCGCGAAAATCATGAAAATAAATGGCTCTCGAAAAAAAGTTGGTTTACAGTACCTCGATGCTTTAATATTAAATTTTGAGCAGTTACATGTATATATTCAAATATAAATATCATGAATATATCTGCAACCATTTACGAGATATCCTTTTTAGCTCACCTGAGCCGTTAGGCTCACAAGGTGAGCTTATAGGATGGCCATGATCCGTCGTCCGTCGTCGTCGTCCACCATTTTCAAAGATCTTCTTCTCTGAAACCGCTTGGCCAATTAAAGCCAAATTTTATATGAAGCATCTATGGGAAGGGGGAACCAATGTGTTTATAAATAATCCAGGTCACATGACCAAGATGGCCGCCATGCCCATATATGGTAAAAACCCTTCAAAATTCTTCTTCTCCGGAACCACTGGACCGATTTAAACGAAACTTGGCATGAAGCATTTGGGACTGGAGTACTACAATGTGTTTATAAATTATGACCTTTGGATGACCTTGACCTATTTTACAGCAAGGTCAACATAGGTCGCCCATGCATTTGAATGGGGAAAATTGTTAAAATGTCATTTGAAAGGCAAAACTTGCAGGAAATGGGCAAATGGACTGAAGGTAGGTAATTCTGAAAAAAATAGGACCCCAGGGGTTGGTCTGCCCCCACCCTGGGGCAATATACATGTATATTACAAAAAATATTCAAAGATCTTCTTCTCTGAAACCACTTGGCCAACAAAAGCCAAATTTTATAGCAAGCATCTATGGGAAGGGGGAGTCAATGTGTTTATAAATAATCTAGGTCACATGATCAAGATGGCTGCCATGCCCATATATGGTAAAAACCCTTCAAAAATCTTCTTCTCCTGAACCAATGGACAGATTTCAACGAAACTTGGCATGAAGCATCGGGGACTGAAGTACATGTACTAAAATGTGTTTATAAATTATGACCTTTGGATGACCTTGACCTATTTTATGGCAAGGTCAACATAGGTCGCCAATGCATTTGAATGGGGAAAACCTTTAAAATGTCATTTAAAGTGAAAGTCTTGAAGGAAATGGGCAGAAAGACTGAATATTAATGATTCTGAAAAATATTGGACCCCAGGGGCATATTTGCCCCAACCCCGGGGCATTATACATGTATATTACCATACTATTCAAACATCTTCTTCTGTGAAACCGCTTGGCCAATCAAAGCCAAATTTCTTGTGAAGCATCTATAGAATGGGGGAATCAATGTGTATATAAATAATCAAGGTCACATGACCAAGATGGCGGCCATGCCCATATATGGTAAAAACCCTTCAAAAATCTTCTACTCCGGAACCGGTGGACCGATTTCAAAGAAACTTGGTGTGAAGCATCTATGGCTTAAGTACTACAATGTATGTATAAATCATGACCCTATGATGACCTTGACCTAGTTTATGGCAAGGTCAACATGGGTTGAACTTGCATTTAAATGGGAAAAACTGTTGAAATGTCTTTTCAAGGGAAAAGCCAGCAGGAAATTGGCAAATGGACAGAATATTGATTATTCTGAAAAAAAGAAGAAAATAGCTCAAGGGCTTCATCTGCCCCTGCACTGGGGTTAAATACCATAATATTCAAACATGTTTATTGGTATATGCAGCAGATCTCAGGTGAGCGTTTACAGGACCATTGGTCCTCTTGTAAAAATTAAAATAAAAACAGTAAGTTAAAAAAAGTCATGTTACCAGTTAACATTTGTAACCTTAATTTGCTGCAAGGTGGCCCCCGTGGCCGAGCGGTTAAGAGTGCTGTTTCTTAATCACTCGATCATCTCACCGCTGTGTCTGGTGTGGGTTTGAGCCCCACAATGGCCACATGTGAGACAAGCTAAGTTCTGCTTGCGGGTGTGCCAGGTGGTTTTTCTCGGGGTTCTCCCGTTTTTGCCCCACCTACCGATTATCCCGTCTCATATGAGCTAAAATAATCTTGAAAGGGACGTAAAACTGAATAAAAAAAAAAGAAAAGAAAAAAGAAAATGCTGCAAACAGATAATAGGGGTAAGTCCAAATTTTAGAGGGCAAGATTGGACATATTATAGAGGTCAAGTTCAAATCACTTCTAGGTTTGAAGAAGGGTTGTACTATCTGTGGTACATGTACTGATCAGCTCAACTGATCTGGGGCTTTGTTTTTGCATATTTAGAGAAAAAACAAAACAAAAAAAAATGGTTTTCTCATAATGTGGCTCATATGAGGATATAGTTATAAGTGGTTTAAAAGGATGTTTATACTGATAATGTTTAGGGGTGATAATCATATACATTATTGATCATCAGTTGCTGAAGTGTGTCATGTTTTAGGAAAGTTATTTGAGCCTTGCATGAGAAAACCAACAATGTGATTTGCGAACAGGTCCGACATAAACCAGTTGTGTAGTCACACAAAATGGCTGAAATTTCAGATTTAAGAAGAAGAGGGATTGTACTATCCATGTAGCGAAAACAAAGGTGCTGATCAGCTTCGCAGTCACTGCGAAGCTGATCTGCACCTTTGATTTCGCATATGCAGAATGTTGGTTTTCACATGCAGTGGCCCATTTATGATCCACACAAACAGGGCCTTACAGCCACATAAGCTGGCCATAGATTAGACTGGACCCAGTATCTAATGTAAAAATTTTCTCTAAGTAAATGCAGCATTCTCTCAGATAGTAATTCAATAAATGTTGGGCTTAGATATTATATCTAAAAACCTAAAAATCAGAGGATAGAATTTTTGTGATGTGATGTTTTTTCATAACTTGATATAACTATAAACATTTATATGATTTATATGCATTTAGTGGACTGATGCCAATCTAGCCATAGAATTAAAGTCAGGTTTAAAAAATAGAGATTATTCTAAACATGTGGCAAAGGAAAAAAAACAAACAAACAAAAAAAAAAAAAAACAAAAAAAAAAAAAAAGGAACTTAAAAGGCAATAATTAATAAAAAATTCTCAGCTGCATCTATCGATAAGTTGCATGATTGCCCAATAGCTTATCCTAGATTTTCTTCTGAGAAAACTAAAATTGATTTTGCATTTGTCAGTAATAATCAATCAATATCTTTCATTCAGATGTTGGAAATAGATGATCTAATACTGAATCAGCACAGTGCTGGTGTAACAGGTTGCAGAAATCTGATAGCTGGAGTGATATAGATTGCTTGGGGAATATTCAATAAGCTTCATCTGAAAGGTAGTCTATTATATTTTTGAATATTTATAATATTTTATATACATTCAGAACTTTACCATAAACTTTTACGTATTTGTCATGTACATGTAGATTATTGTGAGATAAAGATTTGTATGAGTGCCACCAAATGTTGTAGAGTGTATTGCAATCAGATGAAACCTGACTTCTGACACTGTGTGCTAAGACTAAATTGTCCAAAAATGAATTGCATGTACATGTACTATGGTTAGTCTTATTATAGTATCACTGTTGGGCAGATTTTCTCTAATATTGATAATCCCACCAAACACCATGCCAAAAAAAACAACAACAAATACATGATTGTATCTGTACCAAATGCTGCCGACTGTATTGCAATCAGATGAAACCTGACGTCTGAGACTGGGTGCTAAGACTAATTATCTGTCCACAACGGAAATGCATGTACATGTATTATGGTTAGTCTTCTTATTTTATCACTGTTGCCCAGATTTTCTCTAATATTGATAATTATCCCACCAAATACCAAGCAGAAAAACAACAACAAATACATGATTGTATCATTCTGTATTAGACAAACAGTCACTAATTCTACATGTATATATAATTCTATCTTCACAATACCTTACATCATCTAATATAATTGTATGACTCTCTGATAGCTTCAGAATTCAGTCTAAAGGAGAGAAAATCTCATTAGAATTAGTAAAATAATTAGATGTTTAGAAAATATTAAAAAAAAACTTAAAATAAGTAGGAGACTTGTACAAGTCTAGTATCTGTATATACAGAGGAATTAAAACATCATTAAGACAAGTGGTCGTTATCAGAATACTATAATGTAGCAAAGTTGCAAAATCAATAATCTTGGATGGAAAACTGATATTTTGCACCGGAGGTCTGGATAGTATAGTGGTCAACACACACTTCTTGCTCACTGGGTTAGCATCTAAGACGACATTGGTTTTCTTCTGATTCTCTGGTTTTGTCTGCCAGGTATGACCACATAATGCCAGCATTTGGGCCTTCAAGGATGTGTAAATAAATTCCATAAGCTTCATGTGTAATCAAAGTTAAATAAACTATGTTTTGCACTTGAATGATGCTTAGGGTAATGTACTGTGGTTTTAGACTGATTTTTTGTATTTCTTCATTTTCCAGAGACATCCTGTTAACTAGATTTAGATATGATAGTTTATGATCACGATGAACTGGTCATTGGAGGAAGTGGAAGAGCGACAGGCAATCTTCTCCACAACACTAGTCAAACAATTCATGAAGAAACTTTGGAAATACCAGAACCTCATGCTGAAACATGGCGTTAATGTTACTGACAGCGGGTACGGCTCTGACATACATACCACTAACAGCAATGATGATGATATCGAACTGGTTCTGCCTGAAAATTCTTCTGCTATTGCTTCCTGTAAATCCTTCTGGACCTTCGGAGCGCAAGCCAGTATTGTCCGTCTGTTCCAGTGGGTATATAAGATTGTCCAGCGGATGAAAGCAGCCAGGATACTGTATCATCTTGACACTGTTCCTGAGAATGAGATTGAGATCACTATCACTGAAGTGGCCAAAGAGCTGAGTATTGCATTCGAGTACCAGTTGATGATGCTATATGGTAGCACTGAGGTCATCAAGCTGGCCAAGCATGGGGTTGATTGTCTGATGACGTATCTCAATTCGTACGGTTCAGAATTCACTACTGCCTCTTTACTACAGGCTGTTATTGAGGTGAGTCCTATATGTATAAATAGAATCCTAAGAAAGGAGTCTAGTATTGAAAAAAGTTGCCAGAGTTTTTGACCAGGTTTGACACAAACTGGACTGTACAGTGACAGAAGATGGATTTACATGAATCTACCCCACTTAGCATTCAAAGCTATCAGAGTAACATAAATCAACAGTGCATTCTGATTTATTGAGTGTCTTTTCCTTCTTTTTTTTTGAGAAATTGATTTTGTTTTGCTTTCATTTGCTTTATAAATGACATTATACATACTTTAAAGAGAAAAGTTTCTGTTAGCTCTAAATAGAAATTTGTAGCTTCCTTTGCTTTGCATCACGATAGTACATATAGATAGTGTCTCTAGTCTCTACATTATGGCTTACATAAAGCATTCAACTGTCCACTTCGGTAGATTTTGTTGGTTTTACTATAAAAGAGATGTTGAATTCTTTCAGGTTAAGCCACTGACCGGTAATCAGAAGGAAATCATTAAGACCAGAGAGATTGTCTACAATGGCAAACATTACTGTCTTTGTTGGAAACTATGGCAGGTCCTAAAACAGCCAGGTCTGCGTGTACCAGTTACTGATAATAGTCAAGAACTAGATAATGAGGATATTGCAAGAGTGTCCCTAGATGGAGATTCAGAGGAAGTATTTTTAGCTGAGATACATCAGTCACTGAATGATGCTCATGTCGTTATAGATATAGAGGAGGTAAATTATTCTTCTGAACTTGAAGGACAAGAAGAAAATGATCATGACACTCATGTACAGGTAGTTATGGGAGAGGTCATTAAATCTTCAGAACTTGAAGTACAAAATGATTCAGAAAAACAATCTGAAATAGATGTCCATAATATGCCTGATGATGAAGGAGACACAATCATAACTCTTGAAGATGAAATGGCCCACAAAACTGAGGATGTATCCGGGCAGGTAAAATTTGACAATGAGATCAATGATGACAAAGATATTGTTGATTCATATGGTACTGGTCAACTTGTAGATGATATTAAGGTAGAAAATTCTGATCTAACTGAAATAGATACATTACAAGAAACCAGTGATCCCAGATGGGTAACATTTGAGGAAAAAGCTGAAGATGTTACAATCTCAGACACAAACGATAGATTGCAAGCAAATTCTGGAAGTTTTGATCCCTATAAAGAAGAAAGAAAGCCATGTACATGTGCAATAGTTGATGAAGGTGATCTCACAAGTATAAGTGCAATATCAGATGAAAATAATCTTCCAAGTACAAGTGCAATAATTAATGAAGTAAGTCTCCCAAGTGCAAAAGATATATTGGGTAAAAGTGCAATTATTGATGAAAGTAACCTCTCGAAGAGAACAATTAATGATGAGGGTACTAGTCTAAGTATAAATGAAATAACTGTAAAGAAAAGCATTAGTGCCAATGTAATTGCTGATGAATGTAGTTTTGAAAGTACCAAAATAATTGATGAAAATCTGACAAACACAACAGCAATAATCGATCACAACTGTACTGACTCAGTTTTAAGAGATATAAGTGTAGAGGATCTTCAAAATGTTAATGAATGTCCTAGCAATAAAGGACAATCAATGGAAGACTCTGAATCTAAATCTAATGAAGAAATTTTATCCAAGCTACAGTCAGAGCAACAAACCGATGCTGTCTCTGGACATATCAAACAAGAATGTCCAGACTCTGAATCGAAAACAAAACAAGATATCGTAGCTAAGCTACAGTCTGAGCAAAGAAACGGTGCTGTCTTGGCACATATCAATGACGAATATCCATACAAATTTTATGGCTGTTTTACACCATATGGTGCTAAATGTAGACCTAAGGTCTATGGTTTCAGGGGCCCTCTGCATGCTTGGAATGAACAGAAAGGTCAACTAGACCTTGTTTTCAATGATAAAGTAACTGTTATTGACTGCAGGGCAAGACATATACCATTTACTGGGGATGATAAACATATGGCATATATTCCTAAAACTTGCTGTAAACATTAGTACATGTATATATACATTATTATGACACTAATACATATAACCATGTATCACTAATACATACAGGTCAACCTCATTATAACGCTATCTTTGGGGTCCATAGAATCAGACTGTGTTATAAGTGAAACCGTGTTATAATGAGGTTACTTACTATAGACACATAGCAAAATAATCAGTTTGGGAACCATGACATGGCCGTGTTATATTGAAAACCGCACTATAGTGAGGCTCGTTATAATGAGGTTGAACTATGTATATGTACTATTTATGATCTCATTTGCTTAGTTTAGGAGGATCTGGATGGGTTGTCTGATAAGAGCTGAAGTTCAATATTTAAAAAATTAGAACTTCGGAAAAAAAAAAAAAAGAATTTTGAACAGGAACAATCAATATTTCTGTAAGATTTTCATAGATTGTAGGCATCCTATCCAAACTCTCTTTTTATGTGCAATACATATCACTCACTAATGGGCAGCTTTTGTTTCATCGAGGTATTTTTGTGGCAGGCTTTTGCTTGTTTTTACATGAAATTGCCTTTTAAGCTTAATCCACATTATTAATAAATGTTTGCAACCTGGGCCCAGTAATGTTCAAAATTTTGTTAGCTTAAGGTCATTCATCGTTAAGACCTCGACTGGTTACGCTAAGTAAATGCATACTGCATAAGCAAATATATACTGTTCTTTTTTTTTGATAAAATGTGAGAATCCTTTGCAAATCAAAGGATTCTCACATTTTATAAAAAAAAAATAACAATGTATTTGTAATATTCATGTTTGAAATTTTAACAAATCGTTAACTAACGACATCGTTAATTTTGAACAACTGGGCACAGATTGTCAATCTAATGAGATAACCTTTGCTGTTTGTTGTTGGTGTAAATATTTTGGTTACATTGGTAAAGTCTTGTTACTTTCTTGCCGGTTTACCTCTTTACATTGATATGCACATTTATTAATCGGACTGCTTTAAATGGATGCAGTATGTTTGATTATATATTATTGCATAAATAACCGTGCTGCACCCTATTAACAGCCGTATATTAATGAAAAGAAAGCCATGTATTAATATGGCAATTCTCGTGAGTACGTGCTCTTAATACATGGCTTTTACTTATGCTTGTTACAGGGCTCCTCGGAAAAATTGACATCATAGCCTAAAGTGCATTTGATTTAACGTTACATTGTGGCATCATGATGAGGAAGTTTCTCCAAATGTTCGCATGAAATACATGTAGTTGTATAATGCAATAATAACAGTCAAACATGTTCTTTCTGATGCATTAACATCTGCTGGGCCCCTCGGGAGAGTTGAAACCCTCGCCTTTCGGGCTAGGGTTTCAACGCCATTCTCGGGGCCCAGCAGATGTTAATGCATAGAAAACCATGTTTGATCTCTATAGTGTGATTCTATTGTTGTAAATGAGTCATTCACACGTTTCACATGGCACTAGAAAAATGTCTAAAGCAAGTAGGTACCCCTTTTCTAGGTTACAAAACTATCACATGACAGTATATTATTCCATGCATGTATTCCATATTCACTACATTTATATGACATCTCCATGTGACATGCATTGTCCCATTTACCCTGTTAATGGCGGAACCAAAAGTGTCAGTTAGTGGTGAAACAATATGCTCTAAGTACTGGCATTGTGGTAACCTGTAACTGAGAGGCATGGCCAAGGATAGTGTGGAAAGGATAACTGACCATCTGAACATTACTTAAGCTGTTGTCTAGGGGCCAGTTGTTCAAAATCAACAATGTCATTAGTTAACAATTCGTTAAAATTTCAAATACCAATATTACAAATACACTGTTATTTTTTGTTGAAAAAATGTGAGAATCTTTCAACAAATAATAACAGTGTATTTGCTTTTGAAGTTTATATACAAATAGTTAACAAATTGAGGTCTTAATAACAGCGTCAAGTTAACAGTTTTGAACAACAGGGCCCAGTATATTTAGTTTTAACTCAATGTCACTCAGTTTTTCACAGTTTACAGGTTGCTTATAATTTAATGTAGAGCAAAGGGAAATTGTCTCACATAATACTACATGTACTCAACCCAGTATATGGTGGGCTTTCAGAATCTCAATTCTTACCTCAGTATTTTGTTTTTGCTTCATGTTTACACAGGTTTTCTTTAAAGTTATATTAGATATCTACAAAACAGAATTTTTGTTTGTAAAATTTATGTCATCCTATTGAAGGCTTGCCTGGGATCAGTAAGGCGAGGTTAACTGACTCATTACGAAAACTTGTCCGTGCAATATACAGAGATTTTTTCGGTTGTAAAAAGAGAAAAATTTCAGTAGAAAATTTTTGATATTTTTATATTTCCTGAAAACATGAATTGTGGATACACGTTAGAATCGCCTCACGAGTACCCACAATCTATGTTTTGGAGCAAAAATAAGAAAACTAAGTATACGCCTGCAAACACCAGTCTGCTATACAAAAGTGGGGTATAAGGGGGTAATGGAAATGATATCCTGATGTAAAGTTAACACAACCAGGCTTCTGACAATTTGTCTTCTATTCTTACTTGATAAGCTACCAACTACACTAATTAGGTGGACCCTGCAAAAGGAGAGCAAAATGAAACAAACGTAATTTTATGTTATTTTATAATTCTCATCAATATAGTATATGTAGCATCACACATAAGGGTGGTTTATTACAGAGCTGCCTTAAAATTCAGTTCAGTTACAAAGGAAAATATCAATGTCAAGTCTGATCAAAACGAATGGCCAATATAGTAACAGATCTTTCTAACATTGGACGGTGGTCAAACGAAAATATAAACCAGTTGATGATTTGCATAATACTAATTTGTCTGTTTGCTTAACCTCCCAGTCATCAATTTTTCAATCGTGTTAGGATGTAGCCAAAGCTTCCCTGGGTAGTAAAATGTACTAGTAATTTGGAGAATAAATGTGTCAAACATAACCCAATGTAGGTAGGGTTTCAACCCAGCACCTGTTAATTCAGAGTCCAAGACTAGCATGACTAGGCTACCGCACTCCATAAAATGAGCCGCGACGTAAGAATACCAGTCTTCGGGGTTTCCGACAAGGTCTGACACAAAACGGCCTGTACAGTCACAGAAGAATGCTAGAAGCTTGAAATTTCGGATAGAGAAGAATAAACATTGTACTATCTGTGTAGCGAAAACAAAGGCACTGATCAGCTTCGCAGTTACTGCAAAGCTGATCTGCACCTTTGTTTTCACATAAGTGAAAATCCGGTTTTCTCATGACACTGCTCAAATTATGTCTTTGCATACTGACCACCCAAAATTGACCTTTTACAGTTAAAGGCCTTTATCTACATAGCCCAAATGTGGTTAAGTTGCTTGATTCTCAGGTTATTGCTGTACCAATTTCAGAAAGATTACTTTAATACGTAAAGATTTTTTTTTGTTTGTATTGAGGCTTAACTTCCCAGTCAACAATTTTTCAGTCCTGTCAGGACGGAGCCAACGCTTCCTGGGTTTAACCAATACTGTAGGGAGTTAATGTGTCTTACGCAAGGACACAACACGGTGCCACTTGTGTGGATCGAACCCAGGACCTCTCGATTCGGAGTCCGACGCTCAACCACTACGCCATAAAGATTTTTAAAGGGCATCTTGTGACATTTTAACAACAATGGTGGGCATTATTTGATTATATACCAACAATATGAACACAAAATGGTGCTGGTTAATTGTACACTGGTTAGTGTTTACAATAACAGTTAGTGGTTTGCTGTTTACAAACATGAAAATTCAAACATTTACACAAAAAAATTCAGATCTTTGTCAATGACTTCTGATAGTTAGAACAAGTTTAACGGAACAACAGAGCAATCAACATTTACAATATGAGCCTGTGCGTGAGAAAACTAACAATTTGGGTTTCGACAAGGTACAACACAAACCGGGCTGTACAGGCACAGAAGATGGTTAGAGGCTGGAAATTTTGGATTTAGAATCTAGAGCAATTGTACTATCAGTGTAACAAAAACGAAGGCGATGATCAGCTTCACAATTACTGCAAAGCTGATCTGCACCTTTGTCTTCGCCTATGCAGATTGTTGGTTTTCCTATGCGGCGGCTCAATTATGAGCCTGCATAGTCGTTGAGTGGCTTTGTTTTTGCTGCAGCTTCATGGATAGTAAAATCCCTATTTCTATTTAAATCTGAACTTTCAATGTCCAAGCCTTCTTCTGTGACCAAACAGGCCAGTTTGGGTTGGGCCTGATCGGAATACTCGAAGACAAGGTTTTCTCACAACCCAGCTCATAATTATGAGCCGCAACGTGAGAAAACCGGTTTTCGGTGGTTCCGACCAGGTCTGACATAAACCGACCTGCACAATCACAAAAGCATGCTAGAAGCTTAAAATTTCAGATTTAAAAAGAGAAACTGTACTATCTGTGTAGCGAAAACAAAGGCGCTGATCAGCTTCGCAGTTACTGCGAAGCTGATTGGCGTCTTTGTTTTCGCATAGGCAAAAATCCGGTTTTCTCACGACGCGGCTCATATGATGATGGCCTGCGCTGTGGACCATTCCATCAAAAATATGACTGATAATTTTTTTTCTATAATACCCAAGGGACACAATGTATTATGTACTATCAAACTTTCAAATGTACACAAAGCCTCATGTAGCAACAAAACAAAATGATGTAATGCGCAGATTTCACAGAACAGTCATTTAAAAACAGTTACATATTAAAGAAGTAATTATGATATGTATGGATTTATCACAGACCAGTGGACGGTTTTGTAAACACCTTCAAGACCGAGATTCCAGATGAGACAGTGCTTTATGGGACTTAATAAGGTTTTGTTTGAATTGATGTTTTATGTCCCAGTCAACAGCAATGGTCATGCTGGGAAGTTGCCTCCATATAATGGGACTTTTACCCAACACTAGGATGTCATGACACTCAAAATGTGCTTCATAAATATAATCACCCAACTAAGCCAATAAAGCTTATATGTATGGATGGTTTGAATAAACCACTTTTCCTAGGCAGGCTCAGACAAGCAATTAACCAGTAATCAGATGGTCGGTCAGTAGATCAGGGACTTAATAAGGGGTTAATAACGTGGGTACAATGTAAACTGGTTTTAGAAGTCAATCTTCCTTTGCTATATTTAATGCTTTATTTCCTTAACAAGGATTTCTAAAAAAACCTGTGGGTCACTGGTAGGTCTCCCATTAGCTATATGTGAGCTAATAGGCAGTGTGGAATCATCATATCACTTTCATTGAAGCAATCTTTTAGAAATCTTTTTCTAAAATACCAACTATGAAAAATCATTTTTCAAAACTTAAATGTAAAGCTTCGATATAGTGTACAAAGTCAATCTTAGCAACAACAATGCTAAAAGAAATACTTAGACTTTAAAGTATTAAAGTTAAAACCCTTGTAATGCTCCTCTTAAAATCTTTTCATGTAACTAGCTCATGTATCAAGTTTAAAGCTAGAGCCCTTGCAAGGATTTTCATCGCTATATCAATGTCTGACTTTAACAAAAATATGATATCCTGCAATAAGAGCTGTCGCAGAACAGCGTAGCTCACATGACTTGTGCTTTGCAACTAAATCTATGACAACCATAAGGTCACTCAGGAGGGTCATGATGGTACAGCATAAATTTTCAGACCATTACAGTCAATTCGTAGATGCAATTTGATCCATCTATATATTCAAGAGATATAGACTTATAAAAACTTTAACCAAAAACTTTAACACAAAAATTTGATGTCTGTGGCCTTGACCTCAAGGTCACCCTGGTCGGCGGTAATGGTACAGCATAAAACTTCAGACCAATACCTACCAACATACAAAGTATAAACTTGATCCATCAACATGTTCAAAGAGATATAGACTTGTAAAAAACTTTCACCAAAACCTTTAACATTTCAGCAACGCAAACTCCAACGCCGGGATGATCTCAATAGTTCTTCCTGTATTTTCATACAGGCGAGCAAATAATGTCTGCAAATTAATGGCAAACATAAACAGACTTGCTGTTTATAATGTCAAACAGTTAAAAAAATAACCTCTTAAATTAGCACTAACAAAATTATAGTCAAATAAACATCATCCTTTGCAAGAATATGCATCTATGCCGAAATTCTTTTTCAATTCTGACCCCAACATGTAAATCGCGGACAACTTCCAAAATATGGTAATGTCCAAACATCTAGCAAATCTGCATCCTATCCTATGTGGTTTCTATACAACTAGTAGCACTTTCCACACCAAAGGGAATGTATCTATGACAGCATCATCTACTCTGTTGCTATGGAAACATCTCAGCCCCAAGGATTATTCCCACCAGGGTCTAGTGAGTCTACAAATAAGAAAGAAGTAAAGAAATCAGTTTTGTAGGAATGGATGGAGGAATTCTTAACTTCTGAACACCCACAAATGAGCCGCCTCGTGGGAAAACCAACAATGTGGTTTCCGAACAGGTCTGATACAAACTGTCCTGTACAGTCACAGAAAAGAGCTAGAAGCTTGAAATTTCGGATTTAAGTAGAGGAGGAATTGTACTATCCGAGTAGCGAAAACAAAGGCGCTGATCAGCTTCGCGGTTACCGCGAAGCTGATCTGCGCCTTTGTTTTCGCCTATGCAGATTGTTGGTTTTCCCATGGGGCGGCTCAAATCATTTTGTTTGATTTGTTGCTTAACATGCCAGTCAACAGCTTTAGTCATGTTGGGGTGCTGCCTACATTTTATGATAGCCTCTACTCAACATTTGACTCTCATGACATAAGAAATGTGTTTCAAAATATAACCATTAGAGTAAACAAGTATTAAAGGCTTAAATGTATGAATGGTTTGACTAAACCACTTTTCCTGGGTAGGCTCAGACCTTCTAAGTGGTTAAACAGTAGTCAGGTAGTCAGTCAGTTGATAAGCTTTGTCTGAAGACACAAGCTGCCAATCTCTTTCTTACAGCCACAATGGCTTGGGGCCTACCCACAATTTAACTTCAAACAATGACAGATTGTAAAGACCAAAAGATGACATAGCATGATCAACAGTGCAGACACTTACCAGACTGATCTGTTTGTGCTTGAAAACTTGTGACCACAAGGAGAGCAAGTCATTTTGTTTTTATTAACCGACAATTTCATAAACCTAATATTTCAAATCATTAATTTTCATACCTTGCAGTTGATGTGAATTCACACTTTCTTTAAGATTTGATCGCCTCATGTGGACTTCTGCATCTGACATGAGGCGTAGATCTTTGCGTGATATTTTTACTGGCGTGACACCGGGAGGTGGTTGGGCAGTTTTTGCAGAGGTTGGGCGGCTCCCTTCATCCCGCAGGCGGTCCCCAGAACCACGCACATCACGAGATCTAAAAGTGAAATGTTATTGCCGTTAGACACCATGAACCCAACACCAAGTAATTTGAGAACATTTTTTAATAACAAATTAACATGTATACCGTTAGACACCATGAACCCAACACCAAGTAATTTAAGAACATTTTTTAATAACAAATTAACATGTATACCGTTAGACACCATGAACCCAACACCAAGTAATTTAAGAACATTTTTTAATAACAAATTAACATGTATACCGTTAGACACCATGAACCCAACACCATGTAATTTAAGAACATTTTTTAATAACAAATTAACATGTATACCGTTAGACACCATGAACCCAACACCAAGTAATTTAAGAACATTTTTTAATAAAAAATTAACATGTATACCGTTTGACACCATGAACTCAACACCAAGTAATTTAAGAACATTTTTTAATAACAAATTAACATGTGTACCGTTAGACACCATGAACCCAACACCAAGTAATTTAAGAACATTTTTTGATAACAAATTAACATGTATACCGTTAGACACCATGAACCCAACACCAAGTAATTTAAGAACATTTTTTGATAACAAATTAACATGTATACCGTTAGACACCATGAACTCAACACCAAGTAATTTAAGAACATTTTTTAATAACAAATTAACATGTGTACCGTTAGACACCATGAACCCAACACCAAGTAATTTAAGAACATTTTTTGATAACAAATTAACATGTATACCGTTAGACACCATGAACCCAACACCAAGTAATTTAAGAACATTTTTTAATAACAAATTAACATGTATACCGTTAGACACCATGAACTCAACACCAAGTAATTTAAGAACATTTTTTAGTAACAAATTAACATGTATACCGTTAGACACCATGAACCCAACACCAAGTAATTTAAGAACATTTTTTAATAACAAATTAACATGTATACCGTTAGGGTTAGACACCATGAACCCAACACCAAGTAATTTAAGAACATTTTTTAATAACAAATTAACATGTATAGAATCTAACATGATGAAAATCAGCATTTGTAAATAGAAATGTTAACTTTATACATAGGAGTGGATAAAGTAGAAATACTGTAAATCAAATTGTTTTTAGAGAACAATTTAGATTTGCAATTTTGGGAAGAAAGAAAAAGTCTGTTTTGAGACCATTGTGCATCATTCTATCATAGGCCCGCATAGGCTTCAATAACAAATCGCCATAAAAAGAAACATGGAGAAAATATTTTGAAACTAAATAGCGGCAAAAATAAGTTTGGTTTCAGTAGCAAGACGTTACCTTGCTGAGTGAGATTCCCTGGACTGATGATGATTGTTGAGATTAGCTCCCTCTGGTGGCATATCACCTGCCGAACTCTGGATAGATGCTCGCAAGTCAACCTCTGCAAAATATCACTAATAATTCTTCTAACTCTAAGAAAGACAGCTACTTAAGTTTCTTAAAATCTCCGATTGCTACCCAGAATGTTCCAAGGATTGCCAATAATGTATTCCTTAAATTTGCCTCAAGTGCACCAAATGGTGGAGAGAAGCCTGTGTGGTGTAGAGGATAAGCCATTTTGCCTTGTAAATTGGGGTCATGGGTTCCATCCTGGCCTTCTCCAGTTTTTTGGACAAGACTTCAAACGACAATTTTCCACGACAAACTGCTGACAAGGACATACTGTGAAGAGGCTGGAGACTGTGTAGTACCTAATATGTTCAAGGGATCTAGTCTTCAGACCTGACTGACAGACAAAACTATGTGCACACACCAAACTTGGAATATTCCAAGACTGGCTAAAATGTACCTTGTGCTGGTATGGTGCCACTACTGACGTAGTCCCTCAGCCTCCGTTTGAGATCACGACTTGTTTTCTTGTAGTAATACAGATCTTTCTCTAACTGGGAAACTCTGAAATAAATACAATTTTATTTCACTATTCTGGGTGTGTTTTTTATTTGTATGTTTGTTTAGGTGAATGCTTAACATCCTAGTTAACAACTTTTCAGTGATGTTTGGATGGAGCCGCTGCTTGCTGGGTATTAAGCTGGAAACCGCCGTCACTCAGTGATGACCGAAAATCTGACCATAAAAATTCTGCCTGGTAACTACCTTCCTTCCAGTTGGCAACGAAAGCGGGTACGTACAGAGTAATGGACTGTGATGTAACATAAAGTATGCCATATCTTCAGCACATAGTTCGCCAAACCAATAGGATCGTTTGAGAATATTATGCCTTACATGATGTACTATCTACAACAGTCTAGCTAGTTTAGCTGGGTGTTAGACAGTACTATGGGGAGCTTAAAGTGTGATACTCAATGACAGAACGGGCACAGGTAGGTTTCAAACCCAGGACCTCTTGATTCTGAGTCCTCTACTCTACCACCACTCTCCCCAGATGTGCTACTTAGACAGCTGTAATATCAGCTGTTAAAGTGTACTTATCTATTTGAACTATTTAAAAGTTCAAATTGTTCAAATCTAAAATGAGTGAACATTAGTATTATCAATGTCAAATTAGGTTTTTCAATCATTAAAACATCCTTTGATGGGGTCTTAATTACTGTATGAGCCACATCATTCAGAAACCACATTGTTGGTTTTCTCATGACGCGGCTCGTATCATAGACCCCATCATAGTCCACTTTTACACTACAGCTCAAAATGAGGCCCCATACAAAATGATTTATGCCATCTGTGGAAGTTTTCACTGACCATTTAAGCTTCCCTTGACTAAATACTCACTGAATGATAAAGAGAATATTAGCCACCAACAATATGCATAGGCGAAACCAAAGTCTCAGATCAACTATGGAGTAACTGCACACTGTCAGCTGATCAGCGCCTTTGTTTTCGCTCCATAGATAGTATGATACCACTTCTTTCTAAATCTGAAATTTTAGGCTTGTAACTATTTTCTGCTGCTGTACAGCATGGTTGGTGTAGGACCTGGTCTGAAACTCAAATTGTTAGTTTTCTTATGCATTGGAGCATATACAAGTTCAACAACTACCTGTGTTCCAGTTCAGTCACACCAGCACCGGCACCAGCTGGGGTTGGATTATTTGGTGTTTCCATTAACTGATGCATGAGTAACTGAATTTTCTGTTCATATTCTTTTTGTTGTGTTGTCAGTCTGCGGTCGGCCTCGACACCTGACTGTTGTAAAGCACCACGAAGATCCAGGATCAGGCGATCTTGTTCATCTATTTTTACCTATATATAAACATCATCTTTTAATATTGTAAGAAATAGTGTCTTATAAATTTACTCTGTGTCTCAAACCTATAAATCATATACTATGTAGATACATACACTACTGTAGATCCGGAAATATTCGCGAGAACTTTATTTTCGCTAATATTCGCGAATTGATTGCCTCGCAAATTCAAAGTTCTCGCTAATAAAGAGTCACTATAAACTTTATAGAATAAATGGACACTCACTCGCGAATTCAAGAACTCGCCAATAATTCGGAAATAGAAAATTCGCGAAATAAAAGTAACCCGAAAATTACAGGTTTTACAGTATTTCAAAGAAATAGTAAGATTATATTTTATTTTATACTTTACAGTGAAAACCAATGTATATCAAAACTTGATAAAATTGGTATTTTCATTGATATGAAATTTCACTGATATCAAATCTAACTGATATCAAAAGTCACTAGTGACTGATATCAGCCTTTATTATATACCTACCAAAAATAACCATAGATACTACCCATTTTCTGACACAAAAATACGGAATCTTGTATCACCCTACTATACTGATACGATTCCGTATCACTATCCTCCATTTTTTACCCAACAATATAAAATCCAGCACCTCAAGCCGGAATATAAGTCTGAATGATAACCAGAGTTATTTTTGTTTTATTTTATAAAACAACAACCGTTTCAGAAGTGTGAAAGGTTCACTTGTCATCAAAGTAATAAAATTAACAAAATTTAACGACTTTTCTAGCGCTCTGACGTAAAACTTGGCACAATACTACGTCATCAAAATTTGGCACAACGTCGTATGGTATGCCGTCAAACGTCGCGAATGTACGACTTTTATTGAATTCTTACGGCATCATTGAAGATTTTTTGTAGGTATATAATAAACGCGTTATTACTTCAGTAACTTGATCTGACGGGTCGGATCACGTCTCGTAGCTGCACCAGGAAAGACCGGATCACGCTCGTCTTCGACTCGCGTGATCCGGTATTTCCTGGCCCAGCTACTCAATGTGATCCGACCCATCAGATCAAGTTACTGACATAATAATGTGTATTTATCATATGTTTACTACAAAATATGTTCTTTTTGCATATGCAATACAGACAAGAGTTACGTTCACGTATCGCGACACAGAATCTTGAAAGCCGTATCAGTTCAAAAATTGATAAAACCCATATCATTCTCTTGGGAGAATAAGCCATATCACTCGTATGATAAACCCACGTGACCCATATCATCCCTAGGGAGAAAAAGACGTATCATCAAATGATTGGCTAATAAAATTATATTCTATTCTTTCCACTCGGAGCTCTCAGTTCCTATTGTATTGAGTTCGTTAGGTAGTGTACCGCCGACATGTTAGTTTCGTTTGTTTGGATTGTGGTTTTATGTCCCAGGCAACAGTATTTTGTCATGTCGAGACGATTTTTGATTCGTGGTAATTAATGCGGAAATAATATGCGCTCTACTGCACGCTTTTGCGGTATGTCAAAATGAATACCAGAGGACCAATGGTCCTGTAAACGCTCACCTGAGATCTGTTGTACGTATATACCAATAAACATGTTTGCATATTATGGAAAAAAGCCCCAGTAAAGGGGCAGATGATTCCCTGGTGTCCATTATTTTTCTTCATAATAATCAATATCCTGTCCATTTGCCAATTGCCTGCAAGTCTTTCCCTTCAACCGACAAATAACAGTTATCCCCATTCAAAGGCATAGGCAACCTATGTTGACCTTGTCGTAAAATAGGTCAAGGTCATCACAGGGTCATGATTTATATATACATTGTAGTCCTTAAGCCATTGATGTTTCATGCCAAGTTTTGTTGAAATCGGTCCACCGGTTCCAGAGAAGAAGATTTTGGAAGGGTTTTTACCATATATGGGCATGGCGGCCATCTTGGTCATGTGACCTGGATCATTTATATATACATTGGTTCCCTCATTCTATAAATGCTTCACATAAAATTTGACTTTGATTGGCCAAGTGGTTTCAGAGAAGAAGATGTTTGAATATTTTGGTAATATACATGTATATTGCCCCGGGGTAGGGGCATATGAGCCCCATGGGTCCATTTTTTTCTTCAGAATCATTAATATTCAGTCAAACTACCCATTCCTGCAAGATTTTCACCTCACATTACTTTTTAAAAGTTTTCCCCATTCAAATGCATAGGCGACCTATGTTGACCTTGCCATAAAAAAGGTCAAGGTCATCACAGGGTCATGATTTATATACACATTGTAGTACTTGAGCCATCAATGCTCCACGCCAAGTTTCTTTGAAATCAGTGTACCGGTTCCGGAGAAGAAGATTTTGGAAGGGTTTTTACCATATATGGGCATGGCGGCCATCTTGGTTATGTGACCTTGATTATTTATATATACAATGGTTACCCCTTCCTATTGATGCTTCACATAAAATTTGGCTTTAATTGGCCAAGCGGTTTCAGAGGAGATGATGTTTGAATATTATGATAATATACATGTATATTGCCCCGGGGTGGGGGCATATGAGCCCCTGGGGTGCAAATTTTTTCAGAATCATTAATATTCAGTCCTACTGCCCATTTCCTGCAAGACTTTTACTTAAAATGACATTTTAAAAGTTTTCCCCATTCAAATGCATTGACGACCTATGTTGACCTTGCTGTAAAATAGGTCAAGGTCATCACAGGGCCATGATTTATATATACATTGAAGTGCTTGAGCCATCGATGCTTCATGCCAAGTTTCGTTGAAATCGGTCCACCGGTTCTGGAGAAGAAGATTTTTGAAGGGTTTTTACCATATATGGGCATGGCGGCCATCTTGGTCATGTGACCTGGATTTCTTATATACACATTGGTTCCCCCTTCCTATAGATGCTTCATATAAAATTTGGCTTTGATTGGCCAAGTGGTTTCAGAGGAGAAGATCTTTGAAATTGTGGACGGACGACGGACGGACGACGGGCGGACGCCGGATCATGGCCATCCTATAAGCTCACCTTGTGAGCCTAACGGCTCAGGTGAGCTAAAAATAAAATAAAATAAAAGAAAGGAAAAAAAACTTGGTCATGAATTAAAATATATGATAAAAAGATTACGATATGACAATTTTCATGTCGTACCAACATATCAACCCTCGAATCCCATATCAGCCCACGACTCTGGCATCATCGGGCTGATACGAGAGTCTCAGGCTGATACGGGAATCTTGGGTTGATACGCGGTACGATATGAAAATTGTCATACAATAATCTCTATATATCTTGGCTGTAGATTTTGGATTACTTCTGACGTTTCCATTTACTTGACATTAAATGTGTCTCACTTCAGAAATTCAAACGCCTATAACTCCGTTATTTATGAACAAAAACATAAAGTGGGGGTATTCATTTTCTTAGTTAGAACGTAAGAAACAATGTGGTACCAAAATTAGTTGTGTTTTCAAAAATTTTTGGTTTTTGCCTTTTCACCGCCTGCCTTGTGAATTGGAAAATGCCCGTGTATTGTATAAAAAAAAGAAGAAAATTTGCTTTTTTTCAGTGAATACCAAATATATTTCATCTCGTGAGTTGAAAACATAAAAATTTTCACTCGTGCTGCGCACTCGTGAAAATTCTGATGTTTTCAACTCACTCGATGAAATATATTTGGCATTCACCTCAAAAAAGCAAATATCCTCTATTTATCTATTCAAATATTTGTACCTATAAAATCTTCTAATCTTTTAAAGCTCTTTTAACTGTATGAGCTTGAAGATAAACTAAAAATAGTTTGTCAAAGGATGTTCTTATTGGAGCCACGTCATGAGAAAACCAGATTTTTGTCTATGTGAAAATAAAGGCACAGATCAGATCAGCGCCTTTCTTTTCGCTACATGGATAGTAATAGTCAAGCTCTACTTATATCCAAAATTTCAAGCGTCTGGTTTCTTCTATGACTGTACAGGTCCGTTTGTGTCAGGCCTGGTCGGAAACCCCAAAGACCGGTTTTCTCAAGTTGCAGCTCATTAAGTACATGTATGCCACAGACATTTCACAAGTTGTAATTCCACTGTACGAACAGTAGGTATTTATTTTAGTACTAAATTATAAGACTGAATAATATTTGAGCTACTGCATCAGAAAACCAACTATCTGCATATACGGAAGCATAGGCGCAGATCAGCTATGCAGTAACTGCGAAGCTGAACAGTGCCTTTGTTTTCGCTACAAGGCTAGTACAATCCTTTTTCTTCTTAAGTCCAAAATTGTAAGTATCTAGCCTTCTTCTATGACTGGTCGGAACCTCAAATTGTTGGTTTTCTCATGCTCATTTTACATGGAACATACCTCCATCTCACTGCTCTGCAGGTTCAACTTTCTTTCCTTTTCCTTTAAATTAACAACTTTCTCAAAATATTTCGTCAGTAAAGTCTTCGTATCCTGAGTATTTAATGAATTCAGTCTGTTTATCAAGTTGTCCTCGCTCTGCGCAAGGGCTTGTGATTGTCGAACTTCAAGTTGTCGACTATGTATAACATCGGTTTTATATTCTATGGCTGCATCTAATGCTTCTATTCCTTCTTCAAGTTCTATTAACCTGGAAAATGATGGAAAAGACTTAATGTTCTCAATAACTGAGCCCAACAATGTGGTTTCCGAACGGGTCTGACACAAACCGGGCTGTATAAGCACAGAAGACGCCTAGAGGCTTGAAATTTTGGATTTAGATAGAAGAGGCATTGTACTATCCGTGTAGCAAAAACAAAGGCGCTGATCAGCTTCGCGGTTACCGCGAAGCTGATCTGCGCCTTTGTTTTCGCCAAGGCAGATTGTTGGTTTTCCCATGAGGTGGCTCAACTTAAATTTGCAGTTCAGACTATCTCAATGTGTCTTAAGAAGTCCTTTATAGTGATATACAGGCACAAGTTTGTCCTTAGTGAAATACATATATAGTTGTAAGTGTCAGATCTCTAAGTGATCAAGAAACAAATCAATTTACAACCTGATTCTTTTTGGCAACATAAGGACTTAACTGCTTCATAAATACAGGTCATGGTTTTTAAACTCAAACTACATTATATTTTAGCTCCTCTTATTTCCTAAAAAACATAAACCAGACATCAAACCAACCTCCTTTCCTCTGAATCTGACAGTAAAATCCCCTCCTGTAATTTCATGTCTAGAGTACTCCTCTGTTGCTGCAGTTTATCTCTTACTTGCTGTAGTTTAATCATCTCCTCCCGTATGGCCTCACTCCGATTGTCCGGGGTGTGTATCAGTTCTCTCCCCTTGTCCTCTAACTTTCTCTCGACAAGTTCTAGCTTTGTAGAAACTGCTACTAGACTCTAGCAAAATCAAAATAGCAATTATAGGCAAGTCATTTTTCATATAAATTATGTTCTTTCTGTTACAAAACTGTTGCTGTGTGTGATCAACAATTGAAATAATGAATGGCTTTTGGAAATCTCTGAAATATGAGTGTTGCAAGGATTCCAATAGTTAATATTGCTTTATACTGCACTCCTACAAAATATTTTAATCAAAGCTCTTTCAATTAGACTGCCTTAAAGAAACACAAAATAGCAACAAGAGCAAAACTTACTTTGTTTATGACTTGACTAGATCTAAGACGTTTAATTTCTAGTTCACTTTTCTCGGCAAGCAAAGCCTCTTTCTTGGCAATGATCTGCTCTCTTTTCCGCAACTCCTATAAACCAAGATTATCAGTATTTTAGATTTGTAGCACACATTTAATGCTACATTTACACTATGTCAATGGCAGCCATGGAAGCCACCAAGGTCAAATAAGGATACATTTGAGACAAATGTAGGGGAATAGGACAAGCAAAAGTATTACACCATGACTGCAGTGGGCATAGGGGCAAATTATTTAGACAGTTTAAAAACTTGCCACAGCAATAATGATATAAATCAGAAATCTAGCAAAATGTGATAAAAATTCTGAACCCAATAAACCATGGTAGTATATAATAGTCCATAGGGCGACTTGGAGGTGGCCCGAAGTGCAACATGAAACCAGTGTATAACCTGACAGGCTACAGATCTTCTACATTCTGCTGTGTTTAGCATGCATTTTACCAAGGTTGTCCCATGCTTCATCCCATTTTATCACATTTCTCATGGAAAGTAAAGATCTTTTCAACACGTTTTGTAGCTTTGAATTTCCAGTGGGTGCATAATATTTGTGGAGTATAAATCCTTGTACCTCTTGTAAGTGTTCGACTTCTCTCTTTTGTTGCACTATTTTCTCTACCTCACTGTCTAACCATTTTTTCTGTTCTTCCAGCTTATCATGGTCTTCCCTGCAATGGACAGAGTGAATATAAAACTTGTGGTCATTCACAATACTAGTGTGGTCAATCTCATATGAAAACATCTTCAGTGTAAAGTTATGTTTATCATATGGTCATTAATACTTATTGCCTTCAAATTTGACATTTTTATCCACAATTCTTGTCATGGATATTGTCATGACATCACAACCTCCTACAAAAAAGTGCTATGTAACATGTGGTCCTAACATACTTATAAGGCCTAACATACTTATAAGGCAACATAATATCCACCGAATAATTATGATAAAAGAGGATTTACAGGAACCATTATTTAATCCATAACTCACCCGTGTACAGAAGGCAGTGAACAAGCACTACCATTGCGTAATCGTCTCTTCGCTGAGGCAATTTCCTCATTTTTCCGTCTCAATATTTTCTGCTGCTGCTCGTTCTTTATTTCAAGGGCAGTAACTCTTTGCAATTCTTTCTGCAGCTCGTTTTCAAACTTTGCTTTTTTGTCGCTCTCATCTTTGAGACGTTTAGCAAGATGTTCTTGTTGCTGCTTCATTCTGTCTACAGCCAACTCAAGATCCTGTATTCTGTTAAATACAATTTGAATGAATATTATTTTTAAGATAAATTTGAGACATTTTTTTAAATTATTCAATAAGAAGAACAGTGTCATACTAATCGACCATGTGTAACGTCTTTGACGCAAATATGTTTCCTTCCATTCTGTGCTATGTTCTGTGTTATGGGTCCTAGTTAAATCAGCTGAGGAGCTTTTCAAGACATTCAACATCTATTATTGTCCTTAAACATTCACTAATTTGCTCCTCTTAACAGTTTTTGATACTTCCGGTTTTCAAAAATGTTTGAATTTGTCCTTGCTAAACCAATTTTTTTTCTCTTAAACCAGTCTGTTATTGTTATTAGAAACTAGGATTTCACTTTACTTTTTATCATTCTGGTTGGCAATGTTGACTATCTTTTCAGTTTCAATCTGTTTTCTCCTTAGAGCTGACATCTTAGCTCTAGCTACTTCTACTTTCCTCTTGTATTCACTACAACGTATAAAAGGAGAACAAAAGTAACAACAATTGAGCCAATGCATCAGGAATACAACGATATACATATGCGAAACCAAAGACGCTGATCAGGTATGCAGTAACTGCACAGCTGATCAGCTCCTTTGTTTTTACTACACTGATAGTACAATTCCTCATCTACTTACATCTAAATTTTCAAGCTTCTAGCTTTTTTTGTGACTGTACAAGCCGGTTTGTGTCAGAACTGGTTGGAACCTCAATTTTTTTTTTCTGATGCGAAGGCTCAATTTTTTCAAAATTTGAATGTATATCACCTGATAAGGAGCAAATTTACCAAACAGGGAATGTAAAAATAACACATTTGAATGGCTAGTGAACAGACTAAAAGATTTACTCACCATTAGGCATTCAATAATGCCATCAAGTAATATGTGATTCACTAAGGCTTTTGAGTGCATGGGAGTCCCTAAATTGTATGAGCAAAACTAATTTCATTTGAGCCACTGTACAAGGAAACCAACAATCTGCATATGGGAAAACAAAGACGCAGATCAGCTTCGCAGTAACTGCGAAGCTGATCAGCGCCTTTGTTTTCGCTAGACGGATAATACAATGCCTCTCCTTCTTAAATCCGAAATTTCAAGTTTCTAACTTTCTTCTGTGATTATACAGCCCAGTTTGTGTCCGACCTGGTCGTAACCCAAATTGTTGGTTTTCACACGCACAGGCTCATTTTTAATTTTTCAGTGCTAGGCAAGTGTGTCACCAGAAAATTTTAAGTTAAATGTACAAAGTGCAAAAATCGCAAAATTTGTATCTTAAAATTACAAAATACCATGTTTTTAGGTATTTTTAACATTTTACATTTTGCATGTGCGTTCTGTGAGTCTAGGGCCATATGCCTATGTTCTATGTAACTTACGTTTGCAGTTTTTGTTTATCCACTGTCTCCTGGTGCTCTTTAACTTCAATGGTTTGTAAAACTTTCTGTGTCTCAGCCAACTCTTGTTTTACTTTTTCTCGTTCCTGCAATAAAAGAATGCATTGCAGCTGAGGACATTCATATCAAACAACAGTAGTTAGTGCTAAGACAAAAGGTAACACCCTTGTGCACATGCAGTGCACTAGTAAGTGCACTAATTACTGTTAAACATTGCAAGTAGAGTGCACTTCATCCTGCACACCAAGTGCACTTACTGTAACCTTTTGTCTCAGCTTAACTGTACAAGTAGAAGGTGGGGATTTGAACAGCGGTGTATATGTTTTACATCCCACTAAACAGCTAGTATCCATATGGATACAAGACCTTGGTTTAAAGTCTAATCTGACAGACTGGAGAAGCCTGTGATACAAGTCACAGCCATTGGTTTAAAAGGGGAGTGTTTTTTTTTTTCCACTACACAACAGACTTCTTGAGTGAAGATTTGATAATGGTCAAATAGCAGCATTTTATACTGGTCTCCAAAACTTTATCACAAAATCTCACTTTTTCTGCCCTTGAGACAAACAAGATTTCTGCTTGCTCCCCAGCTCAAAATAAATCAATTAAAATGGGTCCCACTAAAAGTTAAGTTAATTTACCTGTTCTAGAGCTGATATTTTGTCAGCGTATTGTTTATTCATTTTATCTGCATCTTTGCCCGTCTTCACCAATTCTCTTATCAACTGTTCTTTCATTCTAGAAAGATGAAATTTAAAGATGAATTAACACAGAATACTATTCACCCATTACGAAAACATGACCATATAATATATAGATTTTTCTTAAGTTGTAAAAATTGAAAATTTTTAGCAGAAAATCTTTTATATTTTTCTTATTTTTGCTCAAAACATAGATTGTGGGTACTCGTTAGAACCGCCTCGTCAAGGCTGTTCTAAAGTGTACCCACAATCTATGTTTTGGAGCAAAAATAAGAACCAGAGGACCAACGGTCCTGTAAACGCTCACCTGAGATCTGCTATATTAACCAAATATTTATTTAAAAAATTTGCCCTTTATGGGGTCCCACCAACCAATCAAAATAAATGATTAGGACAAAAGTCAACCAAACTGTAGAGGACTACTCTATAAACATTTCTGCAAAAATAGAATTCAAATATCTGCGATTGGACCAGAAAAAAATAGCCAATTTCCACTTTTCCCCGTTTTAAGTCAATCGAAACTTAAAGTTGCCATAGCAACCAGATTTCTTATCCGGCTTAAATAAAAAACACAAATTATGGAGAGACTACTGTCAGGAACATGTATACAAAGTACAGGCTTCATGCGATAGACAATTTCTGAGGAGAAGATTAAATGTTTTTCCAAATTTTACCCTTTATGTGGCCCCAGCAACCAATCAAAATAAAGGATTAGGAAAAAAGTCACATGAAACATAGAGATATACTCAATTGATATTTCTGCAAAGACAAAATTCAAATACCTACAATTGGTCCAGAAAAAATAGCTAATTTCCACTTTTCCCATTATAAGTCTATGGAAACCATAGCAACCGGAGTTCTTATCTGACTGGAATAAAAAACACAAATTATGTAGAGGCTACTGTCAGGAACATGTATACAAAGTACAGGATTCATCCACTTGACAGTTTCTGAGGAGAAGATTTTCGAATGTTTTTTTTTTCTTCAAAATTTTGCCCTTTATGGGGCCCCAGCAACCAATCAAAATAAAGGATTAGGACAAAACTCACAAGAAACGTCAAACACTACTCAATAAACATTTCTGCAAAAACAAAATTCAAATGTCTGCAATTTTAGCGGAAAAATAGCCGATTTCCACTTTTCCCATTATAAGTCTATGGAAAATTTAAGTTGCCATAGCAACCAGAGTTCTTATCCGCCTGGAATAAAAAACACAAATTATGTAGAGGCCACTGTCAAAAACATGTATACAAAGTACAGGCTTAATCCCCTTGACAGTTTCTGAGAAGAAGATTTTTGAATGTTTTTCGAAATTTTGCCCTATATGGGGCCCTGCAACCAATCAAAATAAAGGATTAGGACAAAAGTCACATGCAACTTAGAGGACTACTCAATAAACATTTCTGCAACAACAAAATTCAAATGTCTGCAATTTTAGCGGAAAAATAGCCGATTTCCACTTTTCCCATTATAAGTCTATGGAAACTTTAAGTTGCCATAGCAACCAGAGTTCTTATCCGCCTGGAATAAAAAACACAAATTATGTAGAGGCCACTGTCAGGAACATGTATACAAAGTACAGGCTTAATCCCCTTGACAGTTTCTGAGAAGAAGATTTTTGAATGTTTTTCGAAATTTTGCCCTATATGGGGCCCCTGCAACCAATCAAAATAAAGGATTAGGACAAAAGTCACATGTGAGGACTACTCAATAAACATTTCTGCAAAAACAAAATTCAAATATCTCCAACAAGACAGCAAAAACTAGCAATTTTCACTTTTTTCCATTATAAGTCTATGGGAAGCATAAGTTGCCATAGCAACCAGAGTTCTTATCCGATCAAAACAAAAAACACAATTATTCTTTCCCCCTACCTGTAGATGGTGTATGTGAAATATGAGAACAATCGGCCCAGCGGTTTCAGAGAAGAAGATCTTTGAAATTGTGGACGACGACAGACAGACGACGGACGGACGGACGCCGGAGCATGGGTATACTATAAGCTCACCTATGAGCCTTCGGCTCAGGTGAGCTAAAAATAGGCATACCCCTGTATACCCCAGTTTTGCTATATAAAAGTGGGGAATGGGGGTATTTATTTCACAGACTTGTTTCCCTGATGTAATGTCTGTAAGAAGTCCTTGTAGGTTTAATATTATATAACTAAACTTCATTATAGCATGGGCCATTCCTGAACTTCAAGTAGTCATTTCAGACTAATCTCATTTTACTTTTTACTCTCATTATAACACAGACTGCAAGCTAAAGTCTTTTTTGTAGTGTGTGACAATGGTTTTTCGCAGATATTTTACAACTGTTCAAATGTAGATGAAATATTTTCTTGGCACAGTTTAGCATCTAGTTTGTCGCAAAATGTGCAGCCAAAAATTTGACCAGAGGACCAATGGTCCTGTAAACGCTCACCTGAGACCTGAGATATATACATGTACCAATAAACTTGTTAGACTAGAATGGTACAATGCATGTATATAACCCTAGGGCAGGGTCAGAACTTTTTCAAATCATAAAAATTCAGTCCATTTGCCAATTAACTGCAAGTTTTGTCCTTCAAATGACATTTTAACAATTTTCTCCATTCAAATGCATGGGCGATCTAAGTTGACCTTGCCGTGAAATAGGTCAAGGTCATCCCAGTGTCATGATTTATACAAATTTTGTAGACCTCTGTTCCTTAATGCTTCATGTCAAATTTCAAAATCATAGGCCTTCTGGTTCTGAAGAAGAAGATTTTTAAAAAATTTTGCTAATTATAGCCATGGCGGCCATCTTGGTCATGTAACCTTGACCATTTATATAAATTTTCATTTCCTCTTCCTAAGGATGCTCCACATAAAGTTTGGCTTTGATTGGCTAAGCAGTTTCTGAGAAAAAGCTGTTTGAATATTATGGTCATCTACATGTATATATAGCTCCAGGGCAGGGGCAGACAGCCCCTGGGCCTAGAGAATTTTCATTAGCATAAATCTTCTGTTCATTTGCTCATTCCTAGCAAGTTTTCTGCCATTACATGTCATTTTCCTATTTTTTCCCATTCAAATGCATGGGCGACCTAAGTTGACCTTGCCGTAAAATAAGTCAAGGTCATCCCAGGGTCATGATTTATATAAACTTTGTAAAGCTCCATTCCCAGATGCTCCTTACCAAGTTTCAAAATCAAAGGCCTTCTGGTTCTGAAGAAGAAGATTTTTAAACGTTTTTGCTATTTATAGCCATGGCGGCCATCTTGGTCATGTGACCTTGACCATTTATATAAACTTTCTTTCCCCCTTCCCAAGGATGCTCCACATGAAGTTTGGCTTTGATTGGCCTAGCAGTTTCAGAGAAGAAGATGTTTCAATATTATGGTCATATACATGTATATAGCCCCGGGGCAGGGGCAGACAACCCCCTGGGCCCAAAATATTTTCTTAAACATAAATCTTCTGTCCATTTGCTCATTTCTAGCAAGTTTTCTGCCATTTAATTACATTTTCCTAGTTTTCCCCATTCCAATGCATGGGAGACCTAAGTTGACCTTGCCGTAAAATAGGTCAAGGTCATCCCAGGGTCATGATTTATATAAACTTTGTAGAGCTCCATTCCCAGATGCTTCACACCAAGTTTCAAAATCATAGGCCTTTTGGTTCTGAAGAAGAAGATTTTTAAACGTTTTTGCTATTTATAGCCATGGCGGCCATCTTGGTCATGTGACCTTGACCATTTATATAAACTTTCTTTCCCCCTTCCCAAGGATGCTCCACATGAAGTTTGGCTTTGATTGGCCTAGCGGTTTCAGAGAAGAAGATGTTTGAATATTATGGTCATATACATGTATATAGCCCCAGGGCAGGGGCAGACAACCCCCCAGGGGTAAAATTTTCCATTAACATTAATCTTCTGTCCATTTGCCTATTCCCAGTAAGTTTTACCCATTAAATAGCATTTTACCATTTTTTTCCCATTCAAATGCATTGGCGACCTAAGTTGACCTTGCCGTACAATAGGTCAAGGTCATCCTAGGGTCATGATTTATATAAACTATGATGGGCCTGTGTCCCCAATGCTACATACCAAGTTTCATGGAAATCGGCCCACTGGTTCTGGAGTAGAAGATTTTTAAAGGTTTTTGCTATTTATAGCCATGGCGGCCATCTTGGTCATGTGACCTGAACCATTTATATAAACTTTCGTTCCCCCTTCCTAAGGATGCTCCACATGAAGTTTGGCTTTGATTGGCCAAGCAGTTTCAGAGGAGAAGATCTTTGAAATTGTGGACGACGGACGGACGACGGACGACGACGGACGGACGCCGGAGCATGGGTATACTATAAGCTCACCTGTGAGCCTTCGGCTCAGGTGAGCTCAAAATCTGTTGACAAATAAACAAGTTCTGGTCAAAAACATTTTTGAATAGGGATTTCCTGTACAAAGATCTCATGTAAGGGAGGTAAATATTTTCCCGCAAAAAAAATTAAATTCTAACTATTTAATCATGATTGCTCAAAATTATTATAAATTGACACAAATGACATACCTGAGACAAAATCTTCATGATCTTGTCGAAAAATATGCTTTTTCGCGATCATCGATTATCTCCCTTGCCAATGCAAAATCCCTGTGCAAAATTCGTTTTGGCCATAAAAACTTTATTTGTTCACCGATTTTTAAAATTTTTGCAGGTCCTATTAGGACAAACTAAGGTCAAGATTTTGACATGAAAATAATTTTTCTGTCGTCCCCGATACAAAAATTTTCTGCGAAAAACCATTATCAGAGGCAAGTTTTTAGGCTTTAATATGGAAATTGTCTTGGGCTTCAACAATAGTGTTGTATAGGAAGAGGTTGCAGTGAATAACTACTGGCCCAGCTTAAAGTGCAACAAAAAGCTTTCGGAGGTGTAAAACTATTAAACAGGGGGAGATAGGACAACAAAATGGCAGACCATCAAACTACCTTGGGAATCCCCTAAAACTGCCAAAGAAGTTCGGATTGGAGGTAAAATAATTTGACATATTCTTGTAACAGGCCTTAACAGCTTGTACAGTGCCCTACCTGATGTTGATACCCAGATCCCTTATTTTCTGGTTGGATTCCTGCATCTTGAGCTGAGCTTCTTTAATCTTCTTCTGTACCTCTGTGCTCCGACCAACATCTACATTGGGTATGCTCAGAGAGTCTGAAATGTGAACGATGCCATATGTGAAGGATGCCATAAAATTAAGCACAAGGTATGGAGCATTTTTCCTGCATATTAGATAAAATCTCAAAAATTACACTGGCATTCAGAAGTAAAAGATTCTTTAAATAGCAGAAGTGAAAGATAAAAGATGGATCAACTACTTAAACCCTTTTTGTGAAGATTTGTTTTCTGGTGCCCCTTATAAACTTACTATTTAACATTACAGTAGGGCTAGATTTCTAATAAACATTCAATCATGACACCTTGTCATTACTATTTGAGCCTTTGCGTGAAAGCCAACAATTTGGAGGCCCCCGCCCATTGGGGCCTAAAGAAATAGATGGGCTGCTTGTGTCTCCAGACAAAGCTTCTTTGCTACTGACTGACCATCTGATTGCTGGTTATCCGCTCAGGTCTGAGCTTGCCCAGGAAAAGTGGTTTCAAGTCAAACCCTCCATACCTATAAGCCTTTTTGGCTTGGTTGGATGGATATTTCAAGCACTTGTTGGATGTCATGACATCCTCAGTTTGGGTAAAAGTCCCATAATGTGGAGGCAACGTCCCGACATGACCTTGGCTGTTGACTGGGACGTAAAGCATTAATTCAAACAAACAAACAAACCAACAATTTGGGTTCCGAACAGGTCTGACACAAACCAAGCTGTACAAGCACAGAAGATGGCTAAAGGCTGGAAATTTTGGATTTAGAAAGTAGAGGAATGGTACTATCCAGGTAGTGAAAAACAAAGGCGCTGATCAGCTTCGCGGTTACCGCGAAGCTGATCTGCGCCTTTGTTTTCGCCTATGCAGATTGTTGGTTTTCCCATGAGGTGGCTCAGATGAAGATTGTCATGGATAAACAATTAATGTCATGGAAAAACAATTCTTATAAACTAATCAGAACTAACCCTCTTTTCCAATGACAATTTCTGGTAGGTTTTCTTTATTTTCCTCTGACTGCCCTTTCTTCACTCTAAATGTCCCTTTTCTCACAAAGGTGCCCTCTCTGAAAGCATACACAAATGAGCCTTCACATGAGAAGACCAACAGTTTTGGTTTCTGACCAGGTCTGACACAAACGAAGCTGTACAAGCACAGATGAAGGCTAGATGCTTGAGATTTCGTGTACAAGTAGAAGAGGAATTGTACTATCTGTGTAGCAAAAACAAAGGCGCTGATCAGCTGTGCAGTTACTGCACAGCTGATCTGCGGCTTTGTTTTCGCATATGCAGATTGTTGATTCTCTGGAGCAGTGGCTCAAATGTTAACACTGATAAACATTATGTTCAAAGTTTTCTTTTATATTGGATTAACACACTTCTTGGCCAGGCTTATCACTCACTCCAAAATATGATAATCTTTCATACATGTAAGATGCCATAAAAATATGTTCAAGTAAACAACATTTAAACTGAGTCTAGGCAATGTCTTAATGTTTACAGATTGTTTGCTCGACTGAATTTGAAGATATATGGCAGAACAAGCAGCAACTGAAAGAGACAGTGGAATCCAATGGCCTCTCCGTAATCCGATAATAGTTAAAAGGTTTAATTACGCAACAAAAATTGACATCTTTATTATTATATATTTCTTAATTTTTACTGCTACAGATATATAACAACACCTATCTTAATTTTGCTAAATATTTTAAAAGTTTACATGTGCTCAGATACCCTGAGATTGGGTGAAAATAAGGGCTATTAAAGTATTAATAGGGAGGTCTTTCTTTTGATGGAATAGTTACCGTGTCATAACTAGTAACAGACATGTTATGTTATGTGATCTTGCCTGTTCAAAATGATTTTGAGAAGTTCACATTTTAATACCAAATAAGACCAGAGGACCAATGGTCCTGTAAACGCTCACCTGAGATCTGCTTCATATACCAATAAACATATTTGAATATTATGGTATTTAACAGATGAAGCCCTTGGGCCATTTTCTTTTTTCAGAATAATCAATATTCTGTCCATTTGTCAATTTCCTGCTGATTTTCCCCTTCAAATAACATTTTAAAAGCAGATGAGCCTCTGGGGTCCATTTTTTTTTTCAGAATCATTAAATTTCAGTCCTACTGCCCTTTCACTTAAAATGACATTGTAAAAGGTTTCCCCATTCAAATGCATTGACAACCTTGCCATAAAATAAGTCAAGGTCACCACAGGGTCATGTTTTATACATACATTGTAGTACTTGAGTCATCCATACTTCATGCAAAGTTTCGTTGAAATCGGTTCACCGGTTCTGGAGAAGAAGATATTTTAAGGGTTTTTACCGTATATGGGCATGGCGGCCATCTTGGTCATGTGACCTAGATTATTTATTTATACATTGGTTCCCACTTCCTATAGATGCTTCATATAAAATTTGGCTTTGATTGGCCAAGTGGTTTCAGAGAAAAAAAATCTTTGAAAAGTGTGTATGGACGACAGACCGGCCAAGGTCAAGAGATGACCTTGACCTAAATTAATCATATACCTTCATCTAATCCATTAGTTGTTTGCATCTACCACTTTTCAGATCTCAGGCTGCAATATTTTTCAAAAAATAGCTAATTTCCACTTTTCCCATTATAAGTCTATGGAAACTTAAAGTTACCATAGCAACCAGAGTTCTTATCCGACTGGAATAAAAAACACAAATTATGTAGAGGCCACTGTCAGGAACATGCATAAAAAGTACAGGATTCATCCACTTGACAGTTTCTGAGGAGAAGATTTTTGAATGTTTTTTTCAAAATTTTGCCCTTTATGGGGCCCCAGCAACCAATCAAAATAAAGGATTAGGACAAAACTCGCAAGAAACGTCAAACACTACTCAATAAACATTTCTGCAAAAACAAAATTCAAATGTCTGCAATTTTAGCGGAAAAATAGCCGATTTCCACTTTTCCCATTATAAGTCTATGGAAACTTTAAGTAGCCATAGCAACCAGAGTTCTTATCCGCCTGGAATAAAAAACACAAATTATGTAGAGGCCACTGTCAGGAACATGTATACAAAGTATAGGCTTCATCCCCTTGACAGTTTCTGAGAAGAAGATTTTTGAACGTTTTTCGAAATTTTGCCCTATATGGGGCCCCTGCAACCAATCAAAATGAAGGATTAGGACAAAAGTCACATGAAACGTAGAGGATTACTCAATAAACATTTCTGCAAAAACAAAATTCAAATATCTCCAACAAGACAGCAAAAACTGGCAATTTTCACTTTTTTCCATTATAAGTCTATGGGAAGCATAAGTTGCCATAGCAACCAGAGTCCTTATCCAATCAAAACAAAAAACACAATTATTCTTTCCCCCTACCTGTAGATGGTGTATGTGTAATATGAGAACAATTGGCCCAGCGGTTTCAGAGAAGAAGATCTTTGAAATTGTGGACGACGGACGACGGACGACAGACGGACGACGGACGGACGCCGGAGCATGGGTATACTATAAGCTCACCTATGAGCCTTCGGCTCAGGTGAGCTAAAAAGTGCTGAAAGACAAACATTGTGAAGTACATATGTACAAAGCTGTGCAAATGCTCTGTGTGTAATGAAAAGAATTTAGCAAGCCATATTTCCAACTCGGACAGAAACCAGGCTTCTAAGCGACCTAGTTTCTCCAGCATATGGCATAACAGGTTTACTTCATGACAGTGCTGAAAGTGTACATGCAATCAAAAAAGATTTTGTGAAATTACAATAACCTTAGAAAAGGGACCTTATTTAAGTCTTGAAATATTCTAGAGTTTTCATGCGTCTAAAGAAGACAGACCAGACTGGCCAAGTATTAAGATCTATTTTAAACTTCAATAGGTTCTTATGTGGCAAAGTATGTCTTGTAATTGCTATTTCCAGGTCACTAGTAGCCAGGGGCCAGTTGTTCAAAATTAACAACATCATTAGTTATTAACGATTCGTTAAAATTTCAAACATGAATATTACAAATACAGTCAATTTTGTTGATAAAATGTGAGAATCCTTTGCCATGCAAAGGATTCTCACATTTTATCAACAAAAAATAACAGTGTTTTTACTTTTGTAGTGGGCATTTACTTAATGAGTTGAGCTCTTAATGATGATGTTAAGCTAACGAAGTTTTGTACAACTAGGCCCAGGTGTTCATTTAAAACTGCACAGAATAAAACTGATGGGTCCCTTTTCACTTTGTTTACCTAATTTGCCTCAATGTTTCAATCGGTTGATTTTCACTTTGTGCATGCTGTAAGTTTCTGTGCATGTAAAAAATATGGTCAATGCAATGATAAAACTCAATTTTAGGAAACTTTGTCTTTAAAGATGAATTGCATAGCCACAGGGGTCCATCATGTATTTTGGTTCATTTGTGACACCTGTTTTCGTTCAATATATGAGCCATCGCTTGGGAAAACCAACAATGTTGTTTCCAAGCAGGTCTGACACAAACAGAGCTGTACAGGCATAGAATTTGGCTAGAGGCTAGAAATTTCAGATTTAGAAAGTAGAAGAATTGTACTACATATGTGTAGCAAAACCAAAGACGCTGATCAGCTTTGCAGTGACTGTGAAGCTGATCTGCATCTTAGTTTTCGCATATGCAGATTGTTGGCTTTCTGATGTGGCAGCTCATATGTCACAAAACAACCAAAACGCAAGACAGACCCCATGTGTGCATAACAGCATACTGAATGAATGGCAAAACAGAACAAAAACAATTTTTAACGCAACCACCCAAATGCTGAAATTCAAGTAAGTGTATGGCAAAACCAACAAGTGACATTAATGTCTATTGAAGATTCGAACCAGTCTTGGCAGCTACATTACCATCTGATGCTAATCTGAGTTTAACTATATGTTCAGTCTATGCATAAGTTAGGTTGCTAAAGCAAAACATTTTTGTGGCAGGCAGAAAGCAATGGAATCAGACTAAGTGAGCATCCCAGATTTTTTTTGTTGGTTTTGTTATACCATGGGTCAAAATAACATTTCCAGAACAAGTAACTGTTGCAGTAAGTCTGTAGTTGCTACTTACAATTTGACAGTCTTTAATTTTTTCCTGTTTCAAACAACAGAAACAGTCATAAACAAATACGAAATACATGTATGACTAACAGAAAAAAAAGTTTTTATTGTAATGTGGTTTAATGTCCAAGCAAGCAATTTTTCATTCATGTCTGGAATTAGGTCAACCCAACCATTTGTACAGAATTACAACTCTTTTATTGACATGATGTTCCCGGTCATTCTGTCTTTCTAAGACACAAACTGCCGGGAATAGTCTGGAATAAGCCACTGCTTCTTCCGTGCTTACCCACTTTATGGAAAGTTAATGCATCTTGTCCAAGGCCACAACTCAATGCTAGTTAGGTTTGAACCTTAGACCTCTCAATCTGGATTCTGCTTCTTTACCACTAGGTCACTGCTCCCTAATAAATGACCAGTCACACTCATTTCCTAATAAGAAATCAAAATTTTAATATCAATTAAAGGAAATGCAACTATTGCACAAGTTAATTGTGCATGATTTTGATAATTTGAGAGCCACATCATTTTGCATATGTCAAAACAAAGACACAGATCAGCTGTGCAGTAGCTAATCAACCCCTTTGTTTTGACTTCAAGAATAATACAACCCCTCTTCTTAAATCCCAAATATCAAGCTTCTAGCATTCTTCTGATATTGTACAAGCTGGATTATGTCTAACCTGGTCGTAAACCCCAGATCGGTTTTCTCGCATCTCAGCTCAAGACTTACCCTTCATCATCACTGTCTGGTCCCCGGTCTCCATTCTCATCACTGAACTCCAGGTGCAACACTTCATCACTGTCTTCAAGGCGGGAAACCAGCAGCTGGCTCCGAGCCCGGAAACTTTTCATCACCCGCTCCAAGGTAAAAAGGGCTGGGCTTGTCTTAATGTTACGTGATGGAGGTCGAAGTTGGGAGTACCTCTGTAAAAATATTGGATTCATATATGAGCCTGTGCGTGAGAAAACCAACAATTTGGGTTCCAACCAGTTCTGACACAAACCGGGCTGTACAGTCACAGAAGCAGGCTAGAAGCTTGAAATTTCAGATTTAAGAAGAGGAAGGACTGTACTATCCATGCAGCAAAACAAAGGCGCTGATCAGCTTCGCATTTACCATGAAGCTGATCTGTGCCTTTGATTTTGCCCAAGAATTTTGTTGGTTTTCTCATGCAGTGGCTCATATTTTGAAATAACAAAATATTCTGCTAGATGGCCTTTAGTAACTGGCTCCATGTCCAGAAACTTTTCATCACTCGCTTCACGGTAAACAGGGCTGGGCTTGTCTTAACTCATATATGCCTTGGGTCCTTTTTGTGGGACATAGGCAAACAGCATAGCCCCAGATGACAGCGTCCCATCTGGGGCTATTCTGTTTGCACGAGAAATTTCATCGAAAAATGAGATAAAAAAATATTTTATCAGAAATAACACCCCTAATAAAGAAAGTGCACTCATCCACTTGATAATGATGGGAGAATCCATTCGTCAAATATGGGTTAATGTTACATGATGGTGGTGCAGCTGGGAGCACCTCTCGAACAATATTGGATCCAAACATGAGACTTTACATATTTTTGAACTTTGAAATCTCATCTTTTGTGAGAAGAAATATTAACATTTGTGGTGCGTCATGAGAAAACCGGTATTTTTTCTAAGCGAAAACAAATGCAAAGAACAGCTGTGCAGTAACTGCTACTCGGATAGTACCATCCCTCTTCTTCTTTAAGCTGAAATTTCAGGCTTCTAGCCTTTTTCTGTGACTGTACAGGCGGCTTTGCATCAGACTTGGTCGGAAACCCTGAAGCCCAGTTTTCTCATGTCGTGGCTCATTTCAAGCACTCATCCTGCTTAAGAATTGTGTTACATATTTTCCTGTGGCCTAGCCTTGTAACAGAACTTCAAAAATAATATTTTCACACCTCCCATATTGGGTTATCGTTCTGGGCTAGACGTCACTGGAGCATCAGAGATCATGTCACCTGTACTCAGTGTTTACTATCACCATAAAATAGGTCAAGGTCGTCTCAAGGTCATGATTTATTTTCCAACCTACCATATGTAAGTTGTCTATGTAAGTGTACTGGCACTGATTTAGGTCGGTGTTGTCTTGATGTAACAGGAGCACTGGCTATCACAGCATCTGTACTAAAGTCATTACTATCTCCGTAAAATAGGTCAAGGTCATCTCAAGGTTATGATATTTTTTCAAACTTACCATATCAGGTTGTCTATGTAAGTGTACTGGCACTGATTTAGGTTGGTGTTGTCTTGATGTAACTGGAGCACTGGCTATCACAGCATCTGTACTTGACATAAAATAGGTCAAGGTCACCTCAAGGTTCCGATCTATTTTTAAACCTACCATGTTAGGCTGTCTGAGTGTACTGGCATTGAATAGGGTCGGTGCTGTCTTGATGTAACTGGAACACTGGCTAGCACAGCATCTGTACTCGACATAAAATAGGTCAAGGTCATCTGAAGGTTCTGATCTATTTTTAAACCTACCATATCTAGTTGTTTATGTAAGTGTACTGGCAATGATTTAGGTCGGTGCTGTCTTGAGGTTACTGGAGCACTGGCTATCATGGCATCTGTACTCGACATAAAATAGGTCAAGGTCATCTAAAGGTTCTGATCTATTTTAAACTTACCATATCAGGTTGTCTATGTAGGTGTACTGGCACTGATTTAGGCCTGTGTTGTCTTGATGTAACTGGAGCACTGGCTATCACGGCATCTGTACTCAAGTCTTTACTATCACCAATCAATGTCACCTAAAATACATAATGTTCATAGGTTTAAATCATTTATCCTTAAACATTCTGAAGGGAATTTGTAACAGAGCAAGGTCCATTTTGATGACAATTGAAGGATTTAGATGAACAAGGACAAATCACAGCAATCTTTTGTGGAAAACTATGCATAATATCCCGAGGCTATATATTCTCCTTTTAATTACTGAATTGGTTTTGTTTGTAGAGTCATGCCACAGGAATAAATAAAAGATGCAGATGAGACTGCTGTTGACCACTACTTTTAAAAGAGCATTTTAATCACAATATCTTTTGCCTTCTTTTCATTGCACATACAAATGGAAATTCAAATCAATTTACATGTTCAAAGATGATATAAAATTGAAAATATACATATCTCTAGTTATTTGTCCATTCAATTAATAAAAAGAGCTTGAAAAATAACTTTGACTTCTTTACTCTAGCAGATAACAGAGGCATTCCTTAACACAAAACTGCAAAAACTATGCCAATTTGTGCATCTTTGATGCAAAGGATCACCTGTGAATGTATTTAGTTGGAAATTTGGGGTGTTATAGCATTGCTCTCAGAGCCTATATTATTAAGGATGTCAGTGATATTGCAGGGTTCAGAATAAAAGTCAAGGGTATCAGAATTTCTAAGGGCTCAGAAAGTTAATGTTCTTTAAGAAAATTAGCAGAATTTAAATAATTAATCAAAATATAGTACTTTCTTTACAAAAAATAAGGTTATGTGGTCATGTAAACAATAAAGTCAGAATAGAGGGACCAGGAATTGATGCAATTAAATTCAAAGTCCCAACATAAACACCAGGTGGGAAAGAAAATACATGGTTTTGAGCAGGAACTTTTATTTGTTCAGAGTTCAGAAAAAGTAAAAAGGAGAAACTGCCTTGAAAGCACAGCATTTGTTTGTTTGTATGTTTGTGTTGAGGCTTAACATCCCAGTCAACAATTTTTCAGTCATGTCAGGACAGAGGCAACTTTTCCTGAGTTTAACCAGTACTGTAGGGAGTTAATGTGTCTTGCTCAAGGACACAACACGGTGCTGCTTGTGGGGATCAAACCCAGGATCTCTCATTCAGAGTCCGACGCTCTACCACTACGCCACCGAGTCCCCTTTGCTTCCAAAATGAGAGCAAGTGTTATGTAGAATCTACCAGTGCAGATCACAGCAGCATGCAAACAATGAAACGATGGATGCAGAATACCTTTAAGTAATGAATTATGACTGGTTCCTGAAAGTGCTCAAACTTAAAACCAGTACTAAAATCATGCAATTCAATCAAATGTGATCAAATACTTTAAGAAATTGACACAAATTTCAAAGGTGCACCGGTCTTTGATTTTTACATCCAACTCAACAGATATTGTGGATTAGAGATGGATCCTTAGTAAAACGTTGTCAAAAGAAACTGAAAATTGCATATTTGTGCTGTGATCTGTAAGAATAAATGAGCCATGTCAAGACAAAACCGTATTTTTGCCTATTATATGCAAAAACAAAGGCTCAGATCAGCTTTGCAGTAACTGCAAAGCTGATCAGCACCTTTGTTTTCACTTCACAGATAGTACAATCTTTCTTCTTCCTAAATCCGAAATTCCCAGCTTTTAGCCTTTTTCAGAGACTGTACAGATCGGTTTGTGTCTGACCTGGTCGAAAACCCCGAAGACCGGTTTTCTTACGCTGCGGCTCAAATGAACTTAGCCTCACCTCATATGCTACAGATTCATCAAGCTGTATATATAAACAAGCAATGAAAATGACATTGATTTCAACATGGTCAAAAGAAAGAAAGAAAGAAAGAAAGAAAGAAAGAAAGAAAGAAAGAAAGAAAGAAAGAAAGAAAAGAAAAGAAGAGGTTATTACATGTTATGACATGTGCTTGCATCAAAAAAGTCTCTGCAGTATGCAGTAGACCAGTCATTTTTTTAAAGAATTCTTTTGATGATTCTCCATAAATTTGCATGTTGTTTTTACGCATTATTTATCTGTGAGATATAATCTTTATAGATAAAAAGAATGGAATCCTAACAATCACCAAACCCCAATAATTTGGCTTTCAAACAACTAAGTGCTGTATCAAACCTCTGTAAGTCTATCAGTGCTAACTTCAATATCAGCCGAATGGTCAATAGAACATGACTTCTCTGGTGGCTAAAATTTATTTTATAGTCATTCAAAAATGGGTTGTAGCTTATGCAGAAAAGAAAATCTAATAAATTTTGATTAGATCATACAGAACCAATGTTGAAAACATCCAGAGTTTTTGTATGTGCATATGTCATGTTTTTTTGTGTGTGTGTTTTGACAGAATTATAAAAGTAAATTAAATTGCATATTTAGAACAACTTAACATAGGTATTAAAGCAGAACCCAGTTGCATGACTCTGATATCCTACCACATGATAAATTCTCATTTTAACACCAAGTAAAAATAAACCATTAACTACTAACCTTCAAGGCTTTCTGTAACTCTTCAATCTTCATATATGAATATAACCCAGTCACATGATTTGGTTATTCTACCACATGATAAATTCTCATTTTAACACCAAGTAAAAATAAACCATTAACTACTAACCTTCAATTGCAAATGCTTTCTGTAACTCTTCAATCTTCATATATGAATATAACCCAGTCACATGATTTCGTTATTCTACCACATGATAAATTCTCATTTTAACACCAAGTAAATAAACCATTAACTACTAACCTTCAATGCTTTCTGTAACTCTTCAATCTTCATATATGAATATAACCCAGTCACATGATTTCGTTATTCTACCACATGATAAATTCTCATTTTAACACCAAGTAAATAAACCATTAACTACTAACCTTCAAGGCTTTTTGTAACTCTTCAATCTTCATATATGAATATAACCCAGTCACATGATTTCGTTATTCTACCACATGATAAATTCTCATTTTAACACCAAGTAAATAAACCATTAACTACTAACCTTCAAGGCTTTTTGTAACTCTTCAATCTTCATATATGAATATAACCCAGTCACATGATTTCGTTATTCTACCACATGATAAATTCTCATTTTAACACCAAGTAAATAAACCATTAACTACTAACCTTCAAGGCTTTTTGTAACTCTTCAATCTTCATATATGAATATAACCCAGTCACATGATTTCGTTATTCTACCACATGATAAATTCTCATTTTAACACCAAGTAAATAAACCATTAACTACTAACCTTCAATGCTTTCTGTAACTCTTCAATCTTCATATATGAATATAACCCAGTCACATGATTTCGTTATTCTACCACATGATTAATTCTCATTTTAACACCAAGTAAATAAACCATTAACTACTAACCTTCAAGGCTTTTTGTAACTCTTCAATCTTCATATATGAATATAACCCAGTCACATGATTTCGTTATTCTACCACATGATAAATTCTCATTTTAACACCAAGTAAATAAACCATTAACTACTAACCTTCAAGGCTTTTTGTAACTCTTCAATCTTCATATATGAATATAACCCAGTCACATGATTTCGTTATTCTACCACATGATAAATTCTCATTTTAACACCAAGTAAATAAACCATTAACTACTAACCTTCAAGGCTTTTTGTAACTCTTCAATCTTCATATATGAATATAACCCAGTCACATGATTTCGTTATTCTACCACATGATAAATTCTCATTTTAACACCAAGTAAATAAACCATTAACTACTAACCTTCAAGGCTTTTTGTAACTCTTCAATCTTCATATATGAATATAACCCAGTCACATGATTTCGTTATTCTACCACATGATAAATTCTCATTTTAACACCAAGTAAATAAACCATTAACTACTAACCTTCAAGGCTTTTTGTAACTCTTCAATCTTCATATATGAATATAACCCAGTCACATGATTTCGTTATTCTACCACATGATAAATTCTCATTTTAACACCAAGTAAATAAACCATTAACTACTAACCTTCAAGGCTTTTTGTAACTCTTCAATCTTCATATATGAATATAACCCAGTCACATGATTTCGTTATTCTACCACATGATAAATTCTCATTTTAACACCAAGTAAATAAACCATTAACTACTAACCTTCAAGGCTTTTTGTAACTCTTCAATCTTCATATATGAATATAACCCAGTCACATGATTTCGTTATTCTACCACATGATAAATTCTCATTTTAACACCAAGTAAATAAACCATTAACTACTAACCTTCAAGGCTTTTTGTAACTCTTCAATCTTCATATATGAATATAACCCAGTCACATGATTTCGTTATTCTACCACATGATAAATTCTCATTTTAACACCAAGTAAATAAACCATTAACTACTAACCTTCAAGGCTTTTTGTAACTCTTCAATCTTCATATATGAATATAACCCAGTCACATGATTTCGTTATTCTACCACATGATAAATTCTCATTTTAACACCAAGTAAATAAACCATTAACTACTAACCTTCAAGGCTTTTTGTAACTCTTCAATCTTCATATATGAATATAACCCAGTCACATGATTTCGTTATTCTACCACATGATAAATTCTCATTTTAACACCAAGTAAATAAACCATTAACTACTAACCTTCAAGGCTTTTTGTAACTCTTCAATCTTCATATATGAATATAACCCAGTCACATGATTTCGTTATTCTACCACATGATAAATTCTCATTTTAACACCAAGTAAATAAACCATTAACTACTAACCTTCAAGGCTTTTTGTAACTCTTCAATCTTCATATATGAATATAACCCAGTCACATGATTTCGTTATTCTACCACATGATAAATTCTCATTTTAACACCAAGTAAATAAACCATTAACTACTAACCTTCAAGGCTTTTTGTAACTCTTCAATCTTCATATATGAATATAACCCAGTCACATGATTTCGTTATTCTACCACATGATAAATTCTCATTTTAACACCAAGTAAATAAACCATTAACTACTAACCTTCAAGGCTTTTTGTAACTCTTCAATCTTCATATATGAATATAACCCAGTCACATGATTTCGTTATTCTACCACATGATAAATTCTCATTTTAACACCAAGTAAATAAACCATTAACTACTAACCTTCAAGGCTTTTTGTAACTCTTCAATCTTCATATATGAATATAACCCAGTCACATGATTTCGTTATTCTACCACATGATAAATTCTCATTTTAACACCAAGTAAATAAACCATTAACTACTAACCTTCAAGGCTTTTTGTAACTCTTCAATCTTCATATATGAATATAACCCAGTCACATGATTTCGTTATTCTACCACATGATAAATTCTCATTTTAACACCAAGTAAATAAACCATTAACTACTAACCTTCAAGGCTTTTTGTAACTCTTCAATCTTCATATTTTGTTCAATGAGTTGCTGTTCTTGGTTCTGCATTTTCTCATCGGCTTGGATCAGACCATGCTCTCTCTGCTCTACCATAGACTCCTACAAGTTACATACGTGAATAAATCTTTTACTTCCAATCATGTTGATATTATTTTTTCCTTGCTTTTAAGAAAAATCCTTATTCTTTTTTTTTATTCAGTTTTACGTCCCTTTCAAGATTATTTCAGCTCATATGAGACGGGCCAATCAGTAGGTGGGGCGAAAATGGGAGAACCCCGAGAAAAACCACCTGACACACCCGCAAGCAGAACTTGGCTTGTCTCACATGTGGCCAGAGCGGGGCTCGAACGCACACTAGACACACAAGTGATTAAGAAACAGCGCTCTTAACCACTCGGCCACGGGGGCCACCAAATCCTTAGGCTGATATGGGAGTCTCGGGCTGATACGGAAGTCTCAGGTTGATACGGGGTATGATATGAAAATTGTCATATAATAATCTCTTAATATCGTCACTGTAATGACGTCAGATTTTTTGGATTACTTCTGACGTTTCCATTTACTTGAGGTCATTAAATGTGTCTCACTTCAGAAATTCAAACGCCTATAACTCCGTTATTTATGAACGAAAACATAAAGTGTGGGTATTCATTTTCTTAGTTAGAACATAAGGAACAATGTGGTACCAAAATTATTCGTGTTTTCAAAAATTTTTTGTTTTTGCATTTTCACCGCCTACCTTGTGCATTGGAAAATGCCTGTGCATTGTATAAAATAAAAAGAAAATTTGCTTTTTTTCGGTGAATACCAAATATATTTCATCTCGTGAGTTGAAAACATGATAATTTTCACTCGTGCTGCGCACTCGTGAAAATTCTGATGTTTTCAACTCACTCGATGAAATATATTTGGTATTCACCTCAAAAAAGCAAATATCCTCTATTTATCTGAAATCTAAAATTTTAGGCTTCTAGCCTTCTTCTATGAATGTACAGGCCGGAGTGTGTCAGACCTGTTTGGACACCCCGAAGATTGGTTTCCTCGTGGCACTGCTCATTTGAGACTGACTACACCTACCAGTTCCTCTATTCTTGCTTTGAGACTTGTCAGTTCCTTGGCTTTTTCTGCAAAAATATCCTCGTCACTCCTCAAGTCCTCTCTAGCCTGAAAAACGATGAAAAAGAGTGAATACACAAGTTACTGTGAAAACGATTGCTTTGATATACCTACAGTAAGATTATACTAAGATATCTTTTTTAAATATTATGTCAGAACCATTTTATCAAAACCATATTTAGCCAGGAAAGGCTTTTCAGCTAAGAGCTGATGTAGTAGTCATTAAGTATACTACTCAAACTTTGATAAGCATCAAAACTTTATTTTTGATTACAGTACATTTTGGTAATCTAAAACCCAAACTATTGCTATAGATATATAGCAGCACCATCACCGTGCAAACATTCCATCTTTTTTTCGCGCTGCCTACGAGCCCTTCTCGCAGACTTGCAGAAACAATGGCAACCCCCTAAAACTGAAGTTGTCACTGTTGCCAACCCTATCCAATTCTGTCATTCATCCTCTCTTACTGGTTCATTCAACTGCAAAACTGTTTTGATCATCGAAATGTCGATACTTTTGAGTCCAAATTGCACTTTTGAAAAATTTCAGAAATCTGTGATTTTTGGTTAAAAACACAATTTTTTACCAAAAAATTTTTTTTTGCTTAAAATGTTGTCCTTTGCATGGTGAGCATGAAACTGAAAACCGTTTTTGAATACGCACTCTGGTTAGCTCAAACCATCGTTTTTAAATTTTTTTTTGTCAGATGTTTAATATCAATTCTCTGTAACCACCAAAAAATTTCGGCACGCATAGTCTCAGAATTGGATGAAACTTTCACACAATGATCAGTACCACTCAAAACCAAGAAAAAAGTTGTCAATATTTATATTGCTTCTTCCGTTGCCATGGCAACCGCAAAAATAATTTTTTCCAAATTTCGGTAAAAAGGTGCAGATAATTTTCTTAAAAAATACACTTTTCATGGTCAATTTTTTTATAATTCCAAAAGGAGCCCAGCTAAGCCGATGCTTTACGTATGACATCTATCTGCCCACTTACCTTCGGTATAGTTCATTTATAAATCTGTATGTGCATCTTGCAGCAGCAGCATCTTAAATTATGGTCATTTAGCACTTTTGCAGAAAATGTGAAAATCAGAAAAATAGGCACATTCTGAAAATAGATATCTTAAAAAGACTCGGGACTTGAACATTCTCTTGAGACTGATAAGAAACTTTCATGTATGGCAGTTGTATCTGTGAAAAAAATGGATTGGGGCAAGACCGTTTTCTGAAAATAAATAGTGCATATTTTATTGCACTTTTAAGCAAAATGGAACTTTAAGTTTTTAAGACAGTTGTGGTTGTCCGTGAATAGTTTTGTAGTATAACGTGTTTTAAGCGTACAATTAATAATTCCCAATAGCAGATGAAATGTGTAATGTATTTTGCTGATAAATTTCTTTGTTTGAAGAAAATGTCACCTGATTTGCATGATTTTTAGCAATAAAATAGTAGAAAATAGGGGGTAGGGGAAGCATATCAGCTGTATATTTTTATTGACAATGATATAAATAATAACGATTATCTTAAATGAGCTTATACCAACCCAACTTTATTTTAAAGGCAAAAAAGATATGGATTGTAAGACCTTGCATGCTGTCAAGGGCGATAACTCTTCAAAATTTGATGAAAATGGAAGGAAAATTTGAGAAAATCGGATTTTTATGTTAACTGACATATTTTTCTAAACAAAACACATTGACGAGCAATCCATTTGCATTTGCCAATAGTCTGAAACTGCCAAAGTGCAATTCATTAGAATCCGACGTTGTGCTTACAAAATATAATCTAATTTTCTTGATCTTGGCTTTGAAATTGAGACAAAATAGTGGTAGGGGTAACATATCAAACATACATTTCTATTGTAAATGCTGAGATCAACTAAACTTCATTTACAAACATAACTATGGACTAAACTTTACTTTAAAGATGAAACAATTATGAATTGAACGTATGTGTATGCTATCAAGGGCGATAACTCTTGGAAATTTGATGAAAAATGAAGGAAAATCTGAGAAAATCAGTTTTTCCTGTTTACCTGACATATTTTTTCTCAATATACCTCATTGGTGGCTAATAAAACTACAATTGCCAATAGTAGGAAACAATTTGAATGTAAATAGTTGGAATCTGACCATGTGCTTACAAAATACAACCTACTTTTCTTGATTTTGGCTGTGAAATTGAGACAAGATAGGGGGTAGGGGTAACAAATCAAACATATACTTTTATTATTAATGCTGACATGAACCAAACTTTATTTACAAGCATAACCTTGAACTAAACTTTACTTTAAAGACAAAATAAATTGGATTGTAAGTATGTGTATGCCGCCAAGTGCGATAACTCTTGGAAATTTGATAAAAAATGAATGAAAATGTGAGAAAATCAGATTTTTCTTTATAAATGACATATGTTTCTGAATAAACCACATTTCCGGATAAACTAACTGTATTTGCCAATAAGGGGAAACCATTTTAATACAAATAATTGGAATCTGGCACTGTGCTTACAAAATACAACCTACTTTTCTTGATTTTGGCTATCAAATTGCGAAAAATAGGGGGTATGGGTAACATATCAGACATATACTTTTATTTTAAATGCTGACTTGAACCAAACTTCATTAACAAACATAACTTATAATGAAATAAACTTTACTTTAAAGACGAAATAAATATGGATTGTAAGTACATGTATGCTGTCAAGGGCGATAACTCTTTGAAATATATATATATTTGATGAAAAATGAAGGAAAATGTGAGAAAATCTGACTTTGTTTGTGTTTAACTGACATACTTTTCAAAAGTTTTATATATTAATCATTAAATGCAAATAATTGGAATCTGACACTGTGCTTACTAAAACAACCTTCTTGATGTCCGTGATGATTCATTGACTAGTTAAGAGATTCACCAAGAGGACTGAAGAACTAACTACATGCTATGAACCACTGCAGAAGCTGACAATGAGGCTAGGGCCATGTAAATTTTTATATTACTGATCATTCCAAGGCGATACTTCTGTGGTGGTTCTTTTTGTTCAACGCCTTGGTGTTTAATTTTTTTGTGCTGTTGGCGCCTCATGTTGGTATAAGTACCTGATTGTTAATTTAGTTTTTTCCCATCTCGTTTTTTGGAGTGGGGATCTTTTTCTGATTGCACCTTTTCCTGATCTTTTCCTACTTGTACCTTCTTTTCTTGATTTCGGATGGGAAATTGAGACAAAATAGGGGGGAGGGCAATATATATCAAACATGTACTGTTATTGGAAAAAGCTGAGATGAACTAATATAAATTTACAAACATAACTATGAACTTAACTTTAAAGACAAAATAAATATGGATTGCAAGTATTTGTATTCTGTCCAGGATGAAAACTTTTCAAAATTTGTTGAAAATTGATTGAAAATGTGAGAACATCGAATTTGCTTGATTCTAGCTTTGATTTTTTTACACAAAAGGGGTAAGGGTAATGTATCAAACATATTATTAGCTCACCTGATCCGAAGGCTCACAAGGTGAGCTTATAGGATGGTCATGCTCCGGCGTCCGTCCGTCTTCATCGTCCGTCCACAATTTCAAAGATCTTCTTCTCTGAAACCGCTTGGCCAATCAAAGACCAAGATGGCCGCCATACTCATATATGGTAAAATCCCTTAAAAAAATCTTCTTCTCCGGAACTGGTTGGCTGATTTCAACGAAACTTAGCATGAAGCATCGATGTCTCAAGTACTACAATGTGTATATAAATCATGACACTGTGATAACCTTGATCTATTTTACGACAAGGTCAACATAGGTGGCCTGTGCATTTGAATGGGGTAAAACTGTTAAAATGTCATTTAAAAGGAAAACTTGCAGGAAATGAGCAACAAGACAGGATATTAATGTTTCTGAAAAACATTTGACCCCAGGGGCTCATATGTATCCACCCAGGGCAATATACATGTACATTACCATAATATTTAAACATCTTCTCTGAAACTGCTCGGCCAATCAAAGCCAAATTTTATATGAAGCATCTATAGGAAGGGGAAATCAATGTGTATATAAATATTTCAGGTCAAATGGCCAAGATGGCTGCCATGCCCATATATGGTTAAAACCCTTCAAAAACCTTCTTCTCCGGGACAGGTGGACCGATTTCAACGAAACTTGGCATGATGTAACAATGACGCAAGTCATGACCCTGCGATGACCTTGGCCTATTTTACGGCAAGGTCAACATACAGGTCACCAATGCATTTGAATGGGGAAAACTTTTAAAATGTCATTTAAAGTGAATGTCTTGCAAGAAATGGGCAGTAGGACTGAATATTAATGATTCTGAAAAAAAAGGTCCCCAGGAGCTCATATGCCCCACCCCAGGGCAGCATACATATTTCTGTCATATTCAAACATCTTCTCCTCTGAAACCACTTGGCCATTCAAAGCCAAATTTTATGTGAAGCATCTATAGGATAACCAATGTGTATATAAATAATCCAGGTAACATGACCAAGATGGTTGCCATGCCCATATATGGTAAAAACCCTTCAAAAATCTTCCTCTCCGGAACCGGTGGACCGATTTCAAAGAAACTTGGCATGAAGCAATGATGGCTAAAGTACTACAATGTGTATATAAATCTTAATCATGACCCTGTTGTGACCTTGACCTATTTTACGACAAGGTCAACATAGGTCGCCTGTGCCTTTGAATGGGTAAAACTGTTAAAATGTCAGTTGAAGGGAAAGACTTGCAGGAAATTGGCAAATGGAGAGAATATTGATTATTATGAAAAAAATGGCCACAGGGCTTCATCTGCCTCTTTACTGGGGCTATTTTCCATAATATTAAAACATGTTTATTGGTATATACATGAACAACAGATCTCAGGTGAGCGTTTACAGGACCATTGGTCCTCTGGTTTTATTAGCTCACCTGGTAATCGAGCCCTCGTCCGTGGATGCGTTTGTACTTTCAAATACAAATATCTCCGCAATTAGTCAGCCGATAACAATCAAATTTTATCAGAAGCATTATTGGGGTGGAGGACAGGTTGCATTAGGTTTTGTTCTAGGTCGGAAAAGAACTCTGGTTTCCATGGCAACAGATAGCTCCCATAGACTAACAATGGGAAAACATAAAAAAAATCTTCTCCGAAACTTCAAGGCCCAGAGCTTTTATATTTTGTGTGTAGCAATGTATAGTAGACCTCTTTATAAATCCTGCCAACCATGCCCCTGTGGTTCATACGGACCCCGCCCCGGGGGCATCATGGGAAAAACAAAAAAATATTGTTCTCCGACACCACAAGGCCCAGAGCTTTCATATTTTGTACCTAGCAATGTATAGTCGTCCTCTTTATAAATCCTGCCAACCATGCCCCTGGGGTCATTAGCTCCCACTGACTTACAATCTTCATCATGAAAATATGATAAACATAAAAAAATCTTCTTCTCCAAAACCACAAGGCCCTGAGCTTTCTTTTTTGTTTGTAGGTACGTATGAAGGTTCTCTTTGTAAATCCTTCCAACCGTGCCCCTGGGGTCCATACAGGCCCCGCCCCGGGGGCGTCATGGGAAAAACATAAAAAACACACATTTTCTTCTCTGAAACCACAAGGCGCAGAACTCTCATAATTTGTGTGTAGCAATGTGTAGTGATCCTCTTTATAAATCCTGCCAACCATGCACCTAGGGTCATAAATGCTCCCACCCTGAGGGTCATTAGCTCCCATAGATTTACAATGACAAACATAAAACAATCTTCTTCTCCGAAACCACAAGAAGATTTTTTCATATATCTAATCAATCAATTTCAACAAATTTCCAAGAGTTATTGCCCTTGACAGCATACAAGTACTTGCAATCCATATCTGTTTCGTCTTAGTTAGTTAGTTTAGTTAATAGAGATTTTTGTATATGAAGTTTGGTTGACCTCAGCCGAAATCAAGAAAAGAAGGTTGTTTTGGTAATCACAGTGTCAGATTCCAATTGTTTGCATTTTTAGCTCACCTGACCCGAAGGCTCATAAGGTGAGCTTATAGGATGGCCATGCTCTGTCGTCCTCGTCGTTGTTGTCGATGTCCACACTTTTCAAAGATCTTCTCCTCTGGAACCCCTCGTCCAATCAATGCCAAACATCATGTGGAACATCCTTTGGAAGGGGGAACCAAAGTTTGTATAAATGGTCCAGGTCACACGACCAAGATGGCAGCCATGCCCATATATGGTAAAAACCTTAAAAAATCTTCTTCTCTGGTACCGGTGGACCGATTTCAATGAAACTTGGTATGTAGCATCAGGGATTCTGGCCCATCATAGTTTGTATAAATCATGACCTTGGGTTGACCTTGGCCTATTTTACGGCAAGGTCAACTTTGGTCACATAGGCTTTTCAATGGAAAAAAAAAAGTGAAAACATTGGATTTTTTAGGAAGATTTGTGGCCTGTGACCTGAAAGTTGGTAGATACATATAACTTATTGATTTAATGAAGTCATAGGAGTATTCAAGGTCAGGGTCATCTCTTGACCTTGACATATTAAATTTAAAACTTAATTTTCTCAGGAACCACTTCACCAATCAAAGCCAAATTTTATATGTGGTATCCTAAGGAGAGGGGAATCAAAGTTTATATTAACGGTCTATGTCACATGACCAAGATGGCTGCCATGCCCATATATGGTAAAAACATTAAAACAACTTCTTCTCCGGAACTGCTGGCCTGATTTCAATAAAACTTGGTATGCAGTATCGGAGACTCTGGCCCATTATAGTTTGTATAAATCATGACTTTGGGTTGACCTTGATCTATTTTATGGCAAGGTCAACATTGGTCACATAGGCTACTTATTGGAAAAAATAGAAAACATTGGATTTTTCAGGAAGTTTTGTGGCCTGTGACCTGAATGTTGGTACATACATACAACTTATTGAGTTAATGAAGTCCGATGAATATTCAAGGTCAAGGTCATCTCTTGACATTGACCAAAGGTCATTTACATATTTAATTTAAAACTTATTTTTCTCAGAAAACCATGTCACCAATCAAAGCCAAATTGTATATGTGATATCCTTAGGAAGGGAGAACTAAAGTTTGTATAAATGGTCCAGGTCACATGACCAAGATGGCCGCCATGCCCATATATGTGGTAAAATCCTTTAAAAATCAACTTCTCTGGAATCGGTGGACTGATTTCAATGAAACTTTGTTTGTTGCATTGGGGGCTCTTGCCCTTCATAGTTTATATAAATCATGATCTTGGGTTGACCTTGACCTATTAAACTGTAAATTTTAAAAAAAGGTCAAATATTGCAAGACAGATTTGAAAGTTGGTAGATACAGACAGTTTATAGTGTTAATAATTATGTGAGTATTTGAGTTCATGTTTACATTTTACGTTGGCCAACATGGCCTTAGCCAAAGGTCATTCATCATCCAAAGACAAAATCTCAGGTGAGCGATATCAAGACCATTGGTCCTCTTGTTATCGTTAATTTAGAAATAATAGCCGCAAATGAGGTTTATTTCGAAAAATACGTAGTTAAATAGAAAAAAAAATATCTGATTTTCTCACGTTTCCTTCACTTTTCATCAAATTTCAAAGAGTTATCGCCTTTTACATCAAACATGTACTTACAATCAGTTTTTATTTCATTTTTAAAGTTAAAAAGGTACAAGCAGGCAAAGATCAGGAAAAGGCGCAATCAGAAAAAGATTCCCACTCCAAAAACCGAGGTGGGAAAAATCCAAACTAAAATCAGGTACTTATACCATGAAACATATCGTAAGCCGAATGAGCAGCTATTTTCCCAATAGGTGGCCACTCAGTTACCTTAACTAAAATATGAAAACATACATAAGGCGCCAACAGCACAAAAAAGTTTTAAACACCAAGACATAAAACAAAAAGAACCACCACAGAAGTATCGACTTGGAATGATCAGTAAGTCTAGTTCCTAGTAATATTTGTACATGAGGTTTGGCTCATCTCAGCATTTACAATAAACGTACGAGGGGGGTTCAAAAAATTCGAGGAAAAGTTTTGCCAAATGTGTAATTGTCATGGGAAATTTACGTTCTCTATGCTAGTTGTAAACTAACATATTGTTAACATATGCGCAAAATTTGAATAAAATCGGATGAAAATTAGGCAAAAAATCACGTGCGTTTTTAAGGTAACAACAGTAAAACCGGCCCAACGTCATAACGACGTCATGCTATGCGCATTCGTGCTGCTGTTAGCTAGCTCTTAAGCATTTTTGGAATCTACCTGGCATACGGGCATCTAATTGTCAGATATGTGTGTATAAGGTGGTGAATGGTGTCGAAACTACAATTCGTTATGTTGTGTATTTCACGAATTCTATTCTTTTCTGTCACGACGATCATTTTCGACAGTATGACGTTATTTGACGTTACGTTGCGCGAGTCGACATGAACCCTTTTCTGGCCGTGTAGAAATCATGCATACTACTTGTTGATTGCCGTTTTCTTAATTTCCTTGTTGCCATATACGCTTTCTGCTCTTAGCGGTGTTTCTTTCTTTTATGGTCCGTTCCAAACACACAATTTATCGAATACCGTTGTTTCCTTCGCGTTTTAGGCATACCCACTTAACAGTATGCCTTTACGCCCAAATGACGTCACACACTAATATGATGTAATATACTCACCGCAAACATATTGAACTTTGCTCATACAAAGTTTGGTGAAAAAAGCATGGTAAACTATCAAATGCATTGCCATCATTATACAGCGACGTTTTGCAAAAATGAACAAAAGTGGGCCGGTAATCATGATGTACGGTTTCCATGGCAACCACTGTTAAAATTGTATTCATGCCAGAGCAGCAAAATTTGCTGTATAAGTACAAATAATGTTTGTCTATGTAACTGTAATATATAGTTTAATTCAGCTGATTTACAAAATAAGAATATGATGGCACTTTTCCGCGAACTTTTTGAACACCCCTCGTATATGTCTGATATATTACTTATACACCCTATTTTGTCTCAATTTTATAGCCAAATTCAAGAAAAGTAGGTTTTATTTTGTAAGCTCAGAGTCAATCCAATTATTTGCATTTTAATGGTTTCCTCTTATTGGCAAATACAGTTATGTTATTCGGAATTGTGGTTTATTCAGAAAAATATGTCAGTTAAAATAAAACTGATTTTCTCACATTTTCCTTCATTTTTTTATTATCAAATTTGAAAGAGTTATCGCCCTTGACAGCATACTTAAAATCCATATTTATTTTGTCTTCAAAGTAAGGTTTAGTTGATAGTTATGTTTGTAAATGAAGTTTGGTTCATGTCAGCATTTACAATAAAAGTATATGTTTGATATGCTACCCCTACCCCCTATTTTGTCACAATTTCACAGCCAAAATCATGAAAAGTAGGTTGTATTTTGTAAGCACATGGTCAGATTTCAATTATTTACATTTAAATGGTTTCCTACTATTGGCAATTGCAGTTTTATTAGCTACCAATGAGGTTTATTCAGAAAAATATGTTAGTTAAACAGAAAAATATGCTTTTTTCACATTTTTCTTCATTTTCATCAAATTTCCAAGAGTTATCGCCCACATACTTTCAATTCATATCTGTTTCATCTTTAAAGTAAAGTTTAGTTCATAGTTATGTTTGTAAATGAAGTTTAGTTGGTCTCAGCATTTACAATAAAAATATATGTTTGATATGTTACCCCTACCCCCTATTTTGTCTCAATTTCAAAGCTAAGATCAAGAAAATAAGGTTATATTTTGCAAGAACAACGTCGGATTCTAATTAATTGCACTTTGGTAGGTTCCGTCTATTGGCAAATGCAAATGGATTGCTTGTCAATGTGTTTCAAATAGAAAAATATGCCAGTTAACATAAAAATCCGATTTTCTCAAATTTTCCTTCCATTTTCATCAAATGTTGAAGAGTTATCGCCCTTGACAGCATGCAAGTACTTACGATCCATATCTTTTTTGCCTTTAAAATAAAGTTGGGTAGATATAAGCTCATTTAAGATAATCGTTATTATTTATATCATTGTCAATAAAAATATACAGCTGATATGCTTCCCCTACCCCCTATTTTCTTCCATTTTAATGCTAAAAATCATGTAAATCAGGTGACATTTTCTTCAAACAAAGAAATTTATCAGCAAAATACATTACAGATTTCATCTGCTATTGGGAATTATTGATTCTATGCTTTAAACACGTTTTACTACAAAACTATTCACAGACAACCACCACTGTCTTAAAAACTTAAATTTCCATTTTGCTTAAAAGTGCAATACCAGAGGACCAATGGTCCTGTAAACGCTCACCTGAGATCTGCTTCATATACCAATAAACATATTTGAATATTATGGTATTTAACCCCAGTGCAGGGACAGATGAAGCCCTTGGGCCATTTTCTTTTTTTTTTTCAGAGTAATCAATATTCTGTCCATTTGCCAATTTCCTGCTGATTTTCCCCTTCAAATAACATTTTAAAAACAGATGAGCCCCTGGGGTCCATTTTTTTTTCAGAATCATTAAATTTCAGTCCTACTGCCCTTTTCCTGCAAGACTTTCACTTAAAATGACATTTTAAAAGTTTTCCCCATTCAAATGCATTGACAACCTATGTTGACCTTGCCATAAAATAGGTCAAGGTCACCACAGGGTCATGTTTTATATATACATTGTAGTACTTGAGTCATCCATACTTCATGCAAAGTTTCGTTGAAATCGGTTCAACGGTTCTGGATAAGAAGATATTTTAAGGGTTTTTACCATATATGGGCATGGCGGCCATCTTGGTCATGTGACCTGGATTATTTATATATACATTGGTTCCCACTTCCTATAGATGCTTCAAATAAAATTTGGCTTTGATTGGCCAAGTGGTTTCAGAGAAAAAAATCTTTGAAAAGTGTGTATGGACGACAGACTGGCCAAGGTCAAGAGATGACCTTGACCTAAATTAATCATATACCTTCATCTAATCCATTAGTTGTTTGCATCTACCAATTTTCAGATCTCAGGCTGCAATAGTTTTCAAAAAATAGCTAATTTCCACTTTTCCCATTATAAGTCTATGGAAACTTAAAGTTACCATAGCAACCAGAGTTCTTATCCGACTGGAATAAAAAACACAAATTATGTAGAGTCTACTGTCAGGAACATGTATACAAAGTACAGGATTCATCCACTTGACAGTTTCTGAGGAGAAGATTTTTGAATGTTTTTTTTCAAAATTTTGCCCTTTATGGGGCCCCAGCAACCAATCAAAATAAAGGAGATTAGGACAAAACTCGCATGAAACGTCAAACACTACTCAATAAACATTTCTGCAAAACAAAATTCAAATGTCTGCAATTTTAGCGGAAAAATAGCCGATTTCCACTTTTCCCATTATAAGTCTATGGAAACTTTAAGTTGCCATAGCAACCAGAGTTCTTATCTGCCTGGAATAAAAAACACAAATTATGTAGAGGCCACTGTCAGGAACATGTATACAAAGTATAGGCTTCATCCCCTTGACAGTTTTTGAGAAGAAGATTTTTGAATGTTTTTCGAAATTTTGCCCTATATGGGGCCCCTGCAACCAATCAAAATGAAGGATTTGGACAAAAGTCACATGAAACGTAGAGGACTACTCAATAACATTTCTGCAAAAACAAAATTCAAATATCTCCAACAAGACAGCAAAAACTGGCAATTTTCACTTTTTTCCATTATAAGTCTATGGGAAGCATAAGTTGCCATAGCAACCAGAGTCCTTATCCGATCAATATAAAAAACACAATTATTCTTTCCCCCTACCTGTAGATGGTGTATGTGTAATATGAGAACAATCGGCCCAGCGGTTTCAGAGAAGAAGATCTTTGAAATTGTGGACGACGGACGGACGGACGACGGACGACGGACGGACGGACGCCGGAGCATGGGTATACTATCAGCTCACCTATGAGCCTTCGGCTCAGGTGAGCTAAAAATATGCGCTATTCATTTTCAGAAAACGGTCTTGCCCCACTCCATTTTTTTCACAGATACAACTGCCATACATGAAAGTTTCTTATCAGTCTCAAGAGAATGTTCAAGTCCCGAGTCTTTTTAAGATATCTATTTTCAGAATGTGCCTATTTTTCTGATTTTCACATTTTCTGCAAAAGTGCTAAATACCCATACTTTAAGATGCTGCTGCTGCAAGATGCACATACAGACTGATAAAAGAACTATACCAAAGGTAAGTGGACAGATAGATGTCATAAGTAAAGCATTGGTTAAGCTGGGCTCCTTTTGGAACTATAAAAACTTTGACTTTGAAAAGTGTAATTTTCAAGAAAATTATCTGCAGTTTTTACCGAAATTTGGAAAAAAATGAAGTTGGCAGTTGCCATGGCAACGGACGAAGCAAAATATATATTGACAACATTTTTCTTGGTTTTGAGTGGTACTGATCATTGTGTGAAAGTTTCATCCAATTCTGAGACTATGCGTGCCGGACCCCCATGTTAAAATTTTGGTGGTTACAGAGAATTGATATTAATCACATAATGCAAATTTCCATAAAGAAAGCATTCAGCCCAATGACAAATGTTTTAAAAGGCTGTAAAATCTAAAGCAATGCCCGTAGCTCAAATCAGTTTTCTGTTCCATACTCGCAGCACAAAGGGCAACGTTTTAAGTGAAAAAAATAATTCGGGTAAAAAATCGTGTTTTTAACCAAAAGTGCATTTTAGACACAAAAGTATCGATATTTCGATTATCAAAACAGTTTTGCAGTTGAATAAACCAGTAAGAAGGGGTAAATGACAGAACTGGATAGGGTAGGCAACAATCAATGAACAATAGCAACTTCAGGGGGTTTCCATCGTTTCTGCAAGTCTTCGAAAACGCGAAAAAAAGATGGAATGTTTGCACAGTGATGGTTCTGCTTCATATCTATCTATAGCAAAATTTCGGGTGTTAGATTACAAGTATGTCCTGTGAACAAAAATAAAGTTTTGATGCTTATCAAACTTTGAGTAGTATACTTTCACCAGATACCCCAAAAACTTTCATAGACTTTCCATGTTATATATAGAAGCAGACTTATTATTCACAGCATTTCATGGGCTTTTATATCTTTCTCGGAACAAAAGTTTACTTAATTTTGAAGAGACGCAGACAAACGTCCCAGCCCCAAATGTATTTCATTCGGTATCTGTCATTCATGGATTACTCTTTGGCATGCAATTTCAATTCTAGTGTGCCTAGAACAAAGCAACAGACTGTCCATAAAGCCAGGTTCTTACCTTCTTCAATTCTTTCCAGGTTCTTACCTTCTTCAATTCTTTCTGTAGGTCTTTGATTGTCTGACTCTCCCAATCTTTTTGATTCAGATTTCCTGGGACTTTGTTCTTGATCTAAAATAACAGATAAGATTTTGTGAGGACCGGAAACTATGTTTAAGAAATAGATGAGCTCTTAAAGTGATTTGTTCAGTAATAATTCACTGTTTGGAGGTCAGTTGTAAAGAAGATCAAATCACCAGCACGTAGCGCGAGTGATTTATATTCTTGCACACCAGATAGAGAAATCCTACATTTTACCCCATGTGAGAAATTCTTATCCCACCCTCGTTATCTCACCCCGGTCGCACCCTGCATTCAGGTGTTCTTTTTAACATTGGTTGTATAGGACGTCACGTAATTTCGTCGCTAAGCGCACACGTCACAATGACGTCAAAACGTTTAAATTCAAAATGGCGGACGCCGCGATTGTAGCATTTTTTTAGATAAATAGTATGAAAACCAAGCTTCGCCGCATTAAGGCGTGCAAGAAAAAGAATCCATCATGCGAGCCTCGTGATGCCAAACTGTAACAGATTTGTCTATCCATACCTGACACTCATTTAAGGTTCTTATATTCTTACAAATGACCGAAAAATTAATAGTGAATTATTACTCCACAAGTTACGCACTTGAGTTGATCTATTTCGATTCTAACACACAATAAATGGAATAAAAGTTGCTGAAACCGTTGATATCATTCAGCTCTCTGCCATGGCATTGTAAATATCCCACCAAAAGTTTGATTTACATACAATTATTACGTTTGTTAAGCTCTAAAATGATGTTATAGCGTCTAAAGTCAAGACTACACAGCTTCATGGGATAGATGACGTCACAAATAACATTGAAAGGGTGCAAAGTTATTGCCTTATATAGCTGCTTTACATTATCTAAAACTTTACACTGTATTTATAGTTAGTTGTAATCCCTCCCGAATGTGTATTTTTAAACAAAACTGTATTCCAAACTGCCAAAAAAGGCGTTTTAGATTGCCAAAAACACTTGTTGGCACCCAAGAATGTTCAATTTACATTGAATGATGATCATTTTGGCAATCTAAAATGTCTTTATTGGTAATCAAGCACTGTTTTTGTGTATTAAATGGGATGCTTGCGATTGCTGCTAATAATGTGTGATCATGAAGCCTCTCACTATCCTCTTTAGAAAGGAAGATGCTTTTGCGCAACTTTTACAACATGTACATGTTATGAAAATACTAACTTCTTCCATGAGATCCAGCCAGTCTTTAAGCCTGATGTCTTGGCTCTTGGAGAGAATATCTTTCCCCTGGATCTGTATAAACTGTCTATAGGCTTCCTCGGCTATCAGTTTATAATTACCACACTCTGTCTGTAACCTGCATGGTGGAGAAGAATCATACTGATATTTTCACCGACAAATATGGATTAATTTTTGTATCTAAATATGCATGCTCTTTACAATGCCAGTGCTATGGAAAGCTTATGTTTTGCTCCAGTTGGGTTCAAACCCAGAACCTCTTTTTTAAGTTTCGATTATTGCTTAACATCCCAGTCGACAATTTTTGTGTCATGTCAGGACAGGGCCACATTTTCCTGGGTGTTGTCAGTTCCAAGGGGAGCTTATAGTGTCTTGCTGAAGTGGAGGTAGGAATCCAACCTGAGACTTCTTTATCCCCAGATTGTTACTCTACCACTGGGAATCGGCCCTCCAATGTGAACTGAACTGTTGACATACCTAGCCACTTGGTCCTCTAGTTTATGGATCTGCCCAGCATATCTAGCAGTCTTTTCCGGGTCTAGCTCTGGTCCATTACTCAGCATGGTGGTTCTCTGACGGGCTAACTCTTCTCGGAGAGCCTGAATGCAAAATTACAGGTTATATTAAATGTACTTGGCTTCAGGGCTTACAAATTTTCATTTGGAAGACATGTCGATAAATACAGTTGGAGCTCATGTTTTAGAGCTGCACTGATGGATGTCTTGCCCTCTTTTGAAAGTTTTGTATACAGCCATTTGTTTACTGAATTCACAATTCAAACTGCACCCAAAAGAAGTTTAAGGATTTATCAATATTGACATGAGTGGGTGGGGTATGTAAAACAGAAATCTACTGTTTTCTTGAATCTGTTAATCAAATGATGATGTGTATTTATTGCTAATAGACATCACAGATACTAGGAATGAGTCAATATAGTTATTATTTTAAAATTTTAAATAGCTTGGTGTAAAATTGGAAATGTAACTGGTTTTCGTGGGACCCATTTCCTGGAAAATGGAATGCATTTGAATAAAAATTATGCAAAGCCTAAATGTCTAGGATACATAATCTGACAAATTAAAAGTTATTTTGGGGTCATGGAAATGTATTTCTCTGGGGAAAGTTAGTGTAAACATGTTTTTCTGGAAAATTCTGAAAGTGGGTAACTTGGGGCGGATCGTGTGCGCTTACTGTTTGCTGAAAGATGACATGCCTTTTGTTTCAGGTTCTTATATGATTTAAGTCAATGACTACATCGAAAAATCTGTCTTATTGTTTTCAAAAAGCTAAGAAAAATGGGTCCGACGATTTCAACCCGGAAGTAACTGAAAAATGACTCACTTGCTCTGAGCTGACCACTCATTCCACAATCATGTATACACAAATCCATGTATTTGCAACATATTCAATAGTCCCATGATAAAGCATGCTAAAGAATGTAGCATTGTTGACAAAATAAACAATGCTTTTTATACAGGTAAATCTTCAATTATGTATATACAGTGACCGGCTATAAGTCCTTAAGGTTATGATAGAGTAAACGGAGAATATACTGAATTGCCTGTTTGTTTTATTGCCATTTGTCCGGAGCTATGATCATGCCGGGCTGGTTATTTATCCAAACCCATCTGTTCCTGGGCTAACCGCCCCAAGACAGATCACCAGTACTTAGTGCATATTTTTTCAACACTAACAGACAAAGGCTTGTCATGACTAAGTGGCAGAGGGAGAATGACCATAGAAATATTTTTATGAATCTTCATGAAAGCAATGTGATAGATATGACGTCAATCGCTTCAATACATATTTGACAAGCCACCGATCAATTTTTTGAGCCAGGTCAAAGAAAATACATTGAAAAACAATATGTAGGCAAAACAAATTAATTACAATACATTACCTTGATTTCAGTTTGCATTTCTTCGAACCGTATGGACTGTATATCTCTGTTTACAATGGGCAGATTCTTGATATTTCTCGCCTAAAAAGCATATATGAATTTATAAAACCACTCCTCAAAACATACAATTATACCTATGTACATTTTTTAGGAATAAAACTTTTCACTTTAAAATACTTATTTATTTTAGAATGCTACCATAAAATAAAACACAAACTGATAAACTTGATTTGTCTTTATATATGTTATCCATTTGTCTCAACATCAGAAAACATACTTTATGCAATAACGGCTGTTATAGCAATACTGACAAATTAGTGACAATCCTGTCCAATATGCACATACACAAATTATGTTATGCATGAATATACTAATCAAACAGATTCAAATATAACTTTTTGAACTTTTAGAAATGGGTGAATATGGTCACTGGAGCTTGAATATTGGCTGGTTGAACGTCTTAGCAATCATTACATATTATTGTGGCGATTTTGTAAACACCCTAGCTATTCAATGTTTTTGAATTTTGATTTTGAATATTTTTATTTAAACTATCCTGGCTATTTTATACGAATGAAACGACACAACACGACGAAACGATGCAACGGACGGGTACAACGGAACAAAAATTGTGGATGTAACCTCTTCAACTATAACTGGGACAGTATACCACTCTGATTGATACAATGGGGTGAGCAACTGCTATGGTGTCTTCTGCAACTATTAACTGATACAGAATAACGCTTGACATGCAGAAAGTATAACCTAAATTGTAACTAAGCCAGGTTTCATCTGAACGACTCATAACATACGACCCAAAATTTTCAAAAGAAATATACGAGCCAAATAACGACACCAATACAAGAGTAAGCTCTTTAAGTTAAATGCTTATCTCACATATTTGCAACGGGTATCGTAAGACGAAGTGTATTGAAAAAACCAGTGTGTTCATAAAATTAGAGAAGAGAAGTCTACGATTTTGATTTGTGCTCAATGACTGAATGACACAAGGATTACACCTCAAAGCATGCTTTGTGTGTTTCCTCGGCCACCAATCAAATTGCACTAGTCCTAAAATTATCAACCTTATAAAATAGCAGTCAGATTCAATTCAAAAGTAATGATTGCCAAGACGTCCAACCAGATGCCGCTTGAATCCCGCCACAACAAATTTACCAAATTTGTCCCCCATTCAGCGGCATATTGGGCGGAAACAGAAGGTTAAGAATGTAGCCGGTTAATTTGCGGGGGCATTTGAGTCATATATTGTTTTTGTTGGGTCTAGAAGAAAAAGTCGGATCGCTTCCTGCAATGTCAGAAGAAAAATATGGTTGCCGATCTTTGACAGATGTGTACCATCTCTTTTAAGGAGGCCAGGCGTGTCGGTATCAATCTCGTGAAGGATTGACCGACCCCATGTTAAAGTTCTCACAGCCTGTCTACCAGCCCGATTGACCCGTTTTCTTTTTTGGTCCATCAATTTGAGTTTTTGTTGTAGGTCCAAATGTTTCATGGACGCTATGTCATCCAAACCTCTCCATTGAGTCCTGGGTAGAATGTCAGACCACACTATGTATGTGTCATTGAAAACAGACTGCAGATACCATAAAGTCTTTTTGATTTTGCTCATCAATTTAGCTAATTTGATTGACACCAAATCATTGCCTCCCAGGTGGACCACAATTAACGCTGGGGTAGTATGAAAAAGCATCTTCAGCTGAATGGTCGGCTTTAGTTGTGGCCAGTGCATGCCTGGCCGGCCAAACCAGCGCACAGTTCTGTCAAGGTCTAAGTTAGCCTGTTTGGATTTGATAGCCTCTTCCTCGGCATGGGAGATGATTGAATCTCCGATGATCCAAACATCTGGAAGAAAGCAAAATTAAAGGTCTGGTAAACCGTATAAAGGATAGAATACGATATGTGAGGAAGCCTAAAGGCGAATATACCCGTCAACAGCATCAGACTTCCAACGACCCAATTTTTTTATTGCATCTGACGAAATCCCTTTTGAGGCTAAATCTGTAGCTCGACCTATGCGAAATGCATGAGAGGTATAAATGCCAGTAGGAAGCCTCAAAACTCTTACAGCTTTGGCCAGAACTGCGCTGAATTGGCTCTGTGTCAAAGGTGTGCCGTTTGCATGTGAAAAGAAGTAATATGCATTTGCAGGACGAAGATGCATATAATGACGAATGGTTGTGACACAACAAAATGAAGAATCTTCAGATTTTGGAATATGCAAAGTAGTGGGCAACCCGCGTTGATTAGTTTTTGAAATTCTAATGGTGATGAGTAAGGTGTTGCCATCATCAACAAGTTCAATATCACCAGAAAGTAAAGGCCTATCAGGCTGAAGGTAGCTAGAAAAAACTACTTCACTTACCCGCAAAAGTGCAAAGTAAGATAAGAAGTAAGCACTTTGGAAGAGACAGGATTCAAAATCTGAATAACATATGTTAGGAAGCACATGGCAAATCCTTCTTAGAATATGTTCCGTTATAGGAGCACGGACATCACGGGACTTGCGTGACCTTTTAAAGCCCTCTAGGAGCTTCTTTACAACAAATGCATTAGTTGGGTCCTGATAGTTGTGTAACTTGTGATAAAAACTTATTCCAGACAGGTAGGATGCAATGGTAGATGGTGAATATCCAAGTTCAAAAGAATGTGCAATGAACAGCGTAACATGTTGAGTTGGAACAGGCCATATTACGTGCAATGAATAATTATTTCTAAATTGTTCAAAAGCTGATAAAGCATTATCATAAACACTTCGAGTGTTGGGCGCAATACTGGAAGCTAACAACTGGTTTACACTTGTTTGAAGATATTCCAGAGATGGTTGGGTACTGTTGAAGGTTCCGGATCGGCATCGGGAGCGAGTTCGTGGAATTTCTGCAATTGAAAACGGCTTAGCGTATCGGCGAGTCTGTTAAAACAGCCTCTTACATGTAGTGCTTTAAAGGCAATGTTAAGTTGCAAGCACAAGAGAGTAATGGCTCTTAAAATGATCATGACTTCATCATTTTTGGAGGTCATGGAGTTAATAATATGGACAGATGATAAATTGTCAGATCGGAAAACTATCTTCTTGTTTTTAAGCTCTTGACCCCAAATGTGCAAGCACACCAAAAGAGGGAACATTTCCAGAACTGTTATATCAGCAGTAATGCCTTGATCAATCCACCACTGTGGCCAATGTGCACATGTCCATTTCCCAGCAAAGTATGCCCCAAAACCTAAGTCAGCACCGCCTGCACTGTCAGTGAATAACTGAACATCCTCATTTGAAACCCAGTAACGGTCATGAAATACAGATATGCCATTAAACTCTGTAAAGAAATTCAACCAAAGCTGAAGATCCTCCTTCATAGCTAAAGTGATATTCAGATGATGATGAGGCTTGGTCAGGCCACAAATAGCATTGATCAGTCGCCGACAGAATGGCCGTCCTGGAACCACTGCTCTACAAGCAAAATTGAGGGAACCAATCAAAGATTGCATTTCGCGCAAAGTACATTTCTTCCTTGCCAGCATACTCACAATTTTTTGTCGGATTTCCTCAATCTTTCCCATGGGAATACGAATGGTCATTTCCTCCGAATCAAGCTCTAAACCAAGAAAAGATAATTTGGTGGTAGGACCCTCTGTTTTATCGGAAGCAATAGGGACACCAAGTAATTGCATTTTATCCATGAAAACAGACATTATGAAAATGCAATCATTGGTATCTTTCTTTCCTCCAAACAAAAAATCGTCTAAATAGTGTAATAAAGATCCACATGGGGATGCCCGTCTTACACAGAATTCTAAAAACGTAGCAAAAAGTTCCCAGGTCTGGCAAGAAATAGAGCAACCAAATGGCATAGCCTTATCCACATAGAACATCCCGTCAAACATAAAACCGAGCTGATCAATTTCGGACAACGATACTGGTAGGATCCTAAAGGCTCGACGGACATCGGATTTCCCTAACAAACAGCCTTGACCCAGGTCCTGTATCATATGCACTGCTTCATCAAAGCTAGTATACTGCACAGAACAAAGTTTAGGATCAATGAAGTCATTTACAGAGTGGCCTGAGGGGAACGAGAGGTGGTGTATAAGTCGAAATTGATTGGGTTCCTTCTTAGGGACTAAACCAAGTGGAGAAATGCGTAATGTGGGAATTGGGCGGGAAATAAATGGGCCCGCAACTCTGCCTGCTGTTACTTCGGCTTGAATTTTCTCCCGAACAATGTCTGGATTTCCTAAAGCTGATTTTAAGTTTTTCGAGTCCGAAGGAGAATGCAAACCAGAATAATGTAGAGGAAAACCAAGAGTGAACCCTTCCAAAATTGCCAATGCCTTAGAGGAATGATAACCATCAAGTTCTTGTCGTAGAGCTTCAATATTGATTGGGGATGAAGACAATGTGAATAGATCCGGGGAAATTGTGTAATTTTGCCTGGCAGCGGATTTAACAGCTGAGGAATTACAGTCTGTTACCACGCCGGGCTTGAAGTCTTCCCCCACGGTTGGTTGTATAACCACGTGGTCCGCGAAAATTGGAACCCCCTCGATTGGCATAAGAACCCCTTGAATTAGCAGTAGACTGTTTGAAACATGTCACACGTCCATGACTGGGGTTATTACAGTTTGAACAGATATGCTTAAATTTACAGACAGTTCGTGGACAAAAACCATCATTAAAATCAAAACATGTACCCAAAACATGGTTGTCATACTGCGAATTGCCAGTACTACTGCGACCACCTGTTAATGCACCCGGTTGTGTATTTTGTGGCATGTTGGAAGTAACCGTACTAGACGTCATAAGTCGAAGCCATAAATCAGAGTTAATCTTACCCCAAGACTGAACCTCGGATTCTTGACGCAAACGAAATTGCTCATCATATGATCGCCAAGTAAAGGTAACAGACCGGGATGCAGCCTCCCTGATAATGTTCATATACTGCAATATTTCCTGAATTTTGCTTGGGTAACGTTTTAAGTAGATGGAGGCAAATATCAGAAAAGCATCTGTCCACTTTTCGATATTGGGAACCTTATCTTTGGTATTAACCTGTGGCCTAGCCTCCAACTGACCTTTGCCTGTTAGGTGTACGACACCAGTGGAAAAAAGGTCTTGCAGTTCGACACTGCCCTTCAAAAGTAAAGCAAGATTAATATATTCGTGGGCCCATATTTTCTTGCAAAGCTGTTCTGGGACATGCGAGGCAATATCATCGGAACCTAACCGGACACGATTTTCAGCAAATGAAATTGACTGTAATGTTGGCAAAGTCTGTTGGGAGGCAGAAATTGCCGAAGGCAAGACGTTAGGACTAAGAGTCTGTTGAGCAGGTGGTGGTGGTGGTGGGGTAGAATCAGACACAGATCGCACTGAAGTTATATTTGCATCTGCTAGGATTTTTTCGAAATCCACAAAGTTGAGCAAAGAGGGCTCCTTAGAGCCACGTATCGTACCTGGCGGGTGGCCTGAATTCGGTGCAATACCGGTACCAGGCCCACCCAGCAAATTGACCCTTTCAATTTCCTCTCTCTCTCCCGTTTCTTCGGTTTCCTGTCGCTTGCGCTTGGAACCACGACGTCTACGAGTAGTGTACATATCGAATCGAAGTCAAATCTTGAAATCAATTAACCAAAAAATTGAGAAATTAAGCAACACGTGTTTTTTTTTTAAAATTTTGGAGCGAAAGCAATGACAACCCGGATGTAGAAAAAAGGTTTTACGACATGCCGAAATTTCCAATAAATCAAATCCATAAACGCTTAATAATTTCAAGTTTCCAAAACAAGCGTCTGAGAATTGCAAGCGTTCGATTGTCCTGATCACAAACCCGGAAGTGTTTACTGTTGTGATAAAAAGTAAATAATTGAATATTTAAAGAATTGTAAAAGCTATGTCCGCTCAAAATAAATGGGATTACGGTCCGGCCGTGAATCCCCATTATTTGGAACACATGTCAACGTTGTGTTGGGGACAATAAAATCAATGCAAGATGACTCCAACTACAAATCATCAAAGACGGATACAGCATCTGAGCTGCCTCATGGGAAAACCAACAATGTGGTTTCCGAACAGGTCGGACACAAACTGGGCTGTAGAAGTACAGAAGACAGCTAGAAGCTTGAAATTTCGGATTTAAGAAGAAGAGGAATTGTACTTTCCGAGTAGCGAAAACAAAGGCGCTGATCAGCTTCGCGGTTACCACGAAGCTGATCTGCGCCTTTATTTTCGCCTAAGCAGATTGTTGGTTTTCCCATGGGGCGGCTCATTTGTCAAGACAATGTGCTGTTCTAACAAAACTAATTTTCATGACTATTTGATTTCATAATTTTGTTGTTAACTTCATTTTTGCGCCACTTATTTTTGGCGAACTACAGAACTGTCCTACGCAAAAACAACAACAATAAATATGTCAAAATCAACATTTTCACTGCAATTTATTTCCGTGAATTATTCTTTCTTGAAAAAATTGTTCATGAAAATAAATTGATTACAGTAATTAAACTGAGCTATGATAACCTACCCTGTTGGCATATTTGAGAGCATTTAGAGATTCATCAAAGTTGGTGGCCGATGGACTGATACAACAGATCATCAAGGTCTTAGCATTGCCTCCTAATGAATCCTGGAAACGTAGTATGACATATAAGAAATTAAACCTGTCTACACAGTTTCCAACCAGGCCTGACATAAACTGAGCTCTGCAGCCAAAGATGTTAAGATTTAGGAAGTAAAGGGACTGTATTGCATAAACTTTAGAATGTATGTATGGGCTTTGGTTTAAATTCACTCAGCCATTTTTGTATGAAGCCAATGCTTCCGCTGTGTTAACCAGTATATTCATTTAATGATTGAAATTCAGATTTTAGCTTTCATTGGATGATGAAAAACATCAGGCTTCTCGGAGACATTAAAACAGCTAAAGGTGAAAGCTAAAATCAATACTTATATTTGAGCCTGTGCATGAGAAAACCAACAATTTGGGGTTCCGACCAGGTCTGACACAAACCAGGCTGCACAGTCACACAATAAAGCTAGAAGCTTGAAATTTCGGATTTAAGAAGAAGAGGAAGTGTACTATCCTTGTAGCGAAAACAAAGGCGCTGATCAGCTTCGCGGTCACCGCGAAGCTGATCTGCGTCTTTGTTTTCGCCTATGCAAATTGTTGGTTTTCTCATGCACAGGCTCATTTACATTTTATATTATCAATCAAGTATCAGATTTTTAATTGCACATATAACCGCTAATTTTCATGGTGATACACGACCAACGTCACCACAACAAGAGTAAACAAACAACATCACTGGCTGGTTTTGACGTCACCCCGCCTGTCCTCTAGATCATGTGACTTAATGTTTTTCATTGGGAAATGAAGAACATCGAGAAAGATGCTTTCATCTAGGGCGATTGCAATATAAATGTAAATACTGGATGTTAAATGTGTCTTGCCTATGGACATAAATCCATGTCCAAGTTGAGTTCAAGCCCAGGATGTCTTGATTTGGAGTCTAAGGATATACCACTAGGCCACAGCGCTCCCCTATAGGAAGATTTCAGGTACCTTTAACAATCTTGTAATCTTGGACTCTCTATAAGGAATGTGTGTACTCTTCTTCTTAGGGTCCCCGAGCGCACTGATAACATTACCCAGAGCCAACAGACCAGAGTTGATGTGTACTGATTCTGGAAATAATGAGAGAAATATGTAAAGCAGAGTAGACAGGTATAAGTGAGCTCTTTTTCTTAGGGTCCCGCAGTGCACTGATAACATTACCCAGAAACAGCAGACCAGAGTTAATGTGCACTGATTCTGGAAACAAAATCAAAGGACACATTGAGCCACTGCATTAGAAATCCAAAATATGCATAGGTGAAAACAAAGGCACATATCAGCAGTGCAGTAACTGCACAGATTGCACAGTGCCTCTTTTCCTTAAATCCAAAATTTCTTCATCTGTGATTCTACAGGCTAGATTGTGTTGGACCTGGTCGGAAATCAAAGTTGTTGGTTAACTCATGCGAAGGCTCATTTAATTATCAATTTTTTGATTTAGGGTCTAATGTATAGTTAAGGTTATATGGACACCTCCGTTTAAGGTCTCATCCAAAAGAAACCTGAAATAGAACCCACAAGCCATGGTTCAAAAGGTATGTGCTTCACTGTCAATGCCATGGAAGCTTCTAGCCCTCAAAGTGGGCACATAAATTTTGGCAAACATGGAAGATCAATTCATTTCATGATTTGAGCCGTCTCGTGGGAAAACCAACAATGTGGTTTTCGAACAGGTCCGACACAAACCGACCTGTAGAAGCACAGAAAAGAGCTAGAAGCTTGAAATTTTTAATTTCAGTAGAAGAGGAATTGTACTATCCGAGTAGCGAAAACAAAGGCGCTGATCAGCTTCGCATTTACCGCGAAGCTGATCTGTGCCTTTGTCTTCGCAATGCAAATTGTTGGCTTTCCCATGAGGCGGCTCATTTATAATCTCTAAAAAAATTTATCCCTATAGCAATATGTATTGTCTTTCACCAACTCACCTTTGAATCTGTCCCCGACATTTCCAGTCTTATGAGCTCTCTCCGAGCCAGCTAAATCAACAAAGTGAAACTTTCCAACCATGTTGTGCGTAATTTCTGGAAAGAAAAAATAAATAAATACTCAGTTTTGTTTGTTTTTATGTTAAATGGCCCAGTCAACAATTTTTCTGCATGTGAGGACAGAGTCACCGCTTCCTGCATTTTGACCTAAACAATGGTGATTAATGTGTCTTACTCCAGGCCCAGAGGTTATATATCTTTTTTCATGCTCAGCTCAGCTGAGACTAAAATTTAACATGCTCATAAATGTTAAAATGCCAACAATTATGCCAACAATTGTTGGCATTTTAACATTTATGAGCAGCATAAATTACACGCTTTTGGAGTTCTAAACCTTCAATTTCAATATATTTGGGCTATTTTTGTATTTATGAGCAGTTTAAATTTGAGTCTCAGCTGAGCTGAGCATGAAAACAGTTTTTAAATTTATAACCTCGGGGCCAGGACACAACACAGAAACAGTGGGTTTCAAACCTCTGGCTTCAGGATCCCACAGCACTCCCTAAATACTCAATTACGTAAATAGATATGTTCAGCATTAAAATGTTTATGTCACATGCATACATTTTGCTGCAGCAATATTTTTGACATTAAGCCAATAAATTATTTTTTATAAATTAGCAATTAAGCTGAAAATCTTATCGAGAGTCACGATGCCAGAAAACCTGTCTTTCTGATTTCTGACCAGGTTGGACACAAACAAGACTGTACAGCCACAGAAGAAGGCTTAAAGCTTGAAATTTCGGATTTAAGAAGAAGAGGCATTGTACTACCCATGCAGCAAGCTTAAAGGTGCTCATCAGCTGTGCAGTTACGGCATATATGATTTGAGTCTTTTGTTGTTGTTTTTTGCATATAGGTTAAAAGCTGGTTTTCTCATGATGCTGCACATAGGAGCCACATTGTGCTATTATTACCCAACCTTCTATATACAGAGTAATAGCATATTTTTTGCTATATTATGAGTTGGTCTCTGACTGGTCCATAGTTTTGGATATAACATGGGACTATACCATGGCCTGGTACCCAGCTCAAAAGATAATATACAATGGCCTGGTACCCATCTCAATAGATATCAGAGCTAAAGCAATGTTTCACAAGTTCACCTGTTGGTCTCAACTGAGCATGCCCGGACCGGTCCATAGTTTTGGATATAACATGGAACTATACCATGGCCTGGTACCCAGCTCACAGGATTTTAAGGTACATATGTATAAGCTGCTAGATGTTATAAAGTAACCAAATCAGAGAATAGATTGGTGATAATTGAAAACACAAATGCAGTTGACGAATGTGGACAGTCTGAACAGCTTTTTTATACCAAATTGTCGACTTCTCCATTAATGGAAATGTATCTTTTGAAGATGTTAGAAGTCCAATTTGATTTTGAACTGATATGAAGAGTCAGACTAATTCAATCTCCATGGTCTCTAGCATATCAGTTATTGTTGGGTAATAAAACAGTTATTTCATGGGTGTTTAATAAATAGTCAAAACAATTGCCCCTTGGCGCCTCGGATGACCATGGTGGACTATTGCCCTCGGCCTTCGGCCTCGGGCAATAGTCCACCATGGTCATCCTCGTCACCTCGGGGCAACAGTTTTGACTATTTACCAAAAGCCCATGAAGTAACTGTTTACTATTGATTCCTTTTTGGCATCTGTAACATTACTATGCCCATGTAAGATATAGATTTTTCTAAAGTTGTAAAAAAACTGAAAAATTCTAGCAGAATTTTTTATATTTTTTTCTCATTTTTGCTCCAAAACATAGACTGTGGGTACACGTTAGAACCGCCTCTAACGAGTACCCACAATCTATGTTTTGGAGCAAAAATAAGAACCAGAGGACCAATGGTCCTGTAAACGCTCACCTGAGATCTGCTGCATATACGTGTACCAATAAACATGTTTTAATATAATGGTATTTAACCCAAGTGTAAGGGCAGATGAAGCCCTAGGGCCATTTTCTTTTTTCAGAATAATCAATATTCTGTCCATTTGCCAATTTCTTGCTGGCTTTTCCCTTCAAATGACATTTTAACAGTTTTTCCCATTCAAATTCATGGGCAACCCATGTTGACCTTGCCATAAACTGGGTCAAGGTTGTCACAGGTCATGATTTAGATATACATTGTAGTACTTTAGCCATCGATGCTTCACTCCAAAGTTCATGGAAATTTGTAAAATGGTTCAGAGAAAAAGATTTATATGGGCATGGCGGCCATCATGGTAATGTGACCTAGATAATTAACAAACACATTGATTCCCCCATCCTATAGATGCTTCAGATAAAATTTGGCTTTAATTGGCCAAGTGGTTTCAGAGGAGAAGAAGTTTGAATATTATGGTATTATACATGTATACTGTCCCAGGGTGGGGGCATATGAGCCCTTGGGTCCATTTGTTTTTTTTTTTGTTTTTTTCAGAATCATTAATATTTAATCCTTCTGCCCATTTTCCCCATTCAAATGCATTGGCAACCTATGTAGACCTTGTCGTAAAATAGGTCAAGGTCACCACAGTGTCAGATTTATATATACATTGTAGTGCTTGAGCCATATATACTTCATGCCAAGTTTCATTGAAATCGGTCCACCGGTTCTGGAGAAGAAGATTTTTGAAGGTTTTCTACCATTATTGGCATGGCGGCCATCTTGGTAATGTGAACTAGATTATTTATACACACATTGATTCCCCAATTCTATAGACGCTTTACATAAAATTTGGCTTTGATTGGTCTAGCGGTTTCAGAGGAGAAGATATTTGAATATTATGGTAATTTACATGTATAATGCCCCAGGGTGGGGGAAGATGAGCCCCTGGGGTCCAGTTTTTTTTTTCAGAATCATTAATATTCAGGCCTACTGCCCATTTCCTGTAAGACTTTCACTTTATATGACATTTTTAACGTTCTCCCCATTCAAATGCATTGGTGACCTATGTTGACCTTGCTGTAAAAAAGGTCAAGGTCACCACAGTGTCATGATTTATATACACATTGTAGTGCTTGAGCCATATATACTTCGTGCTAAGTTTCATTGAAATCGGTCCACCGGTTCTGGAGAAGAAGATTTTTGAAGGTTTTCTACCATTATTGGCATGGCGACCATCTTGGTAATGTGAACTAGATTATTTATACAAACATTGATTCCCCAATTCTATAGACGCTTTACATAAAATTTGGCTTTGATTTGCCTAGCGGTTTCAGAGGAGAAGATATTTGAATATTATGGTAATTTACATGTATAATGCCCCGGGGTGGGGTAAGATGAGCTCCTGGGTTCCATTTTATTTCAGAATCATTAATATTCAGTCCTACTGCCCATTTCCTGTAAGACTTTCACTTTATATGACATTTTTAATGTTCTCCCCATTCAAATGCATTGGTGACCTATGTTGACCTTGCCGTAAAAAAGGTCAAGGTCATCACAGGGTCATGATTTATATATACATTGTAGTGCTTGAGCCATAGATGCTTCATGCCAAGTTTCGTTGAAATTGGTCCACCAGTTCTGGAGAAGAAGATTTTTTTTGAAGGGTTTTTACCATATATGGGCATGGCGGCCATCTTGGTCATGTGACCTGGATTTCTTATATACACATTGGTTCCCCCTTCCTATTGATGCTTCAAATAAAATTTGGCTTTGATTGGCCAAGCGGTTTCAGAGGAGATGATGTTTGAATATGATGGTAAAGTACAGGTATATTGCCCCGGGGTGGGGGCAGATGAGCCCCTGGGGTCAAAACTTTTCAGAATCGTCAATATTCAGTCCTACTGCCCATTTCCTGCAAGATTTTCACTTTAAATGACATTTTAAAATTTTTCCCCATTCAAATGCATTGGTGACCTATGTTGACCTTGCCGTAAAGAAGGTCAAGGTCATCACAGGGTCACGATTTATATACACAATGTAGTGCTTGAGCCATCGATGCCTCATGCCAAGTTTTGTTGAAATCGGTCCATCGGTTCTGGAGAAGAAGATTTTTGAAGGGTTTTTACCATATATGGGCATGGCGGCCATCTTGGTCATGTGACCTAAATTTCTTATATACACATTGGTTCTCCCTTCCTATTGATGCTTCACATAAAATTTGGCTTTGATTAGCCAAGCGGTTTCAGAGGAGATGATGTTTGAATACTATGGTAATGTACAGGTATATTGCCCCGGGGTGGGGGCAGATGAGCCCCTGGGGTCAAATCTTTTTTCAGAATCATCAATATTCAGTCCTACTGCCCATTTCCTGCAAGATTTTCACTTTAAATGAGATTTTAAAATTTTTCCCCAATCAAATGCATTGGCGACCTATGTTGACCTTGCCGTAAAATAGGTCAAGGTCATCACAGGGTCACAATTTATATACACATTGTAGTGCTTGAGCCATCAATGCTTCATGCCAAGTTTCGTTGAAATCGGTCAACCGGTTCTGGAGAAGAAGATTTTTGAAGGGTTTTTACCATATATGGGCATGGCGGCCATCTTGGTCATGTGACCTGGATTTCTTATATACACATTGGTTCCCCCTTCCTATAGATGCTTCATTTAAAATTTGGCTTTGGTTGGCCAAGTGGTTTCAGAGAAGAAGATCTTTGAAATTGTGAACGGACGGACGGACGACAGACGGACGGACGCCGGATCATGGCCATCCTATAGTGAGCTAAAAATAGGTATACCTCTCCATATCCCAGTTTTGCTATATAAAATTGGGGTATAAGGGGGTATATATTACACAGACATATTATCCTTTGATAGTGTGTTTCCCAATGTGGTATAGATATTTACACTCCTGAAAGTTACAGAATATTTTCTAAACATCATGCTTAGCACCCAAACCAAATCTAAGAATAAACAGTGATATGCAAATGCCATTCAATAGGTGCTCATGTAAACAAACATGCCTCATGCACACCATTCTCTGATTAAAAAAAAATGAAGAAAATCCATAACCTGACAGAACTACTCCATTTGCCATGGTGATAGAAACCCTTTTCCAATAAACTGCCTCTGTCTAATTGTCTAAGTTAGAAAAATTTAGTGATATCAAACATTCCAAGTAATTAAATGTGTAGTAACAAAGATAAAATTCAAAAGAGGAAATTTACCATCCATTTCTCTACTAAATATGCTTCCTGAAAAAGTACAGCATCACGTGGAAACTGTTTCTTTTTTTTTTTTTCTTTTTTTTTTTTTTGCCTATGCGAAATTAAAGGCGCAAATCATTTGTGCAGTTTCTTTTTTTTCGCAAATCTGATATAACAATTTCTCTTCTTCTTAGTTTTTAAATCAGAAAATTTAAACTTCTAGCTTTTTTATGAAACTGCACAGGCCGGTTTGTGTCAGACCTGGTCAGACACCCCAAAGACTGGCAAGACACTCCAATTGTAAACAAGGGACAATTTTGTGTAGTACAGAGGGTCTTATTAGTCTATTCATAATGTATTTATGTCTATGTCTATGCATTCATGCCGTCATATTTATTTAATGTCTATGCATATGTATTTATGTCTGTGTAAGGCATATGTTTAAATTTCTTTATAAAAAAAATACATGGAAAGATTATGAAAATTTACAGTTTATGGTATAAACGAAAATACACATGTAAATCTTTAGATAATCTCTGAGGCCCTTACAGGGTTTTGGGAAGCTGGAGAGAAATACTGTTTATTATTACAGACCTGGGGAGCAAACACAGTTTGGGGTTTTTGGAGAGCATGGGCAAAATTGTTTTAGGGAGATGAAGATGAACAATGTGGAGATCAAGGGTCTTTTGTTTAGGAAGCAGAGACCACCTGTAGGGTCCTCATTTCTTCTATCTGGCAGATGATGTTGGACAATCAAGAAGACATCAGCATAAATTTACGCAGATGGGAATGAGAGGTGAGGGGTGGGAGGTATAAAACAAGAAACTTACGATCATCCAGTGGTTCGTCGGCTTCATCTTGTTTTCTCTTGCTGGCCATTATATCACCTTCTGACCATTCTTGACCTGAAATAAATAATACTGACATGACAAAACCTAAAGATGCTTCTAGATGTGCAGTGACTGTCCAGTGACTTTGATTCCAATTCAATATCGGTACCTCTTCTTCATAAATCTCAAATTTCAAGCTTCTAGCCTTCTTCTGTGGCTGTTTAGGTCAGTTTGTGTCAGACCTGGTCGGAAACCCCAAAGATAGGATTTCTCATGACATATCTCATACAATATCAGGCATGGATGAGGTGACCTTCATGCTTTACATCATATCCCCGCCCCCAAACAGCTCAAGTCATAATATGAGACCTCAATTTGAAGCCTCATCTGAAAAATTGGCCTTTGAGAGCATCAGCTCAAACTCATTACCCCTCGTCAACCTTGCAAGTGGCTTAACCACTATGCTGCATAGGCTTCTGAAGTCAAAAACAGTGGTCTAAATTGACTTCAAAGGTTCAAATGAAACAACAACTAGACAGGATTATACATATTTCCCTTACCTACAGTAACTGTAAATATAGAGTGAGATCTGCTGGAATGTTTGTTCATCTGTGAAGACCCCGTGTGTCTGAATGCGGACCCCGAGACAAGCAGAGACATGCCTTACCTATAGTAATTGTGAATATAGAGTAGGATATGCTGGAATGTTCGTTCATCTGTGTAGACCCTGTGTGTCTGACTGCGAACCCGGAGACTAGTAGAGACATGCCTTACCTACAGTAACTATGGATATAGAGTGAAATCTGCTAGAATGTTTGTTTATCTGTGTAGACCCTGTTTGTCTGACTGCAGACCCAGAGACTAGCAGAAACATGCCTTACCTACAGTAACTGTAAATATAGAGCTAGATCTGCTGGAATGTTCGTTCATCTGTGTAGACCCCATGTGTCTGAATGCGGACCCTGAGACTAGCAGAGGCATGCCTTACCTACAGTTACTGTGAATATAGAGTGAGATCTGCTGGAATGTTCGTTCATCTGTGTAGACCCCGTGTGTCTGACTGCGGACCCCGAGACATACCTTACCTACAGTTACTGTAAATATAGAGTGAGATCTGCTGGAATGTTCATTCATCTGTGTAGACCCCGTGTGTCTGAATGCGGACCCTGAGACTAGCAGAGACATACCTTACCTACAGTTACTGTAAATATAGAGTGAGATCTGCTGGAATGTTCATTCATCTGTGTAGACCCCGTGTGTCTGAACGCGGACCCTGAGACTAGCAGAGACATGCCTTACCTAAAGTTACTGTGTATATAGAGTGGGATCTGCTGGAATGTTTGTTCATCTGTGTAGACCCGTGTGTCTGACTGCGGACCCCGAGACCAGCAGAGACATACCTTACCTACAGTTACTGTAAATATAGTTTGGGATCTGCTGGAATGTTCATTCATCTGTGTAGACCCTGTGTGTCTGACTGCGGACCCCGAGACCAGCGGAGACATGCCTTACCTACAGTTACTGTGAATATAGAGTGGGATCTGCTGGAATGTTCATTCATCTGTGTAGACCCTGTGTGTCTGACTGCAGATCCCAAGACATGCCTTACCTACAGTTACTGTGAATATAGAGTGGGATCTGCTGGAATACTCGTTCATCTGTGTTGACACCGTGTGTCTGACTGCGGACCCCGAGACCAGCAGAGACATGCCTTACCTACAGTTACTGTGAATATCGAGTGGGATCTGCTGGAATGTTCGTTCATCTAAGTAGACCCCGTGTGTCTGACCGCCGACCCGGAGACTAGTAGAGACATGCCTTACCTACAGTAACTGTGAATATAGAGTGAGATCTGCTGGAATGTTCGTTCGTCTGTGTAGACCCTGTGTGTCTGACTGCGGACCCCAAGACTAGCAGAGACATGCCTTACCTACAGTTACTGTGAATATGGAGTGAGATCTGCTAGAATGTTCGTTCTTCTGTGTAGACCCCGTGTGTCTGACTGCGGACCCTGAGACTAGTAGAGACATGCCTTACCTACAGTAACTGTGAATATAGAGTGGGAACTGCTGGAATGTTTGTTCATCTGTGTAGACCCTGTGTGTCTGACTGCAGACCCAGAGACTTGCAGAGACATGCCTTATCTACAGTAACTGTAAATATAGAGTGAGATCTGCTGGAATGTTCGTTCATCTGTGTAGACTCTGTGTGTCTGACTGCAGACCCCGAGGCTAGCAGAGACATGCCTTACCTACAGTTACTGTAAATAGAGTGGGATCTGCTGGAATGTTTGTTCATCTGTGTAGACCCCGTGTGTCTGACTGCAGACCCTGAGGCTAGCAGAGACATGCCTTACCTATAGTTACTGTAAATATAGAGTGAGATCTGATGGGATGTTCGTTCATCTGTGTAGACCCTGTGTGTCTGACTGCAGACCCCAAGACCAGCAGAGACATGCCTTACCTACAGTTACTGTGAATATACACTGAGACCTGCTGGAATGTTCGTTAATCTGTGTAGACCCCGTGTGTCTGACTGTGGACCCCGAGACTAGCAGAGACATGCCTTACCTACAGCTACTGTAAATATAGAGTGGGATTTGTTTGTTCATCTGTGTAGACCCCGTGTGTCTAACTGCGGACCCCAAGACATGCCTTACCTACAGTAACTGTGAATATCGAGTGGGATCTGCTGGAATGTTCGTTCATCTGTGTAGACCCTGTGTGTCTGACTGCCGACCCCGAGACCAGCAGAGACATCACATCATCCAGGGTGTCACATTCAACCTCCTGATGGCCTATCACAACTGTAATAAAATACCAACAACCATCAATGCTCATGCTACAAAGTAACGTTTCACGATAACCAGTATGAGCAATGGCAAGTTGGCAACAAACCATGTTCATACATCACATGAATTTCTTAGTTGGAACATGGATCTTGTTGTTTGATGGTCATGGCTTTGGAACTACTGTAGATCCAGAAATATTCGCGAGAACTTAATTTTCGCTAATATTCGCGAATTGGCAGTCTCGCGAATTCAAAGTTCTCGCTAATAAAGTTATTATAAGCTTCATAGACATTATGAGTATCCGCTCGCAGATTTAAGAACTCGCTAATAATTCGGAAATAGAAAATTCGCGAAATAATAGTCACACGAAAATTTCCGAATTTACAGTATTTGATAATACAATTCAAACTCATTAAAGCATGACTCTCTATGGCTTCAAACAGCTATGTTCAAATATATTTGAGCCTGTGCGTGAGAAAACCAACAATTCGGGTTCCCACCAGGTCTGACACAAACCGGGCTGTACAGTCACAGAAGATGGCTAGAGGCTGGAAATTTTGGATTTAGAAAGTAGAGGAATTGTACTATCCGTGTAGCGGAAACAAAGGCGCTGATCAGCTTCGCAGCTACTGCGAAGCTGATCTGCGTCTTTGTTTTCGCCTATGCAGATAGCTGGTTTTCCCATGTGGCGGCTCATTTAAGGAAGAATTTTTGTTTGTACCTGTGTTTCCTTTATCATCCTCTCGTACATGAAGATCTTTGCTTGACGTCTCTAGATCCAGGAGATCTTGTAACTCTTCCTTGTAGATCTCTATGTATGACACCTTCACAGAATATCTCACTGTCTTATCAACCTGAAAAAGGCAATAAACCATCGTAAATTTATGTACATTATTTATATCTTATTCTCTAAACCTTTGCTGGTGTAAGCTGGTAATCGTCCATTGGAAGGCCCCATTTACTATTAAGTCACTTTCTTTCATCAAGAATTCTGTCTCAAAGCTAGTATTCCCCCTGTTTGGCGATTGTTAATCAAAACTGTATCATATTCACTGAGGGGAGCATGGAGGCCTTGTGGTAGAATTCAGGACTCTGGAGCGAGAGGTCCTTAACTCAATACCTATCTTGTCCATGTATGTGTCCTAGAGAAGCACTATTAAAACTTTTTTCATGCTCAACTCAGCTGAGCATGAAATTTAATGTGCACATAAATACTGAAATAATCCAAATAAATTGAAATTTCAGGTTTAGAACACCAAAGCCTGTAATTCATCCTGCTCATAAATGTTAAAATGCCAACAATTGTTGGCATTTTAACATTTATGAGCAGGATAAATTTTAGTCTCAGCTGAGCATGAAAAAGGTTTTATAACCTCGGGCCCTGGTGGATACTCAGGAAGCGCTGGCTCAGTCCCGACAATTGTTGACTGGGCTGTTAAGCTATTACCAAACCAAACAATATTCAGTGAACTAACCTGCATGATATCAAACATCTGTTTGACAGCCCGAGGTATGATGCCATACTCGTCCTCTGTTAGGGACGATATGTGCCCTCCTCCTATTGTATATGTCTTCCCTGAACCCTGAATAGTATAGAAAAACACTTGTAAATAGGTTAATTAAACAGTTATTCACCAAAAATCATTATAGTTAAACTATAAAAGTTGAATCCTCTGGAAGCAGTGAAAACATTCAAAGGGAGATATTATGGGGCCTATGGGCCAATATAACACAAACATGTCATGGCTATCTACTAAAAGGAAAAAAGAGAAAACCTCTAAACTCACTTTGACTGATGGATCTAAGCTCTGTCATCATATTTTATCATAATTATAATCACAGAATAAATGAGCCGTGACGCGAGAAAACCGGTCTTTGGTGTTTCCAACCTGGTCGGACACAAACTGGCCTGTACAATCACAGGAGCATGCTACAAGCTTGAAATTTCGGATTTAAGAAGAAGAGAAATTGTACTATCCGTGTAGTGAAAACAAAGGCGCTGATCAGCTTCGCAGTTACTGCAAAGCTGATCTGCACCTTTGTTTTTGCATAGACAAAAATCCGGTTTTGTCACAATGCGGCTCTAATAGATAGCTGAAGAGATCTAAAATGAAAACCCTAAAACAGAATATATCAAAACTCCTACCGTCTGACCATATGCAAACACTGTAGCATTATATCCATCAAATATAGACTTCACCAAGTTCTCTACACACAGTTTGTACATATCCTCTTGCGAACTTTTAGGACTGAGGACGTCATCAAAAGTGAATGCCCTATCTTTGCCCATGATCAGCTGGTTGGTTGCTGGTAGAATACGGACACACATATCTTCACCAGAAACCTTCTCCTTAGGCAATAGTGGGCGCACCTGTTGAATAAACAATGATGGGTGTCAAACTCTTGATATTTAAAATAGGTAGCAAAAATGCAATGGTTACTTTCATAAGATTGCTTTTATTTTTTTATTTTTTTTATTTTTTTTTTTTTTTATTTATTTACTATTTTTTTTTTGAGGTTTCTTTTGAAAATTCTTGGATTAACAACAAGCTCAAATAATGGCATGTATTATAATTCCATACGTTTAAGACATCTAAATGTCTATAAGCTAAGAATAAAAAAAACTCAAAATCAACCATATTTCAAGCATATTGTTTTGTGAAGACTTGATCATGAAAATACGTGTCACACTCAAGAGTACAATTTCACACCAGAAGGTGTTTGAACCTCAGACCTCTCAATCTGGTGTTCTTACTAGTAGGCCACTGCACTCCCCTATTGACCCCTTAAATATCTGTGAGCATTTCAAGCTGATGAATTATCTTGACCAGTGTAAAAAAATGTTGGACTTTCTAAGATGCCTACCCTGACTGCCACTCTAACATTCACTTCTTGCATCGTAGATTTCTCTTTCCCTTCCATTGTTAAGGTAACGTGAAGAGCTCTACCAAATCCACACTATTGGGCTGATAGTTTCCAAGTGGGAATAATTCCAAATTATGCAAATAACTCTTGAACAGTTAGATTCATTTTATATGGTAAGCTGTATCTGTCAAAATGAGATGTCACCATTCAAATGAAGTTGGCTTCAGTCAATGATTCATTGATCTTGGTAAATCATGTTTTTGTAAAATCTTCATTCTAGAAATAAAACAATGATTTGTAATCCATATGTACACAGTGACAAATCTCTGATTTTGAGGCTGTGCACTGTGATGTAGCCTGTCTGTTACTTCATCATTGTCCTAGACAAAATCTGGAAATATAAATCAATAACAGACCATATTACTTTAATGACTCTTCACACACCAACTTAGTGAGTTTAGGCCAACCTTAGAAATATTTTTGTTTCACCTTACCCGACCCTGTTTCTCAGGTGTGGGTCGGTCGGTCAGAATATTATTTTATTTTTATTTTCTCAGGTTTTATATGTATAGATTGAAATTTTTTGTTTTTAGTTGTTCTAATATAGCTAAAACTTGATTGCAGAAATAATACTTACCTAGAAAGCTATCAATGAAAGCATTATCATACAATAATTTAATGTATCCTTCTAAAACATGAAATTTTTGCCTCTCTGTAATTAACAATAATACAAAAAAAAATAATCTTGTACGAAAAATTGCAATAAAATTTTTGGGTATGGGCAATTTTTTAGGGTAGGTCGGATAAGGGGAAACAAATATAATTTTAATTTTGGCCTTACACATTCTTCTTTCTATACATGTTCAAAAATAAAATGAATTATGAAAAATCAATTTCCATGTTTCGAAAGTGGATCTGACATAATTGATGCAAAAGTCGCCACACATTTATGCCATTTATTTGCAAAAACAATGCAGTAAAGATAAAACAACTTGACAATTCAGAAAATAATAATTGATGATAACCAGATTTAGTTATCACCACTGGTGATAATCCTCGCAATTGAGGGCATACCAGTAAAACGGCAAAAGCAAAGAATTACTGCGAGATCTCAAGTACGGCAAGACACAACCATTGTTCAGACACTGTATCAATGTTTGACATTATTTTCAGTATGTCTGAAATTCAGTTTGACAACACAGACACAGCAAGCAAAAATAAAGAGTTGTTTTCTAGCAAGTATGATTACATCAGAATGAAAGGGGGGGGGGGGGGGTGATAGGTAGAAATTAAATTGTTTAGAGATTAATAGTCCAATTTTTCAGTCATGTTGGGACAGTGAGAATTCTAGAGAGTTGAATAATTTGTCTTGCACTAGGACACTACAGGTTACCAGCTGGGGATCTAACAGACCTCTCGATTCAAAATCAAATGTTCTACCACTAGGCCACTGTGCTCCTTTTACAAAGGTCTAAAAGGGAGAGCAAAAATACCCACGGATGACCTTATCCCCAAAAATAGGCGTTGTAGGAATCAACACTCCTTGGCATTTCAGATACCCTCAGCAAGTACAAATGCCTATTTACACAGTTTTTTCCCCAGACTATTAGAGATTGGAATGAACTCCCTGATTCTCTGATTTTCTCTGCTGAATGATCAGATGATTGTGTGTCTAAATTTACTTCTCTTGTGAGAGCTCAGGACTAATCCCCTCCCGTCAAGCCCCATCCCCCTTGTGTGGTATTGTCAATTTGACGTTTCACCAGTAAACTATTCTGATTCTGAGTTTAGATGCCTAGCTCATAGTCTTACGGGTCTTGTTCCCAATCCCTCAAATAATTTCGGTTTTTGCAAATATTACAAACTTTTCAAACTGCTTCTTCCTAGGAGGAAAGGACCGAATTGAGGTGGGGTATGAAAGCCCCTGCCGAGCCAAGCTTTATAAAAGACCCTGCTGAGCCAGGTTTTTGACTTGTAATCAGCAATAAAACTCAAAATACCAAAAATGAATGGTTTCATATGTTAAAATAGATAAAATCGCACAGATGAGAAAGATATTTTTTGTTATGATTAATTTGAAAACTAAATATGATGGCATTTTTCTATTTGACTGGAACAAAAACTGAGATTTTTCTATCAAATCCAATAAATTTGGCAAATTGGCATAACTGAGTTTATGTAAACGGTTTCCAATTATATAAAATCATTTCAAATGTTATAAAATATCATTCTGTATATTATTTTCCATGAAGATATCGAGCTTTAAGCAATAATTAGTCAAAAACGGTAACAAGTCAACTCGTACCAAAGTCAACTCGTACCTACTTTTGGTCAACTCGTACCTTAGTTAAGTCGTACCTTAGTCAACTCATACCTATGTAATTTTCATACCTATTTTTTAGATTTATTTTATCAATATTATTATTTTATTATATTACAAACTAATATTTACAGTGTTTACATCTTTAACCACATTTTATTTCATCGCCAGGACCGCATACTGCACTAAGCAAATAGTAAGCAAATTCAATTCAATAACTCGTATATAACCAAGATTTAACTTCACATTTTATTTTTGTATTCAAGTCATATCACATAAAGTCATGTCAAAATGATGTGAAAATGGTTAAAGCTGCTCACATAGTGAGTCACATGATGCCAATATGTCATTAGTTCTTCAGTGTTAGAAATAAGCAATTGCCCACTTGCCCCCCAAGGGTTGAAATTGCTGGGGGCAAGTTGATTGACTTGTAAGGTTGCCCCCTGGACAACCTTAAATTCCAGAAAAATAATTTTTTTCAAGTAGTTTTACTTATTAAAACATTTTTTTAGCTCGCCTGGACAAAAGTACAGGAAGAGCTATTGCAATCACCCCAGCGTCGGTGTCGGCGTTTGTGTTCGCGTTCGCGTTGCTCAAATGTTAAAGTTTTTGATTAAAGTTTTTATAAGACTATATCTCTTGAACATGTTGATGGATCAAGTTGATACTTTGCATGTTAGTAGATAGTGGTCTGAAATTTTATGCAGTACCATCATGACCTACCTTGGGTGACCTTGAGGTCAAGGTCACGGACTTGGAAAATTTGTGTTAAAGTTTTTGGTTGAAGTTTTTATAAGTCTATATCTCTTGAACATGTTGATGGAACAATTTGATACTTTGCATGTTAGTAGATAGTGGTCTGAAATTTTATGCTGTACCATCATGACCCACCCTGGGTCACCTTGAGGTCAAGGTCACGGACTTAGAATTTTTGTGTTAAAGTTTTTGATTAAAGTTTTTATAAGTCTTTATCTCTTGAACATGTTGATGGATCAAGTTCATACTTTGCATGTTGGTAGATATTGGTCTGAAGTTTTATGCAGTACCATGGTGACTCACCCTGGATGACCTTGAGGTCTAGGTCACAGACTTAGAAATTTTGTGTTAAAGTTTTTGGTTAAAGTTTTTATAAGTCTACATCTCTTGAACATGTTGATGGATCAAGTTGATACTTTGCATGTTGGTAGATATTGGTCTGAAGTTTTATGCAATACCATCATGGCCCACCGTGGGTGACCTTGAGGTCATGGTCACAGACTTAGAAATTTTGTGTTAAAGTTTTTGGTTAAACTTTTTATAAGTATTTACATCTTGAACATGTAGATGTATCAAGTTGATACTTTTGTTTGTAGATATTGGTCTGAAGTTTTACGCTGTACCATCACGACCCACCTGAGTGACCTAGAGGTCAAAGGTCATTCGTTATAGATTTTGATAGATTTAGTGGCAAAGCACAAGTCAGGCGAGCTACGCTGTCCTGCGACAGCTCTTATTATCTCTTGATAGCAGTGTAATAATCTTGAAACAGCTATTTAACTTATACAAAACTAAAAACCAAAATATAGCTTTGTTCGTGAAAATTAGCGTTTTAGTATGGGCAAGTTCGAATCCCATGGGGCAAGTTCAAAACACTCTCAGGTTGCCCCTCGGACAAGTAACTGTATCGGTCTTATTTCTAACACTGTTCTTTAAGGACTCGCGGTACTTTTATCATCAAACTAATATTCACGTGCATGAGTTAATTTAATTATCAGGGAAACACGATGGGATTACAAGGGTGATATATTATATAAAAAATATTAATAGTATGTTAATTACGGCTGACGGATAAATAAATAAATAAATAAATAAATAGGTAGATGTACACCGGGACTGACGGACAGGCATACAAACAGATAATTATCATCAAACTAATATTATGTTTGGCATGTGCATGCGTTAATTTAATTATCGGCGAAACTGATTGGATTACCAGGGCTGATGGATGGATAAATAAATAAATAAACAATAAATAAATAAATGGGTAGGTGGACGCCGGGACTGACGGACAGACAGGCAGGCAGACAGATAAGTATCATCAAACTAATATTCAAGTGTTTATTACTTTTGGCATGTGCATGAGTTAATTTAATTATCAGCGAAACATGATGGGATTATCAAGGTGATATATAACAAAATTATTAATAGTCTGTTAAATACGGACAAACAGACTGGTAAAAAAATAAATAAATAAATAAATAGGTAGGTAGATGTACGCCGGGAATGACAGACAGGCAGACAATCAAACTAATATTACAACTGGCACGTGCATAAGTTAATTTAATTATCAGCTAAACATGACGGGATTATCAGGGTGATATATATCAAAAATATTAATAGTCTGTTAAATACGGATGAACGGGTAAATAAATAAATAGGTAGGTAGATGGACACCGGGACTGACGGGCAGGCAGACAAACACATAATTATCATCAAACTAATATTACATTTGGCACGTGCATGAGTTAATTTAATATTGGGATTATCAGGGTGATATCTACCAATAATATTAATAGCCTTTGAAATAAGGACGCACAATCGACGAACGGATAAATAAATAAATAAAGTCTGGCAAATAAATAATTAAAAAGAAAAAGATAAAATACCACTTACCTGTATCACAAACACAGTGCTGCCATCTGTTGCACACATCGCAGGTAACACCGTGCTGGCGCTTCCCCACAACCTTACCACACGCAATACAAATATCCGACATTTGCACTATCAGAATATTCAAAGATGAATGAGTTTTAGCAAATTTGGACAACTTATATATGAAGCGATCGGCAACTAAAAGAAAACTAACGCACAGAAGATAATTACCCTTAAAACCCCATCGTGTCATTAACTCCTGTGACCCCTGAAATCGCTGAATGCCGAAAAAGAGCCAAACAAATTAATTGGGTCTTTCATTAATTTCACACCAAATCTAATCACGCAAACAATAAAGATGTTGATTAACTCGGCGAAAATGAAAGACATCTAATTAAAGAAATCTATCTATCTATCCTTCCTTCCTACATTCCTTCCTAACTCGTACCTATCTACATACTAGATGACTAAGGTACGACTTAACTAAGGTACAAGTTAACCAAAAATAGGTACGAGTTAACCAAAATAGGTAAATTTTACTCCCTCGCCATTGTCCAGTGGAATGCCCTCCCCGAATCTGTTGTATGCTTACAGAGTTTGAATGCCTTCAAGGCTGCTATCTGTAAGCTGCAACATTCTCGACCATAATCCCACAAAGCTTGTTTTTAACCCTGCTTTTAGCTAATTCTTATCTATTTTAACCTATCATCTTTTTTTATCCTATCTATCTATCTATCTTCTGATACTGAGTCGATCACCTTCACTTTCACCCTCCTTAAATTTCATTCTTTTACCTGTCTGATACTAACAGACTATGTGCACACCTGCCTAGAATGTCCGCGAGGGCGTATGGCAGTATATACAGATAGATAGATAGTATGAGTTGACCAAAACAGGTACGAGTTGACCAACGATCAGGTACAAGTTGACCAAAAGTAGGTACGAGCTGACTAAGGTACGAGTTAACTTAGGTATCGTCGGAACTTACTTTTTCACGCACATACGATTTCACGCGCAGTACATTACGGCTGGATCAGGGGTCCTGCTGGCCTTGAAAAATAGGGAGAAATCACTTCTCCCTCCAAGAAAGTTAGGGAGAAGTTTTGGGACCTAGAGAGAAGTGACAAATAAAGCGACTTATGATACGGAATTGGATTGTTTCGGTTTAAAATGAAATCCTTGATTTGAAATACAACATAGTTTTCCACTCCTTGTATTTTTAATGACCAAATAAAAAAGAAAGGAAACATTCTGCTAATCTTCTATTAATATTTCTATGAGACTGCATTTTAGAGTTAGGGAAACAGTGAAATCATTTTACAAACATAAAGAACCTCAAATAGAAAGGTCAACAATTTTGTAAAAGCTAAAACTTGTAAAACGATCTTTAAATAAAAAATAAAAACAACTACTGTGGCACAAAATGTCAATTACTAGGATACATAACTGTCCACACCAAAAAGGCATAATTGTGGAGAAAACTTTTCAAATGCTTCTTTGACTTTATTGATCTCATTTGAACATGTTGAATGCATGGATAAATAGGCCCGGATAAAAATGACAGGTAAATCTGTGACCACTCACATGTGGAATGATCACTGAAATGTGTCAATTTTAACACAATTATGACCTAATCAATGATAATTGATATGCTGAAGGGATTAGCAAACCAACTGCCAGCTGTTTGAAGTGTTGACAGGTAGGGATAATGTTCCAGTTGATTGCACTAGACATCGTTTGATGACCCATTTGTTTACACAAGTAAAGCTTTTAAAAAAGTTGCAGAAATTAGCAGGCGAAGTTTTAGTAGCCCTTGGGGCTCCCCAGGGCGATTCCTGGGCTCCTAGGGCGAAGTTTTTCGCCCTAGAGCCCAGTAACTGGACCCCTGCTGGATATTTCGAGAACGTGACACTGTATTACGTCATCGCTTTCTGTTTATTTACACTGACGATGACTTTAAGCAACTGCCATAAAATATGTGAAAAATTTAGCTTGGAACGGTAAATTTCATACTCACAATTTCAGCGAGGGTAGAAAATGCTATTTTTACTAACTCCCTTTTGTCCCTTTCTTAAAATCCCTCGCATTTCCTTAAAAAGCAGTAAAATTGTTCTCTGACTTCTGTGTCTGCTCCCGCCATATGTCATCTTCAAGGTCTCATCCGGGTTACATGACCCTGATAGCCTCATTATAATATTTTCACTGTATAGGACATGCTACACGCTAGTTTTATTTTATGAGCGGTACCTGGTCATCTCGACCCCATGGGTGCTTCTTTAGTGTATTTTGTTATGCAACTGGCTATGTGAGGGCATTAATGCCCATAATCACCTACAGCAATTGGCATCTGCCCATCAGAAAGTGAAGGAGATGAAATGCTCTATAAGAAAGATAACCAGGAAGCTTTCTAGTCAACTCGTACCCGGGTCAACTCGTACCCAAGTCAACTCGTACCCATTTTGGTCAACTCGTACCTACTTTTTGGTCAACTCGTATGGCCCAAGTCAACTCGTACCTACTTTGGTCAACTCGTACCCAGTTTCGTTAACTCGTACCCATTTTGGTTAACTCGTACCTGTTTTGGTCAACTCATACCTATAGATAGATAGATAGATAGATAGATAGATAGATAGATAGATAGATAGATAGATAGATAGATAAGTTAATGTTAGGTGAAAATAATGTTAGGTAGGTAGGTAGGTAAGGTGTGGTGAGGTGAGGATTTGACCATTTTATGTCTATCATTGTTTTTCAGTAATATGATATATGATGCACCTTCTTCTTACATTCTTCTTTATCTTTATTTAAAGTCGCTTCCATATACATGTAATACATGTTTATATATCCATCTGTGGAAATTGACTTGCTAAAGGTCACAACAAACGATGCCCCTGACGAGGATCGAATCGAGGACCTCTCAGCCCAAAGCACCGGCTAGAATAGATGTTAAGAACTTGGTCAGTAATCTTGAATCTAGATTATTCACAAATACACGAATAAATATTATACCAGCCGATAATGCAAAAATGGTGAATAGGTGAAAATTGGCTCTTGTCATTAATTGACTTCTTTATAGCCTTCTTTGATCTTATTTTCTGATGGAAATAATTTGGTAAATAAAGATTAACTTTAAATTATATTACCTAATTGTTATACCATTTTTGTCCAAGATAAGTGCCAATATACAATATGTTTTATTATCTTGTATATAGAAAACTTTTCGGCTTTTGGCCTATTTGCATTTCTGTTTTTCATACCATGAGGCTCAACTTTAGTTCTTTAAAATGAGATAAATTTCCACAGTATACATCTAATTTTTGTAATACTCCATGCCATACCTTTAAAGAACGAGTACGAGTTGACTTGGGTACGAGTTGACCAAAATGGGTACTAGTTGACTTGGGTACGAGTTGACTCGGGTACGAGTTGACCAGTTACCACCAGGAATTATGGAGTTCCAGCAGCTTCTAAGAGAAACAGATTGACAGGACATGTTAATCCAGAGAGAAACAAGTCAATTTGTTCGAGATAAAAACTAAATGAGCCAATTGCGTTTTGTTCATTAAATTTCACCTCTTTATGAAACTTTGTCATCTACTCAATAATTTCCTTTTCATCCGACTACTTGCAGCACAGTTACATTGAGAAAAACGCTATTTTTAGAAAGTGCGTGATTTCTTATGACGTTTTTCACAAGTTATGGAATTTGGGTAGCCCAAAGAAAACATGGCTTCCGCGGTAGGATATCATTGATAATTTGTGGAGATCTTTGTAAATAAACAAGTAATTGCACAGCATTTAACAGACAAAAGGTAAGTGCATAACTTTGTTTGTTGTTCTGCAAACAGAAACATTAAAGCACATGTGCGTGAAAACCCATATCGCCGGGATACGAGTTGACAAGAAAGCGTCAAAAACCTGGCTCGGCATAGTAAGCTCGGCAGCTTGGCTCGGCAGGGTCTTTCATACCCCACCCCGAATTGAGGTTACTAAACTGGACATGAGCTATCGGAAAGTGTACCGTGTACTGGCTAAGATTTGAAAATAACGACAAAATTCTGTAACGATGTAAACAAATGGAACTCGGTTTAATAGGAAATGTAGATGCGCATGCGTCAGGTACGAAGCTGCGGGTAGCTCTATTGACATTGACGTCGTGCCGTGAAATGTCGATTTGGGTCGCACTTGATATAGCCAATCCGATTGATCCGATCGACCTGAGCATAAGGATTCTAAATCAAGTAGTCGCAATGGAGCGTGACGAAGCGCTCCGCCGTCCAAGGTGGTGTGGTCGGAGCAAGTCACGTGACCTGCTCTAAAAATACATGGCGTCAACAATGTTTCAATGCGAGGAGTGCAAAATTTATTTCTTCAGCATGGAGGTGTTTGTGAGGCATCCATGCGTATTGCAGGGTAATAAATACGCCGTAAATAAAAATCATTTAAAGCAACTATCTTCTATTGCTTTTCCTCACTTGTTTTAGTAATGGGAATGCACTCCGTTTGCCCACTTTCCAGTCTATAGAGATGTGCCCATAAATTTCTCCTATATTTTTTATTAACACTCTGACATTAATTGTTGTTTTAACCCTGTTTGACTGGGAAATGTTGGTTTCAATATCAGAACTTGGTAATTACTCTGCCAAAAGTTAGGTTGATAGTAGGCCAGTTATTGTTTTAAAAATTGTTGCTCTTTGTTGTTTCGCTTGCTGGGTTTGGATATAAACTGTGTCATGATATCATAGTTGACACAGATTAGACTGTTGAAAAAAATGTGAATCTCTTGTGTTTTTGTAACAGTGCAAATAAGTAAGTGGCAGCTGTGGTGCGGCTGTGAAAAACAATCAGAACAGTATACAATGTGATGGTTGTAACTCATGGTATCATATTCATTGTCAGGGCATGAATAGTAGCATCCACCAAATTATGGCGGAACATGCAAGCTATTCATGGCATTGTTTGAATTGTGGCCTGCCAAACTTTTGCACGGATTACTATGACGACTTCTCATTATCGGACTGTTCATTGAACAACTACAGTGTGTTAGACAGCTCTCCGCCTCCAATGACTTCAACACCAATCAAAAAGAAACCAGTTAAAACAAATCCAAATAAGCTCAAAATTATGAATATAAATTTTCAGTCAGTTGTCAATAAAGTCCCTGAACTGCATCTCCTGATTGATACTGAGAAACCGGATGTTGTTATTGGTACGGAATCTTGGTTGTCTCCTGAGATCTCCAGCGGTGAAATCTTCCCTCAGACTATACTGCATACCGGACAGACCGAAAGTCAAAAACACGCAGTGGCGGTGTGTTCATCCTAGTGCGAAATAGCTTGATCTGTACAGAACAAGCTCAATTTCGCACCAACTGTGAAATGGTATGGATAAAGCTGGAGGTTGCAGGTGTGCACCCATTATATATTTGTGCATACTATAAGCCTAAGGAGGATGATCAGGAAAATTTACTTGAATTGAGACAGTCTATTGAAAAGGTTAAAAGGCAAACGTCCGAAACCAAGGGCAACATCTGGGTTCTTGGAGACTTCAATCTCCCCAAGATCAACTGGACGAACAGTACACCTACAGTAAAACCAGACTGCTCCTTTACCCAAACCTATGACAAATTCCTTGACCTACTGAATGACTTTGGCTTCACCCAGATGGTAACCTCACCGACCAGACATAACAACATTTTAGACTTATTCCTGACCACAAACCATACCCTAGTTGAGGAGGTTGACTGTCAGCCTGGCCTAGGTGACCATGATATGGTCACTGCTTCCTGTGCTCTGAAGCCCTCAACCCAAAAGCAAAAACCCCGTAAAGTCCCTCTCCTCCGCAAAGCGGACTGGCCTAAGCTTAAGTCCCTCATGAGGGACTATCAGCAAACATTTCTACACAACCATGCCAGTAAATCAGTTGAAGACCTGTGGTCTGAGTTTGTAAGTGCTCTAGACACTTTTGCTTCCAACTGCATCCCCACAAAGTTTATCCGAGGTAAGTCATCTTTACCTTGGATTACCCAGAGTATCCGTAGACAGATCAGACGGAGAGATGACTTGTACAGAAAATTTAAAAAAAAAAAAAACTGGAGACCAAGCATTTCGTCACAAATTTCTATCCATGCGTAAGAGTATTAAACATAACATTAAGGCATCCTACAACTTATACCTAGAAGGTCTTCTTGGCATAACAGATGAAGACTCCGTCTGCAATACCAAAAAAATATTTTCATTCCTGAAGAGCTCTAAGCAGGATCAGACTGGCTCACCCCCTCTCCAAAAGGGTAACGGACTTGTGACGGACACAACTGAAAAAGCAGACTTACACAATCAACAGTTCCAATCAGTTTTTACCACCAAGGCACCCCTATCACTTTCCCGACTATGTCAGATACAAATCCTGGATATGACAGATTGTGGTAAAATGCGTCATGACGCAGTACCAGATGGAATTCTAAACACTAATCCAAAAATGGAGGAGTTTAGTATATCCTGCAATGGCATCCTCAAACTACTTCAAAACCTGAAACCCTTTAAGGCAGCTGGACCAGACAAGCTCAAACCACTCTTGCTTAAGGAACTGCGTGAGGAAATAGCCCCTATTATACAAATTATTTTTGAGCGCTCCCTCCAAACAGGCAAGCTCCCAGCAGACTGGTGTAAAGCTCAAGTCACCCCAGTTTTTAAGAAGGGAAACAAATCATCTGCTGCTAACTACAGACCCATATCCTTGACTTGCATACTTTGCAAGGTCCTTGAGCATATCATTGCTTCACATGTGGTAAAGCACCTCAACACACATGGCCTATTATATGATCTACAACATGGTTTCAGAGAGAAAAGGTCATGTGAAACACAGCTTACCATGTTGGTTGAGGACCTTGCCAGGAGTGTGAGTCAAGGAAAGCAAACTGATTTGAAAAAAGGTACAAGTAGGCAAAGATCAGGAAAAGGCGCAATCAGAAAAAGATTCCCACTCCAAAAACCGAGGTGGGAAAAAACCAAACTAACAATCAGGTACTTATACCATGAAACATATCGTAAGCCGAATGAGCAGCTATTTTCCCAATAGGTGGCCACTCAGTTACCTTAACTTAACTAAAAATATGAAAACATACATAAGGCGCCAACAGCACAAAAAATTTTAAACACCAAGACATAAAACAAAAAGAACCACTACAGAAGTATCGACTTGGAACGATCAGTAACACAAAGTTACTGGCGGGCTTAAACCTACTGCTGGACTTTTCAAAGGCCTTTGATAAAGTAAATCACGCCAAACTCCTGTGGAAGCTCCATCAGTATGGTATCAGAGGAAATGCACTTGCCTGGATCCGTGCCTTCCTGGGGAACCGGTCACAGACGGTGGTACGTGATGGGGAGGAATCGGGATCGGTCCCTGTGACCTCTGGGGTACCCCAGGGCTCTGTCCTTGGCCCGATCCTGTTTCTAGTCTACATCAATGACCTGCCGGATGAGTTGTCATCTCAGGTACGTCTCTTTGCAGATGACACGGCTGTGTACCTTACAATAGGAGGTGCGGAAGATGGCATGTTGCTACAAAATGACTTGGACAGACTTTCTGTGTGGGAGGACAGTTGGGACATGGAGTTTAATCCGTCCAAGTGCCAGGTGGTGCGGGTGACATCCTCCAGAAATCCTTTTAATTTTCCATACACATTACATGGTCAAGTCCTGGAGGTTGTCACAAGTGCCAAGTACCTGGGGGTGGACATTTCATGTATCTCCAGTGGCCTATCCTGGAATCCCCACATCGACCGGATATCAAAAAATGCCACCAGGACACTGAACTTCATCCAACGAAACATAAGAACTAAAAATCAAAAGGTACAAGAAGAGACTGCCTACAACACACTGGTCCGCCCCCAACTGGAGTACGCTGCCCCTGTTTGGGACCCACATACTAAGGAAAAAGTACTTCAGCTCGAAAAAGTGCAGCGCAGAGCAGCACGCTGGACCACCAGTAGCTTTGACTACCGGTCAAGTACAACTGAAATTGTGAACAATCTTGGATGGACAACGCTTGAGCAAAGACGGCAGATGCGCGCCTATGTCTTTTTTTCAAAATTGTGCACGGAATTGTTGCAGTACCCCTCCCTGATTACATTCAACCCTCAAATCGAATTTCTAGATATTGCCACTCTATGACATTTCGCCAGTTACATACGACAAAAAATTACTATAAATACTCCTTCTTTCCACTGGCCATTGTTCAGTGGAATGCCCTCCCTGAAACTGTTGCATGCTTACCAGACCTTGATTCTTTCAAGGTCTCAGTACGTAAGCTGCAACACTCCAGGCCATAGATCTGGAAATAGTTGTTTTTATCCTGTTTTTAAATCCCACTTAACTATTTTAACCTATCATCTTTTATCCGCCTTACTGAATGCTTTTAACCTGTCTTTTCATTAATTTTCAGCCTTTTTCTGTTCGACAGCGCATCTGCCTAGAATGTCCGTGAGGGCGTATGGCAGTATAGAAAGATAGATAGATAAACAAAAATAAAATTCAAATACATGTATCACTGGTCCTACACATTTCAAGTTGAAAAACCACCTCTGCTAACTTTCAGTTTACATGCACGGATTTACGGCAGACAAATGGTTTTATCTGATGCTGTAGAGCAGATTGTGTTTATTTTAAAAATAAAGCTGTCATGGTTTTGATATATCTCCATGTACTTTAGGACTGCCAGAAAATACAGGGGCACTTGGTCTATAGACTGTTTCCCTTGATTTAGCGTGCTGCTCGGATCAATCCGATCACTCTTAAAATTTCTAAATCAAGTACGCCCTTGGTTTCTGTGTTTCTGGTCAACTCTGACGTGAATGCCCTGGTCAACTCTGACGTGAAGCCCTGGTTCGAGAACGACTGCCGATCATCCCGATATCTGGAGACGGTCATGGTAAATACCGCTAAGAACTACTAAGAACTACTAAGAAGCACTAAGAACTACTAAGAAGCACTAAGAACCACAAAGAAGCACTAAGAAGCACTAAGAACATCAAAAAAACTATTAAAACACAAACGACGAATAGCAGGAGGGTAAGAAAATAAAAGTATTTACTATTTGTAACGGAAAATTAAAAAAGAAAATCGGCAATAATAGACTCTCTAGCTTTCAGATATTTTTTCTTATCTTGAGAAAAAGTCAAACCAATAAAATTAGTTATGTGCTGCAGTGCGAGATATGCATGCAGACGTGCAGAGAAATAGAGCCATTAAACAATTCTTGAACTATTCTTATTGAAAAACAAACTAATTGTTTAAATTAAGCAGAGATATTGTAATCGGTGACACGTGCGCTTTCCTATATTGTCAATCGGTGACACGCGTCGCCTGACACGTGCCAATGCTAGAATATACCGGCACCAATATACTCAAAACGGATTAGCATAAAAGGACACCTTGGTTTTTTTTGCGTCATTTCGAATGATACAGCGCTGCTAACCGGCGAATTATTTTTTTTTTATTTTTATAATATACCCGTATATACCTGTACATGTACAGTCATGTGGTATCTGTTTTGCAAATTGCGTATTCGAAATCCCGACTGCATATACACGTAGTCATTGGTGGGACTCTAAAACTATATGTGTTATGGGCCAGGTTTTTTTATTGTTATTTCATAAAAATGTTGATTAATTTCGGCAATTAAAACGAGGCCAAGATTTTATTCTCTTAGTATGCATATATACTTTTAAGCGGGAACGATGTCTTTGTTAGTTGTCACTTTTTCCCCTAAACCAAGATTGACGAGAATATGACTACATGCAATCTGTTGTGTTCAATGATTATTAAATAAACTCCTGTAAAAACTCCTGTTGCATGCTTACCAGACCTTGATTCTTTCAAGGTCTCAGTACGTAAGCTGCAACACTCCAGGCCATAGATCTGGAAATAGTTGTTTTTATCCTGTTTTTAAATCCCACTTAACTATTTTAACCTATCATCTTTTATCCGCCTTACTGAATGCTTTTAACCTGTCTTTTCATTAATTTTCAGCCTTTTTCTGTTCGACAGCGCATCTGCCTAGAATGTCCGTGAGGGCGTATGGCAGTATAGAAAGATAGATAGATAAACAAAAATAAAATTCAAATACATGTATCACTGGTCCTACACATTTCAAGTTGAAAAACCACCTCTGCTAACTTTCAGTTTACATGCACGGATTTACGGCAGACAAATGGTTTTATCTGATGCTGTAGAGCAGATTGTGTTTATTTTAAAAATAAAGCTGTCATGGTTTTGATATATCTCCATGTACTTTAGGACTGCCAGAAAATACAGGGGCACTTGGTCTATAGACTGTTTCCCTTGATTTAGCGTGCTGCTCGGATCAATCCGATCACTCTTAAAATTTCTAAATCAAGTACGCCCTTGGTTTCTGTGTTTCTGGTCAACTCTGACGTGAATGCCCTGGTCAACTCTGACGTGAAGCCCTGGTTCGAGAACGACTGCCGATCATCCCGATATCTGGAGACGGTCATGGTAAATACCGCTAAGAACTACTAAGAACTACTAAGAAGCACTAAGAACTACTAAGAACCACAAAGAAGCACTAAGAAGCACTAAGAACATCAAAAAACTATTAAAACACAAACGACGAATAGCAGGAGGGTAAGAAAATAAAAGTATTTACTATTTGTAACGGAAAATTAAAAAAGAAAATCGGCAATAATAGACTCTCTAGCTTTCAGATATTTTTTCTTATCTTGAGAAAAAGTCAAACCAATAAAATTAGTTATGTGCTGCAGTGCGAGATATGCATGCAGACGTGCAGAGAAATAGAGCCATTAAACAATTCTTGAACTATTCTTATTGAAAAACAAACTAATTGTTTAAATTAAGCAGAGATATTGTAATCGGTGACACGTGCGCTTTCCTATATTGTCAATCGGTGACACGCGTCGCCTGACACGTGCCAATGCTAGAATATACCGGCACCAATATACTCAAAACGGATTAGCATAAAAGGACACCTTGGTTTTTTTTGCGTCATTTCGAATGATACAGCGCTGCTAACCGGCGAATTATTTTTTTTTTATTTTTATAATATACCCGTATATACCTGTACATGTACAGTCATGTGGTATCTGTTTTGCAAATTGCGTATTCGAAATCCCGACTGCATATACACGTAGTCATTGGTGGGACTCTAAAACTATATGTGTTATGGGCCAGGTTTTTTTATTGTTATTTCATAAAAATGTTGATTAATTTCGGCAATTAAAACGAGGCCAAGATTTTATTCTCTTAGTATGCATATATACTTTTAAGCGGGAACGATGTCTTTGTTAGTTGTCACTTTTTCCCCTAAACCAAGATTGACGAGAATATGACTACATGCAATCTGTTGTGTTCAATGATTATTAAATAAACTCCTGTAAAAACTCCTGTTGCATGCTTACCAGACCTTGATTCTTTCAAGGTCTCAGTACGTAAGCTGCAACACTCCAGGCCATAGATCTGGAAATAGTTGTTTTTATCCTGTTTTTAAATCCCACTTAACTATTTTAACCTATCATCTTTTATCCGCCTTACTGAATGCTTTTAACCTGTCTTTTCATTAATTTTCAGCCTTTTTCTGTTCGACAGCGCATCTGCCTAGAATGTCCGTGAGGGCGTATGGCAGTATAGAAAGATAGATAGATAAACAAAAATAAAATTCAAATACATGTATCACTGGTCCTACACATTTCAAGTTGAAAAACCACCTCTGCTAACTTTCAGTTTACATGCACGGATTTACGGCAGACAAATGGTTTTATCTGATGCTGTAGAGCAGATTGTGTTTATTTTAAAAATAAAGCTGTCATGGTTTTGATATATCTCCATGTACTTTAGGACTGCCAGAAAATACAGGGGCACTTGGTCTATAGACTGTTTCCCTTGATTTAGCGTGCTGCTCGGATCAATCCGATCACTCTTAAAATTTCTAAATCAAGTACGCCCTTGGTTTCTGTGTTTCTGGTCAACTCTGACGTGAATGCCCTGGTCAACTCTGACGTGAAGCCCTGGTTCGAGAACGACTGCCGATCATCCCGATATCTGGAGACGGTCATGGTAAATACCGCTAAGAACTACTAAGAACTACTAAGAAGCACTAAGAACTACTAAGAAGCACTAAGAACCACAAAGAAGCACTAAGAAGCACTAAGAACATCAAAAAACTATTAAAACACAAACGACGAATAGCAGGAGGGTAAGAAAATAAAAGTATTTACTATTTGTAACGGAAAATTAAAAAAGAAAATCGGCAATAATAGACTCTCTAGCTTTCAGATATTTTTTCTTATCTTGAGAAAAAGTCAAACCAATAAAATTAGTTATGTGCTGCAGTGCGAGATATGCATGCAGACGTGCAGAGAAATAGAGCCATTAAACAATTCTTGAACTATTCTTATTGAAAAACAAACTAATTGTTTAAATTAAGCAGAGATATTGTAATCGGTGACACGTGCGCTTTCCTATATTGTCAATCGGTGACACGCGTCGCCTGACACGTGCCAATGCTAGAATATACCGGCACCAATATACTCAAAACGGATTAGCATAAAAGGACACCTTGGTTTTTTTTGCGTCATTTCGAATGATACAGCGCTGCTAACCGGCGAATTATTTTTTTTTTATTTTTATAATATACCCGTATATACCTGTACATGTACAGTCATGTGGTATCTGTTTTGCAAATTGCGTATTCGAAATCCCGACTGCATATACACGTAGTCATTGGTGGGACTCTAAAACTATATGTGTTATGGGCCAGGTTTTTTTATTGTTATTTCATAAAAATGTTGATTAATTTCGGCAATTAAAACGAGGCCAAGATTTTATTCTCTTAGTATGCATATATACTTTTAAGCGGGAACGATGTCTTTGTTAGTTGTCACTTTTTCCCCTAAACCAAGATTGACGAGAATATGACTACATGCAATCTGTTGTGTTCAATGATTATTAAATAAACTCCTGTAAAAGAGATAGAAAGATGATACGGAATTTTATTGGATACACAATAACATTTTGGAAACAGATATGCTGATTAAGATATTTATGCCCGTACTTAACAAACCAGCGGGACATCTACTTAGGGCATCATTTGATAATTGTCTCGAGTGTCATGATAATAAATTATGAGATATGGCTGTACCAATTACTTTTAAAATAAGAATGCATGTGCATTGCGGATTGCGACAATAAGCTACTTAGGGCATCATTTGATAATTGTCTCGAGTGTCATGATAATAAATTATGAGATATGGCTGTACCAATTACTTTTTAAATAAGAATGCATGTACACTGCGGATTGCGACAATAAGCATATAACCTTAGAAAGATAAAATAAATAATAAATAGATAAAACAAATTAAATAGCAAATAAGTATTTATACATCTAACCGCAAAATCAATGCAATACTTTGTTTAACACCTGTAATTCAGAAATGATCAATTCACTTTTGCTTAAATGTGGTACAAGCGTCATTATTGTTGAATTCTACACATACCGGGTCTCATTTTTCTTATATTAATACCTGATTTTCAAAATGTGTGAAGCCTAAATTTGTGGGCAATAAACTTTGACAACCCTTTGAACAACGATTGCATATTGGAGATAAACCGCGAAACTTTTAAGCATATTTTAAGAAAACTATATAACGGTAATGACCGATCAAATTTGAGTGGTTAAAGACGAACAGCATTGGTTCAACATCACAATCTTCAAATAGCTTAATTGCAGCTTTAGTTTGAAACACATGCTCGATCTTGAATTGATTGTACAAATGTATCTTTGAATAATCACGGCAAAAAACACGCCGGCTGCATTTCGTCTTTATTCTTTACATTCATAATAACAAAAATAAATATCCCAGTGCTCCAAACATAAACTGTAGAAATATTTGATCAGATAAACAGATAACTGTGCCGTTGTCGGGTCCCAAGCCCCGGGTGAGAAAATCAGGAGGGTCTGTTTGTTTCAACATTTACCTGAATAAAAAAGACATTTCAAAAACATTTAAATTGAATTCATAACAACATTTTAGTGTTTCTTCATAGTCCTCGGGGCTTCTGTGTATTTCCTAGGGCTCCTTAAACGATCTTAATGCTTCTTTGTTGTTCTTAGTGCTTCTTAGTGCTTCTTTGTGGTTCTTAGTAGTTCTTAGTGCTTCTTAGTGGTATTTACCCCGACCCTCTGGAGATACAGTATATGATGTCGACAAGACTGTAACTATGGTGAACAGAGTACTAACGGAATGCGCCGAGGAGTCTGCTCCCAGGAAACAACGACGACCAAGGAAAGCGAAGCTAAGGACATGGACACCTGAAATCCGAACCGCCATAACTAACAAGAAGACAGCCTTCCATAAATGGAAATCGGCAGGCAGACCAATGGATGAAGGTAACCAGCTCCTCGAACATAAGACAAAAATGACCAAAGCGCTACGTCAACTCTGTAGAAAAGAAAATGCTGACCAGTATATGAAAGAAAAGCAGGAGATTCTTGATGCTAAAGGCCATGAATCAGTCCTATTCTACATTCTAAAAACGGCTTAAGCTGAGGGTGAGGTTATGGTCATGTAAAATCTATTTAAGCCCGCCAGTAACTTTGTGTTACTGATCGTTCCAAGGCGATCCTTCTGTGACGGTTCCTTTTGTTTTATGTCTTGGTGTTTAAATTTTTGTGCTGTTGGCGCCTTATGTATGTTTTCATATTTTTAGTTAAGTTAAGGTAACTGAGTGGCCACCTATTGGGAAAATAGCTGCTCATTCAGCTTACGATATGTTTTCATGGTATAAGTACCTGATTGTTAGTTTGGTTTTTTCCCACCTTGGTTTTTGGAGTGGGAATCTTTTTCTGATTGCGCCTTTTCCTGATCTTTGCCTGCTTGTACCTTTTTATCTTCGCCATGTTAAATGGGTACGAGGCTGAGTTACATTCGGAATGGGTTTCGAATCATTTCGACCCATGGGGATTAAGATAAGATAAGATAAGAAAATTTATTTTAAGACGGCATAACAGTACATAACAATAAACATAAGCTCTAATGAGCTTTTGACCGTCTATAAAACATGTAAACTAGCTACAGAATTAATTTAAAGTCTAAGATAGGAAAACATTATTGCATACAAAGACCTGAAATTTAGATAAAAGTAGTATTTTATGTAAAAATGAGAAACATTTAACACTAGATCATAGGACAATAGACATATCAGAGTATAAAAATATCATAATAAATATTACTTTATATATGAAAATGTACTATAATTTTGGAAAAAATAATTTTAGCAAAAGTATTAATTAAGAAAATTGCACTTAATAAGACAATGACTAACAACACCATCACAGGTACTTTTGAATATAATCAAACTGGTAAGACGTATAAAATTTAAACGTAATGTAACTGAAATTCAATTAAAATTTAAACAGAAACATTGAAACTGACAAACTCAGAACATTAATTAAAACAATAATTTATTTCAACTGTTATTGGGGGATTGTAAACATCAGCTGATTTGTTCGAGACTACTGTGACAGGGGTATAAGCCCCGAGTAATATGGTGACCTATTTTTACGATAAAATTTTGTAGAATCAACACGGGTACGAAATGACTCAAATTTCTATTTACGTTGGCACGGCATTTAAGCTAATAGCAAATATTCTCATTTCCCTTTTTTTTCTTAACTTTTTCTTCTTTTACTTGATTTTATTTCATTTCCTTTATTCCCTTTTTTGAAATATTTTAGAATGTAAAATGAAAACAAAAGAGTCGAAAGAGCGAAACGGAAAGTACGAACTTTCCTCTATGAACAGCAAAACCTAAAACTGTGCTTAACTGAAAAACTCAAGCGGAAGAAAGCTTGATATAATAGGATTGTAGAAGATTTTGTGGTACTTAAGTAGATATTTTATTGATCAAATAACAAACATATGTTCAGTTGCTGTCAGATGACATTTAGGTCTGGTTTTATCCAAGATAATCTAATAGTCATATATATTTTCGCGACACACTAGATTGCTCAACCAAAACGTAGTGCTTCACTGTGCACCACAAGCTCAAATCTATGTTCCTTCAATCATGAATGCATGTGTCCACATTTATCTTATCATTATTCTCTAAACACCTGGGGAATGGTGGATGCAAAGTTCTTGTGAATCACCTGAGGTGATTGTTCGACAGTATCAGAAGATAGATGGCCAAATTTAACTGGAGGCCCCTTCTGCCTCTTTAAGAAGAAGAGGAATTGTAGCAAAAACAAAGACGCTGATCATCTTCGTGGTTACCTTGAAGCTGATATGTGCCTTTGTTTTAGCCCAAGCATTTTGTTTGTTTTCTTATGCAGTGGCTCAGTTAAGTGTCATGGTTCTTCAATTGACACGATCGGCGTGACGTCATAGGTCATTCGTACGAGGTGATTTCCTTGGTGTTTATCGCTGTAACCTTACTGAATTAAAATCAGAAAATATGAAAACAAAATAAAAGTATTAATAAAGCTTTGCATGTCTTTTTAGATCTCCATTATCTATTCAACTCAAGGTATGAACCCTGTTATTATTCTGACAAATTATGATTTTATAAGCGTCTAAAATGATTAAAGTACAGCGATATTGACCGAGTTATACCCTCGACCGAATGAGCGAAGAGGCGGGAAAGGTCCAGTTATGGTAACCAATATTGATTTTTTCTAACGAAAGAGTAGCTTGCCGACCGGGTCAATGACTGACCTGGCAAAAGGCCCTTTTTCTCAGGACACATATTTTCATCAAAAAGTCAGGAAACTTTTCAAATCATGAAGACACCAATTTTTTATTGTAAGTTTTGAAAACAAAACCCACAAGTCAGCTGGTCAGTGGATCTCCAATTTAATTATCATTATCGAGCAGGTAAATTGAGTACAAACAATTGCTTTAATCCACTTGTCGCAGTGGTAAAAGGTAATACCTGACGAGTCCAAAATACAGTTATCTGATGCGTAAACCAATATTTTTGATCAGGGTATAGACAGGTGACGTAAAAGTCATGTAATAAAATACTACTGTATTTGAAGGTACAGTTCAACTTCATAATACAATGCAGTAACTGCACAGCTGATCAGTGGATCAACGGATAGTACAATTCTTCTTCTTTCTAAATACAAAATTTCAATCTTCTGACCATCTTCTATAGCTTCACAGGCGGTTTGTGTAGGACCTGGTGAGAAACCCCAAAGACCATTTTTCTAGTAACTTGCTTCATATAGAAAAAAACTCAAAAGGTTTAGGCAGTGGCTATTTTGCCGGACCCGGCAAAATAGCTCCTAGGGGCTATTTTGCCGGCCCCGTCAAAATAAGGCATAATAGTCTGTAGGCTATTTTGCCGGACCCGGCAAATTAGCTATACTATACATATAGGCTATTTTGCCGCACCAAAAACTTAGTGAAATTTTTAATTTATTTTTAGCGTTTTTTTTTTTTTTTTTTTATCTACATTTTTTTTTTTTTTTATTTACCTTATGTTTTAAGATAAGAATATACATACCGAAAATGTTGATAAAAGACTTTATTCAGATATAAATGGGATTATGGCTGGCATTCTGGGACAGTTTAAAAGGGAATCAAGGAGAAAAATTGTAGTGAAAAGATCTGAAGATTAAAGCCAGAATACACACAGATGATCCCCAAGAATATATGCATTGTAGAAATCAACACTCATTGGCATTGCAGATATGTTTAGCTAGTAAAGAAGCGTACAAAATCAGTTTCTTTCCACAGACTATCAGGGACTGGAACTTTTCACCCATCAGACTAACATATTCCTTTGTGTGCCTGTCAGAAATTTTACTATCCCAGTTCTGGTAATTTTCAGTTGTCTCAAAATGTCATTATACCCCCGAAATTTATGCCAACGGGTATATAGCTTTTGCTTTTCCGTTTGTCCGTTCGTATGTTAGTTAGTTTGTATGTTTATTTGTAATTCAGGAACGTTCGTAGAATTTATGTCTTTGGTTAAAGTTTCTCTGTGGTGTATATCTTATGAACCAATGACCAGAAACCTTTCTAACTTTACTAAAGTTGGGTCATAAAAAAAGCACAAAAAGCAACCTATTGATTGAGAAATATCTCAAATAAATAAATAGATAAATAAAACAAAAATGTAGATAAAAATACCTTACAAAATATAAAATAAAATTTTTAATAAGTATTTGGTACGGCAAAATAGCCTATAAGTCCAATATAGCTATTTTACCGGGTCCGGCAAAATAGCTCCCAGGGACTATTTTGCCGGGTCCGGCAAAATAGCTCCTAGGGGCTATTTTGCCGGGTCCGGCAAAATAGCCACTGCCAAAGGTTTATGGACAACCGACTCATTATCTAAGGTTCTCTTTTCAGTTAATAGCCTCAGAATGTCAGTTCCGCACATGGACAGAACAGACAGCTCAGCTGCTATGGCATCACTAGCCACATACGCCGACCCTTCAGATTCTGAAGATGACGATACCAAGGTGAAGTCGGCTGTTGATGCCATCTCAGACGAAGAGGTGGGCACTGCGACTCCTACCCCCACCCCCATCAGTAACACAGCGGCAGCTTTGGCATCCAAGATAGTCCAAGAACATGATAATGACTCTAGATCGAGCATGGATCTCACAGAACATACAAAACCTAGGAAAAAGAAAAGTAAGTGTTTTTAATCACCCTGCTTTGATCTGGGGCTATAGCTCTGATGATTATACTATGAATAGCAATTTATCTTTGTGAGCAATTTATTTTCGTGATTCTCAAAAAGAAAAAGAAAAATTTGGGAAAATAATACGAAATATCCATTTTGACATACTGTACTGTACATTGTTCTTGCATAAGTCAGTTCTTCAGTCGATGGAAATAGGTTGTAAAAAAAAATATGAATGGAGACATTTTGTTAATTGCAGCAAATGTTAAACACAAAATATTTAGGACAGAGTTTCTCCTCCCTACAAGAAAATTAAAATGTTCCGACTGGAATTTTGGGTATGCCTATGTGTTCTTTTCTCCCTTAGCTGAAACTAGAGGATTCTTTATCTAGGTAGACATAGTCTCCCTTGTGCTAGGAAGACACAGGCTCCCTTGTGCTAGGAAGACACAGGCTCCCTTGTGCTCCTGTAGCTTATTCCTAGACAGTAAATATGTAACACTCTTAAGTCTCTATTCTTCTTCAGCTCGCCGACTGGTGTCATATGGAGCCGATGAACTTGAAGAGTCGTCTTCTTCAGAGGAAGAAGAGGAGAGTCCAGATAAACATGGTTCTTTTGTTGTCGAGGTAACACTAAGTTGCTGAGACTCAATGCTTTGTAAATATCCATTTTGATTATACATTGATGTGAATTTCTACCTTATTAAACCTATCATATAAAATTTGTCTGTTGGGTTATGCACCAAGTCATACTCAGACCAAGCTTAACAGCCACAGAAGATGCCGATATCAAAAATATAGAGCCTATAAATATTTCATATTTAAAATGTAGAAAAATTAGCATCTATTTTGCAAAACTGAAGGCATTGATCAGCTGAGCTTGTCTCGGCATTTGATTAGTTTTGTAATTACATGTGCAGGTAATTTGGTGTTTTATTTTCAGGGTAAAATTGTGAGCTCCTCTTTGAATGTAGAGCAAGCATGTAAGTATTGATACGGGTCATATGGAAAATCAGAACAGAATCTTTTATATATGCTATTCACGCTTTTAGCTGTATCCCAGATAAATTAATGGACCATAAATGGTTTAAAGACTGATTCTTTGCACAAGTACATGTATATCTTATTCTCAGTATAGTACATTTTGGATTGGAACCCCATAATAATGCACGGTTTTAAATGTTTTTGTTCTAGAATTTATATCATCTTGTGTATTATACAAAGTGAGCCGGCTTACAAAAACCTGTCTTGGGGTTTCTAACCAGGCCCTGAGGTTATAAAACTTTTCATTTCATTCTCAACTCACCTGAGCATACAATTTCAATCACTCATGGATACTGAAATAGCCCAAAATATTGATTTTTTTTTTTTAGACCTTCAAGGCAAGTAATTTATCCTGCTAATAAATGTTAAAATGCCAACAGGATAAATTTTAGTCTCAGCTGAACTGAGCATGAAAAAGTGTGTATAACCTGGGGGCCTGATCTGACACAGTCAGCCATAAAAGATAAGGGCCTGAAATTTTATTCGGAAAGAGAGCATTATTTTTGTAGCAAAAAACAATGGCACTGATCTGACAGCTGTGCAAATACTGTGCAGCTAACCAGCACCTCTCTTCTTGCAAATGCAAAATGCAGGTTTTGTCATAACATGGTGATTGCTCCTTATTTTGCTAGATACCAGAGAACATAACAATAAATAAATAAATAAATTGTGTTTGAATTTAAAATGTTAACAGCAGTGTTTTTTTTTCTCACTTTATAGCATCATTATCCAGAAGTATGCTCAACAAATCAATAGATGAAATAGAATTGCCGCCAGAACCTCTAGCAAAATGTAATAAAAGATTGCAGGTAATCAGTCCATGTGGTGCATACATGTTGCCTAACACTCTGACAGATATGGCTGATTAAATAAACAGTGTCAATATACATTACGAAAACATACCCATATATATATACAGATTTTCTCAAGTTGTAAAAACTGAAAATGTTCAGTAGAATACATTTGGTATTTTTCTTATTTTTGCTCAAAACATAGATTGTGGAGACACGTTAGAACTGCCTCACTGAGGCGGTTCTAACGAGTACTTACTACCAATGTTTTGGAACAAAAATAAGAAAAATAGTTATACCCCTCCATACCCCAATTTTGCTATATAAAAGTGGGATTCAATGGGGTATACATGTCACATACATTTTATCCTGATGATTTGCATACACCAAAATACAAAGGTAACAGTGAGCTGGATACTTCGCAGTTATTCAACCCCTTTATTTTCACATCATTGGTTGTACAATCCTTTTGGGGAGCGTGGTGGCCTGGTTGGTGAGCAAATCGAGAGGTCTTGATCCCCACTCAGGACTCGAGGTTATAAAACATTTTTCATGCTCAACTCAGCTGAGCGTGAAATTTCATTTCCTCATAAATATTTAACTAGTGAAAATCATTGGAAATTTCATGTTTATATCACAAAAGCTTGCATGGGTGAAAGTTTTCAGTATTGATACTGAATTCAGTTTTGGGAAGATTTTTCCCCAATGTATTGGTATAGGAAAACCCTAGTTTTCAGTATTGGAAAAATGGCTTTTTAGTATTGAGATTTTTTGGAACTTTCACCCATGAGCTTGTAATTTATCCTGCAATAAATGTTAAAATGCCAGCAATTGTTTGCATTTTAACATGAGCAGGAATAAATTTTATTCTCAGCTGAGCTGAGCATGAAAAAAGTTTTATAACCTGAGGGCCTGGTGGGTGAGCTTTGGTCTCCGAACCGAGAAGTCTCGATTCCCATTAAGGGCAACATGTTGTGTCCTTGAGTAAGATATGAGCCGCCTCATGGGAAAACCAACAATCTGCATATGCGAAAACAAAGGCGCAGATCAGCTTCGCGGTAATCGCGAAGCTGATCATCGCCTTTGTTTTCGCTATTCGGATAGTACAATTCCTCTTCTACTTAAATCCGAAATTTCAAGATTCTAGCTCTTTTCTGTGACTGTACAGGCCGGTTTAAGTCTGACCTGTTCAGAAACCACATTGTTGGTTTTCCCACGAGGCAGCTCATATATTAACTCCCCAGAGTACTGGTTAATGCAAAGAAAGCTGTGGATCTGTCCAGACATTGACGGAAAAATTGTTGACTGGGACGTTAAACTTCAATACATGCAAACAAATACTTCTTTTGTTGCTGCCACGTACAGCACAGTGTTCATCAGATTTCATTCAAAATGAGGAAGGGAAATTCAAATTTGCCATTCTAGTCTTTGACACTGATATCAATGAAAATTTCAGGATAAAATAGCCAGTCTTCATGAAAAAAGAAGAAGAGAAGGAACTAATCTAAACAATACAATACAGAGAAGAACAGATTTCAGAAACCCTAGGTAAATAATACATATTCCTGCCTATACCATGTATTTCCTAAGCCTCAAGTTGTCATGAACAAAACCTGTGTTAAGACTGGGTACAGCATAAACCAAGCAGAACAGCCATTTATGAATGCTTGAAATATAATGTGGTCTAAAGCGGTTTTCATGTAATGGGGAGTTAGAGAATTGACAAGCTGCCATCTCTTTTCAACACTGCTTCTAGAATATGCACATGTTCTGACATTATGGATTATCCACACAGCCAATAAACCATGGATTGCGATTCAACTTGAGCCCAGGCTTTTGGATGAGACTTTAACAGAGGTTCCATCTCCATGTGACAGTAGCCATTGAGTGAGATGTAAAACTGTAACACTGTCTTAAGACTTACTGACAGTTGCTGCGCAGGTTTTTCTCCACTTGGGTCTTTTGGTGGGACTTAGGTGCTGATTGCACCATATATGAGCCGCCTCATGGGAAAACCAACAATGTGGTTTTTGAACATGTCCAACAGAAACCAGGCTGTACAGCCATAGATGACAGCTGGAAGCTTGAAATTTTGGATTTAAGAAGAAGAGGGATTGTACTATCCGTGTAGCGAAAACAAAAGCGCTGATCAGCTTCGCAGTTACTGCGAAGCTGATCTGCGCCTTTGTTTTCGCATATGCAGATTGTTGGTTTTCTCATGTGGCGGCTCATATATGTACTTTGTGGTCAGGAATAGGGGTATTTTCTGCTATAAAGGAGACTAGCCTTTAATCTGTATAGCGATTGTTGATATTTCAAAGTCATGGTTATATTTATACTTTTCATTGCTATTCTTTTACAGTATATATGAAAAATTGATAGAATTCTGTGGCATTGATGAGAAAGGGACCAATTATCCTCCGGTAAGTCACTTTTCATTCATTTGCTTAATAAGCTCTTGTGTGTGGCTGGTAAAATTAACAATTCCTGGATGAAAAAATGCCGATTATCTTGCATATAACACACCTGCCATGCTTTTCAGTACTATGTCATAGAAAATCAATCGTGTATTTTTTCATTTCACTCTTAGAAAATTGCATGTTTTTTTTCCAGTGTCTGTTGTCATACATTCACTGAGATTGGTCATTAAATCTGATTTCTTCAATCATTTAATTCAGAATGACAGCTGTAAGTTACTGGTAAAAGTTAATTACCTAGCAATGTATGCTACCATAATTTGGTTTCCAATTATGTGTATGTTTGAAAACATTTTAACATGTGAAAGATGTTTTGATGTGTCTTACAGGAGTTGTTTGACCCCTACTCTTGGGGTAAGGAGTCATACTATGATGGTCTAGGTAAGCATGGCCCAATTAAAAGTTAATATTTTGATTTCTTAAGCAATTTGCATACACAAGATTTATCAGCCTTAGAGAATGGCTAGCTTTCCATGATATGACATCAGATTTGTTTTCAGTGTCATATCATCTTTTTGAAAGGCAAGTTTGTTCAATCCTGAACAGTTTTTCTCAGATTGTATTATCTTTAGAAGATCAATTATGTAACTATGGATTGCTGACTAGGATTCATGTAATGAAAGAAATGCACTGATAGCAGCTGCATGTTAACCATGTTAGCTGCTTTACGCCTTCTTTTTTTTTTTTTTTTTTTTTTTTTTTTTTCATATGCAATTAAAAAAGGATTTCCCTGGACATGAATTATATCCCTAAGGAATAGGTCTTTTCCATGCTATATTTTTTTTCACAACTAATCCATTATGATGGGTAGATATCTACAGTGGGGGTAGGAGGAATTGATCATGTGCCAGGTTTAGTACAGGTTAATACTAAGGAAGCGGTGTCTCTTTCAAAATGTCTGAAAACCTTTTGACTTGGGCCCAGTTGTTCAAAATTAACGACGTCGTTAGTTAACGTTTCGTTAAAACTTCAAACATTAATATTACAAATACACTGTTATTTTATGTTGAAAAAAATGTGAGAATCCTTTGCACTGCAAAGGATTCTCACATTTTTTCAACAAAAAATAACAGTGTATTTGTTACTTTAGCTGATATTTGCTTAACAAATTTATGTCTTAACGATATTGTTAAGCTAACGATGCTTTGAACAACTGGGTCCTGTTGACTTGGACGTTAAACCAAAAACAAATCCTGCATATTTGTTTCAGACAAAGCCCAAAAGCAAGACATGGAGAAGAGAGAAAAAGAAAGAAAAGAAAGAACTAAGGTACTTAAGACAAAATTGATGTTAATACAGGTGTCAAAAAATCAAATTTGGCGGCCCCCGTGGCCGAGCGGTCAAGAGCGCGGTTTCTTAATCACTCGCTCATCTCACTGCTGTGTCTGGTGTGGGTTCGAAACCTGCTCTGGCCACGTGAGACAAGCCAAGTTCTGCTTGCGGGTGTGCCAGGTGGTCTTTCTCGGGGTTCTCCCGTTTTCGCCCACCTACTGATTGGCCCGTCTCATATGAGCTGAAATAATCTTGAAACGGACGTAAAACTGAATTTAAAAAAAAAAATCGAATTTAGATTTAAAATTAATGGAAATTAAAAAGAAACTGCATGTAATTTGCCTATATCAATACAACCAGCTTTTATCCTGCTCATAAAAAGTAAAATGCCACAAACAGTCAAGCTTCTTTAAAATTTCTACACTACAAAATGTTTTAAAAAATAACATTTTCATGCTTGAAAATGAAAACTATCACAAAAAAATCATGCTCAAAGTTTTTCAATATAATTTCAGGTGGAATTTGTAACAGGAACAAAAAAGACTAAAACAGACACTAGTGCCACTACAGACGATAAAAAGAGAAAAACTAAATGGGATAGTGAAGTGTCTGGCCCTGCCAGGGCTGGCAATGTGGCTGCCTCTTTTAATCAAAGTACCGCAAATTTGACATCTTCCGCAACGGGTACAAAATCCACTGTGATACCTGCCACAGGGAATATAACAAAGAAAACTAGCAAATGATAGTTTTGGGAATAGAGGATGTAAAAATCTTGAAAACTAGCTAATGATAGTTTTCCTGTGTAAACGAATGGGAAAACCTTGAGTTCTAGTAAATGATAGTTTTCCTGTGTAAAGGAATGGGAAATCCTTGAGATCTAGTAAATGATAGTTTTCCTGTGTAAAGGAAAAGGAAAACCTTTAATTCTAGTAAATGATAGTTTTCTTGTGTAAAGGAATGGGAAAACCTTGAGTTCTAGTAAATGATAGTTTTCCTGTGTAAAGGAATAGGAAAACCTTAAATTCTAGTAAATGATAGTTTTCCTGTGTAAAGGAATAGGAAAACCTTGAATTCTAGTAAATGATAGTTTTCCTGTGTAAAGGAATGGGAAAACCTTGAATTCTAGTAAATGATAGTTTTCCTGTGTAAAGGAATAGGAAAACCTTGAATTCTAGTAAATGATAGTTTTCCTGTGTAAAGGAATGGGAAAACCTTGAATTCTAGTAAATGATAGTTTTCTTGTGTAAAGAAATGGGAAAACATTGAATTCTAGTAAATGATAGTTTTCCTGTGAAGGAATAGGAAAACCTTGAATTCTAGTAAATGATAGTTTTCCTGTGTAAAGGAATAGGAAAACCTTGAATTCTAGTAAATGATAGTTTTCCTGTGTAAAGGAATAGGAAAACCTTGAATTATAGTAAATGATAGTTTTCCTGTGTAAAGGAATGGGAAAACCTTGAATTATAGTAAATGATAGTTTTCCTGTGTAAAGGAATAGGAAAACCGTGAATTCTAGTAAATGATAGTTTTCCTGTGTAAAGGAATGGGAAAACCTTGAATTATAGTAAATGATAGTTTTCCTGTGTAAAGGAATAGGAAAACCGTGAATTCTAGTAAATGATAGTTTTCCTGTGTAAAGGAATAGGAAAACCTTGAATTCTAGTAAATGATAGTTTTCCTGTGTAAAGGAATGGGAAAACCTTGAATTCTAGTAAATGATAGTTTTCTTGAGTAAAGTAAAGTGTAAATCTTGAATTCAGAAAATTTAGAGTATGTGGAAATTCTAAGACAGACCGGATGTTTTCACAGGGGAAGTAGTTCTGTTTGATGGAGTTGAAGGACTTCTTAAGTCAGCACACAAACTCATAACATTATAGATGCAACAGCATACAGCTTTAAAAAGCCTCAATACAGATAAACTTATGCATTTACTCATTTTGATCAGCTTGGCATAGCATTGTGGACCTAAAAATCTCAAAGACATTTTTATAGCCCCAAGGGCTTATTAATACCGTTATTCATAGATCATGTCAAAAATAAGAAATAATTATTAAAACAAATGAGTCTTTATAACTGATATTAGCCTAGCATCCTATTTGCAGGACACAGGAAATCAGTATTGCCCTCAGATATGAAGCCTCCATCCTATCTGAGGCTGTTCTGTGTGCTTAGAGGACTTCCACTGAAAAATGAAATAAAATTTTTAATCACTCTTGATGTCCCTTGAAATGAAAGTGGACTGTTCCAGTTAATAATGATGGATAAGTCTCTTTGGCGCTAATGGGTTAAAAATCTTAACAGATCTGCTGAAATGAATTTCGTTGCAGTCTGTAGGATGGGAGTGCTGTGTGAATGCCCCTGGGGTGAGGGATGCTAGATTCAAGACCTACCCGTTCTCTCTTCAAGCATTTACTCTCGCCATAACAGGGTTGATTACCATAAAAACAAGCAAATTCAGAGAAATTTTGTCCCCCGCCTTGATTGTTTAGTTACACAAATATACTTTGCACATTAAATTTAGCAATTTATGAACTACATTCGCCAGTCTCTGCACATACATGTAATGAATAAAAGTTATATTTTTGAATATAGGCATAAGTGGTAACCTTTCAACAAGAACTTGCAAGCGAAAAAATTTTGAAAAAGCAAACCTTACAGCGACACTGACGTCACATCACAAACTAAGACAAATGATCAAAACTTGCAGGTCTGCTAAAATTGGGAAACCAAAATCATGTTTAAGCAACTATTTAGTTATCAAAACAAAGAAAAAAACATTTAAACATTTTATCGCCAAGAAATAATAAGTTAATTCTTGAATTTGACATTTTTTCCTTTGCTCTTACATTATCGCCTATTACAGTTATGTTTCTAATTAGAATTTTCAAAAAATCGGCACTGAGTTTAAATGCCTGGTGCGTACAAATATGTCAAAATAAAATGCCCTATCTTGGCTTCATTATGTGAGCTTAAATAACGTCAGCGTTATCCCACTAGCATGACGCGTTATGGCCCTGAAACATTCAAGTGTTACTCGCCACTGTACTGGCTACATTGTGCTTTGTCTTGTTTTGTTTTCTAAAATCCATGGAAACCGAGTACATGTAACTCAAAATTAAGAAAATTTCGACCACTTTACGGCACATTGATGTCATTTTTTCGGCAGGTAAAGTTTGTACCGAAAAAGACCAATCTCATTTGTCACATAATTAACAATGTTGATAAAGGATGAAAAGGATGTGTCTAATCGACTAAACAAAAGTCAGCTGTTTGCATTGTGTTCAATGGTTGAGAATTTTGCCTTCACACCCTTTCTGTATTTCTTGGTTGCTCCAAAAACCTCTCTAAATGATGGCGTTTTTTAAATTCATCGAATCATGTGCCCAAGACCCTGTTCTTGTCCTTTAAATGAAAGAAACGTCCAAAATTGCTCTAAGATGGTCAAAAATTTATAAAACATAAAAATTGCTAAATTTATTTTGCATAGTATATTATCTTAGATTAACGTATATCCAAACCACATGCACTTTCTTAGTGTAAATGCCTGAAAAACGACTATTAAAGTTCATGATAAAAATTAAAGTGAGGATTATATCCAAACCACATGCGTATCATCTATAAAGTTTCAAAAGAATCGGAATAAAACTGTAAGAGGAGTTGCACACACAAGGTACATACTACTATAGGGGGACGGAAGGACGGACTTATGAAGGATGGAAAGTCGAAAACTACGTCCCTCCGCTTTTCTTCGAAAAGGCGGGAGACAATAATGGTGTTTGAAAACTCTATTCATAATTAAATGAGATATGCAGCTTTAAATTTTAGTAAAGTTCCAACACCATGCACATATAAAAATCTAGTGACTTTATTAATTAGGTAAATCCATTTCACAGATGGTCTTGGAGCTTGACCTTATTATATGACCGAATGCATCAATTAATGCTCATATGAAGAAAAGGCTATCTGCTACAAGACTTCTACTTACATTTTTGTAAAAGGGTATCTCTTTTAAAGATTCTGTTGTGCGCAACTTTTTCAAGAGACTTTTGCATGTTGCAGATAGGCGAGTCATTATTAATTAATACCTTTGTCATTGCTACACTGTAGGAACATACAAATGAAGCCAATCTTGGGTTGTAACCAAGTTTAATCACTCTATTTAGGATGTCATTTGAGCCGCATCGTGAGAAAACGGGATTATTGCCTATGCGAAAACAAAGGCGCAGATCAGCTTCGCGGTAACCGCGAAGCTGATCAGCGCCTTTGTTTTCGCTACTCGGATAGTACAATTCCTCTTCTACTTAAATCCGAAATTTCAAGCTTCTAGCCTGCTTCTGTGACTGTACAGCCCGGTTTGTGTCGGACCTGGTCGGAAACCCCGAAGACCGGTTTTCTCGCGTCGCGGCTCATTTAATGTAATAATTACATGTATTGCTAAATTTCCGTGATTTAAACATAATGAGTCAATATTATAATCATTCAAAGTTTTGTGTAAAATTGCAGTGACGGTACAGACCATTTGTGTCTGACCTATTCAAAAACCACATTGTTGGTTTTCTCATGACTCATTTATGTCAAGCTTTGATAAGACAGCCATTTATCAATGCCACTAAAAGCCATTATTTTAGGATACCAACTCAGAAACAAACAAATATAAAAGCAATATCATGTGCTTTATTCTTGACTAGAACATAACTATGGCACATCAACACTTATGTATATGTACTTTGTGATAATGACAAAATGGAACAAATAAAATTCAATTAAAGCCAAAATTGACTTAGACTTCTATGAATTGTAAGTGGAGGAATATGGACACCAGGCGGTTTAATCCAAGCCCGGGACGGGCGTCCAGCTGATCAACCTTAGAGTCGCACGCGCCAAACCCTGATTTATGCTTGCAGCTTCCATTTTGAATCCATAATAAGAATTCCGAGATATGCATTCCAAAACATGCATTCCAAAATATGCATTCCAAAATATGCATTCCATTCCATCCATAAACGCATTCCAAATTATGCATTCCATTCAATGTATGTGTTAAGAGCAATTTCCTCGAGATGCCATATAAACAGAATCCAGATCTGTTGGACAAACTCGAAAAATATTCCGAAATTGCCAGCGTCTGGTGCGAGCGACAACTTTTTATTGTAACGATTTGGATTTCATAAATTTAGCCTACTTAAGATCTGGGATCCACCTCGTCTAAAGGTTCCGGTAATCAAGTACCGTGTCCGGAAGACAAGATTTCTCCCAGTCTAAACTAAAAACTAAAGGATAAAAAACAGAAGAGTAACTTGGGCCCCATTCCTGGTTGCAAGTATAAATTTACAAGCCAGATTCCAAACCCAAGCCTCATATAGCTTAATAAACTTAGTAGATCAGCAAGACGCCCACCCCGGAACCGCTGAATCCCGCCACAGCAAATTTATGCGACTATCTAATAGCAAAATTTTGTCCCCCAATTCAGCCAGAGTTATAGACCCTTTATTGCGGATTAGACAGAAAAGCTGAAACCGCCTCCTCAAGTGTATTTAGAAATATAGCATTACCGACCAGGGTAAGGTGGCAACCGTCGGCTTTAAATAAGCCAGGTATAACCAGATCTTTCTCACATTGGGTAAAATGTAGGATTTCTCTATCTGGTGTGCAAGAATTAACCATCCCCTCCATTTCAGCCTAGGCAAGATATCGGACCACACTAATATGGCCTGAGGAAACACTGAAGCGATGTATTTAAGATCACGTTTGATCCACTTGATCATTTTGCCTTGCTTAATAGTGACTAAATCATTACTAAATCATTACTGCCTAAATGGATGATTATCAGGGATGGAGAGACAGAGGATAGCATGGCTTTCTGGAAACCCCCCTTCAACTCATCCCAGTGCATGCCCCCTTTTCCATGCCATGAGAATCTCGTGGTTACAGCCGAAGGTCTCGGTTCTTGCATATCATGTTGTAAATGGAACACCAACGAGTCCCCCAAGACCCAAATATCTGCAAGTAAAAGTAATATATAAAAATTATGTAACCAATAATATAGTCTACAACCCTATGATCTAATGTAACGTTCTACGGCGCCACTTCCAAGCTTCATAATGGTTTCGCAAGGTACTCCCTTAGCAGCCAAATCAGAAGCCCTGCCAATACGAAACGAGTGTGAAGTATATAGCCGAGGTGATAAACCCAATTCCTGGACTGCCTTTGACAATACGCCACTAAATTGGTTGCTCGTCAATGGACGGCGATTCTGGTGACAAAAGAGATAAAAACCATTAACTGGCCGATAATAAGAAACTGTTGAACTGCAGTCACACAACAGAGTGAGGGATCGGCTGACATCGGAATGCAGAGTCTCGTAGGAGGACCAGCCTGATTAGTCTTAGATATCCTAATAGAATTGATTAAAGCTCGTGATCTTCAAACAGAACATCAGTTTTTGTTTTTTTTTTTTTTTTGGATTCAGTTTTACGTCCCTTTCAAGCTTTTTCACTCATATCGAGACGAATCAATCGGTAGGTGGGGCGAAAACCGGAGTACCCGGGGAAAAACCACCTGACACACCCGCAAGCAGAACATGGCTTGTCTCACATATGAATTCGTGCCCCGTGCGAGGCGCGAACCCACATCGGTGAGATGATCAAGAGCACTGAAGTCAGCGACCTTAACCACTCGGCCACGAGGGCCGCCAAACATCAGTTCTGAGTAGGGGCTTAAAAGCTTGAAATTGGTTAGTAAAAACTACCTCACTAACTCTAAGCAAACCGAAATAAGCAGCTAAAAAGGCTGCCTTAAAAAGAATGGTTTCATATCTAGAGAAGCATATCCCAGGCAACACTGCACATAATTTTCCCAACATTGCTTCTGTGATAGGTGCTAGGACATCACGCTGCGGTCGAGTTCGTCTACAACCTTCAAATATTTTTTTTTACTATAAAGGTTGTTGTACTATCTATCATATTGTTAATCTTGAGGAAAAAACTAAGTGCTGATAAATAAGTAGTAAGAGTTGATGGTGCATATCCAGTTTCAAAGCAAAAAGTAATGAATAGGGTAAGATGCTGCACTGGCCGAATTGCGTGTAAATTGTATTGGCTTCTAAAACCATTGAAAATTTGAAAAGCATTAAGATAAATGGACTGAGAATTATCATAAATGCTTGCTGCTAACAATTGCTGGGAATTCAGGAGAAGATGCTCCAAAGGTGGTTTGGAATTGGTGTTGGATATGGATCGGCATCTGGTGCGAGCTTGCGGAATCTGAAATTGAAAACGACTTAACGCATCACAAATTTGATTAGAACAACCACTAATGTGATGTGCTTTAACAACAACATTTAACTTAAGGCATCTCAGTGTAAGGGCTCTCAGAACAGTCATGACTCGATCGGATTTAGCTGTCATTGTATTTAATATATGGACTACTGCAATGTTATCAACACGAAATACAATTTTCTTATTGCGTAATTCCTCAACCCAAGTATGTAACGAAACAAGAAGGGGGAAAAGCTCTAAAACTGTAATATCAGCGGTTATTTCTATATCAACCCAGGATTGCGGCCAAGCACCTTGGGCCCACTTTCCGACTAAATAGGCGCCTAGGTCAGGACCCCCCGCGCTATCTGTGAAGAGCTGAATATCGTCGTTGGAAACCCAGAACCTATCATGAAAGACTGAAATACCATTGAAGTCCTTGAAAAATTGTAGCCAAAGCATCATGTCTTTCTTCATCTCAACAGTTATGCGAAGGTGGTGGTGTGGCTTCTTTAAGCCACAAGTAGCATTGATGAGGCGCCGACAAAATGGCCTACCAGGGACAATTGCTCTACAGGCGAAATTAAGGGAACCAATCAAAGATTGCATTTGTTTCAATTTGCACTTCTCACGAAGTAAGAGCTCCTGAATTTTGGAAGTAATCTCCTCAATTTTAGGCAAGGGGTTCTTCAGTATCAATTTCTAAGCCAAGAAAACAAATTCTTCTTGTAGGACCCTCAGTTTTCTTATCTGCAATGGGTACTCCCAATAACTTCATTTTTTTCTTGAAATAAAGACATAATATGCGCACAATGATTAGTTCCACTTTTCCCACCAAACAGGAAATCGTCCAGATAATGGAGCAACTTACCATCAGATGCTTGTCTAGCAACCACAAATTCCAGGAATGTTGAAAAACTTTCAAATGTCTTGCATGCAATACTGCAACCAAAAGGCATTGCTTTATAGAAATAGATTTTTCCATCAAACTTGTAACAAAATTGATCAAAAAATTGAAGGGGACACAGGTAACAATCGGAAAGCCGACTTAATATCCGACTTACCCAGCAAGCAAGCGCGCCCCAAGTCCTGGACCATATGTACCGCTTCATCAAAGCTAGTATACTGTACCGAGCACAAGTCCCGGTCAATGAAATCATTGACCGAGTCAACGCTTGGATAAGATAGATGATGGATAAGTCGATATTCCCCAGGTTCCCATTTTGGCACAAGACCTAATGGCAAAACACGTAAAGTGGGGATAGGCCAAGAATCAAACGGATTTGCTACTCTACCAGCATCGATTTCTGCTTGAATTTTTTGTTTCACAATGACTGCGTTAATAACTGCAGATCTTAAATTCTTGGGGTCAGACGGAGCTCTGGCCCCAGAATAATGTAAGGAAAAACCTGAAGAAAATCCCCTATAGAATTTATTGCCCTTCTGTATGTCATAACCCATTAATTCATGTTCCAAGGCCTCAAGTTTAATTTGAGATTTAGCAAGAGAGAACAGTTCTGAATGGTTGTGTAACAGTGAAGTCTTGGAAGTAGGCCGTGCATCTGAAGGCGCAGGAGTATGAGTAGACATAGTCATAACCCGTAACCACAAATCTGCATTAATCTTATTCCAAGGTTGAGCTTGAGTAGCTTGTCTGAGTCGAAAGTGCTCGTCATACTGACGCCAAGCAAAGGATGAAGGAGACCTACTCGTGGCCTCACGAATAATGCTCATGTACTGCAGCAACTCCTGAGTCTTACTCGGGTGTTTCTTAAGAAAAATGGATGAAAAAATAAGAAAAGCATCAGTCCATTTTTCAATGGATGAGACCTGTTCCTTGACGATTTTTGGCCTAGACTCTAAAACGCCCTGTTTGTTCAGATGAACCGCGCCCCCAGAACAAATCTCCTGGAGTTTGACCGCCCCTTTTAACACGAGATTAATATTAATGTATTGTAAAGACTGAATCTTTTGGCATATGGATGTGGGTATGTGTCGTCGCTCCCTAATCGCACTGGGTTCAGACCAAATATAAAATTGACACCCGGTTCAGTCTCCAGTGGGGGAGTTGATTCCAAAGCAGATGACTGAATCGGAGGCTGTGTAAGTAAATCCTGTGCCGAGGTATTTTGGTCTGAAACCAGTGGACCAATACCGCTATTTTGTAATAATTTTTCGAAATCAATAAGATGTCGAAACGCCGATGTGGGTCCTTGTGTGTTTGGTTTACCTTGACGGGGGCACTCCTCAGACCGTTGGTCTGGGTTTGACCCACCGTCGTCCCCGAACAATTGTAAGGGTTCCACTTCTCCATGGTCCCAATTCTGCTCCTGCTGCCTTTTTGGTCTTCCTCTAGGCGTTCCCCCATGTTCTTTTCCGACCATTTGGCAAGCCGATGTACTCAGATTTCTACGATTTATTTTTTTTCAATTAAACATGTATTTTCTTTTTTGGAAGCAAACGGAAAAGGAAGTGTAACAGCGCAAAGAATGCTGGGATTGATTTGATCCATTTATCATGTAGGCGCTTCATTTATGGAAAGTAACTATGGATAAAGAGCTTATAAACTTGATAAACTGTCATGGCCGATACAATAAACAAAATTTACAATTTGCAAAATTTGAAGAAAGAAAACCCATAATAAGTATTTCAAATACTCCCAAAAGCCACAGCGGTTGCGTAAAATAGCGGTCCATCCACTTCGTCGGTCCCAAAATAAATGGGTTTATCGAGATGATAATCCTGATTATCTTTCTTAATCTTGTTTTACATCCCTTTCAAGCTTATTTTACACATAGCATTTCGAAAACACGCCCGTGTAATATACAAATGTTTCTAAAGTTGTAAAAATTGAAAATTTTCAGTAGAATTTTTTCGATATTTTTCTTATTTTTGCTCAAACATAGATTGTGTGTACACGTTAGAACCGCCTCGCCGAGGCGGTTCTAACGAGTACCCACAATCTATGTTTTGGAGCAAAAATAAGAAAAATAGATATACCCCTGCATACCCCAGTTTTGCTATATAAAAGTGGGGTTCAAGGGGGTATACATTACACGGACATGTTTTCCTGATGGAGGGAAAAAACACCTAAAAACACCCAACACAATTTAGGCACTTGTAGCATAAAAATATACCCCCCATCCTTTCTATCTATGGATAGAAAGGGTGGGGTATATTTTTATGCTATAAGTACCTGTGCAACACACCTGCAAGCAGAACTTGGCTGGTACTATGTGTGACCTGAGAAAAGCTTGTGTAGCACAGCAGTGGGATGACTGAATGATACCAGATCTTAACCAATGAATGAATTACAATTCAAATTGACAGAGGTTGAATACTTGAATTTTTATGATAGGAGATGGGAGATGTGAAAACCACATGGTTTACAAACAGGTCTGACACAAACCCGAGCTGTACAAGCATAGAAATGGCCAGAGGCTGGATATTTTGGATTAAGAAAAAAAGTGGAATTGTACTATCTGTGTAGTGAAAACATAGGCACTGATCAGCTTCACAGTTACTGTGAAGCTGATCTGCGCCTTGCTTTTCGCATATGCAAAATGTTTGTTTTCTCATGACATGGCTCATTTGAATTTTCACGATATATATATAGGATCATGCATGAGTGGTCATTTCACAAGAAATTTTCATATGCAATGACCGTAAAAATAATTTACGAGGCCACTCATTCAATTAATCTTCAACTGTGCATATCAGTTTCTGGATGAATAACATTTTTACAGTAATTGAAACTTAAATTGGAATATGTTCATAAAGACTAAGCCCATTGATTATAAACTTTATTTCACTTGAATGTATAAAACAGTTGTCAGAAAATACAAACACATTATTATGTAAGAGGAATCTTAACATATGATTGCACAACTGATCAGTGCCTTTGTTTTTGCTACTCGGATAGTACAATCCCTTTTCTTCTTAAATCCAAAATTGAAAGCTTGGATCTTTTTCTGTGAACTTCAGACCTGGTCGGAAACCCCCAAGACCAGCTTTCTCGCGTCGCGGCTCATATGAAAGTTATTATCACAGATAATCGCTGAACACAATTATTTCCTGAGATCAAAATGAACATGAACACTTCCATTGAAAAGTAAATATCTATGTATGCCTTTTGTAGCACAACTGTAGCACCAGTTTAAATGTAGCACTATTCAAATAAACACATCATGACAAAAATAAGCAATGAGATACCCAATGAGAAAACCAAGATTTTGCATATGAAAAAACAAAGGTGCAGATCAGCTTCACAGTAACTGCAAAGCTGATCAGCACCTTTGTTTTCGCTACACAGTACACTTCCTCTACTTTCTAAATCTAAAATTTCCAGCCTCTAACCAGCCTCTGTGCTTGTACAGCTTGGTTTGTGTCACATTGCTGGTTTTCTCACTACCTGGCTCAAATAGTTTTAAACTGCCTTTTCCAGTCTAGTACTCAGCAGTCTGAAGTTGATAAACTTTCGGCCCTTTCTTCAGCAGAAATCCCTGGTTATTCAAGGAACCAACAAATGATCCAAAATCTAGTATCTTCATCTGGAGATCCTGAATGAAAAGACAAAACACAAACAGTTTAGCTCCTATCCATTCATTTTATTAATGGACATATAGTTCCCTCGTAAACCAAAAGAATCTATTATAACCTAGACAAATTCTAATATTTTTTTCAAAATCTGTAATTTCATTTGACTTGTCAGTTTGGCTTTTGGAGCAGAACTTTTGGTTCAGATAGTCACAATGTGTGTCACCAGTTTTTCCCACCCTTTGTCTAACGACAAGGGAGTGAGATGTTTGGGCCATCTAATTACCCTACCCGACTGTGGCCACATAAATCCTGCCAAAATATAAAGAGGGGGCGTGGTGACATGGTTGTACAGCATCATACTCAAGAATCGAAAAGGTGCCGTGTTGTGTCCATGAGCACTATACTGTACTCTTCATAGTACAGGTTAATACTAGGGATGTCATTTGGTGTCAGATTAAAGGTTCGGATGTTCGTAAACAAACATCCGGATGGTTCAAATATGCGCATCGTATATCGGACTGTACTTAATATTACATATACATGCATATTAATCGAGTGTTGTCTTAACAGAACCATCATAATCAAATGTTACTGAATTTACCATGTTGTTGTCGTATATGTGATGAAGTGGCATGTGATTTGAGAAATTTTATTTCCATGTATCACCGTTTAAAACATCATGCTCAAAACTGAAAAGTTTTTCCAAATGACAGACGTTCGGACTCCGCTTGACATCGCTAGTTCATACCTAGGCAGTGGTGGCTCCTTCGTGACCTGAATGAAAAATTGTTGACTTGGATGTTTAACCTCTTTACACACAAAACATAAAGTTAATAATTACCCTGGCAATCTGCTGCATCTGTTGTATGGTGAAGATAGAGTTGTAGGTCTGGTCACTAATCCTCTGTAGAGCGGCAATAAACTTCTTGGGCTGGGATCTGCCGCTCATCCCAGAACCATGCTGAGATCTCTGGAAATCCAGACCACCAAACTGATCTGAGTAGGTGTCTACCATACTGAAAAATAATGAATCTTGAATAAAGCAAATCCTGGAACCTTTTTTATTATTCAGTTTGACCTCCCTTTCAAAATAATTTCATATGAGACAGGCCAATCAGTAGGTGGGGCGAAAATGGGAGAACCCTGAGAAAAGCCACCTGGCACACCCACAAGCAGTACTTGGCTTGTCTCACATGTGTCCAGTGCTGGGCTCAAACCCACACCAGACACAGCAGTGCTGGAACTTTGTTAAAGTGTTAGCTATCAGAGAGGCATAGAATTGATTAATTACCAAAAAATTATCATGTTCTTAAAAAGAAAATTCAGTTTGAATAATAATTTCAAAATACAGGGGAATCTTGTTACCTCAAATTCAATAGAACCAAACTGAGCTGCCAAGAATGTATGTAACTCTTGCAAAGCTAAAACAGCAAACTTTTGTTATGTTGAAAAGGTCACTAACATGCAAACTAGAAAAAGTGCCTTGTGAGGCACGTATACCACCGGATGGTAGCCACCCAGTCCCGCTTCCCCCTCCCCCAACCACCCAGCACATGCATAACCCTGACATTGAAAATCCCAAAAGAAAGACAGGACCCTTATCAAATACATTTTAGGAATGTGTTCTAAAGCACTTTGCCCCAGATGTGGGTGAGTGTAGTTTTAGAGTGACAGATCTACTTTAGAACAGTACACAGAGCTGACTTGTGTACTCCATCTAGGACTTAATCACCGGCATTGAGGGTCAGGTCCTCAGTCCTAGATGACAAATAAGAGCTGTCGCAGGACAGCATGCTCGACTGCTTCTGACCTTTGTCAAACATAAGGCCAAACCCGACCAGTAACCCAAAGCATTATGCTCATACATCTTTTTGCCTTGATGCAATAAGGGAAAATCACTGAACCATGAAAGTTAACTATAACTACCTAAGATTTAAAAGTCTCACTCATATTGTGAAAGAAGTGTGTCCATATACCAACTGAGTGCCAAGACACAAGGCAAAATCACTGAACTGTGAAATAAGGTCACACTGACCTATAAGTATTTCAGGGTCAAAGGTCTAGTGATACTTACTCATAATGTGAAAGAAATATGATCATATACCAATTCAGTGTTGAGATATAAAGCAAAATCACTGAACCATGAAATTAGGTCATAGTGACCTATAAGTACGTTCGGGTTAAAGGTCTGGTCATACTCATTCATAATCAGAAAGAAGTATGAAAAAATACCAACTGAGTGTCAAGATATAAGGCAAAATCATTGAACCATGAAATTAGGTCACAGTGACCCAGAAATACTTTACGGTCAAAGGTCTTGTCATACTCGTACATATCGTGAAAGAAGTATGTTCATATACCAAATGAGTGCCGAGATATAAAGGAAAATCACTGAACCGTGAAATTAGGTCATATTGACCTAGGACTACTTTAGGGTCAAAGGTCTTGTCATACGCAAACATAGTGTGAAAGAAGTATGTTCATAAACCACTTGAGTGCCGAGATATAAGGCAAAGTCACTGAACCGTGAAATTAGGTCACAGTGACCTGTAAATTATTGGGGTCAAAGGTCTGGTCATACTCACTCATAATCTGAAAAAAGTATGAAAATATACTAATTGAATGTCAAGATATAAGGCAAACTCACTGAACCATGAAATTAGGTCACAGTGACCTAGGACTACTTCAGGGTCAAAGGTCTTGTCATACGCAAACATACTTTGAAAGAAGTTTGTTCATAAACCATTTGAGTACCGAGATATAAGGCAAAATCACTGAACCGTGAAATTAGGTCACAGTGACCTATAAGTATATTGGGGTCAAAGGTCTGGTCATACTCATAATCTGAAAAAAGTATGAAAATATACTAATTGAGTGTCAAGATGTAAGGCAAAATCACTGAACCGTGAAATTAGGTCACAGTGACCTATAAGTATATTGGGGTCAAAGGCCTGGTCTTACTCACTCATAATCTGAAAGAAGTAAGAAAATATACTAATTGAGTGTCAAGTATTAGGCAAAATCACTGAACCATGGAAAGTAGGTAAACCGACCCTTACCTTCATGACACACAAGTCAGTGTCATAAAGTCAAAAGATGAATGACCAACCATCTTCCTAAGTTGTTTCTATTAAGAAATAAAAAGAGAAAAAAAATCGGGGAGTTCTAGATTTTGACCTCTAGCCCCGCCCCCACCCCCCCTGACTCTGACCCAGTGTATGAAGTATGAATGCTTTATGATAAGTTGTTGTCAAGATATGGACTCCTTGTAAAAGTTACACAGCAGTACATCTATTTTTTACAGTGTTCTAGTTTTTAACCTCCAGCCCCAACCCCCAGGCATGGACCCAGAGATCCGATGCCATGAAATGAAACTCAACCCTACAGGGTACCTATGGTCTGAGTATGAAAGCCCTCTGATAAAAAGTTTTCAAGATATAGACTTCTAGAATACTATATCACAGAAAAGCCATTATTATCAATGGTGTTTTAGATTTTAACCTCTAGCCCCACCCCCTGGCATGGACCCAGGGATCTGATGCCATGGAATGAAAGCCGACCCTACAGGGTGTCAATGACCCAAGTATCAATGCTTTCTGATGAGTGGTTGTCAAGATATGGACTTCTAGAAAGCTTTAACACAAGAACTGCCATTTTTGAAGGTGTTATAGATTTTATCCTCCAGTCCCACCCCCTGGCCTGGACCCAGGGGCCCGATGCCATGGAAAGAAAGCTAACCCTACAGGGTATCTATGGTCCAATGAATGCTTTCTGATGAGTGGTTGTCAAGATATGGACTTCTAGAAAACTTTAACGCAAGTGTGACGCACACGCGCACGGGAACGCGCACGGGAACGGGAACGTGGACGACCGGGCTGACTGCAATAGCTCTATGCACTTCGTGCAGTCGAGCTAATAAAAATAGAATGTAATTCTAAAACAAACAAACAAAAAAGTGTCCTAGATCTTGACCTCCCACCCCCATCCCGGACATGGACCAAAAGGTTTGAATCCAACATGGTACTTATGGTTTAAGTATGGATGCTTTCTGACAAGTGGTTGTCAAGATAAAGACCTACAGAATATTAATCTGTATAACTATCATATTATACAAACGTGTCCTAGATTTAGACCTGGAATTTAGTGTCATGAAATAAAAATCAACCCTACAGGGTATATATGATCCAAATAGGAATACATTCTTAAGAGTGTTTGTTAAGATATGGACTAACAAAAAAAAAACAATACACTGTATAAATACCACATTTTAAAGGTGACCTAGATTTTGAACTCTAGCCCCACCCCCGGGCATGGACCCTGGGGTCTGAAGTCATGGAAGCAAAGCAAACCCTATAGGGTATCTATAGTCTAAATATGAATGATTTCTGACCATTGGTGTACGAGATATACACCACTAGAGAAACTTTAACCAAAACTTTGACACAATTTAAAGGTGACCTAGATTTTGATCTCTAGCCCCACCCCCTTGCATGGACCCTGAGGCCCAAAGTTATGGAAACAAAGCAAACACTATAAGGTACCTATAGTCCAAATATGAATGGTTTCTGACCATTGGTTTATGAGATATACTTCACAAGAGAAACTTTAACCAAAACTTTGACAATTTAAAGGTGACCTAGATTTTGATCTCTAGCCCCACCCCCGGGCATGGACCCTGGGGTCCGAAGCTATAGAAACAAAGCAAACCCTATAGGGTACCTATAGTCCAAACATGAATGGTTTCTGACCATTGGTGTATGAGATATACATTACTAGAGAAACTTTAACCAAAACTTTGACACAAATTCTATGTAACTAACTAACAAACTAATGAACGAACGAACATACGAAAGGAAAGACAAAAACTATATACCCCATTGGCATAAATGCCGGGTTATAATGAAAATTTTCAACTTTTACAGCTTAGAAAATATCTGTATATCACATGGATGCCTTTTTGTAATGTAAAATTCAAAACACACCTATATTTCATAATCTCTATCACATCCTCAGCATCCTCCTTAGTGGCTACTTCTCTCAATTCTAGCCTAGCCCTCGCCTCAGTCAATCTGATCAGGGATTCTAGCTGTCTTGTTGTTATAGGTGTACTGTCCTGAGTCTGATGTTGTTTTCTTAACTCAAGGTAGAATGTCTGAAATCAAAAAGAGCATTCTCTCAGTTCTAGCCTCGCCCTCGCCTCGGTCGGTCTGATCAGGGATTCTAACTGCCTTGTTGTTATAGGTGTACTGTCCTGAGTCTGATGTTGTTTTCTTAACTCAAGGTAGAATGTCTGAAAACAAAAAGAGCATTCTCTCAGTTCTAGCCTCGCCCTCGCCTCGGTCAGTCTGATCAAGGATTCTAGTTGTCTTGTTGTTATAGGTGTACTGTCTTGAGTCTGATGTTGTTTTCTTAACTCAAGATAAAATGTCTGAAAACAAAAAGAGCATTCTCTCAGTTCTAGCCTCGCCCTCGCCTCGGTCAGTCTGATCAAGGATTCTAGTTGTCTTGTTGTGATAGGTGTACTGTCCTGTGTCTGATGTTGTTTTCTTAACTCAAGATAAAATGTCTGAAAACAAAAAGAGATTTCTCTCAGTTCTAGCTTAGCCCTCACCTCAGTCAATCTAATCAGGGATTCTAGCTGTCTTGTATTTATAGGAGTGCTGTCCTGGGTCTGATGTTGCTTTCTTAACACAAGATAAAATGTCTGAAATCAAACAGAACTTTAGTTTTCTGAATCAATTTGGAGGCAACTTTACTGAGTTAAAGCCTAGCCCGTGCCTCAGTCAATCTTATCAGTGATTCTAGCAGACGGCGCTAGAGTGCTCTTACTATTTTTCCCACTACAACCCTGTACGAGCTATCTCTGTTGCCATGGAGACCACAGTTCGGATGCAATCTACTTTAAAACCTAATGCAGGCAATCCACCACCATAAATGCTTCTGATAAATTTTGATTATTATCATTCTGTTGGTCTCAAAGATATTCAAGTTTGAATGTGTGGACACACAGACCCACTAATAGAAATTGGCTTGAGACCCATGATATAAGCTCAACCTGTGAGCCTTTGGTTCAGGTGAGCAAAAAAATAATTAAATCCCTTGAAATATTTCCCACAGGAAAAAGAAATTTGAGCCGCCCCATGGGAAAACCAACAATTTGCATATGCGAAAACAAAGGCGCAGATCAGCTTCGCGGTAACCGCGAAGCTGATCAGCGCCTTTGTTTTCGCTACACAGATAGTACACTTCCTCTTCTACTTAAATCCGAAATTTCAAGCTTCTAGCTCTTTTCTGTGACTATACAGGCCGGTTTGTGTCGAACCTGGTCGGTTACCATATTGTTGGTTTTCCCACGAGGTGTAACACAGACCTGTAGAACTTGAGCAGCTTCAGGTCCTATCTTCGGATGAACATACTTCCTGGCATAACCAACATACTGTAAACAGATTAGACAGTGATATTAGATGAGAAATGATTGGAATACAACAATAATATAAGCCTGATATACAACTTCATAGGTTTGAAGAATTTTATTCAGTCTAGTCCAGGATGGATTTCCATCCGTGCTTGTTTGGAATGTTTTCCCATCAAAAAGGTGTTTATTTCCACAGCAGAAAGTTTCATTTCTTTTCACTTTCAGCATGCTTTCTATATGAGACATGTCATGAGAAAACCGGATTTGTGCCTATGCGAAAATAAAGGTGCAGATCAGCTTTGCAGTAACTGCGAAGCTGATCAGCGCCTTTGTTTTCGCTACTTAGATATTACAATTCCCCTTCTACTTAAATCCAAAATTTCAAGCGACTATGTTTCCTCTGAGATTGTACAAGTCGGTTTGTGTCGGACGTGGTCAGAAACCCTGAAGACCAGTTTTCTCATGTCAGGGCTCATATGTGGGTTGCTGTTGGAATTCCCAAATAGCTATTTTTAAATCTATACGGAGATGCGCTAGCTTTGTGCGACATCATTGCTGATGAGAAGTAATGGAGAAAGGCTTTCTAAGTAACTGAGTTACTCAGAAAGTTCAGGTAACTGAGTGGCCGCTTTTGGGAAATAGCTGCTCACTCGGCTTACTATGTTTTCTTAGTATAAGTACCTAATTGTCAATTTAGTTTTTCCCACCTAGGTTTTTGGAGTGGGAATTTCTTTTTGATTGCGCCTTTTCCTGATCATTGCCTACTTGTACCACTCATTTGTTACATTTTTATCTTTACTTCATCCATTTATACCTTCCTCAGTAACTGTACAGGAATGGCATCGAATGGCTGGTTCCTGGGAATCTTGAGTCTCTCACTCAGTGGTTTATCAGCTTCCCAGAGCAGCCGGGAATCATTCATACTGTCCTGGTGATGGAAATAAGAAAGCTTAATAAAGGGTTAACTTTTACAATTTACTGGCATTTACCAAATCTTTGCCGGTAAGACTGATTAATATCATTCTTTTAACTGAAAGCAATGTTCACAATTTTGCAAGTGGCAAAAAATGCTTATGACCTTTGTCTGGCTGTGGATTGAACAGGACGTCTACCACATCACAATTTAAGCTGACTTGTCACACAAAGCACTTCATGTATGTATTATACCTAAATATACTATAATATTCCTAACAATACTATGAGATTCAGTTCAGTGAACTGAAATGTCGGATTTTCTGTTTGACGATGTTTTTGAACACCTTTGTTTCACCTACCCCAGATGGTCTTCTTACAGCTTTTCCTGACAGTGCCCTGAAAAATGCACATAACATTACAGTCTTAATCTGACAGACTTTTATAGCTGAAAACTTTATCAGCAGCTTCATGTTTGCTAAACGTAAAACAGTACCCTTCAATCCTCCAAAGGTTCTTTTGTGGTCATACAACAAAATTTGAGTCAGCTTAGGTCGAAACTCCAAAGACAGGTCTACCAAGGACAGAGCTTGGGCATAATAAGAAATGCACTCAAATTTGAAAACATTCTGAATGATTGCATTCCTATCACGAAATACCAAATTGTCCAACCATGACCCATGTTATATCCCATTTTCTAAACAATGCACATTATAAATAGGTTGTGTAATTCTTACCCATTTCTGCCAGCGTGCAATGCCATGACATGTTCTGATAGCATGCTGTCCATTTCTTCATCGGGTTTGTCCAGTAGTATAAACACCAGGTCAAACCTTGACAACAACGCTGAACCCATTCTGAAAAATATGTCACATTTACTTAATTAATAACTACAACTTTTTTGTGGAATGTTTACAGCTAAAAATGATAACTGACACAATAAGCCCTGTAATTAAACATTAGTCCTGAAAAAGCAGAGGCTTTTCAACAAACTTGCCTGTTAAGTGATTAACAAGTACACAATTTGAGCTTTGACACAAGAAAACCAGTCTGGGGTTTACATAAAATATTGACAGGCAAATGTTTGCTGTGTACTTACTCTAAATCCTGACTTGAGGATTTAAGCAATATTTTTTTTTTTTTTTTAAATCAAGAGAACTAACAAGCTTACCAAACACCATGCTTAACCCATATTTGACGAATGGATTTTCCCATCATTATCAATTGGATGAGTCTACTTTCATTTTGAGGGGCGTCAGGAAGGATTTTTAAATTTTATTCAAATTTTCGATGAAAATTCTCTAAGCAAACAGAATAGCCCCAGATGGGACGCCGCGTTCGCGTTCTGCGGCGTCACATCTGCGGCTATTCTGTTTGCCTATGTCCCATAAAAGGGACTCCAGGCTTAAATGAGTTAAGCTAACATCAAAATTTATTGCTTACTTAGGTTTTCAGCAAGTTTTGGCTTTGTTGTAATGACCACCTACTATGGCGTTGGCAGCTGATAGAATTAGAGTTCTACTAAACTGGCACAGAAAGTGAGAAACATTAAACAAAGGGCATGCAGTTTGTTTTGTTTGTTATGTAGTTACTCTAATCCTGACTTACTTGAGGTTTTCAGCAACAGTTTTAGCCTTGTTGTAATGCCCTCCTACTGGGTTGGCAGCTGACAGGATAGAGGTTCTAGCCGGTAAACTGGAAATAGAAAGAAATACACCAATGTGATAGATTTAGGAAATATTTTATTTGCATGATTTATGGCGATGGTAAGCAGTTGAGGTTACCAGGCCCCGAGGTTATAAAACTTTTTTCATGCTCAACTCAGCTGAGCTTGAAATTTCAAATCCTCATTAATACTGAAATAGCCCAAATATTATTGAAATTGAAGGTTTAGAACTCCAAAGCCTATAATTTATCCTGCCAATAAATATTAAAATGTTGGCATTTTAACATTTATAAGCAGGATAAATTTTAGTATGAGCATAAAAAAAGTTTTATAACCTTGGGGCCTGGACTTTAGATAAGAACTTTCTTATGCATGCATTTCTGAATAATTGCAAGTGACACATAACATGAAACTTCTATCAATTTTTGTTACTTTAATGAAGCACATGGTAAAACGCACCTACCTGCAAACTATACCAGCCTTGGCAATACTGATACTTTGTTGTTCCTGAAATATGTCATAACTTACTTTTAAAAATGAGCCTGTGCATGAAAAAACCAACAATTTGGGTTCTGACCAGGTCTGACACAAACTGGCCTGTACAGTCACAGAAGCAGGCTAGAAGCTTGAAATTTCGGATTTAAGAAGAGAAAGGATTGTACTATCCGTGCAGCGAAACCAAAGGCGCTGATCAGCTGTGCAGTTACTGCACAGCTGATCTGTGGCTTTGTTTTTGCCTATGCAAATTGTTGGTTTTCTCATGCGGTGGCTCAAATTTTTGCAGGTTTTGCTGCTAGAAAACCAATAATTAGTGTTTTCTAGGTATGTCAGACGAACTGGCCTTCTGAATCTCAAACACATACCATAAATACAGTCCTAAGCTTTAGGGCACTTTTCTTTCTGATCAAACTATACACACTGCTTTGCAAAGATAAAGCAGTGTAAGTTTAGGATTCATGTCAAAATTCTATTGTAGGATTTTCATTTTCATTCCACCAATGTTGCTAACTTTGTTTATATTTTTCATATCAAAAAACTGGAGCTACCAAAAACAAACTCTCAATCCCTGGCGTAATAGGAAATTAGATTAGCCACAATAACATAACTTTAATGGTCAATGACAGTCATGCCAACATGAAGCCATCACTTCTTGGGCATTAATTAGCACTCTGAGTATTGAACCCAGGATCATTTGCTCAACAGTCCTGTGAACTACTGATAGGTCACCACACTCCCAAAAACTTAAACTACATAACTGTTTTACAATTACCCTTATGTACATGGGATCATCAAAAATTACGTGGATTTTTCTGATAACTTATGATTATATGACTCGATTCCACTCAAACTTTCAATCCACATGGACCCATGTAATATGCAGCAGTGTGCAAAATTTCATCACAATCCCTTCATCCGTTACAAAGTTATTGTGAAATGAAAACACCCACTTTCACCACCATGGAGCACTCCGATGACGTCAGTGACGTCGACGCAAAAACACTGATTTTGAACCACAAAATGTGCTTTTTAGGGCTACTGATTTTTACAGTTTTACTGCTCAAAGTATGTTAAAAGATTATTTAACTATTTGGACATGGTTTAAATTACAAATCTATATAAATTTTTTAACGTATTGCCTTGATTTGAAAATAAATTTGGACTGGGCATAAGGATGCTGACTTTTAACATTATAATTTAGATGTTAGAACATTTTAAGTGACGGATATGAATTTCGATATTTATTTGGGGTCCTATTTGTTCAAACGTGCACAAAATGTTTCATTTGTAATGCTTTATCGAAGGACCTTGAAGTTTTACCGGCAAATTACGAAATTAGGATTAGTTTCAAATGGGAATTGTACAATATTGCCGGTTGATCTGTGTTGCATGCAATTCAGACATCGCTTAAACATTTTGAAAAAAGCAAACATGTATGCCTAAGCAAAACAACGTAGGTGCACAACCGGACCACCGTAATTTTTGAGCAAGCATAAATTTTGTTATGGATTTATTAAGACACATGGCACATTTGGCTGTGATCTGCAAAACTGTTTTGAAGAAAACGCAAAAGAAATGCGATACTGCAGTGCCAAACTTAACGTCATTTCTGACGTGCTCCGCCATGGGGAGGGTGGGGTAAGAAAAATCATCACCAACTGCTAATAAAACATTTTATATTAACCAAACTTTCAGAATCTAGTGGAGATATGCAAGTTTATTGCCAGCTGAAATTTGAATATGTTTGCTAGAATTGTTGTCAAGTTATGGGAAAAGTCCACGTAATTTTTTATGATCCCTCGTACCTACCATAGCCTCAAGTAGTGCCTGATGTTGACTGGTCATCTTATCAAACTCATCTATACAACAACAACCCTGATCAGCTAGCACCAACGCTCCAGCCTCCAGGGCGTAATCCCCAGACCCTCCTTCCTTAGACAGGGTCACTGTCAACCCTGAGGTTGTGGTGGTGTTCCCACAAACATACACACTCCTAGGTGCTATATTAGCTGCAGCTTGCAGCATCTGGCTTTTACCCAATCCAGGATCCCCCACAATCAGGATATGAGGATCACCCCGGACTGGTATCCTATTTTTATCATTTATAAACTTCTGTGAACCACCAAATAACCCTAAAACCAGTCCAGCTTTCACCAGTTCATGACCATAGATACTTGGACACAGGGAACCGACAAGCAGACGGAACAAATTTTCCTCGCTCTGAATTTCTTCGATAGCGTAAAGTTCTTTCATGGTGAAGTCCATGGCTAGGCCTCCCTCACTACCAGATTTGTTTCCCTTGGTGTTGTTTATAGAATTGGCACAGAGGTACAGTAGAAACATACACTTGTCCTTGTTCCTGCCTCGACCTGGAATAAATGGGTAATTCTTTGAAATGCAGAAAGAACAAGTCCTCTTCATTTTGAACAGTGTGAAAATGGTTTATCCTAAAATAACATGAATTCTTCATTGTGCAATACTAGTTACTTTGAAAGAGATTTTCATCAAAAAGAGACAGACTTTTCTTGTTTTTGTGGTTAAATGTGCCAGTCAATAATCTTTTATGCATGTCAAACAGTCTCTGCATTTTGGGAATGGATAAGTACTATATGGGAGTAAATGTTTCATATTTAATGCAAGAGGGGTTCAAACCCAAGACCCTGCAATTTGGAGCCTGACACTCTATTACTTCAGACTCCCCTCAGTCATCATGGTCAATTAACCCATATTTGACAAATGGATTCTCCCATCGTTATCATTTGGATGAGTCCACTTTCATTTTTTAGGGGTGTTAGGTGTGATTTTAAAATTTTATCTCATTTTTCGATGAAATTTCTCTATGCAAACAGAATAGCCCCAGATGGGACGCCGCGTTCTGCGGCGTCACATCTGGGGCTATTCTGTTTGCCTATGTCCCATAAAAGGGACGCCAGACTTAAATGAGTTAAAGTTTTCCATAAAATAAGAAACATTTCTACTACCTTCGTCAATACTGTTAACTTTAACAATACCAGACACAGTCACAATATCCCCTGGTACACAACTATCCACTGAAATTACAAAATTAGCCAAATTTTGTACTCATTCTAATTTAACAGTGAATAGTGTGTTGGGTAATTCAAAAAGTGCCTGAAAGTGCTAAAAGATATTTCGGCATGGGCACAATTTTTGGGGATTAAGTGCTGAGTTTACAAAACGTCTCATTTCTATCTGACGTTTTGATCAACATAACTTTTTCTAACATAAACATTTAAAATGTTAATGGTCAAATGGTGTGGAAAGTTTGAGAACCAATAGACCTGGACCAGAGGCTATAACTTTTTAATGCTCAACTCAGCCGAGGATAAAATCTAAACTGCTCATAAATGACCAAAACAGCCCAAATATATTGAAATTGAAGGTTTAGAACACCAAAGCCTGTAATTTATCCTGCTAATAAATGTTAAAATGCCAACAATTATGAACAGAATAAATTTAAGTATCAGCTGAGTTGAGCATGAAAAAAAGTTTTTATAATCTTGGGACTAGCTAATGCTATGACTTCATTTATCAAGTTGAAAGTGCTTTTTAAGCCAGGTATTCCATTTGTTCTTAGTAGTTTGTTCGCCTTAAGCTTTTTGAGAAGGTCATGTTGGAAATGCTCCTAGGAACACAATCTCAATTCCATATCTACTACTGTATAAACTTTCCATTCTAAGTTCGCAGTCAATATTTTATGAGAATCTTATGTAGAGATTTACATCAACATTTTTTTATAAAGCATAAACTAGTATTTGAGATATACACAAAGTCTCAAAACTAAGGACAACCCTTTTATACAAATATGTAGCTGTGGAAATTTCCCCTTGAGCTCTATTTCATGCATTTTCTATTTTTCGAATTATTAGTGAGTTCTTGAATTTGTAAGTGAGCACTCATGCAGTCCATAAAGCTTAAACTTACTCTTTATAAGCGAGAACTTTAAAATTTGCGATGCAACATTTTCATATACTAGGCAAATTAAATTTAGCAATTTTCGTAACATTCGCCAGTCTCTGCACATAATGAATAAAAGTCATATTTTGGAATATGGACCCAAGTGGTAATCCTTCGGCTAGAGCTTCTAAGTGAAACATTTCGAAAAAATCAAACCTTACGGCGATACTGACGTGACGTTACAATTTAAGACACATGATCAAAACTTGCAGGTCTGCTTAAAGTGGGAAACCAAAATCATGCTTAAGCAACTCTTTAGTCATCAAAACAAACGAAAACATTTAGAACGTTTGGAAACAAAATTTTGTCGCTGAGAAATTAAGATCGTAAGTTTTTGAATTCGACGTTTTTTTATTTTGCTCCTACGTTATCGCCTTACAGTTATATTTCTAGCTGGAATTTCACGAAAATCGGCAATAAGTTTAAATGCCTGATGCATACCGATATGTTAAAATAAAGAGAGTTTGCCAAATTCCCTATCTTGCCTTAATAACGTGAGCTTAACTAAAGAGTTTAACGTCAGCGTTATCTCACTAGCATGACACGTTATGGCTCTGAATCTTTCAAGTGTTACTGATCACGGTATTGGCTGCATTGTGCTTAGTTTGTCTTGTTTAGTTTTTATAAAATTAATGGAAACCAAGTTACCCGAAATTAAGGCAATTTCGACATATTGATGGCGCGTTGACGTCGTTAAGTTTGTACTAAAAAAGCCCAATCTCACTTGTCACATAATCAACAACGTTCATAAAGAGGGGTTGAAAAGGATGGGCCTGATGGACTAAACAAAAGTCAGCTGTTTGCATTGTGTTCAATGGTTGAGAATTTTGCATCCACACCCTTTCTGCATTTGTTGGTTGTTCCAGAAGCCTCTTTAAAGAATGGCGTTTTTAAATTCATCGTATCATGTGCCCAAGACACTGTTCTTGTCATTTAAATTAAAGAAATGACCAAAATTGCTCTGAGGTAATCAAAATTATATGTAACAACAAAAAATGCTAAATTTATTTTGCATAGTACACTTCAGACCTGTTATAACGCGCTGGTCGGGGTCCACAAGTCGCATGCGCGTTATAAGTGAGGCGCGTAATGCAAATCTACTGAGTCGGACCAGGCTGATCGCAGTTTCTGTAGTGTATTGGTGGGTGGGGAACCTATACGACGTGTGTATTGGCTTAACCGAGCTTGGCGGTTTATCGCAGAGTCCTTGTAAAATGGAATAAACAAAAGTGAAGTATTGCGTGTTCCACAGTTTTATCAGTTAAAAACGATCTACAATGATAAAATTTGTTTATTTACAACGTACGATTTTATGTGAAAAGAGCATCCATGACACAGGGCTTATGTTGCTGTTGTATTGTAGAGTTCCGCCTTTGACTTATTGGCGCACCCGGATATTTAACGCGGACAAGTCTTTTGCCGATACCGTATTTACAGTTATTTTAATTCGTCTTTCTTAATTGAATTTTCTGATCGGATAGACTTATACAAGATATAGGTGTCCTAATGCTTAGACAATCTTTGGTTTGTGTCGCCGTCGAAAATGAGCAACGTTGCGTAACAGGTGTCATCAATAGCCTACAGCAACCTGTGTTTACGGTCTCGTTACGGTCTATCGATAATCCCCTAGCTCATTGGGCTTATTTTCACAACTTTTATGGCTTATCTTAAGAAAACAATGTGTCATCCACGCTTCGCGAACGGTGGATTGTGTAAGTCTAAAAATTACTGACATGGCAATTATCACTCTTGAATATACACGCAGCCGACACGGTTCGTAAACACATTATGCTTTCTATAAGAAAACCTGTTCTTTCAGTTTTAAATATGCAAAAGATAATTAACATTAATTGTTCTCAATGTATAATATAGAGAAACTGTTAGAAAATAGCACCTTGGCAAACGCCTGACAACTGCTTTTAGTTTTTTTCTCTCGAGTACCATAAAGAGAAACTGTAAGAAAACTGAACCTTGTTGAATTCCCTGCAAACGATCTTTTTAACAGTGAATTCATCCGCACATAAACGCCTTAAACTGTAATAAAATAAAGGAATATATATGGGTAAAACGGCGCCTTAGCGTCTCGATCCACGATTTTTTTTTTTCAAAAGTGGGTGGGCGAAATTTTGGGATCCAATGTGCCCTTGCGTTATATCCAACACCGCGTTAATTCAAGGCGCGGTATAGCGGGTCTGTCCTGTATATATATTAGCGAATGTGGAGTTCTTGCATACATTTTCGAAATTATAGTAATATGAAGTGAAACCTACCTAAATCCTGAGTGAGCTCACAGTCTATAGTTCTAGGGATTCTGCCTGCCTCTTTTTGGTCATCCCCCATTATTTCTTGCAATCTACAAACATTTTAGACCTCATTATATGTCATGACATCATAGAAACATTTCCATGTAAAATTGACAATATCAACACCATTATTTCATGCAATCTACATTATAGAAATTCATGATCACAAGGGCATACATAGGATAAGTAGATCTCCTGAGGGGTGAGAAATTCAAACAGATGCTAGGCTTTGCCGAGTTTGTGGTAAAATTTATAGGATCAAAGAATAGTTTGTTGAACCTTCCCTTATGATAAAAGCGTTGAATTTTAATTCAAGCCATGCAGGCTAAAGTGTTAGTTGCTCTGCATCATGAGAAAACCGAATTACATGTATTGCATATCCGAAAACAAAGGCACAGATCTGCTGTGCAATAGCTGCACAGCTGATCAGCACCTGTCTTTTTGCCAAACAGATAGTACAATCCTTCAAGTTTCTAGTCTCTATGAGTGTATAGACCATTTTGTGTTCGACCTGGTCAGAAATTCGGAAGACCAGTTTTCTTGTGTCATGTCTCATTTTAAACCTTTCTAAACAACAAGATCATGTTTTAATTCAAGCCATGCAAATGTGAGTGGATGTATTAGTTACCTGATAGTTTGCCAGTCTATTGTCTCTGTAATATTGGAGTTTCTCTGTGGTATAAATGTTTTACCTCGACAATCACCTGAGGGGCACTGAAAATTAGATATGAGGGGATGAAGAAAGCTCAAACAACTTAAACACCTAACACTCATACATATCTGCAATGCATCTCCTCTGTCTGCATTAAAAAATGGTCACAAGTTACCTACTGGTACAACTACATTTCTATATGATTTGCTATGAATTTTGTGCATTTTCAAGCAAAGCCAAATATGAAAAGAAGACTACTTACTGAAGTTGGTACAACATACTTTCCATCTGGTAGATTCACGCCCTAAAACAGAACAGAACAATATTAAAAGCTATCTGATAATTAATATATCAATATGTGGCTCAAAAGCAACCAAACCTTGTTGGTGGAAAAGGCCATGAAAAAGCATGATTTTTTTTCAGCATGTACTTGTTGTTGTCCATGAATTACCTTTTTTCCTGAACATTTCCAATGAAGTTAAAATATTCTATAACCAGAAGTGAAGTCTTTGCCAAAAACTTTAACCTTGTCAATACATGTTGTTGTTCTCTGTTAACCAGTACTATGGAAAGTCAATTTTGGTCCATTTGGGGTTTAGTGTTCGAACAACAGCTAAGGTCAAATGGAGACTGGAGCATGGTTTAAAGTCTCATCTGAGAGACTGGAGCAGAACTGAATCTAACCTGTGACCCCTGGTTCAGAAGGCAAGTGACTTAATGAGGATTCTATGGAAAGTTATTGTACCATGCTCCAGGACACAAACCAGTGCCAATGATGTTCAAAGGACATCCCTGTTCCCCAGTCTGACAATTTTACCAAAAGGCCACTACCCTCCCCATTGATTTAGATAATTAACTTTATTTGTACCAACCACTTGTTTACAACTTGCCTGTACTGTGGCACAGTTATTGCATTCAAAAGCTAGAACTGTACACATTGGCTTGATATTGCTGACCCGCACAACTGTCCCCTTCACTGACACAAACTTTCCTGAAATATATACAAATATCTATACTACATGTACTAGTGAGCCGCAAAATGAGAAAACCAGATTTTTGCCTATGCGAAAACAAAGTCGCTGATCAGCTTCACAGTAAATGTGAAGCTGATCAGCGCCTTTGTTTTTGTTAAAAGGATAGTACAATTCCTCTTTTCATAAATCCAAAGTTTCAAGCTTGCCGCCTTCTGTGACTGCAAGCTGGTTTGTGTTATACCTGGTCGCAAACCTTGAAGACCTGTTTTCTCCCGACACACTATCAGTCACACTATTCAGATACTACAAGTTCAGAAATTTTCAAGTGCCTTTAAAATTTTTTGCAATTATTCAGAATTCAGCAGGAAAGTTTCAGACAGATTCAGTCAAAAACATTACAGACAGATTTTTTAAATTAATTTGTTTGTTTTGTGGTTTAACATTACAGCCAACAATTTTTCTGTTGTGTTAGGACAGAGCCTCTGTTTCCTGGGAATAACCAGTACTTAAGGACGTAAATGTGTCTTGTAGCTCAAGGACACTACGCAGCATTCAAATCTTGAACGTCTTGATTCGGAGTCTACCACTAGGCCACCATGCTCCCTCTTTTTATACTGTGCATCGCGTTTATAGATCTGCTCGTGTACACAACATGCTAACATACCATAATTATGAGCTTTTAGGCTTTTAAGAGGTAACGGTTTGCCAAAGTTGAGTATTCTAGCATACACCATAGGTACAGTTATGTCGGCAATCTCTATCTGTGCATTGTCATCTTCTTGCACAGCTTCCCTGGCTTCTCTTAGACGACGGTGGAATATGTGCTATAATGAACAATATATGAGCCACCTCATGGGAAAACCAACAATCTGCATAGGCGAAAACAAAGACGCAGATCAGCTTCGCGGTAACCGCGAAGCTGATCAGCGCCTTTGTTTTCGCTTCTCGGATAGTACAATTCCTCTTCTACTTAAATCCGAAATTTCAAGCTTCTAGCTCTTTTCTGTGCTTGTACAGGCTGGTTTGTGTCGGACCTGTTCGGAAACCACATTGTTGGTTTTCCCACGAGGCGGGTCAATTATTAGTCATGATATGAGAAGTAAAGGCTTCCCATAGTTGAGTATTCTAGCCTACACCAACCGTACAGTTATGTAGGTGATATCTTTTTGGTCATTCTCATCTTCCTCTGCAGCTTCTGGGGCCTCAATTGGACCATAAAGCCTTCGTTAAAAATTTATTTGACCAATTTCCGTTCTCTAAAATTCAGAATCATGTTTTAGGTTTTATGCTATGCACTTGTTTCAAATTCATAAATGTAGATTTTGGGGAAAGTCTATTTCAACAAAATGCTCTGATGAGTTCATCTCTGAACTTATTATTTATCCAATGAGAGCCAACTTTTAATGATTTCGTCTCAACTTTAATTCCATTAAAGGTAAAGAAGTACAAAAAGCTATCATGCGCTGCATCAATGTTGGATACCAGTGTTGTTTTGGATAACATTGCTCATGACGTTGCCGTCATTTTCATTGAAAACTTAAAATTAGCAAAGCTTGTGTGAAAATTAATGACAAAGCATCAAAACTAACGCAGTAGTCAAGGACGTTTATTTTATTTTCTGATTCCAAATAGAAAGGCAAAAACAAATTCAGAATTTAATCAAACTAGAAAAAGTGCCTTGAGAGGCACGCATATCCCCGGCTGGTAGCCCCCCTCCCCCTCCCTCCCCTGGGTCCCCAACCTGGACATGCCCACTCCTGACACATTGAATCTCAATTTCCAAATCAAAAGAGAGCACCGTCAACAAGTTGTACATCTTATAAATTTACATTTGCAAAAAGCATTGTAAACAACCATGTAGTGGTGGTGGGTGGGGCTGACTTGTATACTTAAACTAGGACTTGATCGCGGACATTAAGGGTCAGGTCCTCAGTCCTAGATGGAAATCTTCATAATAAAAAATAAATAAATAAAACATAAGATGTCCTAGATCTTGACCTCTAGTATCACCCTGGTTATGGACCCTACAGTTTAATGTCATCCGCTACATAGCAAAGCTTAAAGAGTACCTATGGTCCAAGTATGAATGATTTCTAAACATGGTTGTAAAGAAAAGTACAGAAAATATAATTTTAAGGAAGTTCTAGATTTTGACCTCTAGCCCCAGCCCCACACATGGACCCTAGAGTCTGAACTTAACACGGTGCCTCTGGTCTAAGCATGAATCTTTTCTTACAAGACTTTGTGGATGTCAAGATGTAGACTTACATAAAATTTATCATGGTATCTATCATATTATAAAGGTGTCCTATATTTTGAACTCTAGCCCCACCCTAGGGGATGGTACCCAGAATTCGATGCCATGAAATATAAAAGCAAACCCTACAGTGTGTCTTTGATCTAAATAGGAATACATTCCCCTGATTCTTTGTTAAGATATGGACTTAGAAAAAAAACATTAACATTGTAAACAGCACATTTTAAAGGTGACCTAGATTTTGACCTCTAGCCCCACCCCAAGGCATGGACGCTTGGGTTCGAACTCATGGAAACAAAGCAAACCCTTTATGGTACCTATGGTCCAAATATGAATGTTTTCTGATGGTTGGTTCATGAGATATACACCACTAGAGAAACTTTAACCAAAACTTTGACATTTATTCCACGAACAATCCGGAATTACGCACGAACACACGAACAGACTAACGGAAAAGCGAAAACTATATACCCGTCGGCATAAATGCTGGGGGTATAATTATATGGACTAGTTTTCAAAAAGCACTACTTTATGTTTATGCCTGAAAATCAACAGGAATTTCGCAATTTCCCATCACATTGCGTACAAATTGCCTGCAAAATTGCTCATTTTTTAATATTGTTTCCGGGCAAAACCAACTCTGTAATCATAAACATGTATTTTTATTGCACAAATCAATAGGTGTAAATGCTTTCTCTTAAATATGAGAAAAAAAACAATGGATCAGCATTTTTGTGGTTCTTTACCTTAAGACCCCTATCTTCTTACCTGGTGCATAGCCAAGCCTATTGATGAGAGAATTTTCTCTGGCATTTCTCGTAGCTCAGTCGATAATTCTGGAATGCCCTCAGATATTACTGAAATAAAAACAAAGTCTTCAAAAAATTTTTGTATAAACCAAGAGTGAACTTATTTTTATCAAACAATCCTGTCATGCAATCAGATCAGCGCCTTAGTTTTCGCTACACAGATAGTACAATTTCTCTACTTCCTAAATCCAAAATTTCAAGCTTCTAGCCATCTGTGCTTGTACAGCTCGGTTATTGTCAGACCTGGTCAAAAACTACATTGCTGGTTTTCTCATGACGCAGTTCATATAATACTTACTTTGGTCTCCTGCCAGCTCTTTGAAATCTACAGTAAAACTTCCCTTCTGTTCTATGTCATCCTGAGATATAAAACAACAAGAACATAAAGTGTGTCATTTGGTTAACCAGTATGGGGGTTTCTGATCATGTGAGACATAAAACATGCTAAGTGGCAATCATAAATCGGTGGTTTTTTATTTCTTTAATCGTTTTGAGGTTTAGCATCCCAGTCAACAATGTTGGAATACAGCCATTGATTCCTGGGTATTAACCAGTTCTCTGGGAAGTTAATCTGTCTTGCTCAAGGACACCACAGATGTTCCCGTTTCGCCCACTCCCATTTCGCCTACTCCCATTTCGCCTATGATTTGTCCCATTTCGCCTACTCCCGTTTCGCCTACTCCCATTTCGCCTACTTCAGAAATGTTCACTATTCCCTCATTCAATATGGATGAAAACACGATAAGAATGTTGTTTTTTAACATATTATGCATTTTAATATGAAAATACATTGTTAAGTTTATCACAGTTAAAATGAACTATGTGTTTTTATTTCATTTTATATTTATATATTTATTAATTTAATTGTCAGAGGATCTGACTATAGCCCCGCTTATGAGCTTTTTTCCAGGGTGAGAAAAAAACAATGACAGGTAACAATCCCAAGCTAGATCTTGTCAATGTTGATGCACATAAAAAGATTGGTAAGATTCTGTCCATTTGTTCTCAAGATATTGACCGGAAACAAAATTCTCACGTCAATCAAGGGCCGTAACTCTGTCAAAATTTTGTGAAAAATGATGTGCAACAGTCCCTAGCTAGATCTTGTCACTGTTGATATGCATAAAAAATTTGGTAAGATTCTGTCATTTCGTTTATTAGATATTGAGCAGAAATGAAATTCTGACGTCAATCAAGGGCCGTAACTCTAGTCAAAATTTTGCGAAAAATGATGGGCAACAATCCCAAGCTAGATCTTGTCACTGTTGATGTGCATACGAAATTTGGTCAGATTCTGTCAATTCATTCTCGAGATATTGAGCGGAAACGAAATTCTGATGTCAATCAAGGGCCATAACTCCGACAAAATTTTGCAAAAAATGACAGGCAATAATCCAAAGCAAGATCTTGTCAATGATGATGTGCATAATTTGGTCAGATTTTGTCAATTGGTTCTCAAGATATTGAGAGGAAACAAAATTATCACTTCAATCAAGGGCTGTAACTCTGTCAAAATTTTGCGAAAAATGACAGGCAACAATCCCAAGCTAGATCTTGTCAATAATGATGTGCATACAAAATTTAGTCAGATTCTGTCCATTTGTTCTCAAGATATTGAGCGAAACAAAATTCTGATGTCAATCAAGGGCCGTAACTCCGACAAAATTTTGCAAAAAATGACAGGCAACAATCCCAAGCTAGATCTTGTCGATGATGATGTGCATACAAAATTTGGTCAGATTCTATCAATTTGTTCTCAAGATATTGAGTGGAAACGAAATTTTAACATCAATCAAGGGCCGTAACTCCATCAAAATTTTGCATAAAATGATGTGCAACAATCCCAAGCTAGATCTTATCAATGCTGACATGCATACAAAAGTTGGTCAGATTCTGTCAATCGGTTCTCGAGATATTGAGCGGAAACGAAATTTTGACATCAATTAAGGGCCGTAACTCCGTCAAAATTTTGCCAAAAATGATGGGCAACAATCCCAAGCTAGATCTTGTCAATGTTGATGTGCATACAAAATTTGGTCAGATTCTGTCAATTGGTTCTCAAGATATTGAGCGGAAACAAAATTCTGATGTCAATCAAGGGCCGTTAACTCCAACAAAATTTTGCAAAAAATGACGGGCAACAATCCCAAGCTAGATCTTGTCGATGATGATGAGCATACAAAATTTGGTCAGACTCTATCAATTTGTTCTCAAGATATTGAGTGGAAACGAAATTTTGACATCAATCAAGGGCCGTAACTCCATCAAAATTTTGCATAAAATGACGTGCAACAATCCCAAGCTAGATCTTGTCAATGCTGATGTGCATACAAAATTTGGTCAGATTCTGTCAATTGGTTCTCGAGATATTGAGCGGAAACGGAATTTTGACATCAATCAAGGGCCGTAACTCCATCAAAATTTTGCATAAAATGACGTGCAACAATCCCAAGCTAGATCTTGTCAATGCTGATGTGCATACAAAATTTGGTCAGATTCTGTCAATTGGTTCTCGAGATATTGAGCGGAAACGAAATTTTGACATCAATTAAGGGCCGTAACTCCGTCAAAATTTTGCGAAAAATGATGGGCAACAATCCCAAGCTAGATCTTGTTAATGTTGATGTGTATACAAAATTCGGTCAGATTCTTTCAATTGGTTCTCAAGATATTGAGCGGAAACAAAATTCTGATGTCAATCAAGGGCAGTTACTCTGTCAAAATTTTGCAAAAAATGACAGGCAACAATACCAAGCTAGATCTTGTCAATGTTGATGTGCATACAAAATTTGGTCAGATTCTGTCCATTTGTTCTCAAGATTTTGGGCGGAAACGAAATTTTGGCAACAATGAAGGGCTATCCAAGGGCAATAACTCTTCTGCAAATTTTGGGAAACTGACATGCATTTACACATTAGTAGATATTGTCAATATTGATGCATATGCCAAATATGGTTAAAGTCTAACAACTGGTTCTCAAGTTATGTGTGGTAATGGAATGTCGGAAGGACGGAAGGACGGAATAACAGAATAACGGAATAACAGAATAACGGAACTACGGAAGGACAGGGTGAATCCAGTATAGCCCCCACTTTTTCAAAGCGGGGCTATAATGATAATTTAATGGGCTTGTGCAAGCATAAAAACATTGCAAACTCGTTAATTGTTGATCTAAATTAAATCAAATTTTATTTTTACATTTAAAACATAAACAACATTCAGATAACAGAATAGAAGTAAATAATAATAAGTACGAAAAAAAAAAAAAGTGTTTCCAAACAAAAAGAGCAGAGTAGGCGAAACGGGAATTCATTGAATGTCCAGAGTAGGCGAAATGGGAGTAGGCGAAATGGGAATAGGCGAAACGGGAGTAGGCGAAATGGGAGTAGGCGAAACGGGACCAAATCGCCCCATGTGGGGATCAAACCCAGGACCTTTCGATTCAAAGTCTGATGCTCTACCATAAGGCCACTGTGCTCCCCCATAAAAATCATTTTTATGTCCCTTTCACATTTTTTCAGTAGGTAGTGTGAAAATGGGAGAACCCCTAGAAAAACAGGCACACTTGCAAGCAGAACTTGCCTTATTTCAAAAGTGCCCCATCCAGAATTCAAACCCACATCAGACACAGTTGTGCAATGATCGAATGATCAAGCATGGTAATGATATCAGCACTCTTAACCACATGGGCAACCATATTATAAACAGGATGTTTGTTTGTTTGAATTGATGCTTTACATCCCAGTCAACAGCTATGGTCATGTCGGGACGTTGCCTCCATTTTATGGGACTTTTACACATTAGGATGTCACGACACTCCAAATGTGCTTCATAAATATAACCACTAAGGCTTTAATATGGATGGTTTTTGACTAAACCACTTTTCCTGGGCAGACTCAGACATGAGCGGTTAACCAGTAGTCAGATGGTCAGTCAGTAGATTAGAAGCTTTGCCTGGAGGCACAAGCAGCCCATCTATTTCTCCTAGGTCCCAATGGGCGAGGGCCAATATTCCCATCCGACCATCCTATAAACAGGTTGAGCTCTACATGTTTATGTATATACTCACAAGATCATAGACTTGCATCCAACTCAGGAAGTATTTTTCAAACACCTGGACTTTCTTCACACTGGGTGAATGTTCACTATACACTGAAAATAGGAAGATAAATTTAGGACAATTAACAACTTTGTCAATAAGTAAATTTTAAAACTTCATCACTAATACAGTGATATAAAAGTTATTTTTTGTGGGAACACATAAGAATCTTTCGTATCACATCCATCATAGTTTTATCGTCCTATTCAGCCTTAATTTGGTTGGCTGATTTGGGGTATACATGTAACTTCCCACCAACAGTCGGAAACCCCAAAGACAGGAGTTCTTGTGGCATGGCTTATCTAGTACCAGAGGACCAATGGTCCTGTAAACGCTCACCTGAGTCTGCTGCATATACCAATAAACATGTTTGAATATTATGGTATTTAACCCCAGTGCAGGGGCAGATGAAGCCCTTGGGCCGTTTTCTTTTTTCAGAATAATCAATATTCTGTCCATGGATGCTTCACGCCAAGTTTCATTAAAATCAATCTATTGGTTTCAGAGAAGAAGATATTTGAAGGGTTTTTTACCATATATGGGCATGGTGGCCATCTTGGTCATGTGACTTAGATTATTAATATATACATTGGTACCCCCATCCTATAGATGCTTCACATAAAATTTGGCTTCAATTGGCCAAGTGGTTTTAGAGGAGAAGATGTTTGAATATTATGGTAATATACATGTATATTGCCCCGGGGTGTGGACATATGAGCCCTTAAGTCCATTTTTTTTTCAGAATCATTAATATTTAGTCCTACTACCCATTTCCTGCAAGATTTTCACCTCAAATGACTTTTTAAAAGTTTTCCCCATTCCAATGCATTGGCGACCTATGTTGACCTTGTCGTAAAATAGGTCAAGGTCACCACAGGGTCATGATTTATATATACATTGTAGTATACTTCAGCCATTGGTGCTTCATACCAAGTTTCTTTGAAATAGGTCCTCAAAATTTGGAGAAGAAGATTTTTGAAGGGTTTTTACCATATATGGGCATGGCAGCCATCTTGGTTATGTGAACTAGATAATTTATATATATATTAATTCCCCCATTCCATAGATGCTTCACATACAATTTGGCTTTGATTCGCCAAGCGGTTTCAGAGGAGAAGATGTTTGAATATTATGGTAATATACATGTATATTGCCCCGGGGTGGGGGCAGATGAGCCCCTGGGGTCCATTTTTTTTCAGAATCATTAATATTCAGTCCTACTGCCCATTTCCTGCAAGACTTTCACTTTAAATGACATTTTAAAAGTTTTCCCTATTCAAATGCATTGGCGACCTATGTTGACCTTGCCGTAAAAAAAGGTCAAGGTCATCACAGGGTCATGATTTATATGCACACTGTAGTACTTCAGCCATCGATGCTTCATGCCAAGTTTCTTTGAAATCGATCCACCTGTTCTGGAGAAGCAGATTTTTGAAGGGTTTTTACCATATATGGGCATCGCGGCCATCTTGGTCATGTGACCAGGATTATTTATATACACATTGATTACCCCTTCCTATTGATGCTTTACATAAAATTTGGCTTCGATTGGCCAAGCCGTTTCAGAGGAGATGATGTTTGAATATTATGGTAATAAACATGTATATTGCCCCGGGGTGGGGGCATATGACCCCCTGGGGTCCAATTTTTTTCAGAATCATTAATATTCAGTCCTACTGCCCATTTCCTGCAAGACTTTCACTTTAAATGACTTTAAATGACATTTTAAAAGTTTTCCCCATTCAAATGCATTGGTGACCTATGTTGACCTTGCCGTAAAATAAGTCAAGGTCATCACAGGGTCATGATTTATATACACATTGTAGTGCTTGAGCCATCAATGCTTCATGCCAAGTTTCTTTGAAATCGATCCACCTGTTCTGGAGAAGAAGATTTTTGAAGGGTTTTTACCATATATGGGCATCGCGGCCATCTTGGTCATGTGACCTGGATTATTTATATATACATTGATTACCCCTTCCTATTGATGCTTCACATAAAATTTGGCTTTGATTGGCCAAGCGGTTTCAGAGGAGATGATGTTTGAATATTATGGTAATATACATGTATATTGCCCCGGGGTGGGGGCATATGACCCCCTGGGGTCCAATTTTTTTTCAGAATCATTAATATTCAGACCTACTGTCCATTTCCTGCAAGACTTTCACTTTAAATGACTTTAAATGACATTTTAAAAGTTTTCCCCATTCAAATGCATTGGCGACCTTTGTTGACCTTGCCGTAAAATAAGTCAAGGTCATCACAGGGTCATGATTTATATACACATTGTAGTGCTTGAGCCATCAATGCTTCATGCCAAGTTTCGTTGAAATCAGTCCACCGGTTCTGGAGAAGATTTTTGAAGGGTTTTTACCATATATGGGCTTGGCGGCCATCTTGGTCATGTGACCTGGCTTTCTTATATACACATTGGTTCCCCCTTCCTATAGATGCTTCATATAAAATTTGGCTTTGGTTGGCCAAGCGGTTTCAGAGAAGAAGATCTTTGAAATTGTGGACGGACGGACGACGGACGGACGGACGCCGGATCATGGCCATCCTATAAGCTCACCTTGTGAGCCTAACGGCTCAGGTGAGCTAAAAATACAAACCTTCTTCTGGGAAGTATAGCTTCCAGCCCCTGTAAGGGGAAGCAACTTCTATCCTGGACTGTACCATGGCAGGTTGTCTGGCCTGACTGGGTTGGGGGTCAGGCATCATTCTCCCACCCCCACCACCACCTCTATTGCCACCACGACCTGTGTGGAAAAAAGAGATTCAATGTATATCAAAGCTTCAGATCATCATAAACAATGTGCATTTCAACAAGATTTGAGCCGCCTCATGGGAAAACCAACAATCTGCCTAGGCGAAAACAAAGGCGCAGATCAGCTTCGCGGTAACCGCGAAGCTGATCAGCGCCTTTGTTTTTGCTACTCGGATAGTACAATTCCTCCTCTACTTAACTCCAAAATTTCAAGCTTCTAGCCTGCTTCTGTGACTGTACAGCCTGATTTGTGTCGGACCTGTTCGGAAACCACATTGTTGGTTTTCCCATGAGGCGGCTCATTTTTTGTTGTTTGGGTTGGTGCCAACAGCTAAGGTCATGTCAGTTATCCTAGCCACTATGCTCCTGGCAGCATCCCAGGGGCAAGTTACCACTACTAAGTGCACATTTATTTCATCATTAAGGCACTGACTGGTTCATGACCAAATCTTCACCAAACAAATGTGCCTAGCATATGTAAACTTCTATTCAAATCAGCTGCAGCTAGCATACCATAAATGATGTTAACACATACACATTATTACAAGAAATGTGACTGAAACCCATTCCAGGGTGTTAACCAATACTATGGTGAGTTAATGAACCTTGCTCAAGAAACTCTGTCACTCTACCATAGTCCACTGAGAGCTATGCCACCATAAATGCCTAAGAAAAATCTAAACTCACCTCTGTTACCATAGTTACTGAAGTACTGTCCCCTGCCCCTCCAGTTTCCTCTCCCCCTCCATCCTCGCCCCCTGCCTCTCCAACCAGACCCTCCACCACCCCTAACACTGCCGTTGCTGGACTGACTCATAGTCTACCTATGCAAAGGAAAGTAAAGTATTTAGTAAGATGTAAGGCACTGACCAAACTCTTCCTGAAAACAGAAATTTTTGAATAATTCATTTCAATGTGTAAACCCTGGCCCCTGAAAAAGAACTGTCATAGAAAAACTTTTGTGTTTTTTTTTGTTTTTTTTTTTTTCTTTAGGATGGGAGGAAACATATGAGCCACTGCATAAAAAACCAACAACATGCATAGGTTAAACAAAGACACAGATCAGCAGTAAACCAGTAACTGCACAGCTGATCAGTGTCTTTGTTTTCGCTACACAATTAGTACAATCCCTCTTCTTCTTTAATCCGAAATTTCAAGCTTCTAGCCTGCTTTTATGACTGTACAGACCAATTTTGAGTCAGACCTGATCGGAAACCTAAATTGTTAGTTTTCTCATGTAAAGGCTCATATTTCATTTCAGGATCTTGATCTTAAGGGGAAACATTACAATTGTTTTTGAGCACACTGTTTGCCCAATGTCGGCGTTTGGTATGTGCATCTTAATGATGTTACGTGTTGCTTTAGCTTTTAACATTGTTTTGTTTTGATTTCTCAATGATGTTGCAAGCTGTAGAATTTTATCCTGTTTGTTTCTGCTTTATAATTAAGTCCTTAAGCCGGTATACATAATTACATATTGTTCATTTTTATTTTAAAAGATGTTCTGTGGCAATTGATATACCCATATCCATGTATCAGGTTAATTACATGTGAAAATGCTTATTTCACTGTTGATGACGTCGCATAAATATATGCTACGTCAGTGCATCGTTTGGCGTAAAAACGAAAAAGGCAGGAATATTGAATTTTTTTTTTTCTCTATATCTTCCAATGCAATCCCGTGACCCCCAACTTTTATTTCAAATTTTAAATGGTTGCAATGTTTCCTATCTGTTGGTGTAATTTAATCAAAATCATATGCATAGTTTAGCATGTACATATGAAGGAAGAGCATTCCGATTGTTGATATAGTGGACTCGACAATGGCGAATCAATAAGAGGTCAAACACTGTTATTTTAAACACAACCATGGGAATGTTGTTTTTTTTTCTATTTGGTACTAAGAACATCTAACATATCTTAGCTTTACAGGAAAATAAAATTTTTGATTTATTCAAGTTCTTAATTGGAGATAACTCTGTTGATATGATACCTCCCGCATTAGACAATGGTGAACCAAACTCAACAAAGGCGAATCAGATAGTCTATAGCCCAAAAGAAACCATTTTAAGGAGGATTTTTGCACACAAATGGTGCCATCATAATGCAAGACTAAATGGTGTTCGATTAATATATTGTGTTTATTTGCTTTGGTGCTTTACGTTCATAAAGGCAAGAGGGTTGAACCACCACTTGCATCAATATTAGTTTCGCCATTGACCAAACCAAATTGTTCCTGGACAAGCCTTCCAATGGTATATTGCCATTACTTTGTGCACATTCTTTTCACCACACAAGGTATGATTCGCTGTTGTCGAATTTACCTGTACAGTTTTCCATGCTTATAACTATCTTCAATGTCAGAACTTTTATCAAAAACAAGCATACTGCATAACTAGGGATATTAGGCATTAAAATGATGCAAAAATGGTCATAATCGAATGTTTAAAAACGAGGTTAGAAAAACATTTCATCTGAACGACAACGTCACTTTTTGCGGAACAATAAACTAGGTATCTTAGTTGAGGGGTCAAGCATTTCAGCAACCCTGATTTTATTGTCCTGTGGAACTTTGACTCCACTCTTTTACTAAACCTCAAAGCATAGATGAAAGTAAATCACCGAGTTAACCAAAGATTGTCTAAGCATTGGGACACCTTAATCTTGTATAATTTTATCCGATCAGAAAATGCGTTTCTACTTTCTCAATCAAGAACGGCGAATTAAAATAATTATAAATACGGTATCTGCAAAAACTTGTCCGCGTTAAATATCCGGGTGCGCCAATAAGTCAAAGGAACTCTATACCATACAACAACAACAGCAACATAAGCGCGGTGTCATGGACGCTTTTCACATTCAATCATACCTTGTAAATAAACAAATTTTATCGTTGTAGATCGTTTTTTAACAGATTAAAATGTCGGAACGTGCAAGGTTTCACTTTTGTTTATTCCATTTTAAAAGGACTCCGCCAAAAACCGCCAATTTGCTCGGTTAAGCCAATAAACACGCCATATAGGCGCTTTTCCCCACCCACCAAAAACTACAGAAACTGCGACCAGCCTGGTCCGACTCGGTAAATTTGTATAACGCGACTCACTTATAACGCGCATGCGACTTGTGGACCCCGACCAGCGCGTTATAACGGGTCTGAAGTGTATATACAAGTATCTTCTTTTTTAAACATGCTAAAATTACTAAAACAGAGTGCATTTAGTGAAGGTCAGATGCCAGTGCTGGTCCCTCTATTCTCAGTTCTAAGAAACTCATAAAACAACATAATTATGTCAAAGGACAGATATTCTATGAAACAACAGATTCCGTCAGGCAAGTCATTTATGTATGCGAGGAAAAGAAACGGCCCTAATACAGATCCCTGGGGGACACCTGAATTTACTGGTATAGAGTCCGACTCCTCCCCATCAATGACTAACCGCTGGGATCTATTCCCAAGGAAAGCTTGAATCCAGCTCAGCACTTTACCTTTTATTCCATATTTGTGCAGTTTCAAGAGGAGCTTGCTGTGGTTGACTTTGTCAAAAGCCTTCGAAAAAATCTATAAGTATCACATCGGTCTGTTTCCTCCCATTTGCATTCATTGCAAGGTCCTCAATCATCATGACCAGCTGCGTTTCACAGGATCTTTTCTCCCTGAAACCATGTTGCAGGTCATACATGATTCCCTGTGCATCTAGATGTTTAACAATGTTTGATGCTAGGATGTACTCTAGAACCTTGCAGAGAATGCAAGTGAGGGAAATGGATCTATAGTTAGCCGCAGAGGATTTGTCTCCCTTTTTGAAGACTGCCATTACGCTAGCTGTAATCCAGTCAGAAGGTAGCTTTCCTGTTTGGAACTTGGAGAGATTTTTCAAAAATGATTTTTATGATTGGCGCTATCTCATCCCAGAGCTGCTTCAGTAACAGAGGTTTGAGCTGAACTGGTCCAGCAGCTTTTCCGGGTTTGAGGTTTTTCAAAAGTTTGAGGATGCCATTTAGAGAGATTCCTAAGTCTGGCATGACTGAAACAGAGCTAAGGTTAGTGTCTGGAACTGATCCAAGGGGTAAACTGCCTTCATCAACCAAGTCCTGAGCTTTCATTTGGGTCAAACGGGACAAGGATAGCGGTGATTTACATCATGTAAAGACCGACTGGAACGGGTGCATTCCTTTACCGGAATGGACATAATTACCGGAATGGACATTATGCTATGGCTTTGGGTGCTTTAAATGTATTTTATCTGCATAAAATGTGCTTCTGTAGTCATATGAATGGTTTGCATAAGATAAAATTCATCTCAATTTAACAAAATTGACTTCCCATGGTGGTTCAGGGTAGCTCAGTGGTGGGGTCCGCGATAGGGCCACTGTTCAGAGGTTTCTTTGATTGAAATATATATATAGATCACAAGTGGTTGTTCTATAACAAACACAGGGATGATTAGAAGTAGAAATGAGTAAAGTTTCCTGGCACTGTGACACGGACCTTTATACGTATATATGGGCACATGACCTGAATCTGAGTAGTTTACTGGTGACACGCCGAATGACATTATTTCACTAGGGGGTTCGGATGGGGGAAAAATTAGTCCCTTGAACGCACGAGTGAAGCAAACTTGGATACACAGTCATCAGACATTTCAGCAGAGGAGATAAGTGAATCAGGGAGGTCATTCCAGTCCCTGATAGTCTGTGGAAAAAAACTACTTTTGTACGCTTCTTTGCTAGCTGAAGGTACCTGAAAAGCCAAAGAGTGTTGATTTCTACAGCGCCTATTCTTTGGGATAAGATCATCTGTGGGTATTCTGGCTTTACCCTTTAGACCTTTGTATAGCAATATATGTCTACTATTCTTCCTCCTTTTCTTAAGAGATTCCCATTTCAGTTAACCTAAAATGCCAGTCATGCTCCCAGTTTCAAAAACATAATTTCCTGTCACAAACCTTGCCGCACGATTTTGGACCTTTTCCAGTTCTTCCTGGAGGCCATGAGTGTGAGGGTCCCAAACTGAGCTTCCATATTCCAAGACCGGTCGCACCAGTCATTTATAAGCTGCTTCTTTCACATCTGGGGGACAAGAATACAAATTTCTTCTCAAGAATCCGAGAGTTCTGTTAGCCTTTGTACAAACATTGGAAATATGAGTATTCCATTTCAAATCATTTGTGATAGTTACACCCAGATATTTTATGCTTTCAACGTTTTCCAGTACAGTGCCCTCAAGGGTGTAGTTAGCCTGTATCTTACTAGACCGTTTATTTGTCAGCTGCATCATGTTGCATTTGACGGGTTGAAATCTCATTCCCCATTTCCTAGCCCAACTGCCTAAACGATCAATGTCTCTGTGAAGTTTCAATGTATCCTCTTCATTCTTGATTTCACGATAGCAAACACAATCATCAGCAAAGAGTCTTATTTCAGACTCAATGTCTGCTGAGATGTCATTTATATACAAGGAAAACAGCAAGGGGCCGAGAACGGTGCCCTGAGGGACACCCGACACAACTGGAGCCCAATCCAATTTAATACCATTAACCACTACCCTTTGTTGTCTGAAACAAAGGAAAGCATTTATCCAATTCAGTGTTGTTCCACCTATTCCATAGCTAAACAATTTGCTATCAAGGAGTTCATGGGGAGGAGTATCGAAAGCCTTTACAAAATCGAGTATAAAAGTGTCGACCTGGCCTTTTTTGTTAAGATTTTTGCCCAGTCATTTATCACTGTAGTCAACTGAGTTTCACAGCTATGCCATTTCCTAAATGCGTGTTGCCTGTCTGACATGAGTTCATGTTCATCAAGATGGGCCATAATATTTGAGCATACTATATGTTCAAGAAGCTTACAAGGAATGCATGTCAAAGAAACAAGGCGGTAATTGCGGGCAAGTGACCTGTCGCCCTTCTTAAACAGGGGGCAAATATTAGCAAGAGACCATTCTTTAGGAATTTCACCTGTATCAATTGACTGCTGGAAGAGATGGGCGAATACCGGACCCAATTCCATAGCCAGTTCCTTTAGGACTCTGGGATGAAGCTCATCAGGCCCTAAGGCTTTAGACGGGTTTAGACCTTTGAGAAGTTTGGTCACCCCTTCCTTTGTGACCACAATATCATGCATGAATGGGGCAGATCTATCTAGAAGAGGGACCTGTTTGTATTCACTTTTAGTGAAAACATCCGAGAACTGACCATTAAATTCTTCCGCCTTCTCAAATTCGGATTGTGCAATTCCACTTCCATTTCTCTTTTTCAAAGGGGGAATACCTAATTGTGTATCTTTTTTCTGACTGTTTATGTACCTGTAAAAATCTCTAGGATTAGCCTTAACATCTCCTACCAAGTTGTTCACGTAAAGATCATGCTGCTTCCTGATATCAGCTTTGATCTCTTTTCGTAAAGATTCAAATTTAGATCTAAATTTTGCACTACCAGTCTTTTTAGCTTTTGCATGAGTTGCATTTTTTCTGCGAATCTTCCTTCTTATTTCAGGTGTTATCCAAGGGACAGAGGAAACTGAGCGACTAGTTTTTGAGGGGATATGTTTATCTGCCGATTCCTGATTAAACGTTGTAATGAGATTGAAATTTTCCTGGACCGACCGAGTATCTGAGTAACCGTTGAAGTATCTTTCCTTTGCAAATTTAAGTGTTTCTGCTATCATAGATTCATAATCACCTTTCTGATAACGATACACTTTTCTCCTAGGTTTCTTTATAGGGGGGATAGCAATTTTCAATGTGCCAGAAACAATGTCATGATCACCTAGGCTATCCAAATATTGTGAAATAAGGCCACTTCCAACAGCCTCGCTGTTGGGCTAGCTCTTTAGCAACATGGTTAGAGTGGTCGCTTGTCACGCAAGAGATCGCGGTTCGATCCCGGGCAGGGACATGGTCTCTTTCTCCTAAAATACTTCATTGGCGACGAGAAAATTTGGACAGAAGAGGTCCGGCAAGCCATTAAGTTGGTGGTAGTGGCGGATGCAGGAGTGAGGCTTATAGCCAGCTCTGTCTGTGGAATTCTGTGAGCATAGCTCTCAAGTTATTAATTCTACTTCTCTACATGTCGACGGGTAGTACTCGGCGACTGCCAAGACCTCAAAGATAAAGTGGGGAGGAATATTGTGAAATAAGGCCACTTCCAACAGCCTCGCTGTTGGGCTAGCTCTTTAGCGACATGGTTAGAGTGGTCGCTTGTCATGTAAGAGATCGCGGTTCGATCCCGGGTAGGGACATGGTCTCTTTCTCCCAAAATACTTCACAACCGTATGGAACACAATTTAACTGTACTTAAACCACATGATTCTCGAACTAATCACCGTCTATGTATATTCTGACACTGGCTATCCGCACGCCGGTCGTGCCGATAACACCGCTTATCGGCACGACCGTCGTGCGGATAAGCGGCGTTATCCGCACGACAGGGAAATCGATATCCAAATGTTAAAAATGTCTAAAAATGGATGCATTTTAAGTTGATAAATATATTACACTGGCTTCAAAACTGAGACAGAATATTACACATGCAGGAATTTTTTACTTTTTAATTAACAAAATTGTAATTTTGTTGAAATTGGCTTACCTGTGAATTTACCTGTAAAAATCAGTCATGCGTATGCGTAAATGACAAATAAATTATGTCAATTATCGCAACCTAAATATTAAAAAAATTGTGGTAATCCAAAAGAATAAACAGCCTTTGATTTTAACAATGAAGTATGGAAACATTTCAGTTACACAATTAAAATAATTGCAATGATTATATTTTTCTCCGTCTGCTGTGATTCAGTTTACATCAGCTGGATAAATCAAATCAAACTAGTTTTCTTAGTCATAATTAACAAAAATGTTAATTTCGAATGTATTTCTATGTAGCTAAAACCATAATTCATTTATTTAATGACAAATTAATAGTTTAATGCATTTGTAAGCTTGTAAGAAAATCTAATACTCCCGTCGTGCCGATAGCCAATACCTGTAGCATTGGCTATCGGCACGACGGTGGGGCCGATAACGCCGCTTATCGACACGACCATCGTGCCAATAGCCTCAGCCGTATATATATTCTGGGCCAATCTGTCCTCAAAAAACACATGTCCATTCCAGTAACCAGGCCCATTCTGGTAAAGGAACGGACTGGCGCAGTTGGTAGCGCATCAGACTTTGGGCCGAGAGGTCCCCGGTTCAAGCCTCGCCAGAGGCGTCGCCTGTTGTGGCCTTGAGCAAGTCACATTTCCACAGCTCAAAATGTAAATAATGTATTATATGTTCTTAGTTAGTCGCAATAAAAAGCTCTACAGAGCTTATGTTGATTGTTGATATATGTATGCGACATTAAATAAAGATTATTATTATTATTATAACGCATCTGCGCATCGGACTGGAACTGAGGTGATCAGTTTTCAAGTATCGTTTAAAAGTTATCGTTTAGAAGTATCGTTTTTGTGGTCATGAACCGGTCAGTCGATAGTATTTTCTTTTTCTTTCCATCTGCGTCCTAAACGGGGTCCTAAATAACTATGATTTACACGGCTTCATATTTGCCGCAAAATTCTCGTTTTTGGCTGATATTGTTCATAATTTTCATCTGTACGCCGTTTTTAGCAAAGGTGCGCCGGCGGTCCCTAGAAAAAAAAGTACAACCCGGTATCGATTCCGGAACCAATATATTTACATTAAAAGGGTACTGCACACCGAAGACTATCTAGACTATTCAAATAATATAATGATAATGAACCATATGTAGTATATATGGTGTCTAAGGAGATTAAGATGTAAAGGCAGACAGATCGAGATACATGCACCTTGAGCAGTCTCCTATGTCCCTTGGATGACGCCTGAAAGAAGAAGAAAGATTCGCAGAAAAAATGCAACACACGCAAAAGCTAAAAAGAATGATAGTGCAAAAATAAGGTCTAAATTTGAAACTTTACGCAGAGAAATCAAAGCTGATATCAGGAAGCAGCATGGCCATTATGTGAACAACTTGGTAGGAGATGTTAAGGCTAATGCCAGAGATTTTTATATGTATACAAACAGTCAGAAAAAAGATACTCAAGGTATTCCCCACGTTGAAAAGAGGAATAGAAGTGGAATTGCACAGTCCATCGTTTAGAAGGTGGAAGAATTTAATGTTCAGTTTTCGAATGTGTTCACTAAAAGTGAATACAACCAAATCCCTCTACTGGATAGATCTGTCCCCTTCATGCATACATGATACTCGTATTGTGATCTCAAAGGAAGGGGTGACGAAACTTCTCAGAGATCGTAACCTGTCCATCCTACGATGAAGCAGAAAATTGCAGCTGGCAATGGAATTAGCTCTGGTATTTGCCCATCTCTTCCAGCAGTCAATTGATACAAGTGAAACTCCTTGAGAATGGCCTTTTGCTAATATTTGCAAACGGTAGTGTTTAAGATCACTACTCTTTTGGTATTTCAGATATATAGCTCAGCTACCAAAGAAGCGTACAAAAGTATTTTCTTTCCACAGACTATAAGGGACTGGAACGAACTCCCCGATTCTCTGATCTCCTCTGCTGACATGTCTGATGACTGTGTGTTTAAGTTCGCATCCTTGTGAGAGCCAGGGACTAATTTAAGGTATACCGGCCAGCATGTCTTCGGACATATCTGTGAGTGTCAGCGAAAAACTCCAGGAGATACACATTATTAGCTCCGAGCTGAAATGCTTTTATAAATGTATTCTTGGTGATTAAGTTTGATGTTGTAGAACAACAAACACATGGTTTCAGAAATATACATGCAAAATTCTATAATAATTGCCATAAATGATAAATTGAATTGCAAATTCACGGGAACCAAGAAAATATTAATTTCGATTAAATTCTACGTTTGGTTTAAGAATGGTTTCACCGATCTATTTTATAGGCGCTGTGTGATATTTTTTTGGAAAATTGAATAGAAGCGATTTGATACTTAAATCTATGTCATAAAGCATGAATGGAGAAAGACCGAAAATTGTGTCAGTTTGATGAATTTTCACTTTCCATTGAGATCTCATTAGAAGTCATTTCCGTCGGTGTTGAGATAGGACAGTACAGCACGTAGACGTCGATATGTTTTATGTAACCTATATAAACCAACAGTTTATATTATGGTAGACTTGCCAATTTAGCTTTACTGGTTAGTCAAACGATACATGTAGTTTAGTGATGACAAGCGTCATTAAGAAGGATTAGATCTACGGAGTTCTTTGAAGTTAAGCATCTTTTGTACGTGTATATAAGTACAAAATCAAACTTTATTCGGTATAAAACATAATACAAGGTTATAAACACAATACATATACAATAGCAACACAGCGAAGACAATAAATATTGTAAATATACTGTTAGCAGAAGAGTAACAATGTAATATATATACAGTTTATACATACAATATTACAATATTAGAATGGTGACATTTAGTCAAAATATCATTATTTATATCACACTATTACGTTTTTGACATGCATTTTTATAAATAGATTTATTACAGAAAGTTTGGATGTTTTTAAAAGAAGTGTTTCAAATTTCACCCAAAATGTGTATTTACCAATATTTCGGAAACCCTTTAAACGACCATTCGCAATTAATAAATCCAATAGATATATATGTATCTAATAATGTCAGCCCAATGTAGTCCGTTATTTGATCTTCGCTTTTTATAAATGGAATATCAGCTGAATTAAAAAATGCAAGCCATGATCAAGATCAATTTAGTATAAACAATGTAATCCACAAAATTCGAAGTACGACTATTCAGTCACCGGAAAACAAAAACGTATCCTTTAAAGGTATCGTATTCTATAATTCCTGTCTATAACTGATCGTATATGTCAATATCATAAGATTTGAGTACATTTGAACTGCTAGTTAGAATACAAAAATAGACATCTTTATCAAATGGAAACAATGTAGGCCTAGGACATAATATATTCCAACATATTCGGCCTGATTGATATTTGTTATGTAGTTTTTCAGAGATTATGTATAATACAAAGAAATGCTGCCACTGAAGCGACCTTTTCTCAAACGTCTTGTTTTGTCTCTTGGAATAAAGTCACAAATGAAATCATTTATATCAAAATGTTCTGTTTTAGAATTTTACGGACTCCGTTAAAAAAAATCGGCGACGCATAAATCAAGTACAGCTAACAGCTGATACGGTGTCAAAATATCTCATAGCCCCAGTCATTATATCCGGTACAAGTATAAGCTTTAACAAAAAGCTTAGTCTACGCTTCGCATATATAAACTAGAATGTCAAAGAATCTGACCGTACTCCCATTTCATCGTGGTGCATTTGACTGAACAGAAATAAAACGCTGCGCGGTGAAAGCATTCATACCTGACAATCGACCGTCACAATACTGTCGGTTCATTTCATTCCTTTGTGGCTTGGATAGAATGTAATTGGCTACGCGGCAGGTGGGGAGCGGTCAAAGCTTTCATACCTGACCATATAGCGTCACAATACCGTCGGTTCATTTCATTCCGTTGTTGCTTAGATAGAATGCAATCATGCACCAGTTCCACGAATTTAACAATTTGCCCCATTTTTGGTACCTACTGCACCATTGGTACAAATGTTACCAACCAAAGGGAGGTTTGCATGGGTGTTTGGGGTGTTTACACGGTGCTTGGCGAAACGACCCGGAATCCTACTAACACGATGATCAAGCCACTAGACTCAAACGTGCAGTTGCAGTTGTAGAGAGGTGTATGAGTTGTCTTGTATGTAGGTCAATCTCAAACCTTAGAGTAGTCTACGCGCTGGCGCGTAGACAATTATATAATTGACGATGTCCAATTGCAATTTCGTGGCTGTTTACTCATGAAAATGTACCAGAAAATGAACCTATTCTATGGAAAATCACTTAGTTACGCATACAAAGATTTTTTTAAAAGTCTTTTTTGGGAAAATTTTCATGGATTATCGATCGAATTTATCGATGCCGAAACACAGCTGATTCTTTCGTCATCCACGTTAACCTTGCATGTATTTGCTCTTAAACCAAATCGTTAAATAAAAAAGTGGTGTGATAAATTTTGCAAGTTTCAATAGTGTTGACGACCAAGAAGGATACGTAGAAAGGTATTGGTATATTGTCTTTCGTTATACAGGCAATGCGGTTTAAAACAAACATAAATATCTTTGCTGTTTTGATTGATCAACAAGGGTCATAAGCAAAATATAAAACTATGAGTATGCCACACAAATTGAGTGTTGTTTGTTAGGCCTAAATGATTTATATGTGTGGTTCCGTTTTCCCTGCCTACCCTATTTTTTTTTCTATCTATCTATCTCTTTATACTGCCATACGCCCTCACGGACATTCTAGGCAGGCTAGCGCAGCGTCTGTTAGTATCAGACAGAAAAAAGGAGGGATTATAGTACAGAGGTTTAAAAGTTTAAAAGTGAAGGATAAAAACAGATGATAGGTTAAAATAGATAAGAATAGCTAAAATCAGATAAAAACAAGCAACTTGGGATCTATGGGCGTGAGTGCTGCAACTTGCAGACTGCTGCCTTGAAGGCATCAAGGCTGTGCAGGGTTGCAACAGACTCAGGGAGGGAGTTCCACTGTACTATGGCCAAGGGGAAGAAGGAGTATTTGTAGTAATCCTTTGATGTGTAGACCTGCCTGAAGGTCATGGAATGGCAGTACCGTGATATTCTGTTTGAATACTGCACGTGATCCGGGAGGGGTACAGCAACTAAACAATGGATTACTTTGTAAAACAAGCAAAGACGGGCATCAGCCCGTCTTTGTGCCAATGTTCTCCATCCCAGTTCTTGTATAATCCGAGTTACACTTGCCTGCCTATCGAAGTTACTGACAGTCCAGCGGGCGGCCCTTTTCTGGATTTGTTCAATCTGGTTTATCCGCCTGTCAGTATGCGGGTCCCATACAGCTGAGGCATACTCAAGCTGTGGCCTGACAAGGGTGTTATATGCAGTTTCACGAACCCTTGACATCTTCGTTTTGATATTGCGACGGATAAAGCCGAGGGTCCGGTTTGCGTTTCCTGTTATGCGGTCAACATGGAAGTTCCAAGAGAGATCACTGGAAATATCAACCCCAAGATACCTGGCACATGTGACAGCCTCCAAGACTTGGCCATGCAATAGGTAGTCTGTTTTAATTGGCTTTTTTAACTTGGAGCCTGTCACATGCACCACCTGACACTTCGAGGGGTTGAACTCCATATCCCACCTGGATTCCCATGCCGATAGAATGTCAAGGTCAGACTGGAGTGTGGAGCTGTCATCCTCGCTCTCCAGGGTGAGGTATAGGGCTGTATCGTCTGCAAACAACCTCACCTGGGAGCGGACCTCATCAGGCAGATCGTTTATATAGACGAGGAAAAGAATCGGGCCCAGGACAGAGCCCTGGGGGACACCGGACGTGACAGGTATCGATTCCGATTCCTCCCCGTCAATCACTACCCGCTGGGATCTACTCCCAAGGAAAGCTCGGATCCAGCTCAACACATGCCCGCGAATGCCATACTGATGCAGCTTCCAAATAAGCTTACTATGGTTGACCTTATCAAATGCTTTTGAGAAGTCTAGGAGTATGATGTCAGTTTGTCTCCCCGCACTGGCATTCCTCGCGAGGTCCTCAATTAGCATGATGAGCTGGGTCTCACATGACCGTCTCTCCCTAAACCCATGTTGGAGGTCATACATGAGGCCTTAAAAAGCATTAAAATGGTCTTTGGAGAGAAAAACAACCAAAATAACCACGTTTTCAGATTTTGAGGCCGTTTACTGTGTTTAATGTTCATAAGCCTTGTTTTAACTAAATTAAATAGTACTCCCTACATACCTACCCTAATTTCTTAGGACATGAAACAGGAAGCACACATTTTAGGCCTTACTAGTAGGTGACTGATACTATGGCAAGCCGTTTTACTATTTATTCAAACAAACAGATATCTTATATTGTTTATAAGATATCTTCTTTAATAAATAAGATATCTACTTTATTTTATTAGATATCTATTATAAAGAAGATATCTTATATAGCAAATAAGATATCTGTTTTGTTATATTAGACATCTAAATTGTCAATTAAGATATCTTATATAGTATATAAGATATATTTTTAACTAAACAAGATATCTTATTAGTTAATGTAGATATCTAAATTAACAAATAAGATATCTTGATTGATATATTAGATATCTTATTTGTAAAAATATATAAGATATCTTAATTATTAATATAGATATCTGATATAGCAGTTAAGATATCTTATTTGTTAATTAAGATATCTTGTTTAACAAATTAGATATATAATATGATAAATTAGATATCTATAATTTTTTTTAAATAAGATATCTTAATTAACATATAAGATATCTAAAATAGTATATTTGTCAAATAAGATATCTTCTTCAACATATAAGATATCTTAATTACATTCAGAAATAAGATATCTACTATGCTAAAGTAGATATCTTATTTGACAAATAAGATATCTTATATACAAAAATAGATATCTTATATCCTATATTAGATATCTTATTTAGGTTTAACAAATCAGATATCTTATTTAGGATATAAGATATCTTATTTGTTTTACCCAATCACAATTGGTTTCTGATACTTTTATAAGATATCTACTATACCAATACAGATATCTTATTTATAGCCTTAATCAAGATATCTTATTTGATAATTTATTTATCTAATATACTAAATAAGATATCATATATATTAAATAAGATATCTATTATATCTAAATAAGATATCTTATTTACCACTATAAATAAGATATCTTAATTACTAATTTAGATATCTTATTTGCTATATAAGATATCTTATTTGCTAATTAAGATATCTAGTTTAGCAATGAAGATATCTTATTTACCAAAGTAGATATCTTAATTAATCTTGTAAAGAAGATATCTTATTTAGGTATAGTAGATATCTTATTTAGTATATAAGATATTTTATTTAGTTTATTAGATATCTAAATTATCAAATAAAATATCTTATATGCTATATAAGATATCTTAATTGTGGGATCAAATAAGGTATCTTATTTAGCATATTAGATATCTTCTTTACTATATAAGATATCTTATTTAGGATATAAGATATTTTTTTTATAAAGAAGATATCTTTATTGCTAAATAAGATATCTTATATCCTAATCAAGATATCTTATTTACTATTCAAGATATCTAATAAGCATAATAAATAGTAAAACGGCTTGCCATATGATACCATTACTTGATGCAGTATTGACCACAATTTTATTACATTATAGTGAAATATCAAATACACATGGCGTGTCCTTAATTTTGACCAAGTATAGACATGATAGAAATAAACTTTAATCAGTGAGGTCATCAAGGAAATACTATCTAGACTAAAACAATAACTTCTAAAGTACACTTGAGACGTCTGTATATGATGCAAGATCCAGTCGATCAAATACAATGAGGGAGAGAGAGAGAGAGCGCGCAATTCTCGTAGATAAATGATATTAAGTCTATCAATTTTATGTTCAAACCTTTTTTTGACATTTCACACAACTGATTTGAATATTATATATATAAATCAGAATAAAATGATTGTTTCTTTCAATGTTTTCAAGCCGGACATGCCTAAAACGGACCACAGAAACGGAACAAAGATGGTCGGTGACAGCCAAGAGACTGATAAAATGCTTTCTAATGGTAAAACACCAAAGGAATCAAGTGAATCGGAAGCCCTGTCTAGAGATGAGACAGAAGATAAAAACAAAGGTCTTCCGATTGACAGAGGTTGGGCTTGGGTGGTTCTAGGTGGTACGTACCATATCATAAGAGACTGATTGTATGCAGTTTTGAAATTTGAGCCGCCGCATGGGAAAACCAACAATCTGCATAGGCAAAAACAAAGCCGCAGATCAGCTTCGCAGTAACTGCGAAGCTGATCAGCGCCTTTGTTTTTGCTACACAGATAGTACAATTCCTCTACTTTCTAAATCCAAAATTTCCAGCGTCTAACCATCTTCTGTGACTGTACAGCCCGGTTTGTGTCAGACCTGGTCGGATACCTAAATTGTTGGTTTTCTCATGCACAGGCTCATTTATTTTTAACAATACCCGTCACAATAATCAGCATGACTCCTCATAGTGACAGGCGCTATTATCAGAACGACTGTGGCTGCATACCTATTTAGTGTAAAGTCCCATGCGTTGCCTTTCAGTGAACAGTTCGTTTCTTGACATTTCGAAGAAGTACATGTAATGTTTGTACTTCGAACTCGTATGTAGCATGATTAACCATCCAGGTTTCATTTGGTCTGGCATCTTCGCAAGCCTAAATGTGTTTTAGGGTCGAAGTGGGCCCAGCACTTTTGGTTTGCGAAGATGTTGCTTTGTATACATTCGTCTTAACTTTTATGCGCTTCCTTTTCAGCTGCGATCTTCTACTTCTTTTTGTTTGGAGGTGTGCGGAAGAATTTTGGACTATTTTTTGTTGCGTTCCAGAAACGATTCAACTCTAGTGCGTCTGTGACGTCCTTATTGACTACACTACAGAGTATAATCCTCAGTGTCTCGTGTAAGTACAGAAAGTCATGTAATATATATAACTCTACACTCTACAGCATCCTTTGCCAGAAAGAAATTTTGTGTAAAGTCAAGTCTCTGAAAGTTTAATTCACGCTTTACGATTTTATAAAACCCAAAATCTGAAATTACAATGGGTATAAAATATGGATAAGAAAATCCATTCTAGTAAATTCCCTGTACATAGGCAATGCCAACTGAAATAACATTCTATAAACTGTATGCAATATTAAAATGCCATTTTATGAAAAAAATCATGACACATTCATAACCTGAATCCCAGCCATCATATTTGAGATGGCTGTTTAATCTTGTTCTGTTATAAGTTTTCTTCCTTTTTCATTTTTCAGCACTGTTTGTCATGACAGTTGGTTTACACTTTCTGAGCTGTAGAACTTCTATCATGATTGGTGGTACACTGATAGCAATAGCAAATGTCATCAACGCACTTTCAACTGACATTAGAATACTTTTTGCTTCGTTTGGGATTATAGAAGGTACGTGTATTAAAACATTTGGCTTTAGAACCAAAACAAGAGAAAATTGTTTAAAACAGACTTTGCTTAAATAGATTATTGTCCCGTCCTTTTTTTTCCAATCATAGACGGGTGTTGTTTTAGCAGTGGAAGATGCAATCATATCTGTACAATACGAGCCGCCTCGTGGAAAAACCAACAATGTGGTTTCCGAACAGGTCTGACACAAACCTGCCTGTACAGCTACAGAAGCAGGCTAGAAGTTTGAAATTTTGGAGTTAAGTAGAGGAGGAATTGTACTATCCGAGTAGCGAAAACAAAGGCGCTGATCAGCTTCGCGGTTACCGCGAAGCTGATCTGCGCCTTTGTTTTCGCCTATGCAGATTGTTGGTTTTCCCATGGGGCGGCTCATACGGCACATCTTCTCGCTTTGAATGTTTTACTGCTTCCAAAGGATCTAACAATTATTTTAGTTATCATAATTTTTCATGTCACAAGATATTTCAAAACTATTTCATATATGTCACTTAAATTGGTTGAACTAGCATTGACTATTTTTATTTAAAATCACTGATACCTGTTGACTGGCAGTAGACATTTTATTTTTAATGCACAGTCGCTGCTGCCAGTCAACTGGTACTAGCCCTTTCAAAAATATTTTCCCGCCAATCTGTATAAATGCATTTATTAATATTTGCTTTAAGATTTCGCATCAGCTAGCCGTTTGCGACTGTCATTTTGATACTTTATCCAATTTGTATCCTATACAGCCATTGGTATATCTATGGTTCATCCTCCAGTTACATCTATGCTTGGAGAATACTTCAGTAAAAAGCGTGGAATGGCAAACGCCCTGGCGTTCAGTGGAGCAAGTTTAGGAAACCTTGTTTTCGCACCGATCATGACCGCTTTATTCGAGAATTATGGGTATACGGGCACGATGTTTATGGTTGCTGGTATGACTCTCAATACGTGCATATCAGGTGCTTTGATGAGACCAATGAATAGTTTTAGGAAAAAGGAAGATTCTGATATAGAGGTAGAAAGCATAAATGAAGAAGAACGAGCAAGAGTGTTCCATGACAAAGAGATGGAAATGAAACCAATACATATCAAACTTCCAAATGGCAAACACGAATTCAGCTCTTTGGAAATCATGCCATTAAAAATTTCGGAGATCAGGAAGGAAGAAGGCATCCAATTGTTTCGGCAACATTCGTACGACCCCAAGAGAGATCCACCAGGGTCCCCTCTTGTCCCACGCCAAAGGACCTGGTCGGCGACGGCCAGAACTGAAACACCGAGATCGAGACCAGTTTCTAGCCATGAGCATCATCACCATGGACACCTGCACGGATTTATAGAATCTTTATCCCATTCTAAAGTCTCTATATACGCAAGCACAAGTGAGTTTTATGGATCTGTTGTTGACGTGAGAAAATCTGTGGAGCGTACGCTAAGCCAAACGGCAGACAATGAAGTTGATTCAGACCATTCATGTTGTTTCTCTTGTAGAAAAACTGCTGCCAAACTCTTTAAACTCATGTTTGACTTCAGTTTGTTAAAAAACCCAGTGTTTCTTGTGTTCATGTTGACAGCATTTCTTGTTCACGCAGGAACAATGTCAACATTAGTTCTGATTGCGCCATATGCTAAAGATGTAGGAATCTCCAGTGATAAAATAGGGATTTTAATGTCAATTATTGGTGCTTTTGACTTGATTGCAAGAGTGACTTTAGCGATGATTTCGGATAAAAAATTCATCAAAAGGACTTCTATCCTAGGACTTGCTGCTGGGACAGTTGGCATTGTTTGCCATTTCGTTAGATTCTTTACCAGTTTTGGGTCAATGGTGTTTTTCGCTATCATAGCAGGTACGGTGATGCCATTTTATGTTCCGTCTTGCAGAAACAAAATTGACTCTGATTGGATTTATGTGTGAAATGCTCTTAATTAAACCCATTTGTATATATTTAAGATAGCATTTGCGAAAACGCACGGTGATTATCATTAATACTTATGAAATTCAATGGAGTTTTCGAAGAAACATAATAACATTTGACCTTTGCTTTGCCTGCATATTTCTTGAACCACAGCTTTCAAATGGAGCTATTTATATTGTTTAAAACTCGTACATCATCAATGCGTCCGCATTACGTTTTGTAGATAATTTATTTCCTACTTTGATACCCTCTCTGTTTCAGGAAGCTTCTGTGGATTATATCAAGCCTTGCATGCAGTTATTCTTGTCGACTTCCTCGGGTTGCCAAAACTGAAGAGTTGTATTGGCTTCGCTATGATCTGTCACGGCACCGCAATGTCAGTTTTCTTTCCCATTGCAGGTTAGTTAATTAATTTCTTTAACGGTGTATGTTTGGTTCAACCTTTATTTTAACGGCTTTGTATAAACAATATTATGATTTTGAACCACACTAACTGATATGAAAGACACAACCATACATTGATTACTTAAATGTCATTGAAAGCAACTTGTGAAACTTTCGTGCAACCATGTCAAAATAAAAATAAATACCCCAAATCAGAAGCCACGTATAGATCTCTGTACCTGATAATGATAAAACGTCAGATACGCAGTTGATACCTGTTTTGGCGATAGACATTACAATGGAAAACAAAAGTATGACCATGTATGACAATCTCTTATTCAGGGTTAATACGCGACGACACAGGGACCTACGTGAACTCTTTCCACATGCTGGGTTGTCTTCTACTAATTGGATCAGCTGCAGCATTCTGTTTACCGAGAGTATACAATGCTACATCGAAGACCAAAGAACAGGATAATGCAAATAACATGGCTTAAAGAGCGTTGAGTAAGTAACAGTGTTAGCCAATATTTCCATGTGCTCGTACAGGTGAATATGAGCTTACGTAGCCATAGGCTTGCTTTTGAGTTTAAAGGATTCCAAAACTGCCTGTCCACACAACTCTTCCAAAGTCAAATAACCAAGTTGACAATACTACAAATGTATGTCAGTTACATTTACTCGTTAGAGGGCGCATGCAACATGGTCGTGGAGTTATTTTACCGATTTGACCAGTTTGCAGGTAAGGGTTTCCTCAAGATTTCCACGTTCTCAGATGATAGGCCCTAGTAACTTATTAGCTCACCTGAGCCGAAGGCTCATAGGTGAGCTTATAGTATACCCATGCTCCGCCGTCCGTCCGTCCGTCGTCGTTCACAATTTCAAAGATCTTCTTCTCTGAAACCGCTGGGCCGATTGTTCTCATATTACACATACACCATCTACAGGTAGGGGAAAAGAATAATTGTGTTTTTCGTTTTGATCGGATAAGGACTCTGGTTGCTATGGCAACTTATGCTTCCCATAGACTTATAATGGAAAAAAGTGAAAATTGCCAGTTTTTGCTGTCTTGTTGGAGATATTTGAATTTTGTTTTTGCAGAAATGTTTATTGAGTAGGCCTCTACGTTTCGTGTGACTTTTGTCCTAATCCTTCATTTTGATTGGTTGCAGGGGCCCCATATAGGGCAAAATTTCGAAAAAAATTCAAAAATCTTCTTCTCAGAAACTGTCAAGGGGATGAAGCATATACTTTGTATACATGTTCCTGACAGTGGCCTCTACATAATTTGTGTTTTTTTATTCCAGGCGGATAAGAACTCTGGTTGCTATGGCAACTTAAAGTTTCCATAGACTTATAATGGGAAAAGTGGAAATTGGCTATTTTTCCGCTAAAATTGCAGGCATTTGAATTTTGTTTTTGCAGAAATGTTTATTGAGTAGTGTTTGACGTTTCTTGCGAGTTTTGTCCTAATCCTTTACTTTGATTGGTTGCTGGGGCCCCATAAAGGGCAAAATTTTGAAAAAAAACTTCAAAAATCTTCTCCTCAGAAACTGTCAAGTGGATGAATCCTGTACTTTGTATACATGTTCCTGACAGTAGCCTCTACATAATTTGTGTTTTTTATTCCAGTCGGATAAGAACTCTGGTTGCTATGGTAACTTTAAGTTTCCATAGACTTATAATGGGAAAAGTGGAAATTAGCTATTTTTTGAAAACTATTGCAGCCTGAGATCTGAAAAGTGGTAGATGCAAACAACTAATGGATTAGATGAAGGTATATGATTAATTAAGGTCAAGGTCATCTCTTGACCTTGGCCGGTCTGTCGTCCATACACACTTTTCAAAGATTTTTTTCTCTGAAACCACTCGGCCAATCAAAGCCAAATTTTATATGAAGCATCTATAGGAAGTGGGAACTAATGTGTATATAAATAATCCAGGTCACATGACCAAGATGGCCGCCATGCCCATATATGGTAAAAACCCTTAAAATATCTTCTCCAGAACTGGTGAACCGATTTCAACGAAACTTTGCATGAAGTATGGATGACTCAAGTACTACAATGTATATATAAATCATGACCCTGTGGTGACATTGACCTATTTTATGGCAAGGTCAACATAGGTCGTCAATGCATTTGGGTGGTGAAAACTTTTAAAATGTCATTTAAAGTGAAAGTCATGCAGGAAATGGGCAGTAGGACTGAATATTAATGATTCTGAAAAAAAATGGACCCCAGGGGCTCATCTGCTTTTAAAATGTTATTTGAAGGGGAAAACCAGCAGGAAATTGGCAAATGGACAGAATATTGATTATTCTGAAAAAAGAAAATGGCCCAAGAGCTTCATCTGCCCCTGCACAGGGGTTAAATAACATAATATTCAAATATGTTTATTGGTATATGAAGCAGATCTCAGGTGAGCGTTTACAGGACCATTGGTCCTCTGGTGATTAATGTACTGTTTACAACGTCTAACATGGTATTGTATTTTCGTACAACCCGTCTTCAGCAGGTCTGGTTATATTTTTATGATAATTGCTATTTTTGTATATTGCTGAATTGATAAATCTTATCAATGCTTTGTCGTTATATTTTACTAAGTAACACTATCAGAGAAACTGTTAAAGCAAACGTGAATGCATGGTGAAATATTCCCAAACATTCACGTTTATGCTTGGTGTATATGCAAAGTAATACTAAAGGACTTTGAAAACGCATCAATTGTTTTATTGATTCTTGCTGTCAGAATACTGGACATATCAGAAAAAAATATTTGTGAACTGAAAAGTACAGACAGTCTGCTTAACCACAATACCAAAGCTGAAACGTCAACGCCAGTTATTAACATCATACATAACGAATTCAAGCGTTACCCAGAATTCAATAGACGGAAAATATTCATTAGATACAACATAATTTCTGGAAAGAAACCTCAAAGGCCTAGTAAATGCTGTTGGTTGGCTTTCATTTGCACTAAAATCGCGGTAACTTCGTCACTTTAACGTTTATTCAGAAAACTTTAATTTTTGCGAACAAAATGGAACAAATTCAAACGTTTTTGTTCAGAATAAACAGGCATAGCTTTACGTAAAAACTACCATTACTATCGAATGTCTAGAATGCATTTTGAACACTTACGCATTACGTCGACAAGGAACACTAGCGCCTTAAACGATATTGAAAGAAAGCCCCAATTTTTATTTTGATTTTTCTTGTGCTTAAGGTTGATAGCTATCACCAGAGGCAGTTTTTTTTTTTTTTTACAAAATCCCTTTATTGTAGCCGCCACGTCTATGACGTCTGTGAAAACAGCTGTAGCAAACAAACCAGCGAGCAAATCTTTATGGGTCTTTATGGATAAATTTTGATTATCGTGTTAAGGTACACGATACTTTGTTTATTTTATACGTCCGCCGAACTTTAAGGAAGTTTTAAGCAAATGGTAACCTATGTTCATGGAGGCGTTTTCAAAATCCTTTGGTACATTATGTTTTATACCATATTATGTCGGGGTTTAGAGGACAGCTGTTTTGTATTCCATGACATTAATTTCAATTAGTTTAAGTGATACGGTGTTTACTTCCCATTTTCCTTTAAACATATCTTGTACTGAAGTATTGTCATTCAGTATCACATGAGCCACCACATGGGAAAACCAACAATCTGCATAGGCGAAAACAAAGGCGCAGATCAGCTTCGCAGTTACTGCGAAGCTGATCAGCGCCTTTGTTTTCGCTACACAGATAGTACAACCCCTCTTATACTTTAGCCTAAAGTTTCAAGCTTCTAGCCTGCTTGTGTGGCTGTACAGCCTGGTTTGTTTCGGACATTGTCGGAAACCCAAGTTGTTGGTTTCAAGTCTAATGCACATGCTCACATGTTAATGTTTGCAATGTACTTTGTTTTCATGTACATGTTAAGATTTTACATTTTAGTTTTCTATAGTGCAGTGCATTTTACGTTTTATATCCCCCACTGTGTGGGTACACTATAGTTATAAGTATAGATAACTGTTGTTCGTGATGTCTATTTTGCTATTTTATTTAAATCTTTGGTGTTATTCTTTGTAGATTAATGTTTATACTGAGTATTTCCATGGCTGTTGTATATATTTATATTTCCTGGGATTTACCATACAACATGATTTTTTTAATGAATTATTTTCTGGAGTAATGTGCTACAACTTAGTCTTCAAATATGCAGTGCATTAAGATAGCCTGAGCCGCCAGGCTCAAGCTGAGCTTATAGTTTAGCCATGGTCCATTGTCCGTCCGTCGTTCACTACTTTCCAAAATCGTCTCCTTTGAAACCACTTGGCAATTAAAGCCAAACTAGGTGGAACTTTAGTGAGAAGGGGGAATCGAAGTTTCTATAAATATCCAGGTCACGCGGCTAAGATGGCCGCTATGCCCATATACGGTAGAAGATCTTCAAAAATCTTCTTCTGAACCTATCATAGTTTGTATAAATCATAACCTTGGGTTGACCTTGACCTATTTTATGACAAGGTCGAAATTGGTTATATATACTTTTCGATGTGGGCAGAGTGTAAACATAGGACTTTTTAGAAACTTTTTGTAACCTGTGTCATAAAAGTTGGTTATCAAAGTATTTTTTTTACCTTTGTTGCAAGTTGAAACTTAATTTTTGCGGAAACCTCTTTGTCAATCAAAGCTAATTTTTATAAAGAGCTTCCTTTGGAAGGGGGAACGAAAGTTTTATAAATGATCCATGTCATAGACAAAGATGGCCATCATGCCAGTTCCCATATATGGTAAAATCCTTCAAAAAATCCTATTCTCCAGAAACTTGGTATGTTTCATCGGAGACTCTGGGTATCAAAGTTTGTTTAAATTATGGCCTTGGGGTGACCTTGACATAATTAATTACATATGCTTTTCAGTGGAGAAAAGTGTAAACAGAGGAATTTTCTGAAAGTTTTATAGTGTTTCTGAGTTAATGAAGTAATATGAAGTAATATGAGTATTCAATGTCGATGTCGTTTTGGTCAAAGGTCATTTTTCAAAGACCAACTCTCAAATGAGCGTTCTCAGGACCAATAGTCTCCTGGTTCTTTTGAAGTATACACACTCTGCAAACTGTGTGGGTTCCCATTCCTTATCAAATGACAATTGTTATTTTCAGTTTTGTCTTTAAACCGTTTGCTTGTTGTAGTTTTATAATATCATCAAGTTGTTTAAATGCTAGTTCTAGTAAGTATTTCCGTGGCTGTTTATGTATTGTTTTCTGAGCTTATCCATTGAACGCGATTTGTTTTTCGAATATTTGTTTAATTCGTTGTTTGTAGGAGTAAAATTTTAACTTGTATGAAATGACAATTTGTTTATTTATTTTGTGAATAAAGATATATTAGTGTATTGTATCAAAATGACTATATAAATATATGCATTTAGGAATTTGGTATTTGTAGAATATTTTTAGATGTGCTTTTTCTTGGAATAAGATTTTACAGGCTTTACATAACACATTTATATTACTGACAATAATTATATGATAACCGCTTCATTGACATCTACCTATGAGAAAATTATTTTTCTTTTAGAAGTTCTTATCTGTTATTTGCTTATAAGGGTGTTATGCAATCCAAAATTGGTATTTAGTGCCTTTCATCTAGATACTGATATGAAAAGTTTACTTTTGTCTGTTAAATTTTCTGTCTATTGTAGTAGGTTTTGTATGCTACAATGCTACCTTATTGTGTTACTAACCTTTATCATGCGTTGAATGAAAGCTTTGTTTACATTATTTTGTTTACATACATGGCATTTGCTTAGATTTTTGTTACATGTAATTGTGTTTTACAGCGTATTGGCTTGTATATAAAAATGCAACTAGTCTATCATAAATATTTATGTTAACATTGCTTATTTGTTTTACAGGCATTTTATCAGTTTCACATTTGATTCTACTAATTCTTTCACTTTGTAAGAATTAGATAATATGATTTGCGCTTTTTATTGCATGTTCCTTCCAGCATGACATATACAGTTACAAAACACAGTTCATACTCAATTTGAGCCTTCGCATGAGAAAACCAACAATTTGGGTTCCCGACCAGGTCCGACACAAACCGGCCTGTACAGTCACAGACGCAGGCTAGAACCTTGAAATTTTGAAATTAAGAAGAAAAGGAATTGTATTATCCCTGTAGTGAAAACAAAGGCGCTGATCAGCTGTGCAGTTACTGCACAGCTGATCTGCGTCTTTGTTTTCGCATATACATATTCAATTTGTTTTCTTGTGCGGCGGCTCATTTTAAACGATGATTGCTCTTAATTATTTGGTCTTCATTTGAACAGATACTGCAAGGCTTGACTTGGCAAAACATTGCGAGGACCTAGGGGTCATGCCATTTACCGTAACAAGTACATGAACATATTTGTTTTAATAATTTTTATCATCGTTCCCCCGGAAATCGATATTTTTCCAAATTTTAATAACCATCGAAAATAAGATTGAAAATATTTTGTTATGAAATATGAAAAAGGACATTCACTGAGTTCACTTGACATTAATGCGTTATTATTATGGATGAAAATAATAAAGAATGCATAATAAGCAAGAATATTTTTATTTCCTGATTTACATGACATTGTTTTCGTATAATTTATTGCCGAACATGAAAAAATGGTATTAAACACGCCTAAACACTGGAAGATTAAGATTTAGACTACATATTGATGGATTTTAAGTTTGAAAAAAAAAAATAGATATCCGCTTATCTATAAATCAAACTCGTGTATATTACCATGTGATCTCATGTATTGTAAAGATGTTCGAGGTATTAATGAATATATTTATCATTTATATCTTGTTACTCATTTTTATTGATTCCTAAAGCTGCCCAAAGTGATTGAATATCATTAATGTCATGTGTTTTGTTCGGTATCTTTCCAAGCGACGTTACAAATAAGAGTTACAAGTGATTCTCCTTTTTACTACGTAGAGCTGCTGCCATTTATTTCATTGGGGTCTAAAGCGCATGTCTTCGTTTGCTTTGACGAGATTTTATATTTTGTCCGTCTGAATTATCAGTAAGTTCAACTACTTGAACACACTTCATGAATGTTATTGTTGTCAAGTATACAAGATTAAATTATGGATAACATGACCTCTTAAAGTTTAAGTTATGTCTAGGAAGCGCCTTTTAGTTCGAAAAGCTAAGCAAAATAAATAAAATAATCAAGTATGGTAAATACAGCAACTTTTGCTGGACACATATGATGTTTTGCAAAGTTACCGAATGTTATTTCAATAATGTTGATATGATACCGATGAAATGACATTGCAGATAATGGAAAATTATCCAATAGAATCAGAATCTAGGTCATGCGACACTTGAAACAATCAATAAAACAGCTGATCGTAAGTGTCGTTGCTCCGGCCTTGATATAGCAAGTAATATTAAAGCGTAGTAATATCAGCTGATTGTATAAAGAAAATGGATAGCAGAGACAAGAACAAGGAAAATGAAGTGGACTGTGAACATATGCTAAGAAATGGAAGAAAGGGAGTTAAAGATGAAAGTGCAATGAAAGAACTTGAAAAAGAGGATAAAGGGCTTTCAATCGACAGAGGCTGGGCATGGGCAGTACTAGCTGGTAAGATACGTTAGTTCACATCAAAACTATTAAATACCATGTTTTATTTTGCGCTGTTTCAGAGATAATTACTTTTGTAATTTGAACAAAACTAATAATAATGATAATAATAATAATAAGTTTGGCATATACTAATTCAATGTGTGGAACACTTCCTTTGTAACTGGTTAAATTAGAAATTCCATAATCTCTTTCTTACCTCTGTAACTTATTAACAGACGTTGGTCATGAAGAGTACAAGTGGGGCTGTTCTAACTTTTCTTGAAAGCAATTGCTCTTCATATAGTTTAAACGGGATACGTTTTAGATCTTAAGTCCATCATCGATAGTTACTGCATGTACGTGTCTACTGACATCGATGTACAAGACATTTCTTTCCTTTCAAGTCAATGTAGCTTAATCTGTTTTCAGGTGTCGCATTGTATTTGTTTCTATTCGGGGCCGTGCGGAAGAATTTTGGTCTGTTTTTCGTAGCTTTTCAGGAACAGTACAACACCAATGCCTCAGTCACATCGCTGGTTGCAACCATACAGAATGCCATCATCAGTATTTCATGTAAGTATAAACGTACCGGGCTTTTATCCATATGTACATTTACATGTATTACTATTTGCATTAATTATTCTCCGTTCGGGATTTAAGGAGAATTGTTTGTGAATGACGGTGCCAGGTCTTATATATTACTTTCTGTTTACAAATATGATTTTGTGCAATCAAGTTTCAGTCCCTGAAAAAGATACATGACTGAAAATTTGATTAAATTAACCTTAATTAAATAATTATTTAATATAATTAGCTTACATAACATGAAGATGACATATTTCTTCTTGTCTTTCTTCCAGCGTTGTTGATCATGACTATAGGGATGCACTATATGAGTAACAGGAACTCGATCCTGATAGGTGGTGTCATAAAGACAGTAGCCACAGTTATAGCATTTCTGTCAACTGATGTAAGACCAACAATCTGCATAGGCGAAAACAAAGGCGCAGATCAGCTTCGCAGTAACTGCGAAGCTGATCAGCGCCTTTGTTTCAGTCGCTTCAAGGATAGTAGTATATCCAAAATTTTCAGCTTGTAACTATCTTCTGTGACTGTACAGCCCGGTTTGTGTCGGACCTGGACGGAACCAAAATTTTTGGTTTTCTCACATACACATTTTGTACAAGTTTCAGTCCCTGAAAAAGACACGACTGGAAATTTGAAAGTATTGAATAATTACTTGAAATAATTCACTTACATAATATGAAGATGATATATGTCTTACTTCCAGCTTTGTTGATCATGACTATAAGGATGCACTATATGAGTAACAGGAACTCTATCCTGATAGGTGGTGTCATAAAGACAGCCACAGTTATAGCATTTCTGCCAACTGATGTATGACCAACAATCTGTATTGGCGTAAACAAAGGCGCAGATCAGCTTCGCAGTACCTGCGAAGCTAATCAGCGCCTTTGTTTTCGCTACAAGGATAGCACAATTTCTCTACTTTCTAATTCCCAAATTTCCAGCCTGTAACTATCTTCTGTGACTGTACAGCCCGGTTTGTGTCGGACCTGGACGGAACCAATATTTTTGGTTTTCTCACATATGATTTTGTACAATCAAGTTTCAGTCCCTGAAAAAGACACATGACTGGAAATTTGAAAGCATTGAATAATTACTTGAAATTTTTCACTTACATAACATGAAGATTTCTTGTCTTACTTCCAGCATTGTTGATCATGACTATAGGGATGCACTATATGAGCAACAGGACATCAATCCTGATAGGTGGTGTAATAAAGACAGTAGCCACAGTTATAGCAGCGCTGTCAACTGATGTAAGAGTACTATTCTTCTCAATTGGAATACTCGACGGTAACAAACTCAGTGCACAATATTTTAGTGGCATGTGTTTTCTAATAGAATAAATAGTAATTACTTTAGTGCCCTTGTTTTTGCGCCTATATTAGTTGGTAACATATTCAGTGCATAATATTTTAGTAGTAATTACTTTAGTGTCATGTTTGTATTTCTTAATTGAGATAAGTTTCCATTTTGCATACCAATACAATACTGTAATTTATTTTCCGAGGAAAGAAATTCAGTGCATACATTATTTTAGTGGTATGTGTTTATGGTTGAACAAATAGTCATTGCTTTATCGAAAATAGTTGGCATTTAATATACGAATAGTGTACATTCCTTTATAGTGACATGTGTTTTCTGGATGAATAAATCATGGTCATTACTTTAGCGGTATGTTTCTTAATTAAAATAATTATTAGTTGGTATTTTGCATACGAAAAGTGAATAAAATTGAAAATACGTAGTTTAGTCAAAAGTAATGCAATTCATTATTTATTTCTTTATCAGAATAGAATTAAAATGGATTTCAAAACAAAATATCAAAGTAAAACAATGTCAGTATTTTAAAATATCTTGTCCCGATCTTTTTGTTTTCAGGGGTTGGTATATCATTTGCACAGAATCCAGTGATTTCTATGTTAGGAGAATATTTCCTAAAGAAACGTGGTTTTGCTAATGGATTGGCTTTCTGTGCAGCATCAGCAGGTGCACTTGTTTTTGCGCCTATATTAACTACACTGTTTGAAAGTCATGGATATGTAGGTACTATGTTAATTGCTGCAGGAATGAGTTTTAATTGCCTGGTCACAGGAGTGCTACTGAGACCTATATCGTCATTTGAAAAGAGAAGAAAAATCTCGAACGTTGAGAGTGACAAAAAGGTTGTTGAAAACGCACTGCCCTCCGAAAATGATGACCAAATCGAAAAACTGATAACAAAGGATGTTTCTATTACTGTACAAAATGGAGAAATCGACCCACCGTTTCGTTCTTTAGAAATAATTCCAAAACATATAGCAGAATTACGGAACGAACAAAAAGCTTTATACAGAATGAATTCGTCCGATCCAGTGAATGAATCGGGTATCAAACAGCGTCGAATCAGAACTATATCAGATAGCAGCAACACAAGCAAGCTCAGCAATCTCATCAAGACTTTGTCTAACTCAAAAGTTGCTATATTTGGTAGTTCACAGGGAATTGCTGGGTGTGTAATCAGTGTCCATGGACATGTCGACTGTGCTTTGAGTAAAACTGAGCCGCATCGTGAGAAAACCGGTCTTCGGGGTTTCCGACCAGGTGCGACACAAATCGGTCTATACAGTCACAGGAGCAGGCTAGATACTTGAAATTTTGGCTATAAGTAGAAGAGGAATTATACTATCCGAGTAGCGAAAACAAAGGCGCTGATCAGCTTCGCGGTTACCGCGAAGCTGATCTGCGCCTTTGTTTTCGCCTAGGCAAAAATCCGGTTTTCTCACGATGCGGCTCAACTGACGATTTAGAAACTCTGACAGACAACGGTTGTTACTTATTTAAACAAAAGACTTTGAACGTGTTGAAAATAATTTTCGACGTTAATTTATTCAAGACGGGTGTATTTCCGTGTATATTAGTTCTAGGATTCATGATGGTTAGCGGCGGTGATTGTGTTTTAATCATGCTGCCACCTCATGCAAAGGACATTGGATTATCAAATAATCAGAGGGGTATTCTCATGCTATTATTTGCGTGCTGTGATTTATTGAGTAGAATCATTCTGACAATTATCGGAGACAGACCTTTCATCAAAAGGACAACTCTACTGGTATTTGCCGCTTCTATTCTTGGATTATCATGCCATCTTCTGGTATTTTTCAAAACTTTCGGAGCAATGGTTGTCTTTAGCATCATAACAGGTACTGGATTATATAATTACGAGTATATACTATTAATAGTTTTTAATACAAAGCCATGCAAATCGCATTTAAAACTTGTAATCGACTTAGAAAAAGCGGCCCTAAAAAGTCTCCCGTACATCATCCATTGTGCAGAATATATTTTCTTTTGGTTCTTTGGGATCAGTAAAGGTATTCAGAGTGTTCAAAACACTTTCGTTTAGAAACAATGCGATACTTCTGTGGTGGTTCTTTTTGTTTTATGTCTTGATGTTTAAAATTTTTGTGCTGTTGGCGCCTTATGTGTGTTTTCGTATTTTTAGTTAAGTTTAGGTAGGTAACTGAGTGGCCACCTATTGGGAAAATAGCTGCTCATTCGGCTTACGATGTGTTTTTATGGCATAAGTACCTAATTGTTAATTTAGTTGTTTCCCACCTCGGTTTTTGGAGTGGGAATCTTTTTCTGATTGCGCCTTTTCCTGATCTTTGCCTACTTGTACTGAGTTTTTCTAAGCAATAGTGTAATTATTTGACCCCGTTTAGGAATGTGTCTTTGATATAGACTTCTAGTATACATTCTCGAAATTGCAGGACAGTAGTCTGACTTTCGTTGCCGGTTTAAAAAAGGCTACTGATGAGGGTTCATGACCCGAAATTGCGCAGTATAGGTTTTTACTGCTTCCAAATGATAAAACTTTTATATTTAATATCAAAACGTTATAAGCTTTATAAATATGGGTTTTAAATATTACATTATGCTGCAAGTGGATTTTAATATGCTTTATTTTTTGTTTCTTGTTCTGTTTAGGTTGTTGTTCTCAGCTCTATTGGGCTCTCCATGCGCTCATACTAGTTGACTATTTGTCCCTTGATAAACTTCGAAGTTCTTTGGGGTTTATGACACTTTGCCATGGAATATCAATTGCTGTTGTGTTACCAATTGCCGGTGAGTTCTGAAATGTCGGTCTTATTCATTGAATGTGTTTGCTTGCATTTATTTTATACCTTTTTGAGGGCATCTACTAGATGTTCTGTTTAACGTACTAAATTCTCTACTACGTTCAATGTTTCAGACTTGATTTACATGTAGTTCCAAAGTGTTAGTGGTTATTCGTCTAGCAATGGGAAAGACCCGCCTTGTTTTCTTGATTATAGGATTGCATTGCTCATGTATGTACATGTATGTGAGTTCTTTTACGGCTGACTAGGCCAATTTTATCCCTTAACTATCATTTGCAGTAGAACAACTCAATGTTACCAACGAAATCAAATATTTGATTTTAGCCGCCGCATCAGAAAACCGACAATCTTCATAATTGCACAGCTGATCATCGTCATTGTTTTCGCTACACAGATAGTACAATCTATCTTCTTCTTAAATACGAAATTTCAACCTTGTAGCCTTTTTCTGTGACTGTATAGACTGGTTTATGTCGGACCTGGTCGGAACTCCAGATTGTTGGTTTTCTCATGCAGGGGCGGCTCATTTGTGTAATTTTTCTTCCTTCTTTTCAGGCGCATTACGAGATCGAACTGGCACCTACATCGCAACATACCACGTTCTGGGTACTTTGCTGTTTCTGGGAGCCGCAACAGCGTTTATAATTCCACATGTAGACCGACGAATAAGAAAATAGAACAATAATTGCAAGTCGTATGTAATTAGACCAGGGTATACTGTTTGCCACAGTGCGTTAGTGTTGGATTTAGCTTTATCCAGTTGAAGGACATTTATTATAACACAGTGCTACTGTTCTGTCCGACAACGGCTGTCCTTACCTTCTCACTTAATAAACAGTGACTTGTCACAAAGTCACAAGACTGGAGCTGTTTCTCTGCTTGAAACTTGAATTGTGTATCATGTCATACAGTGGTATGATCTCAACAATTTGTACTGGTTGTGATGGAAATATCAAAATATATCTAAATCATATCAAACTATGAGCTCATTTTAAAATTGATATGGAAAATTTAGGCTGTACAGTAGTTTCAAAAATGTATCAAACGCACAGGAAGCTGTATGGACAAAAGGAAGAGGCACAGATAATCAATAATGAATTTGAATGGATTTTTATTTATATTTTAAAACGTCTTTTTAAAATAAAGATTCAATAACAGATAGATATTTTTTTTTAATTTCACAAAACTGAAAGACAATTTTTCTTCACCATATTCAAATTCATAGGCGCAATGTCTGTAACTTTAGTATTTAAGATAAAATACTTTATGTCTCAAAAAAGGTCTCTTTTTCAGCTTTCGGCGAGACAGTATATAACAAGGTTTTATTGTGCACTTTGTGATTTTAGATCTACGGTAAAATTATCTAAGGAATTCTTCTTGAATATAAATACGTACAAATGATCCATAAGTGCAGAATGCATGGATTGTTTGTTCATTTCTTAAGAAATGATAGAGAACTGACTTAATACACCATCCTGAACAGGAAAGTATTTCATATGCCTTTGGTAGACACAAATTATATTTAGTTTTCCATCCCACCAAAACGTTCTTCAGTTTCTTGACTGAACGAAGGTCACGAGTATCAATGTTATAGCACCAGCAAAGCACAGTCCACCTGCCATATGGAGAGAATAAATGTAGGCTCCGCTTAAATCTCGCAACAGACCTGCAAATAGAACAATGAAATCTGTTTGAATGTTTAAACGAGATACAATTGTATATAGTGGTCAGAATCTACATCTAAAGTAAAGGGGTCAACGTACCGAAATCGTATATCCTAGCTCATAAAAATCCGTAATAACATTGACGAATACGAGATATGTAGTCATACAGGCATGGACCCCCCAAAAACAGAAGGTGTGATCAGAAGTCATCACCTGCCCATTATAATGCACCCGCCACGTCCATATGACTGATTTTAAAGCCGAGAAAATGAATATCTAGTAAGAAACGAATGTCTGGTAATTGAAAGCCGTATTATTTATTGGCAATTGGCATCAGCTCAGTCACAAGTTTAGACGCGGCCACACTGTAGGGATCAACAAGATCATGATGTCTCCAATAGAACTTTTAAAGAGTTGACACAAGCTTCGCCTTGACAACAATTTGCTGGTGAGTAACTTCCCCCTATCAACAAAGTCTTCGTAGTTATAGCAGGTTCTAGCATAGCGAACTAGCTGAGAGACATATACTTCGTAAGCAGGTGCTGATGGAATATTGCTACTCATAAATGGAAAGTTAACTATTGGGAAATTGAAGTCATCCCTCTTGTCATAAAGTCTAGTAATAAGCTTTCCATTGTCAATATTGAAATAACAATCTAGGTATGAGGTAGATATACTGGACTTGGTTGTGTCATTGATATATAATATCAAGTGTGAGTGACGGCAATTAATGCTTATTACGGTACAAGCTATAATGCAGAGGTTTGATTTGATTCCGGCACAGAAGAATTTATCATCTGAAACGTGAAAATGTTACAAAAACAAATAAATAAACTGCACGTGGGTCTCTCTGAAAAACAAATGACATAAAAACTAAACCCGCATCAAATATATGACTATTTTGTATTTTGGTACTACCTACTTTTTGTTATAAAAGTTTACGTGTGATAAATGAAATGATCTTTTCTTTGTGCCTAGTGAAAACTATTCCAATTTAGGAAAATTGGTGTAATTTCAAAATGGGTAGCTTTGGTAATTTGACGCAAGACAAATGACAGATTATTAAAGAAAATGACCTACCGCTGAGTGGAAAGAAAAGTGCTGCTGAGAAACCATGGACAATACACAAGAATCCAAGACAGCTGTGGAACTTCTCCAGCCCAACAGAATCTATCAGGATCGGGGCATACATCGACATATACCAACCAAAGAATCCAGCTGGAAAAAATGTGAAATGTTAAAGGCAAACACAATGATCAGGAACTGATGTAATAAGAACCAATGTCCCACCCTGAAACACAGGACTGAGGTGGGAAACAACCAAAATAACCAACATTTTAAATCATGAACATACTAATATGAGAAATAGGTTGATTTCAAAAATGTTCCACAAAGGTAACAAAATATGTTTATTTTGTAAGTGAGCCGCATCATGAGAAAACCGGATTTTGCCTAGGCGAAAACAAAGGCGCAGATCAGCTTCGCGGTAACCGCGAAGCTGATCAGCGCCTTTGTTTTCGCTACTCGGATAGTACAATTCCTCTTCTACTTAAATCCGAAATTTCAAGCTTCTAGCTCTTTTCTGAGCTTGTACAGGCCGGTTTGTGTCGGACCTGGTCGGAAACCCCGAGGACCGGTTTTCTCGCGTCGAGGCTCAAGTAAGAAGTTGTTTGTTGCATGATTAAATAGATGAGAGCTGAGTTTGTCTAGAAAAGTAGCGTGTGCATAACTAACGGAAAACAGTATTACAGTGGTTAGTAGATGGAAAGATGAGATGGACAAATACAAATACATAAAAGAAGAAAAAAGAAAATCAAAAGTAATTAAAGACCTACCCATAAATGCTGCCATAACCATGATATGAGTTTTACTGTTGTAATATCTGGCAAATTGGCATAAAGTTCCAGTAACAAACGCTCCTAGTGCCAACAACGTTGATCTCCGAATCCACTGTCTGTCCGCTATGATTCCACTGGCTATTTTTGAAAAACATTCAACACAAGCTGTGATAGATACCATTAGTGCTATTTCATCGTAAGTCATCAATGCATCTTTGGCAAATGGTGGCAGATAGAAAGGAATTAACGCCATACCCGACACTGTGAAAAATGCCATCAGCAGATACAATATACAATTGAGATCTTTCAATAATTTGAAATCAAAAGCTTTTATAACGTCACTCAAAGTGGCTTTTATTGTATGAAAACATGTGTTTGTATTTGCACTACTTGGAGCAGAGTCACAAATCACTCGCGGACCTTGGTTTCCTTTATCTGGAGAAGAAATAATGGCCTTGTCACACTGACACGAATGATCGTCTTCAGAATAACAGGACTCTTCCATTTGTGTACACTTCACAGAGTACAGATTGCTTTTACAATCATCTTGGTGTTCCAGTTTTATAAGCTCCGATTGAATACACAATTCTTCAGAAACATCGAGACGATCATCATCTATAGTGTCTGCAAGAAGTTTCTCATCAAGTTTCATCGCACTTGTGAACCATGAAGGAGGGCGCATCAATGCAGCAGTGACAAAAGTGTTCAACAACAGTCCCGCAACTATTATCATAGCTCCCGTATATCCATATTCTTCAAACAATGTAGTGATGACAGGTGCGAACATTAAACCACCAACTGAAGCACTGCCAGCAACTATACTGTTCGCCAGTCCCCGGTGTTTGTTAAAATATACACCGATAGTTGAGATAAGAGTAGGGCCTGCTAGAACTATACCCATTCCTGAAATGGGTAAAAGTAAAGGCCATGATGTTGAAACAACGCTAGGGCTTAACATCGAAATTGAATTTTGCATAATTAAAGACCATTAGAGTATTCCTGATCTATTATATCCAGAAACAAGAGAAATCACTGAATGCCGATTATCATTTACTTTGAACACAATCTGAAAGTACTTAGAAAATAAAGGTTCGAACCAACATAAACATTACATGTAAGAACTACTGCTAAGAAAATACCTCCTAATAGTCCATGGGATAAGTAGAACACTCTGATATCAGTGGTGACTCCTGAGAAGATATGTGATAGCGCATTTAATCCACCACCAACAGCTAGCAAGAGTCTACAACTAAACATCTTCACGCCTACTGTCATCGTTAACAGACCTGGAATAAACCGCATCAGGAGAAAACAAAGGCGTATACAAGTCATTTTCTAACCAACGTTTAAATATTTGACCCCATTTGGATTTTACTAGTCTTTGTATCGACTGCCCTTTTGAACGATGTAAATTACAGTCATAATCTTTGGCTCCATGTTGCCAAATCTATAGGGTCACTGAAGAGGCTTAAGTAGCCGAAACCATGGTATGGCCCATCCCCTTTCTCATTAATACGTTCACTGCTCTTAAAGGATCTCAGTTTAATTTTTATTCTACATGCTCGCTTACAGATTTTGTCCCATTTCCAAGTTTGAAAGACATAGAAATTATCGGACCCTCGTGGTTTGAAAGTGAGAAGCCTAGTAGAGTTTATTCTTTAACTGGGCCTTCGATAATATTGCTCCTTGCTTCCTATATTCACCGCTGCCCAACCCCGAAGTATTTTGAGCTGCAAATGCATTATGTGACATGCTCATTTATGTTATGGTTATAACTGTTCTATTTTTATTACCTTTTTAGTATTTTGTTATTTATTTATTTATCTTCTATTTCAGGACAGTTTGAGCATCTGATGGAAATATTACTTATTTCTTGGCTATTACCTACTAGTGTACAAGTTTACTCATTTCTTGGCTATAACCTATTAGTGTACAAGTTTACTTATTCCTTGGCTATATTCTAATAGTGTGCAAGCAAGAGCATATTAGACTCTCATAAGCTACTTGGTGCAAGTTAATTTATCTCTTGGATATAATCTAATGGTGTACAAGTCTATTTCTTGGCAATTACCTAATGGTGTATTTCTGAGTTATTAATGGTGTTTAAGTTTACTTATTTCTTAGCAATAATCTAATTTAATTATTTCTTGGCTATTACTTAATGGTGTACAAGTTTACTTATTTCTGAGACTGCGCCTTTGTTTTCGCCTATGCATATTGTTGGTTTTCTTATGCGAAGGCTCATTTCAAGTTTACATATTATGGCCATAACCTATTGATTGACCATTCATTGTCCCACCAATTTACCTGTGATACTTATTGTTATATTCTGTATCATGCTCATCATTGCCACTTCGCCCGCTGTTGCTTGAAACCTCTCTTGGAACTCTAGAAAGAACACTCCAAATGACCGGTTTATTCCACCGGCAATCGCAGTATACAAAACACAACCTAAAATGAGATGAAGCACTGGTTTTTCATCATTTTCAAATTGAATTGTGAATAAATGGATAGATGTCTGAGTCTATCGACATTATTTGTTCCACATTTGGTGTCAAGTTTGACATCTTTTGTGTGCAAAAGTAGTGGAAACATATTTAGTGAAGTTTATGTAACTGGGTGGCAACCTTTAAGGAAACAGCTTACTGAATCTGTGAGTCCTGGTTTTTGATTCATCAGGATGTCTATCATGATTTATTTGTTTGTTCTTGATGATTCATTGACTAGTTAGAGATTCACCACGAGGACCGAAGAACTAACTAAATGTTATGAACCACTGCAGAAGCTGAGGGTGAGGTTATGGCCATGTAAAATCGATTTAAACCCGCCAGTAACTTTGTGTTACTGATCGTTCCAAGTCGATACTTCTGTGGTGGTTCTTTTTGTTTTATGTCTTGGTGTTTAAAATATTTTTGTGCTGTTGGCGCCTTATGTATGTTTTCATATTTTTAGTTAAGTTAAGGTCACTGAGTGGCCACCTATTGGGAAAATAGCTGCTCATTCGACTTACGAAATGTTTTCATGGTATAAGTACCTGATTGTTGGTTTGTTTTTTTCCCCGCCTCGGTTTTTGGAGGGGGAATCTTTTTCTGATTTCGCCTTTTCCTGATCTTTGCCTACTTGTACCTTTCCATATGTTCTCTTTGTATTAGCAGCTTTTGTAATTTATGTTGTTTTTGAGTACGCCTTTGGTTCTGATTTCGATAGTTCGGTTCTGATTGCGATAGTTCTTGTTCACCCGTTACCTTTTTCTTGACCTTATGTTGGCCTTTCATGTAAAAACCAAATGTTAAAATTTTCTTATATCTAATTGGTAAAACTGTGGAAACATTTATTTATACCTGCTAAAACAACCCATGCCCAACCTTTGTCAATAGGCACGCCTTTAGGCTGTGGTTTAGGAATAGCATTGGTCTCGTCATCTGCGTCTAACGAATTGGTTTCGTCCTCAGCCTCAAATGTCATATTCAAGTCTTTATTTTGTAATGTAATTCGTCACTGAATTAACGCTTCTAATGATATATAGCTACATGTACTATTCCATAAAAACACGTCCTCTTCAGCACATCATAATATTAACATGTAGAACAACTTCATAAAGTTGATGATATACTGCGGTCCTTAACATCATGTTAGCCTCTTTCAAAATGTATTCCTAAGTCGAGCATTCCTATTTAAGATTCATGACAGACCGGTATGTTGAATTCTGGTTTAGTCATTAAAAGCTATCGTATTTTATATAAACACAAGGCATTTTAGTCCAGATCGCAATTTAGTTTATCTTTAACAGTGCTTGACATTTAAATCGAACTTTGCAGCCTGTTTAAATGAAAGCACACGCACAAATATGCATATATATAATCACTGATAGCACACACACTCTAATACTTGTAAAATGTCCTGGACCATCCAATACTAAACAAATTAAAGACGTGATTGCTGAATAGATGGGTGGTCACAAAACTCCAAGGTCAAATTTAACTGTGTAACATAAAATACAAAAATAAAATAAATTTCAGAAAGTAGAGAAAAATTAGATGTTTTATTTTATTCTACTCGGGCTAAAATTACCAGTAGATTGCTGAGATGATATGAAAAGTCTATAGAGATGCAAAGACCAACCCCTTTTAACGTTGAATTGGTAATCTAATTAAGTTTCACAAAATAGTATAATATACGTCTGGAGTATTTTCTTCAAATTGCCTCACTGCTGTCAAAAAAGTTACCACGAAGTCGGTTTACTGAATCTGTCGTCCTCGAATCATGGTGATTATCATGGTTTATTTGTTTGTCCATGGCGATTCATTTTCTATTTCGCATGTTTTAGAGATTCACCACGGGGACCGAACAGCTGGCTGGATGTTATGAGCCACTGCAGAAGATGAGGGTGAGGTTAGGGCCATGTAAAACCGGTTTAAGCCCATCCCCAGTAGTTTTATTTTACTGATCGTTCCAATGCGATATTTCTGTTGCGGTTCTATTTGTTTTTTTTTTTTGTTTTGGAGTCGGATTTCGTGCTGTTTGAACCTTATGTACGTGTTCATAGTTTTAGTTAAGGTCGGGTAATTGAGTGGCCGCCAATTGGGAAATGCTTACAATATGTTCTCTAATTATAAGTACCTAATTGTCAGTTTTTTTTTTCCCAACTCGGTTTTTGGAGTGGGAATTTCTTTCTGACTGCGCCTTTTCCTGATCATTGCCTACTTGTACCTTTTTAGGAATTGAGGCATTGTCAAAAAAGCCATGTAAGTATTTTGAATGCTTGACCGGTTGATTGTAAATGTCATTTTGTTCATTTAATTAGGAAGTCCATAATACATAAGCATCTATATTTTGTTTCAAATTTATTTTTGACGTCTACAACACTTTCTCTATATCTTCTTTCCTTTTCCTTCGTTTCTGTACTATGGGTAGAAGAATTAGGAAGACGGCCCCTATGTAGCACAAACCTCCAGCTAGATTTAGAGTCAGGTGGTAAGATCCTGTTACATCTCGTAGTAAACCTGAAGGAAGAAGGAGTAATAATTAAAAATTAAAACTGAGATCCCTTAAAAGCAGTGAACACGTTAATGAGAAAGGGGATGGGCCATACCGCGGTTTCGACTAGTGAAGTCTCGTCAGTGACCCTTTAGATTTGGCAACATGGAGCCAAAGAGAATTACTGAAATTTTGCAACTTTCAACAGGGTAGTCGATACATAAGCATTTGTGTTACGAAACCCAACTTATAGTTAGATATGGACCGTGGTGTTCAGCGGAAATAATGTATAAACAAGGTCTCAAAGTGGTACAATCAGCAATACTCAAACTTAATAAAATAAAATCAAAATTTGACTGATTCAGTCGAAACGGTAAAAAAAAAATTGTAATAATAGTTCGATACGAAGTTCCTCTGGCCTTATGAATACAGTTTAGTACATTTAGTTAAACAGTGAATATGAGAGACAAATGAGCCACCTCGTGGGAAAACCAACAATGTGGTTAACCAACAGGTCCGACACAAACCGACCTGTACAAGCACAGAAAAGAGCTAGAAGCTTGAAATTTCGGATTTAAGTAGAAGAGGAATTGTACTAACCGTGTAGCGAAAACAAAGGCGCTGATCAGCTTCGCGGTTACCGCGAAGCTGATCTGCGCCTTTGGTTTCGCATATGCAGATTGTTGGTTTTCCCATGAGGCGGCTCAAATATGTTAAAGATCCTGCTACCTACCACTAATAGGGAAGATGAGTCCAATCGAAAGACCGTGTATGACGGACACGAATCCAAGAGAACTCTGAAACTTCTCCAGCCCTATCGTGTCGATGAGGATTGTTGCATACATTGATCCATACCAGCCATAGAAACAAGCTACAAGAACAGAGTATACATGTACGGAAGTTTCGTATTTGATACATTTTTGTTTAATATTGATTAACCACAAGGAGATCAACGTTTTCAATTTTCAAAACATAAGCTCTTTTCAAAAAGATCAGAATTAACTTGGTGATTATTTATTATAGTTCGCAAATCCATACAGCGGGTTTGTCCGAAAAAAAAGAGACGTATATCGTGCTATCGTGTTACACCAACAACACTAGCTAGCTAATATTAAGAGAAGCGGTTAAACAAAATACATTAATTTAGATAAAAACATCGATCCTCTATTAATTAGCAGAAAGAAACTCTTTAAATGTACGTTTGATATTGATAGTTTGGTTCCCCTTGCAACGGCTATGTCAAACATTATGGGCATGCATCTGGTAAAACCAACAATACTTGCTAAGATTAAGGGGAAGGGGTTGAAATATACATTGATGTAGATGAAATATTTGAACCTGCGAAAATCGCCAGTGCTAGGATCGTAGGTTTACTAACACATAATCTGGACAAGTGGCACGCTGTCCCTGTTGCAAAAGCCGCAAACGCAAGCATCGATGATCTTCTTATCCATTGTCGATCAGCAATAATACCACTCGAGATCTTGGACACGACTTCTATACTAGCTGCTAGTGATAACATAAGAGCTATATCGTCATACGATAATCCTGCGTCTTTCGCGAATGGGGCTAGGTAAACGGGTATCAAAATAATTCCTGCGCTTGTAATGAATGCCATCGCGAGAAACAGAATGACTGATACATCTTTAAGCAAGTTAAAGTCAAATAATTTTATTAAATCGGCTATCATTGTTTTCAAGGAAGATTGGAAAGTCGGGGTGGTTTTAGAGAGTGACTTGTCACTTTTATCAATTTCTGTCTTCACACTAATAAATGATCCATGCAAATCCTCCCCGCTTACATACACGTCTCTTTCCTTGTGTTTGATTTCATCCAATTCGTCAAGCGCTCCATTTGGTCTGAGTGTTCTATCCAAAATTTTGGTAAGTTCGATAACTGTTTTCATTATGCATTATTTTTTCTGAATAATCAGATTTTGTGTCCTGGTGGTTACAAATTTGAATGTCATCTCCAACTTTATTTTTTGTAACTTCATGACAACTTTCACAATAATCATCGTCTTTGTTTAGATGGCATTCAGACACATTTACCATGTGCTCGTTTGTGTCATTTTGAATAGTAGTGTCCTTAACTTCTGTTCCTTTTACCTCGTGTTTTTCTGTTTTGGAAAACCAAGATGGTGGACGCAGGAATGCTGCAGATACCAAAGAGTGTAGAAGCAAGCCAGCAACGATAATCATTGTACCAGTATATCTATATTCTTCAAATAGTGTAGTGAAAACCGGGGCCAGAATAAGACCACCGACTGATGCACTTCCTGTGTAGATACTGTTTGCGAGGCCACGATGTTTCTTGAAATATATTCCTATAGTGGACATCATTGGGGGACCTACCATTGCTATTCCGGCACCTAGAATCAGGGCAAACACTTAATGTGAAGGCATTCATGCAATATACAGAGATTTTTTAAGTTGTAGAAAATGAAAATTTTCCTTAGATAATGTTCGTTATTTTTCTTAGTTTTGCTCAAAACATAGATTGTGGGTACACGTTAGAACCGCCTTACCGAGGCGGTTCTAACGAGTTCCCACAATCTATGTTTTGGAGCAAAAATAAGAACAAGAGGACCAATGGTCCTGTAAATGCTCACCTGAGAACTGGGATATGCAACCTAAGCTGACCTTGCGGTAAAATAGGTCAAGGCCATCCCAGGGTGATGATTTATACAAAGTTTGTAGAGCTGTATTCATTGATGCTTCAGGTCACGTTTCAAAATCAAAGGCCTTCTGGTTCTGAAGAAGAAGATTTTTATAATGGTTTTTACTATATATAGGCATGGAGGCCATCTTGGTTATATGACCTGGACCAATTATATTAGCTTTCACTCGCCTTTCCTAACGATGCTCCACATAAAGTTTGGCTTTGATTGGCCAAGTGGTTTCAGAGAAGAAGATATTTGAATATTATGGTCATATACATGTATATAGCCCGGGGGCGGGGACAGACAACCCCCTGAGGACATTTTTTTCCATCAACATAAATCTTCTGTCCATTTGCATATTCCCAGCAAGTTTCCCCCCATCTAATTACATTTTACTAACTTTCCCCATTCAAATACATGGACAAATGCAAGTGGAGTGGATTTTTAAAGGTTGTTTGCTATTTATAGCCATGGGGGCCATCTTGGTCATGTGACCTTGACCATTTATATAAACTTTCATTCTCCCTTCCTAAGAATACTCAGCGAGACGTTTGGCTTTGATCGGCCAAACGGTTTCAGAGAAAAAGATCTTTGAACATTATGGTAATATACATGTATATTGCCCCGGGGTGGGGGCAGACCTGCCCCTGGGGTCTTTTTTTTCAGAATCATAAATATTCAGTCCATTTGCCCATTTCCATAAAGTTTTTCCTGTCAAATGACATTTTGACAATTTTCCCCCTTCCAATGCATGGGCGACCTATGTTGACCTTGCCGTAAAATAGGTCAAGGTCATCCCAGGGTCATGATTTATATAAACTTTGTAGAGTCCCCCCCCCCCTGATTTTTAAAGGTTTTTGCTATTTATAGCCATGGCAGCCATCTTGGTCATGTGACCTTAACTAATTATATTAACTTTCATTCCCCCATCCTAAGGATACTACATATAAAATTTGGCATTAATTGGTAAAGCAATTAAGTTTAACATTTAATTTGTAAATGACCTTTGGCCAAGGCCAAGAAATGACCTTGACCTTTAATACTCACACCACTTCATTAGCTCGACACGTTGTCTGTGTCTACCAATTTTCAGGTCACAGGCTACAAAACTTCCTGAAAAATTCAATGTTTTCACTTTCTTCCATTGAAAAGCCTATGTAACCAAAATTTACCTTGCCGTAAAAAAGTCAAGGTCAACCCAAGGTCATGATTTATATAAACTATGATGGGCCAGAGTCCCTGATGCTACATACCAAGTTTCAATGAAATCGGTCCACCTGTTCAGGAGAAGAAGATTTTTTATGGTTTTTACCATATATGGGCATGGCGGCCATCTTGGTCATGTGGCCTGGATCATATATATATATATATATAAACTTTCCTTCCCCCTTCCTAAGGATGCTCTACATGAAGTTTGGCTTTGATTGGCCCAGTGGTTTCAGAGGAGAAGATCTTTGAAATTGTGGACGGACGACGGACGGACGACGACGACGGACGGACGCCGGAGCATGGCCATCCTATAAGCTCACCTTGTGAGCCTTCGGCTCAGGTGAGCTAAAAATAGGTATACCCCTGCATACCCCAGTTTTGCTATATAAAAGTGGGGTTTGAGGGGGTACACATTTCACTGACATATTTTCCTGATGATATAAGGTTTGATCTATGACTGGACTTCAAAAAACACTCCCACTATCCTTAACTGTATTCTTTTCGAACATGCAAGAATAAGTACATGGTCTTAAATGATCTAGAATCAATTATTCTATCATAACCTCATTTATAAAATTGCTTCTAGCCCACCCAGGAACCACTGAGCGCTTTGAGAATTGTTAAAATATTTACGTTTCACGTTTAGTTTTGATTGGGAAGATTACTGACTGCTGCTTAAACGTGCTAAAGATGATAATTAAATTGAAAAGGCTTACCTCCAAATATTCCATGAGAGAAATAGAATACCCGAATGTCGTGTGTGATCCCTGATATAATATGTGATAATGCATTCAATATCCCTCCAATCGCAACCACCGTACGGCAGTTACACTTCTTTAGGACTACTGTCATTGTTAACAAACCTATAAAAGAAAATTAAGTCTTCAGGTGAGAAAACCAACAATTTGGGTATCCGACCAGGTCTGACACAAATTGACGCCCAGGGATCTCCATCGTCGGGCATTACTGAATCTGTTGAGTCCACGTTTTTGATTCATCAGGACGTTTATCATGATTTTTCTGTTTGTTCTTGATGATTCATTGGCTAGTTAGAGATTCACCACGAGGACCGAAGAACATACTAAATGTTATGAACCACTGCAGAAGCTGAGGGTGAGGTTATGACCATGTAAAATCGATTTAAGCCCGCCAGTAATTATATATTACTGATCGTTCCAAGGCGATACTTCTGTTGTGGTTCTTTTTGTTTTATGTCTTGGTGTTTAAAATTTTTGTGCTGTTGGTGCCTTATGTATGTTTTCACATTTTTAGTTAAGTTTAGGTAACTGACTGGTCACCTACTGGGAAAATAGCTGCTCATTCGGCTTACGATATGTTTTCATGGTATAAGTACCTGATTGTTAATTTAGTGTTTTCCCACCTCGGGTTTTGGAGTGGGAATCTTTTTCTGATTGCGCATTTTCCTGATCTTTGTCTACTTGTACCTCTGTACAGTCACAGACGCAGGCTATAGGCTTGAACTTTGGACTTATGTAGAAGAGGAATTGAGGAATTGTACTATCCGAGTAGCAAAAACAAAGGTGTTGATCAGCTGTGCAACTGCACAGATGATCTGCGCATTTGCTTTTGCATATGCAGATTGTTGGTTTCCTGATGCAGCGGCTCGTTAATTTCAATTTATGGCTATCTTATGATTATCGTCTTATAAACGTATGACCCAGAGAATTGTATGCTAGCCTAATTCAAGTAAATGGATATCTATTTAAAACAAAATATAAAAAAAATAAACAAGTGTTACTAGAAGCTCATGTGTACAAATATTCTTTATTGTATTACTAGTAAAAAACTTACTCGTGATACTAATGGTAACGTTTTGTATGATGTTCATTATAGCCACCTCCGCTGCTTTGGCATGGAATCGCTTTTGGAACTCCAGAAAGAAAACGCCGTACGAGCGAACTACCCCACCCCAAAATAAGATATACAGAACACAACCTGAAATTGAAATAACAGTGTTAAGTTAGATACACCAGAATAAATATGTTTGTTCCTGATCATTGCTAACTGTAATGTTTAGATGCTCCAAAGATGCTATTCAAGCACTTTCTACACAACCCCAATCTGATCATGTTAATTTAAATCGTATCTAAAACGAACTTTGTGTTACAACCTGTAATTACTGTAATTGAAATCAATATGATAAAACTATTACCTGCTAATACGGCCCAAGCCCAACCTGTGTCAATAGGAACACCAGTCATCTTATCGGTGGTTTTATCCTCGGTTTTGGCTTCCATTCTTTCAGCTTCATCGAGCAATTTGTCGCTTTCTTCAGTATCAGCTTTCTTTTCACTCGCGTTTTTATTTTCTGACTCACTTTCAGAATATTCCGATTCACCATGATACGTTTCAACGTTTTCATCAACACTTAATCTTTCATGCAATTTCTGGTCGTCTAAAGCCGCTTCATCCACCTGTTTACCGTTTTCCATACTTGTTTCTTGAACTGTCTGGCCTTTCACAATCATAGTTGTTTTTTTTTTCTTTGAATACTTTCCTTTGCTTTATTTGAGTCAAACACCGAATTCTCATCTTTTGATCAAAATTCTTTACTTTACTGTTTCATCATATAAAACATTCCGGTGTTACCACATTCAGAACAGTGGTCACGTTATCTCTTCTTTAAAATTTGCGACTCGTTCGCTTCCAGAACAAAAGTTTGTAAAGTCAGCATGACTTCATAGTAAAATATAAAGTTTGTGAAGAGCTTGTTTGTCGCTCAAGATAACCGCTATAGATACGAAAATAGTACATTTTATCATTGACATATGGAAAGGAAACGCATAAAATCGCACATAAGAAAAAATGAAGACAGTGGGAAATGCCCGTATTTTCACTTCCCTGACACAAGATTCTGAACACGAAATTGTATGTACGTTCAGCCTGTCCATAAAACAATACAAACGGAAGAAATCTGGTAGTTGTATATTATTAGAAATTGGACGAAGTCGTCTTCGACGGCATGACCAGGTTTTCGCTTGGTTTGTTGTGAGTATGAGATACTGAAAACAAAGGGAATTGCACAATATCAGTCAAAGTTTTATAATCTTTAACACGGACAACGTCATCCAAAACTTGTATGTATACGAAGATAGTAATCTTCATGCCATATTCTAAAATTAAGAAATAATAAACTGTGTATTTCGGTCATTTGAAGTCATTGAGGCTATTCTGAGAAGTGAGGAAATGATTATCGGTTTAGATTCATTTTCAAACCAGCGTTTAATATATTTGGCCGCATTTGGATAATACTCAAATCAAATCAAATCAAATCAAATAATTTATTGGCATAAAATCCAAGGACAGGATTGTCACCATACATACAAATACAAATATCCCTAACAATAGATAAGTGAAGTCACAATAATCTGCATGAACAGAATATAATTAATACTAGTCTTCGTATTGACTACCCTGTTAAAAGATTACAAAATTACAGTAATTCCCTTTGGTTCTTTGTTGCCAAATCTTATAGGGTCACTGAAGATGCTTAAGTAGCCGAAAGCGCGGTATGGCCCATCCCGTTCACTGCTCTTAAAGGATCTCAGTTTTATTTTTATTTGCTATTACTGCAGCTGGTGTTGTGCCGTGTGGTGGCCCTAAATGGTATCCCCTTACATCATCCATAGTGCAGATTATATTTTCTCGTAGCTGATTTATTTTTATACTGCTACGAAAGAGATTTCATGGATTCTCTTAACCATGATAATCAAGCTGATGTTATCGAGGCTTTTAATTCCACATCTAGGTACCTCGATGACCTTTTGAACATTGACAACCCTTATTTTGAAGGTATGGTCAATCAAATTTATCCACCTGAACTTCAGTTGAACAAAGCCAATATCTCAGATACCGAAGCCCCCTTTTTAGATTTACATCTTTCTGTTGCAAATGGATTTGTTTCTTCTAAAATTTATGTTAAGCGCGATGACTTTGATTTTGATATAGTAAATTTTCCTTTTTTGGATGGTGACGTTCCTCGTGCTTCTTATGGTGTTTACATTTCGCAACTTATTAGGTTTGCTAGAGTCTGCAATCATGTTACAGACTTCAACGCTCGAAATAAATGTTTAACGGCAAAACTTCTCCAACAGGAATATCGGTATCATAAACTGCGAAAAACCTTTTCAAAATTTTATAGTAGACACTATGAATTGATTTCTAAATATAATGTTGGGTGCCCAGGGATCTCCATCGTCTGGTAGCTTACCCAATCTGTGAGTCCTTGTTTTTGATTCATCAGGATGTTTATCGTGATTTATTTGTTTGTTCTTGATGACTCATTGACTAGTTGGAGATTCACCACGAGGACCGAAGAACTTACTAAATGTTATGAACCACTGCAGAAGCTGAGGGTGAGGTTAGGATCCTGTAAAACCGGTTTAAGCCCACCAGTAACTTTGTGTTACTGATCGTTCCAAGGCGATACTTCTGTGGTGGTTCTTTTTGTTTTATGTCTTGGTGTTTAAAAAAAAATTGTGCTGTTGGCGCCTTATGTATGTTTTCATATTTTTAATTAAGTTAATGTAACTGAGTGGCCACCTATTGGGAAAATAGCTGCAAATTCGGCTTACGATATGTTTCATGGTATAAGTGCCTGATTGTTAGTTTGGTTTTTTCCCACCTCGGTTTTTGGAGTGGGAATCTCTTTCTGATTGCGCCTTTTCCTGATCTTTGCCTACTTGTATCCTTTCGGTCTTTTGAGGTCAGTGAGGGTATTCTGAGAAGTCAGAAAATTATTATCGGTTTAGATTCATTTTCTAACCTACGTTTAATATATCTAGCCACATTTGGATTATACTAGTCTTTGTATTGACTACCCTGTTAAAAGATTACAAAATTACAGTAATTCTCTATGGTTCACTGCTCTTAAAGGATCTCAGTTATATTTTTATGACCACTGTTTGAATTGCGCTTTTTTCTATCAACACACTCACAGTCGGCAATCGTTTGAGCTACGATATCCAAATTCGTCGTGATAACTACCCAGACTGAATGTAATTGTTATTTTGACCACAGCGATAGAATATTACGGAAATGGACTTGGAAGTGTGTTTGATATGTTGGTCGCCGGATTTTTTAATCGTTCGCCGGAATCAGTAACACTACCTTACATTCTAGGTTGTGGACGTTTATGTTATGACGCATGTATGGTTAAGTGCGTCCATATCCTTGCTCCGTGATTTACATAATTTGATGAGAGAAGGTCCACAGACGACTATCTTTTCAGATTGTCCTTTATTTGACAAAAAAGTAAATCCATGTAGACATGCAAAATATACAATACAATCAAAACACAACAACACAGCAATAAAAAAGCGAAAACTCCAATATGTAGAATTCAATGAAAATGTGCTGATGTAGATCTAATAAGAGCTGTGTCCTCCAAAACAGTGTTGTGTTATCCACTAAGCAGACTGTTGATTGGCTTTTTCTTCTTTTGCTCTGAGCCTTCTTTGAACGAGAGGGAGTAGGAATAACAAGACAGCTCCTGTGTACGACAATAGCCCACACATGTGAAGTGTCAGCACATAGGATCCAGATATATCTCGTAATAAACCTGAAAATATGAGGAGAAAATGGTTTAATGTGGTTTGCGACAAAAATATTTACACTCTAAATCAACAGACTGCTTGAACTCTGGCCAACTGAATCTTACTAATGCATTGTGTTCTTTCTTTTTACAGAGGGTGTATCAGTAGGTTATATTAGTGGTTCCTTTATTTTGCTCAAGATACTTTATTGTCGACCTTGAGTTAGACGTAGTAGCCCTTAAAACCATATCCCTAGTAACATGTAGGAAGTAATTATTTTTGTAAGGTCTGTTTTTATAGCAAAAATGGGTAACGTAGCAAATCATACTTAAGTTTATTGGTTTAAACAATATTTATTTTGAATCAAAATAACATATCAATTCACAATACATAATAGATAAAGTATCAGGATTGGAAAACAAGTCATATGGCTTATAAACATCCTCTCCTGAAATAGTAAGATTACTTTCATTACGAAAACACGCCCATGGAATATACAGAAAAAATTTGGTTGTAAAAATCAAAATTTTCACTGGAAAAATTTTGATATTTTTCTTATTTTTGCTCAAAACATAAATTGTGGGTACACGTTAGAACCGCCTCGCCACAATCTATGTTTTGAAGCAAAAATAAGAAAAATAGGTATACCCCTGCAAATCCCAGTTTTAGTATATAAAAGTGGGGTTCAAGGGGGTATATATTACACGGACATGTTTTCCTGATATTTGAGCAAATATATGTTATGATGGTACATTGTATTTATTCGGCAGACAATAATTTATTAGCGTGCTGTACGTGTATATTTAATATTAGAGCTTACCACTGACTGGAAAGAATATGGCAATCGACATTCCATGGACAAGTGTGACGAATCCCAACGAGCTTTGGAACTTGGTAATTCCTATAATGTCTATTAGAATGGTAGCAAACATCGCATTGTAAAGACCATAGAAACACGCTGTAAAGAGGAGAACCGTACCTTAGACGTATACTGAGGTCATGGTCATTGCGATATCGGCTTCTGGTTTTTCAAAATGGTAAATTCAGCACATCACTTTATTGCTCTTTTGAATACTAGTAAGACAAACATTTATAGTTTTTAGAAAGGGGTTTTGAATTTAAATAAATTATATAGATGGGATACAAAGACCATAAATTGATCTCATTAGTTTATACCATGAAATAATTTGATGTTATAGATCATCAGGAAAACATGTCCGTGGCATGTATACCCCCTTGAACCCCACTTTTATATAGCAAAACTGGTGTTCACAGGGGTAAACCTATTTTTCTTATTTTTGCTCCAAAACATAGATTGTGGTAACTCGTTAGAACCGCCTCAGCGAGGCGGTTTTAATGTGTGCCCACAATCTATGTTTTAAGCAAAAATAAGAAAAATATCGAAAATTTTCTTCTTGAAATTTTCACTTTTTAGAACTAAAAAATCTCTGTTTATTGCATGGGCATGTTTTCGTAATGGATATGCGAAACAAATATAATTTACCCATAATCAGCGCCATGGTCATTATCAAAGGAAAGTTGTTGAAAAATCTTGCGAAATGGCACATGGTTCCAACTGCAAAGGCTGCTGCACCGAGCATTGTGGTTCTACGGACCCACTTCCGGTCCGCTATGATACCACTGGTTATCTTGGACACGAGGTCAAGGGCCGCCATCAGTGACAGCATAATTGCGATCTGGTTGTATGAAACACCATTATCTTTTGCATATGGCGGTAAATAAACTGGGACTAGCGCCATCCCGGCAAGTGTCACAAACGCCATTCCAAGAAATTGAATAAACACGATGTTTTTCAGTAATTTAAGGTCAAGAATACCAAACAAGCCAGTTTTAAATGTCACCAAACAGTTTGCATCGTCTTTGGATGTTTGTTTTCTAGTTGGTAGATCCTCACTAGTGTCATTTTCCTTTTCTTCATCCTCTTGAATATCTTGAATTGATGAATGCAGATTTACAACTGACCCAACTATGCCCTCACCACTTGCATACAAAGCACTTTTTGATCTGTCTAACGCATTAATGACCTCTTCAAGTCTTGAAAAACTACGATTCTGTAGTTCAGACCCACCAGAGAAGTTTCTGTGCCTGACACCTGTGTGTGCCCCGGGGCCATGGGACCAAGCCCTTACCCTCATCAATGCTGGTGATGATGGCGCCCTAGGTTCAAACGATATTGCTCTTTCGAACTTGATTCGTCTTCCAACGCCATTTGCAATTCCACCAAATTCTTCTTTATTTAACTCTTGCATTTCGTATTCATGTGTTATATCCTTTTGCTGCTGCTCTGATACTGTTGAGAATGTTTTGGTCACGGTGTTGGGTTCACTCATTAATGGTTCCCTCGCTTCGTCCTTTGAATCAGAAATGCTCTGTTTGTGTCGCTTTGTGAACCACTGAGGTGGTCTCAAAAGTGCAGCTGCTACAAATGCATTGAAGAGTAAGCCAGATACAAGAAGTAGAGCGCCGGTATATCCGAATTCTTGGAATATGGTTGTCACGACAGGTGCGAATATTAAACCACCAACTGCACCACTTCCGGTAAAGATGCTGTTAGCTATTCCCCGATGTTTGTTGAAATATATTCCGATCATTGCTAACATAGGAGGATGTAACATGGCCATGCCTGTTCCTAGAAAATATATCATTAACTTTCAATAATTATTCTTTAATTTCAATAATGCAGATCTTAGACCGCTGACGCGTCGCCGTAAAACAAAGTTTCCGGCCGTATATCCGACGATATACCGCCCCAAATGAAAATTTGAATGCAGTTGTCCATTAAGTAGTTTTCTTCTCTGGAGACATTATGAACAATAGTCTTTTTAAAAATTCTAAATCATTGCCTCTTACAAATAAACATGTTATTTGGCATTAATTATCATAACGTCGAAACGTACCACATAAGAAACCATGTGAGAAATAGAAGACACGTATATCCTCGGCGAAGCCTGTTACTATGAAACCAACAGCATTCAACAGTCCTCCTACCGCAACCACGGTTCTGCTGCTAAATTTCTTCATACCGATCGTCATAACGAGGAGACCTAAAATTTATGAACTTTATCAAGGAAATTCATACACAAGTTTGACAGTTGTACAGCCCTGCAAAAGACCTTTTTGTCACATAAAAGGAATGGAAAGTGTTCAATACACTTCAAATTCTAATAAGATTCTCGACCATAAATGGGTGCATGGTGTGTATTATTACAGTTTACAGCACACGTATTTTATAATGACAGTCCCTGGAATGTCAAATTATTTAGCTCTTCCTTGAACTATTCGCTTTAATTCTTGCGGTTAGTTCGTGGTTATGACATTAATAAATGCGAACGATTTATGATTTATGATTTATTCCATATTCTCGTAACATAGCTTATTATATCACATGTTAGAGGGCAGCTCGAGGTTATTCATAACTGATACTTGATCCTGTGTATCTAAATTTTAAAACCCGTCCTTGGTAATCCTAGTAGGGAAATAATGGAGTCAAATTACTATACGGCGCCAGAGCGTCTTTCTGTTATGTGATGATAGGAGCTCATCGACAAGACAATTCACCGATTATAGTTAAAGCGACTTGATTTAGCTATACGAACACCATCACAATTCAAAATGTCTTATTGCATAAACTGGATTGGATACGATAAATTGGCACGGTACGAATACTGTTAATTAGAGAATCAAGTCTCACCTGTGACACTGACGACAATGTTCTGAATGAAACTCATGAATGCCACCTCTGATGCATTGGCTTGAAATCGCTGTTGAAATTGGAGAAAGAAAACCCCGAACGACCTCATTAGACCACCAAATATCAACATGTAAAACACACATCCTACAAATGATAGAAATACATTGAATGATATGAATGTTGTAGGTAACAAAGGTTTTAAATGCAAATGATTTATCTTTCTGTGGTTTGAAGAAACGCCGATCTTCAAGAAGCTAGCCTGGCTAACACACAGCCTATATTCTCTGTTATGAAAGTACCTCCGTTCAGCCTTTGCTGTCGGTATTATACTCATCAGATTGAAAGGTGGATGGCGCAGACCCTGGCCAAGCTCAGTGGCTACCATATAGTATTGATTGGCACTCAGATAATCAGACATCCGGTGGTGATTGGTATGAAACATTTTTTTCAAGTTCTTAGGGAACAAGAATATTATAGGTCTGAGGATTTTCAAATAGTGATTATGAACTTTTTTTTGTTCACCTTATAAACCTCGAGCGTTTTGCTTCATATACAGCTCCGTTTCATTTATAACATACCCCTGCAATGTCGCAAAATAAATTGACCCCGCACCCTACATTGCATGGCTCATTGCTGGATGGTTATTAGTCTGGCCTGGATGAAACTTCTACAATTTGTGTATATATTTATGTGTGTTAAACTGGTAGTTTGTTTATATTGATCGTGAGCAGTCCGATTGGACAGGAAGCTGCTTTCGGCGTGTACCAAAATTCTGATAGATTTAATGTCAAGTTTTCAACTTTCGGCGATTGGTATTATGTAAGTACTGTGAATATTGCCAGTTTCTGACATGAATGTTGTTCATTGGCATCTATTGTAGATACCTTAAAACGTACATCACATTCGCTAAAGTACTGAAGTAGAAATGGAATATCTAACTATACCTACTACCCTGTATAATGCTACCATTCAAATGCATGTTTTCAGCACATAAATTGTCTGAAAGTTTATCAAATTTAAAAACTGGACATCTGAGAATATCATTAACAGTTGACATGATTATTTAAAGAGAGTTACGATAGCCTTGTATCTAATGCAATGTGTACCTGCCTGTGACAATGTTTTAAGTTATGTAATGACATTCTTAAACATATATTTATTAAGGACATTTGATGTTTTTTGAATACAATTGATTGAAATAGTGTGACTGGCGATTTTAACAAGACGGCTTATATTAGTAATCATCCAAGAGAAACTTCAACGAATCAAATATTAAACGCGCGAGCACACTAAGATGGAAGTAGACATTAAGAGCAGTTTTGCTTCCTTGAAATATGTCTGTAATGAAGGAAATAGCGTCTATTTAATCATTATTTCTGAACTTTATATGTATTGCGAATGCGATGCAAGTTTTAATGTATATCAAATAGATGTCAATGAATAACATTCAGGTCAGAAAGTGGCAGTATTCACAGTACTTACATAATACCAATCGCCGAAAGTTGAAAACTTGACATTAATTCTGTCGGAATTTTGGTACATACCGAAAACAGCTTCCTGTCCAATGGAACTGCTCACGATCAATATAAACAAACTACCAGTTTAAAACACATAAATGTATACACAAATTGTAGAAGTTTCATCCAGGCCAGACCAATAACCGTCCAGCAATGAGCCATGCAATGTAGGGTGCGGGGTCAATTTATTTTGCGACATTGCAGGGGTATGTTATTAATGAAACGGACCTGTATATTATCAATGAAATGCCATTTATATTAAGCCAGACATGTCTAACAGACTGCTATATATAGAATGCAAGATGATCGGTCTGTCAAGAGACCGCACTGATTTTCTTCATTCCATCAACTCCTTAAATCTATGTTTTGGATTAACCCATATTTGACGAATGGATTTTCCCATTATTATCATTTGGGTCGGTTCACTTTTATTTTCAGGGGCGTCAGGAGTGATTTTTAAATTTAATTCAATTTTTCGATGAAAATTCTCTAAGCAAACAGAATAGCCCCAGATGGGACGCCGCGTTCTGCGGCGTCACATATGGTGCTATTCTGTTTGCCTATGTCCCAAAAAAGGGACGCCAGGCTTAAATGAGTTAATGATTACTTTATTTCATATACACGTCAAACACAGGTTATGATCGTTGGAATACCGTACCTGCTAAAACAGCCCATGCCCATCCCCTATCTATAGGAACGCCTTCTAAATTTATTTGACCTGGTTTTCCGCCTAGTTTTCGATTTTCGCTCCCCTTCGTAACGGCTTTGTCTTCACGCGTAACATTTTGTACCATCGCGTTTCCTGTGTTTCTGTTACTATCACTGAAAATATCATCTTCATTCCTTTTTCCATTTGAAAGTTTCGATTTTATTTCTTGTTCTTTATTTTGTCCATCATGTCCATTCTCATTTTCCTTAATCTTATCCATTTCAATTTTTACCGACCTTATTTATTACGATTGAAATTAATATTTTGTAAAGATAGAACAACAGATCGAGATAGAAATAAAGATACTTTCCCACGCATCAAATTTATTTTAAATTCCACCTTATGAGATGTTGTATCTTGCGCAATATTCTTAAATGAGTATCGGTTTATAAATTTTGTATATATCTGAGATACTGAAATATTTACTTTGTAAGATAAAGTAGCCGCATGGGACATGAACTTAAACGCATCTTAAACAGTAGATGACCAATATCCCTAGTGTTAATCTAAACAATCTTTGCATGCTTCGGTATAGTACAACCAATGACATATTTAGGTATTTTCGCAGGTTTTGCTATTCTAGGACATGAAATGTAAAAATAAATCTTATTCCATTGTGAAAATGTTCATGTTTCATGAAAAGGCCTTTATTAATTGCATTTAATTTGACACTTTGTTGAAATTTGAGAAGGTGCAAAGAATGACAGATATATCATTACAAATAATAATAAAAAATATAGGAAGAGTAAAACAAAGAAAAAAAGACGTAAATGGAGAAGAACTGAATGAAGACTTTTATTTGTTAGATTACAAATATGGGTGAACGTCTGGCATTTTAGAGATCAAACAGTCGTGGTGGATGGTGTCGTGTACAATGTAAGCCTACTCTATAATTTTGCATGTACATACATACGGAAGCTGATTTATTCAATGTTTATTGAAATGGCGTTGTAACAGTAGACGTTCAAAGCAATGCTGATCTTGACTGACAACTACGTGATATATATGTAAACTTAAAACAATTGCCCAGATTGTTTTGTCCAAGAAATCCGTGATTTCATAAATAGAACTGTTCAGATTTTATAAGAAAGATAAGAAGTGACTTCTAATTTATGGTTGTTTGGATATTGTACCATTTACATGTAGAATATGAGCAGCCCTAGAACTTGAGTACAACGATACTCAGACAGGTACAGCTCAAATGGCTTCTTCAAAAGAAATAACCACCTTTTCCTGATCTTTGCCTACTTGTACCTTTTTTCATCAATCAGATTCATTCTAACCTCAGTTGAGTTATAATCAACCTCCTTACATACTCAACAGCACAATATGTATCGTCAACAGACCTGGTAAGGCGTCTATTTATATATCTATCTTTATAATACTGAGTCAATGATCTCGAGTGGGATGCGTAGCTAAATTTTGAATTTAAAGAGAGCAAACTATGGAAAACATTCGGGATTGGCCATTACATCCAGACAAGCGCCAAGTAGCAGATTAGCTATCCATTTGTTTTAAGGATGTTCGCTGTCAATAAAAAAAGTATTCAACCTTTATTCTTACAGTCCACGTTTTGCTTCCAAATTATAAAACAAAATTACTAGAGGGTAGTGTGCATTTTTCAAGCTACAAGCCCCTGAATGAGACCTCTAAGCAGCATGATTTGAAATTTGAAAATTTCGGACATGTAAAAACGTATGCAATGTTGTGATAGTACTTGCACTGTTGTGAATTTAAGCTATTTGCAAGAAGCTTAACCGCATGCCTCTGTACTACATCGACTCTAATAAGAGCTTGACCTTTGCTGGGACCAGTGAAGTGGCATCATCGTAAAGATTGCATGTGTAGCGCAGTAATCTACAAATGGTGAATGAGAAGGCTTTCCCACTGATACCTTTTATTATTGTTTCTATTATTTTAATGCGGGCTCGGCCACACACTAGGCCTACATCTTGCGGCAGCGGTGCGCTAATGTGACAAGATGATCGGATATGCCCATGGGTTTCCCATCCCAGGAAAAGAGTATTTTAGGAGGAGGAAGTAATGCTACGATAGACTAAAATAGATGATGATGGTATTACTATTAGGTTACATATAGCTCAGTAAACCACCCTTTGTGGGCGAGCTTTTCCGCAGACGTGGTTGTTTAATGCTGACTCAGCCGCACGCTACATATGTTCCGATGCCAAATTGTGCCCCAAAACCAACAGAAAACCAATTGTCTATGTTGCTTTGCATAGAGTTTCTGCAAAATGTTAACCTCCTCCGGATTATCTATTATTTTTCTACCTGTATTTCTAACTTTGATTTTAGTATGCTGTGTTCCAGGAGATATTGTAAACCTGTTGATATGTACATTCCGAAAATAGGGGTGTACTCCCTTTTTTAAATGTGGGTGAACATGTAATTTTATATGTGTACGAATGCAATTCACAGCTCCACTGCTATTTCCAGATATATCACTATTTTAGAGGTGGGTCTCTGGAAATACAGGCGTACCTCTGTCCGCCTTTATTTAGAGATATATTGCTATTTAAGGGATGCTCTTACTAAACAAGAGGTGCCGATACATTTTATGGGTCCATGGATATTTTCACTGCTCTTAAAGAAATTAGTTATATTTTTATTTGCTATTTTTTCAGTTTTTCCCCCAGACTATTAGAGATTGGAATGAACTCCCTGATTCTACGATCTCCTTTGCTGAATTGTCAGATGATTGTGTGTCTAAATTTACCTCTCGTCATCAAGCCCCGTGAGCCTCAATCGGGTGCGCCGAAAAGTCAACGGCGGTGCTCTATGACACAACTTCACAACTTAGCGAAACGACCCGGTACTACTACGTAATAAGTGTCGTGTGCAAAAAGGCAAACGTTTCGGTAAATCGTAAAACCGCTGGTGACAAATTTGACAGGTGTCCCCTTTCAATTTCCATTTTGACGTTGCTTATTCCACACCGACACATAATTCCATCGCTGTCGTTTAGTTAAAGGTATTACAATATGTGATTCTTCTTTAACCGTCATTTGTAAAAGACAAGGGCGCGGCAGTTTTGAAATATTCCTTCTCCAGATTTTACTTTGTAAACAAGTACCCCACCCACTAGTGCAAAATTTTGCGCCGAGATGCGCAACAGTTGGTTTGAATAAGATAAAACGCCCTAGCGACCCATGAGAAGCTACACAACGTGATGGTTGAAGCCATCAGAATGTCCTTGTCTCAGAGATTATTCAGATGAAAAATTGCAAATGTCATTAGTTTTCGCGATCACTGAAGAATTCATTCTTCCCAAGGACTATTCCACTGTGGAATAGTCTTCCTTTTTCAGTGGTCGCATCTAAGACCAAGGAAGAATTTAAGGCTCTCATTTAAACCATGGGTCCATAGGTATTCGTTTAACAGAAAAAAAAGACTTTAGTGTGCCTCTCAGGCTCTGTCTAGCTTCTTGTAAATAGTTTTAATGGCCCATCCCGAATGTTTCCCCCCTAATTTGCTAAATTCAAAATTTAGCCACCCACCCCACACCTGAGGTGATGATCAGAAATTGATCTACTCAGTATCTGAAGACAGACAGACACTGCATAAATCGGATGAGACTTTATACCATGGTCCTGTCTCCCTATGACCTTTGCTGGTAGTGGGACGTTAAACCCCAAACCAGTCACAAAAATGACTATGAAGGATACAATTCTTGATGAGAAAGCCTCTGTAGTTTGAAAACTTGCCTCTGAGTCTGACAGGAAAATACTTTATGGCTTAAACCCACACATTTACTTTAGATGGGGTGCATTTCTTTACCGGAATGGTCTACTGGAATGGACATTATGCTGTGGCTTTGTATGCTTTGAATGTATTTTGTCTGCATGAAATGTACTTCTGGAGTCATAAATAGTTTGTATGAAATAAATTTAATCTTAGCATAGCAAAATTGACTTCGCAGGGTGGTTAGGGTAGCCCAGTGGTGGGGTCTGGGATGGGGCCACTGTTCAGAGGTTTCTATAATTAAGATATAGAGAAATCACCAGTGGATGTTCTACAGCAAAAACAGGGGTGAACAGAAGTAGAAATGAGTATAATGTGCTGGCACTGTTTCAGTGACCTATAAGAATATGTGAGTGTCCCTGACCTAGGCCACCCCATGGTACGGAACACAATTTAACTGTACTTAAACTATATGATTCTCGAACTAATCACTGTCTGTGTACATTCTAGGCAAATTTGTCCTAAAAATTCAAATGAAAAAATACTCAAGGACACATAAATGTCCATTCCGGTAGTCCATACCGGTAATCAGGTCCATTCCGGAATTTCCGGTAAAGGAATGCACCGGCCCAGATGAGATCTCTGGGCACATTTAATAAGCACAGTCTGTTGTTATTTTCTCTAGATGTAATTTGTTTTATGCCCCCAACTTCGGAAGAAGTTGAGGGGGCATATTGGTTAGGGCCTGTCCGTCCAGTGCAGTGGTGTGCAGTCAGTCGATGATGCGTGAGTAACGCTTAGCACTCGGTCAGGAACTGTTAGAGCTAGGATCTTGAAATTTGGTATGTAGTTTGTATATGAAAATTAAGAGGACCCGTATTTTTAGCTCACCTGAGTTAGGCTCACAAGGTGAGCTTATAGGATGGCCATGATCCGGCGTCCGCCGTTGTCCGTCGTCGTCGTCCACTAGTGATGGGCAATCGGTTTGAAATCACTATCGATTATCGGTTTACAATCGGAAAGGCTAAACCAACTAGCTATCGATTATACAATCGGTTTCATATGCCTATAATTTTATGTGATCAGTCACGGACAAAATAGTGTTTTCGACATCGCATCATGTTTTAAGTATTCTTTTGTGTGTTGTTTGCTTCTTTTGCCATTCATTGTATATAAAATATATTTGTTACTTTTCTGTTAACTATGGTTTTATGTTAATGGTAATGCACCTGTCAGTGTTTTCCCTAAAAGGGGGAGGGAGGGCGGCGGGATGCAGAGAGAATTAGATAGCAAATATAATCCCACCACTGGGAATTCGCATGACCATCTAGGGAAGAGAAATAAGATATTTTCTAAGAAGTTCTGTATGAAATTTAGACATAGCAAATTTGATGCCCTTAGAATGTGGGACCAAATATTCAACCCATGGGATAGGAATTTGACACTAGTTTTTCAAAATTGTCTATGTCCCTGGGGTAAGCCCGCCCTCCACCATCTCAGGGAAAACATTGATAGGTGCATGATGTGGTACATGTAAATGAAAGAATAAAAATATAACTTAAAACTTTGTTTTATTTCAAATGCCTTTGACTAGACTAGACTAGACACAATCCAACTGGGACAAAACAAAAAAGCAACAACATATATATCAAATTCAATCTTGACTAGAATCCATGGCAACATTTAAAATGTATTGCTTGCGGCTAGAAGCCATATGGAACAACATCCATTAAAACAGATTGTGTGGGTATACTTTAGAACTGCCATATTGCCATATTGAGCAAATGTAATAAAGAAGTGTAAATCCCAAGTTTACTCTGTCTGTCATTACCTTTTTCTTTTTTCCATATCTAACTGAAAAAAAAAAAATGACTGTAAAATGATGAATAATAACCTGATAACACAACTATTTCAACAAAACTCAATTTGAACTATGTACAAAGTTCTGTCTGTAATTTAGTCTGTACTCTTAGTCACTGGCTTACTGCATCATGCAGGAGTTATCATGTGGATCCTTAATTTGGCATATTCAAAAACAAAAGCATAGAAAAGATTACATTACGAAAACATGCCCATGCGATAAACAGCAATATGTTCAGCTAAAAAGTGATAATTTTCAGTTGAAAATATTTAATATTTTTCTTACTTTTGCTCAAAACATAGATTGTGGGTACAAGTTAGAACCGCCTCGCAAGGCAGTTCTAACCAGTACCCACGCTCTATGTTTTGGAGCTTAAATAAGAAAAATAGGTATAGCCATGTTAACCTCATTTTCTCTATATATATATTACACGGACATGTTAGCGTGATGAGCTCTTCATTTTCACTAGAATATCTCTTCTTCCTCCAGGTACCATATAAGGAGACTAGTTGATGATAATTAAAGATGTTTTTGCTAGTTTTTCATAAAACCTATGTTGTGGTTGTTCACTATATTTGCCTCAGTGAGGCGACACAAAATATCGGATCTATACTACTATACACAATGTAAAGAAATAAGCAAAAATTATCCCTTTACTATCACGAATTACTCCTTATTTTGTCTTCTTGGTAAAATAATTCGAGTATCTGTTTGTGTAGTGCGCGGTGGACATTTTTAACACATGACATCTTTCTGTTATCTTCAAAACTGTCTTCATTATGACAAATTGACAATACAACTTGTGTTTTATGCCTATAGATGGAAGTTACAAACTGCCTCAAACACGAAGTAAAATATTGAACTTGAACACAACTTATTGAACACAACTCGAATTAGAATCAATCAAACAGGATCTGTATCTTGCCACCAGTGGTGGAAAGGGAATGTCTGTTACAGTGCAAATGGTCTCGTTTTCAAACCAGAACATGCAGCACTTGCAAAGAAACATCTGGCACTTCGGACCTCTTACCAATAGGTCTCCCTATTTTTGTTCAAAAATATCATCAAATCGACATTACTGGTACTCAGACGAGCTCTCTTTTTGCTCACAAGTGCCCCTGCAAGACTGAATACTCTCTCTGATGAAACAGATGATGCTTGACATGCAAGATACTTCTTTGCAAGCCTTGATATTCTGGGGTAAAAACATTCATTCTCTTTCCACCACTGGAGCACTGTAAGGGTTTCATCGCCAGCTTTTACATTTGAACCCAGATAACGGGCAATTTCTTGTTCGACCACATTTTCAAGCTTCTCCTTGGACTCTCCCATACAAACGACATCTGCCAGCCAATCGTCTGTGTCTGCAGACTTGATTCGTTTGAAGACTTGCTGCTCCTCAGGATTTATCTCGGGTTCAGGTTTTGCTTCGGGTTTTGTTTCAGGCAATAGGACAGGAAGTTCTGGTAAGGGGGGATAATCGATAGGGTGGGATGGAACTTCCTCGGGTTTCTCTATCTTAACAACGACGACAGGCTCACTCAAACCCAACGCTGACCTTCGCAGAAGTCCATGTGCTTCCAACATTTTGTCTGGCATAAAAGTGAAGTCTTTCGTATATGGACTAACAACACATGCCAGTAAAGACATTTCTTCAGTTGTTGTTCTCAACTCTAACTGGGATCTCATTTTCATTTTCATGGCAACAATAATTGGCGGGTCATTGTCTGCTTCAGCAATTGCATGACTCAATTTCAGCACTGTGGGTAGAACTTTATTCATCGTTGGAGACTGCTCAGCGCACAGTATGGTTGTTGCAATTTCAAACGGCTTCAGGACATGCACCATTCTCTCCACTATAGCCTGCTCTTCAAAGTTATAGACACAGTTTTTGATTTTTGTCAGTGCTGCTTTAGACAAACTATCATCAGTGACATTTGCTAATGCCATAATGGCTGGGGTCTGCTCACAAAGTCTTTCCAGCATAGTCAATGTTGAGTTCCACCGCGTTGCAACATCCATAATGAGCTTGTGACCTACTTTATCTTCACTCAATAGCAACCTTTGCTTTCTTACAAGCTCATCTGAAACACTGGATGAAGAGTGAAAAAATGTCACTAGACTTCTGCCTTTTCCTAAGATCTTAGAGACTTCCGGTATTGAGAGAGTATTCTTTACTACCAAATTAAGCCTGTGGCCGTAGCAGCCAAAGCGAGGCCACTGAAGGATTTCAAACGCCTTCTTCTCATTTGCAGCGTTATCCGTGGTTGCCATAGGATCATTCAAAGCCCAGCGTTGTTCAGTTTCCCGTAAAGCTGCTGCTATTTTCTCAGAGGTATGCGACCCTTCCATTTTCTTGGTCTCAAGTACGGCTGTTTTCATGTTCCAATCTTTATCAATGTAATGTGCAGTGATTGTGTTGTAGCTCTCTGTATTTAAGCTAGTCCATCCATCATGTGTTATAGATACACTTTCTGTCTGCTCAAGATCAGATTTCAATTTTGCTGTCATCTCATCCTTCTTCTTCTCAAGTGATCGAATAATCTGTCGCCGACTAGGAATAGAGTACCTGAAAGTAAAAGTGGCAACAAACTGTTATGTCATTGCAAAAATATTCATTACATTACAAAAACCAGAGGACCAATGGTCCTGTAAAGTGTAAACGCTTGCTAGTAAACGCTCACCTGAGATTTGGTATAGATACCAATAGTGAATACATATGTTCAAATATTATGGAAAATAGCCCCAGTAAAGGGGCAGATGAATAAAGCCCTGGCCCTGGGGCCATTTTTTTTTTAAAAAATCAATATCGACCTATGTTGACCATGTTGACCTTGTTGAAAAATAGGTCAAGGTCATCACAGGGTCATGATTTATATACACACTGTATTATTTGAGTCATTTGAGTCATTGATGCTTTATGCCAAGTTTTGTTTGATCGGTCAACCAGGTCTGGAGAAGATTTTTGAAGGGTTTTTACCATATATGGTCATGTGACCTAGTTTAATTATATACACATTGATTCCCCCTTCCTACAAATGTTTCATATAAAATTTGGCTTTGATTGGCCAAGCGGTTTCAGAGAAGAAGATGTTTGAATATTATGGCAGTATACATGTATATTGCCCCTGGGTGGGGGCAGATGAGCCCCTGGCCGGCCCTGGGGTCATGATTTATAAACACATTGTAGAACTTGAGACCCAAATGCTTAATGCCAAGTTCAAGATCCTAGGTCTTATGGTTCTGGCGAAGAAGATTTTTATTTTACTATTTATAGCCATGGCGGCCATCTTGGTCATGTGACGTGAATTATTTATTATTTTATAAACACTTTCGTTGCCCCTTCCTGTAGAGGCTTCCATCAAAATTTGGCTTTGATTGGCTAAGCGGTTTCAGAGGAGAAGATCTTTGAAATTGTGGACGGACGACGGACGGACGGACACCGGATCATGGCCATCCTATAAGCTCACCTTGTGAGCCTAACGGCTCAGGTGAGCTAACAAGCATATGCATTAAACAGAATTCTCACAGTTTTAAAACTGACAATTTTCAGCTAAATAAAATTGAGTTTGTTTTTTTTATTTTTGCTCAAAACATAAATTGTAGGTGCCGTACTGAGGCCTTTCTAACAAGTACATGTACCCACAATCTATGTTTTGGAACAAAATAAGAAAAAAAGTGTTTACCCATAGTTTTTTACTATGGCTTAGTAATTTCCTGTATAGTTTCATGGATGTGTGTTTAACTCCTGCACATTGCTTATTTCATATTTAGGTGAATTTAGAAATGAAACCATCTGATCGCTTACCTTGGGTCCAACAGGTTGACAAAAGCTTTGAAAGATGGATGCTCAACTAAACTGAGGGGCAGTATCTTTGCTACCAACAGTTGCAGCAGTGCATCATCTATCTGTGACTGTCTTGAGGCAGATATCCTCCCAATCCCAACCACTGCATTAGATGAACCAGCTGTGAAATGACTGATTTTTGATTGTGTAGTCTTTGCTGGTTTTTCTTTAGTGCCATTAGTGGACTGACTGGACTCTGATCCTGATGGTTTTCCACCGAGCTCCTGTGCATGATCATGATCCAGATGAAACTGGAAATTGGTGGTGTTTCCTGGAAGCAGAAAGGCAACATTGTATTATATCTACTAATATATCACCTGTGACATTGCGAAAACATATGTTCATTCCTTACCAAAAGGTTCAAATAGGCAATGATCAAGAAAAGGCGCAATTGGATTGAAAAACCCACCCCAAAAACCGAGGTGGGATAAACGAAAATGACACTCCAGTACTTATAATTTGAAAACACATCGTAAGCCGAGTGAGCGGCTATTTCCCACTAGGCGGCCACTCAGTTACCCTAACTTAACTAAAATAAATGAAAACGCACAAAAGGCCGAAACAGCCCAAAAACTTTTGACTCGACAACACAAGTATACAGCAAAAATTCTCAGGAGTAAAAATGAAAATATTTAGCTGAAAAATTATTAAAGTTTTCAAATTTTTGCTAGAATGTGAGTACAATTAGAACAATACTCTCTATTATACAAAATGTAAAGATTGAAAATTACATTGGAAAAAAAAAAATATTTTCGATTTTTTGTTCAAACATTGATGTAAACTAAAGTGTAAACCCCATTATCCCTATTTAAAATAAAAAAAAAGACTTAGGCAAGGGGGTATACATTATACGGACAAATTATCCTGATAAGAACCTCTTCAGGGGGTCTGTTCTAATGAGTACCTACAATCTATGTTTTGGAGCTTCAATGGGACTGTTCTAATATATTAAACGTTGGTTAGAAAATGAATCTAAACCGATAATAATTTTCTGATTTCTCAAAATACCCTTGCTGACCTCAAAGGATCAAAAGGAAAATATAATCTGCACTATGGATGATGTACGGGGAGACGTTTTACGGCTGCCACTAGGCACAACACCAGCTGCACTGTAACAGCAAATAAAATTAAAACTGATATCCTTTAAGAGTAGTGAAATATATCAATGAGAATGGGGATGGGCCATACCGCGATTTCGGCTACTTAAGCCTCTTCAGTGACCCTAGCTATAGATATGGAAACACTTTGCTTCCTAATATCTACATTAAATTGCTGGTTCCCAGTGTACATAACCTTCAGTCAGTGTTTAAAACGAGGGGGGGGGGGCTGCTTTTCCAATATTATTTGCAAGCTGGATACCAACAATTATTGTAGATATGGTCAATAGACAATATGCCATATTATATGGCACCAGTGTGTGTGTGTGGGGGGGGGGGGTATTTTACTGAACAATGGCCTTTGTGTGCTATGTTGCTATTGGCATTTGAGAAGAAACAGTTTGTAGTGTTTACTGTTTTCTGTGTCTATAGTGTGATATGATAACTTGAATTTGTCACGAGGTTATTTTTATTCCGTAATCCGTACCCTTGTTTACATAGGACTTCCTACAGAGTCTGCAAATTGCCACAGTCATGTCCAGGTTTTCTTTGGTTGGAGGGCCTGATTTGACTTTTAAAAAGCCAAAAGTATCCCAGACTTTGGATCTTCGTCTTGCACCCGGATACTTATAGATTCTATTATCGGAAAACTCCTGGCCGTTTTCGGCGGCTTTTTCATCCGCCATTTTGTAGCGTACTCGATTGAAAAGAAAATGGACGGCGCGTGGACGGCGCGTAGCGCTAAATGCCGGAACTCCGGTACAGAACCGATTACAATCGATAGCGTCATTTCACAATCGATTGTCGCAATCGAAAGCCTAAACCAACTGACTTTCGATTATAATCGATCATCGGCCCACCACTATCGTCCACCATTTTCAAAGATCTTCTTCTCTGAAACCGCTTGGCCAATTAAAGCCAAATTTTATATGAAGCATCTATGGGAAGGGGGAACCAATGTGTTTATAAATAATCCAGGTCACATGACCAAGATGGCCGCCATGCCCATATATTGTAAATACCCTTCAAAAATCTTCTCCTCTGGAACCGGTGGATCGATTTCAACGAAATTTGGCATGAAGCATCGGGGACTAGAGTACTACAATGTGTTTATAAATTATGACCTTTGGATGACCTTGGCCTATTTTACGGCAAGGTCAACATAGGTCGCCCATGCATTTGAATGGGGAAAATTGTTAAAATGTCATTTGAAAGGCAAATCTTGCAGGAAATGGGCAAATGGACTGAAGGTAGGTAATTCTGAAAAAAAATTGGACCCCAGGGTTGGTCTGCCCCCACCCCGGGGCAATATACATGTATATTACAAAAATATTAAAAGATCTTCTTCTCTGAAACCACTTGGCCAATCAAAGCCAAATTTATATGAAGCATCTATAGGAAGGGGGAATCAATGTGTTTATAAATAATCCAGGTCACATGACCAAGATGGTCGCCATGCCCATATATGGTAAAAACCCTTCAAAATTCTTCTTCTCCGGAACCACTGGACTGATTTCAACGAAACTTGACATGAAGCATCGGGGACTAGAGTACTACAATGTGTTTATAAATTATGACCTTTGGATGACCCTGACCTATTTTATGGCAAGACAACATGGGTCGCCCATGCATTTGAATGGGAAAAATTGTTTAAATGTCATTTGAAAGGCAAATCTTGCAGGAAATGGGCAAATGGACTGAAGGTAGGTAATTCTGAAAAATAAATTGGACCCAAGGGGTGGGTCTGCCCCCACCCTGGGGCAATATACATGTATATTAAAAAATATTCAAAGATCTTTTTCTCTGAAACCACTTGGCCAATCAAAGCCAAATTTTATATGAAGCATCTATAGGAAGAGGGAATCAATGTGTTTATAAATAATCCAGGTCACATGACCAAGATGGTCGCCATGCCCATATATGGTAAAAACCCTTCTAAATTATTCTTCTCCGGAACCACTGGACCGATTTCAACGAAACTTGGCATGAAGCATCGGGGACTAGAGTACTACAATGTGTTATAAATTATGACCTTTGGATGACCTTGACCTATTTTACGGCAAGGTCAACATAGGTCGCCCATGCATTTGAATGGGAAAATTGTAAAAATGTCTTTTGAAAGGCAAATCTTGCAGGAAATGGACAAATGGACTGAAGGTAGGTAATTCTGAAAAAAATTTGGACCCTAGTGGTTGGTCTGCCCCCACCCTGGGGCAATATACATGTACAGGGAATAGCCTAGAGGGCGACTAGGGAGAAATAGTCTCCCTAAATGAACAAACTTCTCCCTATTTTCAGCTGAGGGAGAAGTGAAAATGTATAGAATATATAGGCAAACCTGAAATTCAAGTAAAAACTGCTCCCAAGTTTTCTTGGGGAGAGACAAAACTTCTCCCTAAATTTCTTGGCCAGTTTTAACCCTGATGTATATTACAAAAATATTCAAAGATCTTCTTCTCTGAAACCACTTGGCCAATCAAAGCCAAATTTTATATGAAGCATCTACAGGAAGGGGGAACCAATTTGTTTATTAATAATCCAGGTCACATGACCAAGATGGTCACCATGCCCTTAAATGGTAAAAACCCTTCAAAATTCTTCTTCTCAGGACTGGACCGATTTCAACGAAACTTGGCATGAAGCATCAGGGACTAGAGTACTACAATGTGTTTATAAATTATGACCTTTGGATGACCTTGACCTATTTTACGGCAAGGTCAACATAGGTCGCCAATGCATTTGAATGGGGAAAACTTTTGATACATTGAAAAACTTGTATGGACAGTATATTGATTATTCTGAGAAAAAAAATGGCCCAAGGGCTTCATCTGCCCCTATACTGGGACTATTTTCTATATCATTTGTATATACAGCAGATCTCAGGTGAGCGTTTACAGGACCATTGGTCCTCTTGTTTTTTTCTTTCAGGTAAATTCAAGGGGCTAGGGGCCCATTCTGCGAGAGTTATTTCCCTTTGTAATTCTTGATAAAGTGAATAGATAGTGGATACCTTGTGTGCGCAACTTCTCCTACAGTTTTATTAGCTCACCTGAGCCAAAGGCTCACAAGGTGAGCTTATAGTACAGTAGTCGAGCCAGCGTCTGTCTGTGCGTCCACATTTTCAAACTCAAATATCTCTAAGACAACAAGGCCAATCGTGATCAAATTTTATCTAAAGCATCATTGAGGAGGGGGAAAGGCTGTATTAGGTTTTGGGCCAGGTCGGATCAGAACTCTGGTTTCCATGGCAACGGATAGCTCCCATAGACTTACAATGGGAAAAACAAAAAAAATCTTCTCAGAAACCACAAGGCCCAGAGCTTTCATATTTTGTGTGTAGCAATGTATAATGGTCTTCTTTATAAATCCTGTCTACCGTGCCCCTGGGGTCCATACGGGCCCTGCCCCGGGGGTGTCATGGGAAAAACATTAAAAAAATCTTCTTCTCCAAAACCACAAGGCCCAAAGCTTTCATATTTTGTATGTAGCAATGTTTAGTGGTCCTCTATATAAATCCTGCCAATTATGCCCCTGGGGTCAAGAATGGCCCCGCCCCGGGGATCATTAGCTCCCATAGACTTACAATGGGAAAAACATAGAAAAATCTTCTTCTCCGAAATCACAAGACCCAGAGCTTTCATATTTTGTGTGTAGCAATGTATAGTGGTCCTCTTTATAAATCCTGCCAACCATGCCCCTGGGATCCATACGGGCCCTGCCCCGGGGGGCTCATGGGTAAAACATAAAAAAATCTTCTTCTCCTAAACCACAAGGCCCAGAGCTTTGATATTTTGTTTGTAGCAATATATAGTGTTCCTCTTTATAAATCCTGTCAACCGTGCCTCTGGGGTCCATACGGGCCCCGCCCAGGGGGCGTCATGGGAAAAACTTAAAAATCTTCTTCTCCGAAACCACAAGGCCCAGAGCTTTCATTGTTTGTGTGTAGCAATGTATAATGGTCCTCTTTATAAATCCTGCCTACCGTGCACCTGGGGTCCATACGGGCCCCACCCCGGGGGTGTCATGGGAAAAACATAAAAAATCTTCTTCTCTAAAACCACAAGGCCCAAAGCTTTCATATTTTGTATGTAGCAATGTTTAGAAGTCTTCTATATAAATCCTGCCAATCATGCCCCTGGGGTCAAAAATGGTCCCGCCCCGGGGGTCATTAGCTCCCATAGACTTACAATGGAAAAAACATAAAAAAATCTTCTTCTCCGAAACCACAAGGCCCAGAGCTTTCATATTTTGTTTGTAGCAATGTATTGTGTTCCTCCTAATAAATCCTGCCAACCGTGCCCCTGGGGTCCATACGGGCCCCGCCCCGGGGGCGTCATGGGAAAAACTTTAAAAAATATTCTTCTCCGAAACCACAAGGCCCAGAACTTTCATATTTTGTGTGTAGCAATGTATAATGTTCCTCTTTATAAATCCTGCCAACTGTGCCCCTGGGGTCCATACGGGCCTCGTCCCGGGGGTGTCATGGGAAAAACATAAAAAAAATCATCTTCTCCGAAACCATATGGCCCAGAGCTTTCATATGTTGTGTGGACCAATGTATAATACTCTTCTTTATAAATGCTGCCAACGGTGCCCCTGGGGTCCATACAGGCCATGCCCCAGGCACGTCATTATCTACCATAGACTTATTATACCCCCGGCATTTATGCCGACGGGTATATAGTTTTCGCTTTTCCGTTCGTCCGTTTGTATGTTCGTTAGTTCATTGGTTCGTTAGTTCAGTTAAAATGTCAAAGTTTTGGTTAAAGTTTCTCTGCTGGTGTATATCTCATGAACTAAATATCAGAAACCATTCATATTTGGACTATAGGTACCCTATAGGGTTGGCTTTGTTTCTATGAGTTGGACCCCAGGGTCCTTGCCCGGGGGTGGGGCTAGAGTTCAAAATCTAGGTCACCTTTAATTTGCGTCAAAGTTTTGGTTAAAGTTTCTCTGCTGGTGTATATCTCATGAACTATATATCAGAAACCATTCATATTTGGACTATAGGTACCCTATAGGGTTGGCTTTGTTTCTATGAGTTTGGACCCCAGGGTCCTTGCCCGGGGGTGGGGCTAGAGTTCAAAATCTAGGTCACCTTTAATTTGCGTCAAAGTTTTGGTTAAAGTTTCTCTATTGGTGTATATCTCATGAACTATATATCAGAAACCATTCATATTTGGATTATAGGTACCCTATAGGGTTAGCTTTGTTTCTATGAGTTTGGACCCCAGGGTCCTTGCCCGGGGGTGGGGCTAGAGTTCAAAATCTAGGTCACCTTTAATCTGCGTCAAAGTTTTGGCTAAAGTTTCTCTATTGGTGTATATCTCATGAACTATATATCAGAAACCATTCATATTTGGACTATAGGTACCCTATAGGGTTTGCTTTGTTTCTGTGAGTTTGGACCCCAGGGTCCTTGCCCGGGGGTGGGGCTAGAGTTCAAAATCTAGGTCACCTTTAATTTGCGTCAAAGTTTTGGTTAAAGTTTCTCTATTGGTGTATATCTCATGAACTATATATCAGAAACCATTCATATTTGGACTATAGGTACCCTATAGGGTTAGCTTTGTTTCTATGATTTTGGACCCCAGGGTCCATGCGGGGGGGTGGGGCTAGGGCTAGAGTTCAAAATCTAGGTCACCTTTAATTTGCGTCAAAGTTTTGGTTAAAGTTTCTCTATTGGTGTATTTCTCATGAACTATATTAGCGGAGCTGCTTAGTGAGCAAATTTGAGGGAATACTTCAGTTGATGATACAAGCATGAAATTTACACCATATGTTCTCCAAATGATGCAGATTCCAAAATGATTCCTGGCCACTTCGAATTCGGCCATTTTCAAGATGGCCACCGAAAAACAAAATGGCCGACATATTTAAGAGGGTTGGTGTAGATGAATGATCATAACTCACATTCTGATAATCATAGAACAATGATTTTGGTTCCAAATTATAGCTATGGCATTGCCCTTTTGAAAAAAGTTCAAAAATAAAAAAAAACTAATTTGCATATTCATGAATATTAATAAGTTTCTCCATTTCAGCTAAAATCAGTAGCAAAAAACTTGGAAATTGACAATTTCACAAGTTTTTGTCCGTTTTAAATGTCAAACTGATACATAAGCCAGATTGAGCCTTTTGTTCACATTTATAATTGTTTTCATTAGGTATCTAGCTGAGCATTAGAATTTTCATTAATATTCATGAATCTTAAGAAAATGATACATCTATATACTGAGTTTCGACTTTTTAACAGAATTTTGGACTGTACATTTACCTATAATAGTACATATATATTACTGTCTATTGGTCAGAAGCAATATCACTATCAAGAAGCAAACTCTGTAAGCTATCATTTGTGTACAAGACGGTGACGTCACAGTTAAATTTTACAGTTCGGACTAAACCTAAGTTCGGAAAATATGTGGTGCCGCTCGCTTTTAAGTTATTTTCGAAATATCCTTTCGTATGCAGAATACATTCTTGATTCTATAACTATAAAAAAAACTGTCAATAACCTTTTTCTCGTTGCTGAGAACACTTCGATAACTTTATTGTCGCGAAGTGGTCTAAATATAGACAACAGAAATAACACGTTTGCTAATTCTAACTCAACTTGCCTATATAGCCAGTGTTTATAAAACCGTTATATTGTGCAACACTTCACTGGGATATCATTTGTGATGTCATCTATCCTATCACACCAAATACCATTAGATGATGTAATACTTTTAACGCATAACAAACTGTAATGATTGTATGCAAAAAACCGCATTACAGTCAAATATTTGGCAGGAAATCTGCATGCAATGATGAAAGCTGAGCTATATCGACTGTTTCAATGACCTTTATTCTGTTTTTTGTGTGTTAGAAGCGAAATAGATCCGCGCTCGTAATTTCATCTTCTTTACAACTGACCTCCAAACAGTGAATTATTACTCAACAATTCACTGCTAGATCTGATCTATTTCTTGCAAAAATGCCCACAATACGCTGCATATGATAGAATATATGGAAACCATTTTTCTTTAATTATTTAACATTAGCAAAGCAATTTGTGATTTCCGAAGTTATGTGCAGTTCGAACATGCTCTCTATCGCATGGTGTCTACACGAATGATAGCAAACACAGACTTCCCGACAGTGAAGGACATGGCAAGCAACCAGAAGCCCTCGTTTAATGTGCCCGTCACAAAGAACAAGCGCTCTCTTTTCAGTAGGAAAGTTTAACCTGACCAATCATCAGCCATGTGAAAGCTTGACAATTTGAAAGATGGCTGTAGACTACTTTCGAGGCTATTTATCTCATGCAAAAGCCAAAAATTGATTTGCAGGAATTTTTATGAAAATCAAAATTGTCCTCTGTCATTTCACAAAATGGCATTTTTTGTTCCTGAACAAAGTCACGGCTTCTTGACACCCTTGTGCAAGGAACAAATACAGCTGATGAACAGCCAAATGCAGACACTGTGATCATTAATGCGGTGTCCACCGGAGCAGCAAAACCTTTGATGATCGTACCTCATATTGAATCCTATGCCCTATGCCCTGAAACACTCCGGAGTTGATATTGTTTTATACTTATCGTCTGGATAGTAAGAAGGGCGAGTCCTGACAGAAAAGAGGATCATGAGGAAAAAAAACTGTTAACAGCAGACTTCCAAACAACTTCCTTAGATGTGATGAAAACAAAAATATGAGCCATCTCGTGGGAAAACCAACAATGTGGTTTCCGAATAGGTCTGACACAAATCAGGCTGTACAGTCACAGAAGCAGGCTAGAAGCTTGAAATTTTTGGGTTAAGTAGAGGAAGAATTGTACTATCCGAGTAGCGAAAACAAAGGCGCTGATCAGCTTAGCGGTGACCGCGAAGCTGATCTGCACCTTTGTTTTCGCCTATGCAGATTGTTTGTTTTCCCATGGGGCGGCTCATATATACTTGCACAAACAAGTGCACAGGTAATAGTGTCAAAAGGAAATACAATTGTTTGCAATACAGAAATCAACAGATAAAAATTGAAACTGAGATCCTGTAAGAGTAGTGAACATATTAATGAGAAAGGGGATGGACCAAATCATGGGTTTGGCTACTTAAGCCTCATCAAAGACCCTTTAGATTTGACAACATGATGCCAAAGGTAATTATTGTACTTTTGCACCATTTAACTGGGTAGTAGGTACAAAGACTAGTATTATCCAAATGGGGCCAAATATATTAAATGATTATTAGGAAATGTATCTAAACCAATAATGATTTTCTTGATATCTTAGAATGTCCTCGCTGATCTCAAAAGACCAAAAGAGAAATATAATCTATACTATGGTTGACTTTTAGGGCCGCCATATGACACAACACTAGCTGCAGTAATAGCAAATAACAATTACAACTATGATCTTTCAAGAGTAGTGAACATATTAATGAGAAAGGAGATGGACATTTAAGACCGCCATATGACACAACACCAGCTGCAGTAATAGCAAATAACAATTAAAACTATGATCTTTCAAGAGTAGTGAACATATTAATGAGAAAGGGGGTGGACCAAAACATGGTTTCGGCTACTTAAGCCCCGTCAGTGACCCTTTAGATTTGACAACATGAAGCCCTATGGAAGTTTTGTAATTTTGCACTTTTAAACAGTTGCCTGAACAACAGTAGCCATCTCTGAATTAGGACTAGACCAAGCAGAACAACATATGGGTTAATCAAAGCCAAATTTTATGTAAAGCATCAATAGGAAGGGATAACCAATGTGTATATAAATAATCCAGGTCACATGACCAAGATGGCCGCCATGCCCATATATGGTAAAAACCCTTCAAAAATCTTTTTCTCTGGAACCGTTGGACCAATTTCAATGAAACTTGGCATGAAGCATCGATGGCTAAAGCACTACAATGTATATATAAATCATGACCCTGTGATGACCTTGACCTATTTTACGGCAAGGTCAACATAGGTCGCCAATGCATTTGAATGGGGAAAACTTTTAAAATGACATTTAAAGTGAAAGTCTTGCAGGAAATGGGCAGTAGGACTGAATATTAATGATTCTGAAAAAAAATGGACCCCAGGGGCTCATGTGCCCCCACCCCGGGGCAATATACATGTATATCTTCACAATATTCAAACTTCTGCTCCTTTGAAACCACTTGACCAATCAAAGCCAAATTTTATGTAATGCATCAATAGGAAGGGATAACCAATGTATATATAAATAATCCAGGTCACATGACCAAGATGGCCGCCATGCCCAAATATGGTAAAAACCCTTCAAAAATCTTTTTCTCTGGAACCGTTGGACCAATTTCAATGAAACTTGGCATGAAACATCGATGGCTAAAGCACTACAATGTATATATAAATCATGACCCTGTGATGACCTTGACCTATTTTATGGCAAGGTCAACATAGGTCACCAATGCATTTGAATGGAGAAAACTTTTAAAATGTCATTTAAAGTGAAAGTCTTGCAGGAAATGGGCTAAAGGACTGACTATTAATGATTCTGACAAAAAAATGGACCACAGGGGCTCATATGCCCCCACCCCGGGGCAATATACTTGTATATCTCCATAATATTCAAACATGTGCTCCTCTGAAACCACTCGGCCAATCAAAGCCAAATTTTATGTGAAGCATCTTAAGGATGGGGTAATCAATGTATATATAAATAATCCAGGTCACATGACCAAGATGGCCGCCAGGCCCATATATGGTAAAAATCTCTCAAAAATCTTCTTCTCCGGAACCAGTGGACAGATTTCAAGGAAACTTGGCTTGAAGCATTGATGGCTCAAGTACTACAATGTATATTTTTTTTTAAGAATGACATTCTACTTTCATTTCAATCTAGGACTGAGAACCTGACCCAAAATGTCCGCGCTTATGTCCTAGATTGGGTATACACGTCAGCTCTGTATACCACTCTAAAATAGATATGTCATTCTAAAACTACACTTCCCCATGTTTGTATGTAAAGTACTTTACACTGCTTATTTCTAAAATGTACATGATAAGGGTACTGTCTTTCATTGGTGATGTGAGGTTCAATGTCAGGGGTGAGCATGTGCCGGGTTGTTTAGGTAGGGGGTGGGGAAGGGTGCTTGGTGGTTTCTAAAATGTACTTGATAAGGGTACTGTTTTTCATTGGTGATGTGATGTTCAATATCAGGGGTGAGCATGTGCCGGGTTGTTTAGGTAGGGGGTAGGGAAGGGGGCTTGGTGGCTACCAGCCGGGGGTATACGTGCCTCTCAAGGCACTTTTTCTAGTAATGGAAATATATGAAAAAATCTTCTCTGCAACAGCATGACACAAAGCTTGTATATTTGATGTACAACATTGTCATGTGGAGCTCTACATAAATTCTGCCAATCTTGCCCCTGGGGTCAAATATGGCCCCACCCCGGGGGACCCTGACCTTGTTAGATGATTTTTTCAAGTGAACCAAAATGGCAGAAAAGAGGATACACAATCCAGACAAGAGCTCTTCTGCTGATGTAAGTAGGGTTTCAAGGTCACATGACCAAGATGGCCACCATATGGTAAAAACCCCAATTACTTTGTTCAGTGACTGTACTTGTTGACTCTCAGGTGAGCGATCGTTGCCCCTGGGCTACTTGTTCCGATTCTCTTGAAACTTTACAGATGTTGTGACCATGCTTTGAAGATATGCATGTGATTTGGATATAATCCTCAGATTAATTTTTGTCACTTTTTTTGCAATTTGAACTTAGCCATTTTTCGGGCATTTTGACAATGAAAGTGAATGGGCAGTGGGTACCTTGTGTGGGCAACTCCTACAGTTTTATGCCAATTCCTTTAAAACTTTACATGTGTTATGGGCATGGTCTGAAGATATGCATGTGGTTTGGATATAATCCTTGGATTATTTTTTGTCTTTTTTTTTCACAATTTGAACTTAGTCATTTTTTCGGGCATTTTAGTGAATGGATAGAGGGTACCTTGTGTGCGCAACTCCTCCTATAATTTAATACTGATACTTTTGAAACTTTGCCGACATTGTAACCATGCTTTGAAGATATACATGTGGTTGGGATATACTCCTCAGATTAGTTTTTGTCACTTTTTTTTTTACAATTTGAACTTAGTCATTTTTTGGACATATTTACATCTTGAAAGTGACTTACCAGTTGGGGGCATTTCTGCAGGGTCATGCCCTTATATTCAGCTTTTGTTCTTTCCTCAATTTCCATATTTCAGCATTCACTTTTATTAGAGACAACTTATAAAATTTCTTTCCCCTCACATTACTTTAATACTGACTTAACCATGCTTGTCAAAATAATAGATAACCGCACACAAGATTTATTTTCAGGGGTGGATCCAGAATTTCTGAAGAGGGGGTTCAAATGTGGAAAAGGGGGGTTCGTTTGTCTCATTTTACACAAAATGTCTTGAAATTCCCCATGAAAATGAAATAATTTTCCTCCAGAGGGGGGTTCAAGGGGGGTTCTAAATCCGCCGCTGATTTTGAAAAGTCAACCATCGAAAATAACTGGCACACTTATATTACACTGAGGTAGAATCTAAATTTTCACACCTTTTCTGATTAACAGCTCATTATCAAAATTGCCACTGCAATTAAGTGACAATAAACAAAAGGATTCCTGTTAAAGTCATGATCATAATTTTTTTCAAATTTGTTTCTGCAGACTTCCAACAAATATATCTTGTAATTTTCTTATTTTTGTCTGATTTTGACAAACTTTTTACTTTTTACCAAAAAAACTTTTTAGGACACAGAATGTAGATTCAGAAAAAGGGCATGACGCTGGGAAAAGGGGCATGACCCTGCAGAAAAAGGGCATGGCGCCGCGTCATAGTAAAAGTGGCTAGTGGGAACACTAGCCAGTGCGCTCCACAACCGATTTTCAAAATTTTTGTTGCACATTTTGCGACTAACTAAATGCTCAATTATGCTAAGATATTTCATCTAGATCCAAACAGTTGCAAAATATCAGCGAAAAACCAACATCAGACACTAGGAAACATACGTTAGAACAAGCAGACACTGGAATAGTCCCTCCTACGGTATAAAGGCCAGTCCCAGTCCAGGTGATTTCACCTCTGGGCTGGCCACTGTCATATTCTAATGATCACACCATTTTCAGTGTTAGAAATAAGACCCGGGAATTCGAAGCAACTTGTCCGGGGGGGCAACCTGCAATCAAGCTGAACTTGCCCCCCATAGAAATGTCATATAAATGTTACTAAATGAAGATTATTTATCATGTTTATGCATGAATTCAAAGGTACAGTCCAATTGTCATTGCTTTGAATTTGTATTTTAGCTCATCTAAGAATGATGAGATAAAACACTTCTTGGAAAATTTCAGTTTGTCCTGGGGGCAACCTTTCAGTAAGATCAGGTTGCCCCCACCAAATTTGACCCGTGACGGGCAAGTGGGCAACTGCTTATTTCTAACACTGATTTTGTGTTTTTAACTGTAGTAAATGTAGCTCTTTTAGTTTCATGATCATTCATTTCATATATGCCTTAACATCACCCATTTTCATCATTTTCCTAACTGTTCTCGACAGGGCCTCCCAGTAATAATCAGCAATTGATTGTTGGGAGTGAAAAAGTTGAAGTAGAAGTAGAAATCTGAATCCGAATCATTTACTGTTCAAATTATTTACTGTTCAAATATTTTAAATTTATACTGAGGCGGCCCTCGTGGCCGAGCGGTTAAGAGCGCTGTTTCTTAATCACTCGATCATCTCACCGCTGTGTCTGGTGTGGGTTTCGAGCCCCGCTCTGGCCACATGTGAGTCAAGCCAAGTTCTGCTTGCGGGTGTGCCAGGTGCATGAGAAAACCAACAATTTGCATAGGCGAAAACAAAGCCGCAGATCAGCTTCGCAGTAACTGCGAAGCTGATCAGCGCCTTTGTTTTCGCTACACCGATTGTACAATTTCTCTTCTTCTTAAATCCGAAATTTCAAGCCTCTAGCCTGCTTCTGTAACTGTACAGGCCGATTTATGTCGGACCTGGTCGGAAACCCCGAAGACCGGTTTTCTCGCGTCGAGGCTCATTTAGACAAGTTTCCTGATGCTATTGCATATGAGCCTGTGCGTGAGAAAACCAACAATTTGGGTTTCCGACCAGGTCTGACACAAACCGGCCTGTACAGTCACAGAAGATGGTTAGAGGCTTGAAATTTTGGATTTAAGTAGGAGAGGAATTGTACTATCCGTGTAGCGAAAACAAAGGCGCTGATCAGCTTCGCGGTTACCGCGAAGCTGATCTGCGGTTTTGTTTTCGCCTATGCAAATTGTTGGTTTTCTCATGCACAGGCTCATATATAAATTGAAATGAAATTACAGGCACAGAAAGGTATTGTTTAACTCAGCCTGGCATCCTTTTTGTGGGACATAGTCAAACAGTATAGTCCCAGATGTGACGCCATGGAATGTGGCATCTCATCTGGAGATATACATATTGTTTGCTTAAAGGAATTTTATAGAAAAATGAGATAGGAATCAAAAATTACTCCTAACAACCCTAAAGCTGAAAGTGGACTCATCCAATTGATAATGACGGGTAAATTCAATCCTCAAAAATGGGTGAAAACACTGACAGTGAAATATTCAGGGAATTTTCCTAGTCATGAAATATTCTAAATGCTTGATATACTGCAGACAATTCCTGCCAAGTGTTATCATATGAAGCAGCCAACTGCAGTAAATCATGCCACATTTAGCAGTGATAAAGCTTTTTATTTGAGAGGCTTATCAGCAAATGCTGTCTAATAGTGTAATTACAGTATGATAGCTTAGTATGTGTATTGTCTTTCTACATGTAACTCCTAACTAGTATACTGTTTTAGACAAGGATTTGACTCCCAGAGAGTTCTAGGATAGTGCTGTGACCTAGTGGTTAGCAAGTGAGCTCCGCATGGAGATGTTGGGTGTTGGATTCCCACTGATGTCATCTTGTGTCCTTGAGAAAGACACATTAACTCTCCAAGCATATTTTTTCAACAATATGTTGATTTTGGCCAGTTGTGGAGCTGGCCTTAATACAAGAAAAATTGTAAAGTATATCCGTGGCCATTTTTAGGCATTCATCTTTCTCCCAATAAATGCAAAAATAGATCATCACTTGTGAAAATAAAGTGGTTTACAGTTTTGATTTTTTCCATCTCTTCGGATGTTCAGGTCACATAAAGCAAAAACATGCAAAATTCATGCACACATTCATTTTATCCCAAGATAAAGCAGCTGGGTTATCTAATGAAATGTTAGCCTCTCAGTATAGAAAAAAGATAACAGATTCTGGTTTATCTTACCAATTCTTTCAAGCTGCAGTTTATTAATAGGAACTCTCTTCTTGAGAAAACCTGAGATTTGCATATATCTGGGAGAAACAAAGGTGCATATCAGTCGACACATCTCTGCAGTTTGGTTAGCGTCTTTGTCAGATAGGACTTAACCTGTAGTTACCATGTATCATTTCACAAGCATCTTCTTTGTCTGTCTCCGAGTGGTCAAGAGTTTTACCTTTCCTGGTTGGAAGCCCAGAAGAGTGTTTTACTTGTGGCATGGCTTACCGGCAAATCTGGAATAATTTAGTTTTAATTTTTGAACAGATCCTGGGAGGCTGAAATTTAAAGCCAAGGGAGAATTGGGATTTTTTTCTTCTTTTGAGAGTTTTGTTGTGGATTATCTTGCAATTTTCTTGTGATTCAACAGGATAAATAGAATATTTTCAGTCAGCAAACATGTAAGTTCTGTAGTTAATACACTGGACAAAGATAAGTGAAGTGGTTCTTTTATCAATATGAAGAGGGGCAGTCATTTTTTCATTTCAGTCAGTGCATGATATTACTTGCCTACTGTCTGAACACCATCTTTCAGAAACTGCATTTTTCGAAATCATACTTTTCTGAAAGACCTCAAGAAAAATATGAGCATGTCACCATTTTGCATTCCAAAAGTCTTAAAAAGTGCCACAAAAATTTTGAAAATCGGTTAACAAATAAAAATTTTATGCAAGAAATTCTTTTTAATAGGGCTTTTTCCTTGTAAAATTGCCAACAAGGGAAGTAACTATTTTCCCGGAAAAAATCTAAATTGATTATTTTTCATCTAAAATGCACCAAACCAAAACAAAATTGTTTTGTATGCATAACTGAGCACCAAACTCTTAAAATCATTCCACAGATTTGCTGGATTTTCAGTTTTAAGGTGTTTGGATTACCTCCCTTGCACATGTAAAATGCCTATTCAAAATGATTTTTCGGCATAATTATTTTATTAGTGAACCGATTTTCAAATTTTTTATGGCACTTTTTAGGACTCATGAATTGCAAAAAGATGGCATGGTCATATTTTCCTTGTGGTGTTTCAGAAATGCAGTTTCTGAAAGATGGTGTTCAGACAGTAACATTTGAACACTTATTAAAAGTGGAATCAAGCAAAAGGCTTTTAGTTATTTTTGTCTTGTTTGTTATGATTGTTGATATAGGGAGAAAAAAGAGGATAAAGAAAAAGACACATCAACATTTAACATTTTTTGTTGAGATTTAAAGGAAGAGGAAAAGAAGAAAATATTCATAGCGCATTGAACTAAGAGCAACTCCAGGCAAAACAAATTATTGTAAATCAAATTCATTGATGAATTTATTAAGTACTGTACTTTTAAGTAATGAAAGTACATTGTGTTGGAGCAAATTGTGTTGGAGCAAAATTATGATACATGTTTGTATGGATAAGGAATTCTCAAAAATATGGACAACTTCAGGTACCTTGGAAGTTTCTCAAGTTTGGCTCCATCTCGACATGACTGAAAAATTGTTGACTGGTACGTTAAACCTCAATACAAACAAAAAATCATTGAGCATGAAAGAATAAATTAACTGTCAGGTACATGTGATCGAGCCGCGTCATGAGAGAACCGGTAACTGCACAGCTGATCAGCGCCTTTGTTTTCGCTACACTGATAGTACAATTCCTCCTCTACTTACCCAAAATTTCAAGATTCTAGCTTTCTTCTGTGAGTGTATAGGCCATTTTGTTTTGGACCTGGTCGGCAAATCCGAAGACCGTTTTTCTCGCGACGCGGCTCATGTTTGATGAAGTACCGTACTACTTTCAGGTATTACTGTATAAAGAGACCTGAAGTTACGACTATGTCGGATAGATGTTCCAAGTGTTCAAAACCAGTGTACTTTGCCGAGCAAGTCCTGGCCAACGGGAAGAAGTATCACAAACTCTGCCTGAAGTGTGGTAAGTTTCAAATGAACCTCTGTACAACCGCGGTGGTGTAATGGATAGCGTATTCGCTTAGCAATCAAGAGGTTGCGGGTTCGAAACCTGCCTGGTACATATGCTTGTCATGTTGGTGACAAATGTTCACCCTGACGCAATAAAGGCAAACCACCTATAGGATGTAACAGTTTTTTAAGTGCTGGTAACCTGCAAGTGATTGTCTCATTGTTTTGAATTTTCAGCTTAATTACTTTAGAAAATGAGCCGCCTCGTGGGAAAACCAACAATGTGGTTTCCGAACAGGTCCGACACAAACCGACCTGTACAAGCACAGAAAAGAGCTAGAAGCTTGAAATTTCGGATCTAAGTAGAAGAGGAATTGTACTATCCGAGTAGCGAAAACAAAGGCGCTGATCAGCTTCGCGGTTACCGCGAAGCTGATCTGCGTCTTTGTTTTCGCCTATGCAGATTGTTGGTTTTCCCATGGGGCGGCTCAAATAATATTTCATTTCCTTATTTGCACCACTTGAAAAATTAGCTGTTAATTACAAATGTTTAACATGAACATGTGTATGTTCTTAAAGATATCAAATGCAACAACAACAAAAAATCTCCATAGGGCGTAGTACGGACCAATACTCAGGAAATGTTGGGTGCATCCCAACATGACTGGGACATTTAGCCACACAAACGACATGCATAACAAGACTTGGTTGAGACGGCCAAATTTGGATATTTTGTATGTTATCAAACTGGAAAACTGTTTGAAACAACTTTTCTTGCGCTATAGCCGACCTGTTTACAAACTTCCTCATTTGAGGTTCATTGTATGAGCGGCAACGCAAAAAAAGGTCTTTGGGGTTTCCGACCAGGTCTGACACAAACCGGTCTGTGCAGTCACAGAAGATGGCTAAAAGCTTGAAATTTCGGATTTAGAAAAAAGAGGAAATGTACTATCCGTGTAGCGAAAACAAAGGTGTGATCAGCTTCGCAGTAACTGCACCTTTGTTTTTGCATATACAAAATGTTGATTATCTCATGATGTGGCTCATTTGATGTTCATTATATTGCCTATTCACTTGTAATTAGCAAATTACCTCAAGTTAAACATACTACATGTAATTGTCACCTACTGTATTTGAGCCTGTGCATGATAAAACCAACAATTTGGGTTCTGACCAGGTCTGACACAAACAGGGCTGTACAGTCACAGAAGATGGTTAGAGGCTGGAAATTCTGAATTTAGAAAGTAGAGGAATTGTACTATCCATTTAGCGAAAACTAAGGCACTGATCAGCCTCGCAGTTACTGGGAAGCTGATCTGCGCCTTTGTTTTCGCCTATGCAGAGTGTTGGTTTTCCCATGCGACGGCTGATTTTATTGTTTAAAAATCTAAATTTGATGGCATGTACACATGAGCTACAGTGGCAAACAGGAATGATTCTAGTTCTATCATGATTGACATCTTATTTTGCTAAACCTTATGATGGTCAACACGGTCACTAGTTTTCAAGATATTATTCGTAATTCTTGAGATATCGGGGCCTTAGTTAAGAATTTTCGTAATATCATACATTAGGCATTTAATGAAAAATTGCGTGATGAGAATTTAATGAGTACCAAAAGAAGATACACAGAAAGCATCGCTGGCTATTCTACTTATGATTTAATAGAATAAATTGACTTGATTTCATGTACCAGTAAAGGGGCTGGGGTGCATATTGGCTTATTTACTGAAATAAAACAAGAGAAAATAATTTGATATATACAAGGTTCAACCATTTGGGTGTCCTCAATGTTTTTTACTTTGTGTGTAAATAGAAAACAAATACAAAACAGGTCTAACATCATTACGCTCTTTAAAACAGTCAAATGTTTAATGTTCTTTTGTTTTTAGCTCACCTGAGCCGAAGGCTCACAGGTGAGCTTATAGGATAGGCAGGCATCCGGCGTCCGTCGTCGTCGTCCGTCGTCGTCCGTCGTCGTCCGTCCACAATTTCAAAGAAGAATATTTCTGAAGCTAGTAGGCCGATCTTGATCAAATTTAATGTGAACCATAATTGGGTTGGGGGATTGATGGCATTAGGTTTTGGAGCAGATTGTATCAAAATTGTGGTTTCCATGGCAACAGATAGGTCCCATAGACTTACAATGGGAAAAACTAAAAAAATCTTCTTCTCTGAAACCACTAGGCCCACAGCTTTGATATTTGGTATGTAGAAATGGCTAATGGTCCTCTACATAAATTGTGCCATTCATGCCCCTGGGGTCAAATTTGGCCACGCCCCGGGGGGTCGATAGTCTCCATAGACTTACTGTGGGAAAAAAATTAAAAATTCTTCTTCTCTGAAACCACAGGGCCCACAGCTTTGATATTTGGTATGTGGCAATGGCTAATGGTCCTCTACATAAATTATGCCAGCCATGCCCCTGGGGTCAAATTTGGCCACGCCCCGGGGGTGGATAGTTTCCATAGACTTACAATTGGAAAAACTAAAAAAATCTTCTTCTCTGAAACCACTAGGCCCACAACTTTGATATTTGGTATGTAGCAATGGCTAATGGTCCTCTACATAAATTGTGCCATTCATGCCCCTGGGGTCAAATTTGGCCACGCCCCAGGGGTTGATAGTCTCCATAGACTTACTATGGGGAAAAAATTAAAAAATCTTCTTCTCTGAAACCACAGGGCCCACAGCTTTGATATTTTGTATGTGGCAATGGCTAATGGTCCTCTACATAAATTGTGCCAATCATGCCCCTGGGGTCAAATTTGGCCACGCCCCGGGGGTCGATAGTCTCCATAGACCTACAATAGGAAAAAACTAAAAAAATCTTCTTCTCTGAAACCACTAGGTCCACAGCTTTGATATTTGGTATGTAGCAATGGCTAATGGTCCTCTACATAAATTGTGCCATTCATGCCCCTGGGGTCAAATTTGGCCACGCCCCAGGGGTTGATAGTCTCCATAGACTTACTATGGGAAAAAAATTAAAAAATCTTCTTCTCTGAAACCACAGGGCCCACAGCTTTGATATTTTGTATGTGGCAATGGCTAATGGTCCTCTACATAAATTGTGCCAATCATGCCCCTGGGGTCAAATTTGGCCACGCCCCGGGGGTCGATAGTCTCCATAGACCTACAATAGGAAAAAACTAAAAAAATCTTCTTCTCTGAAACCACAGGGCCCATAGCTTTGATATTTGGTATGTGGCAATGGCTAATGGTCCTCTACATAGATTGTGCCAGCCATGCCCCTGGGGTCAAATTTGGCCACGCCCCGGGGGTGGATAGTTTCCATAGACTTACAATTGGAAAAACTAAAAAAATCTTCTTCTCTGAAACCACTAGGCCCACAGCTTTGATATTTGGTATGTAGCAATGGCTAATGGTCCTCTACATAAATTGTGCCATTCATGCCCCTGGGGTCAAATTTGGCCACGCCCCAGGGGTTGATAGTTTCCATAGACTTACTATGGGAAAAAAATTAAAAAATCTTCTTCTCTGAAACCACAGGGCCCACAGCTTTGATATTTGGTATGTGGCAATGGCTAATGGTCCTCTACATAAATTGTGCCAATCATGCCCCTGGGGTCAAATTTGGCCACGCCCCGGGGGTCGATAGTCTCCATAGACCTACAATAGGAAAAAACTAAAAAAATCTTCTTCTCTGAAACCACAGGGCCCACAGCTTTGATATTTTGTATGTGGCAATGGCTAATGGTCCTCTACATAAATTGTGCCAATCATGTCCCCGGGGTCAAAATTGGCCACGCCCCGGGGGTGGATAGTCTCCATAGACCTACAATAGGAAAAACTAAAAAAATCTTCTTCTCTGAAACCACTAGGCCCACAGCTTTGTTATTTGGTATGTAGCAATGGCTAATGGTCCTCTACATAAATTGTGCCATTCATGCCCCAGGGGTCAAATTTGGCCAGGCCCCGGAGGTTGATAGTCTCAATAGACTTGCTATGGGAAAAAATTAAAAAATCTTCTTCTCTGAAACCACAGGGCACACAGCTTTGATATTTTGTATGTGGCAATGGCTAATGGTCTTCTACATAAGTTGTGCCAGCCATGCCCCTGGGGTCAAATTTGGCCACGCCCCGGGGGTAGATAGTCTCCATAGACTTACAATGGGAAAAACTAAAATAATCTTCTTCTCTGAAACCAAAAGGCCCAGAGCTTTTTATATTTTGTATGTAGCAATGTTTGGTAGTCCCCATTATAAATTGTGCCAGTCATGCCCCTGGGTCAAATTCGGCCATGCCCCGGGGGTCAATAGTGTCCATGCATAGACTTTCATTGGTCGATTCTCAATTAATTTAAATCTCATTAGCTTACAATGTGATAATCTCTCAGGTGAGCTACAGGACCAATGGTCCTCTAGTTTGTATATGACACGCACTCATATCTGAATAAGTGCGTATCTGCTCACTATTTTGGTAATATATGCTGTACACAGGCTTATCTAAAGTTCTGATATATATATAGGTCCTAATTATATGGAAAACTATGGTATATGGCAAATGTCTCAAGGCTGTAGGAAGATAATTTTTATGGTTATGTTGAAGGGGAAATACATGAATCTTAACAACTTTGAAATAAATGTACCATCTCTTTCATTGTCCAAATGAGCTGCATTCTTTAAACATGTCAGCTTCATTTACATCCCTGCTAGCTATATTAACTTTGTTCCAGCTACATGGAAACAATATCAGTACATGAGCGGCATCATGAGAAAACCAACATTTTGCATATGCGAAAACAAAGGCGCTTCGCAGTTACTGCGCCTTTGTTTTCACTACATGGATAGTATGTAGTTCCTCTACTTTCGAATCCAATATGTCTAACCTCTAGCCATCTTTAGTGCTTGTACAGCTTGGTTTGTGTCGGACCTGTTCGGAAACCCAGTGTTGGTTTTTATCGCACTTGCTTATAGCAGGGTGCGAAATAGGAGTCCAAATTTCCGTCTCCGTCCGTCCGTCAACATTTACGTCGAAGTTTGGTTTTATCGACATCAGAGATAGCTGCGAGTCTGAAACCTTGCATACTAATTGTCCCTGACATACCCTTCAAGCACGCACCTTAACCCGGTGCCCTTGATCTACATTTCACGGTCCACTGACTTTGAAAATTTTAACGTCGAAGTTTTGTCAACATTTACGTCGAAGTTTGGTTTTCTCGACATCAGAGATAGCTGCGAGTCTGAAACCTTGCATAGTAATTGTCCTTGACATATCCTTCAAGCATGCACCTTAACTTGGTGCCCTTGACCTATATTTCATGGTCTACTGACTTTGTAAATTTTTATGTCGAAGTTTGGTTTTCTCGACATCAGAGATAGCTGCGAGTCTGAAACCTTGCATAGTAATTGTCCTTGACATACCCTTCAAGCACGCACCTTAACCTAGTGCCCTTGACCTATATATCAGGGTCCACTGACTTCGAGAAGTTTTACGTCGAAGTTTGGTTTTATCGACATCAGAGATAACTGCAAGTCTGAAACCTTACATAGTAATTGTCCTTGACATACCCTTCAAGCACGCACCTTAACCCGGTGCCCTTGACCTATATTTGACGGAAAATTTTTACTTCGAAGTTTGGTTTTCTCAACATCAGAGACAGCTGCGAGTCTGAAACCTTGCATGGTAATTGTCCTTGACATACCCTTCAAGCACGCACCTTAACCCGGTGCCCTTGACCTATATTTCACGGTCCACTGACTGAAAATTTTTACGTCGAAGTTTTCTCGACATCAGAGATAGCTGCAAGTCTGAAACCTTGCATAGTAATTGTCCTTGACATACCATTCAAGCATGCACCTTAACCCGGTGCCCTTGACCTATATTTCAGGGTCCACTGACTTTGAAAATTTTTACGTCAAAGTTTGGTTTTCTCGACATCAGAGATAGCTGCAAGTCTGAAACCTTGCATAGTAATTGTCCTTGACATACCCTTCAAGCATGCCCCTTAACCCGGTGCCCTTGACCTATATTTCACGGTCCACTGACTTTGAAAATTTTTACGTCAAAGTTTGGTTTTCTCGACATCAGAGATAGCTGCAAGTCTGAAACCTTGCATAGTAATTGTCCTTGACATACCCTTCAAGCATGCCCCTTAACCCGGTGCCCTTGACCTATATTTCACGGTCCACTGACTTTGAAAATTTTTACGTCGAAGTTTGGTTTTCTCGACATCAGAGATAACTGCGAGTCTGAAACCTTGCATAGTAATTGTCCTTGACATGTCCTTCAAGCATGCACCTTGACCTGGTGCCCTTGAACTATTTTGCACGGTCTATTGACTTTGCCTGATGCAGGTGCGATATCGACCTCCGCAGAGTTCTTGTCTGATGATGTGGCTCACATGATAGCGGGTGTTCTTGTGCATGAGTACAGGGCTCCTATACAAGTGGTCTTGGGTTGATACCTACCTCTGTTGTGATGGGGAGCAAGTCAGTTTAAGCCCCAAAAGTACTGGGGCCAGTTGTTCAAATCAACAATGCAGTTAGTTACCGATTTTTTAAAATTTCGAATATGAATATTACAAATTTATATACTGTTATTTTTGTTGATAAAATGTGAGAATCCTTTCTCACATTTTATCAACAAAAATATTTGCTTATGTAATCGACATTTAACCCTTACTGCACGTCAAAATATTTTACCGATTGGGTGCTCACTCTGACAAAGTCGGAGCCATTTTGTGATTTTCTACTGTTTGTGTTTAAACCCATAAAACTTCTTTCACAAACAAGCTACATTGAAAAACCAAATAAGAGATCGAAAGGCCATTGAATTATCTATCAAATAAACCAAAAATTATAAATGGATGTCTGTGAATAATACTTGTAGCGATGACACAACAAGTCAACTTCGCCGAAAAAAATCAAAATTTCCATTTCAAATCTGTTACGAAAGCTAATTTCGTACGAAAAAAGATGATGACGGGAGATATTTCCAATTCAATTTACCTTATTCATATCCTCTGACATCCAAAACACAAAAAATCCTTGTCAAAGTCATTATTTTGAAGTGATATTCAACTTTTTATCACCCCCGTATCGGCAATATTTCCTGTGTCCGCCATTGCAAATTCATGAATGAAATCCAAAAGGAAAGTAATATTTTATTGATTTCATTCCGCATAACAAAAAATTCCATTATATGTTCCGTATAAACTTTACATATGCTCAGTACAGGGCCTATTGATGAAGTCTGTATTATAAAATGGGTCCTCCCATTGTATTCCATGGTCAGACTCGATCGAAAACGAAAGTAGGGAGAAAAACGACCTCAGTTGTTTACCGCGTTGACAGACCTTACATTCGGGTACGACTTTAGTCGTTCACCGCGCGGCAAGGGTTAACCAGTTGAGATCTTAACAATGACATTAAGCTAACAAAGTTTTGAACAAATGGCCCCAGGTGAACACAGGAACTTTTGGCTCTGTCCTGGCATGACTGAAAATTCTTGACTGGGATGTTAAGCGATAACAAAATCGAACCAAACGATATAAATACAGCCTGACTCTGTCAAATAAAATAAAGTTTTCTCTCAACAGTCTAGTCCATGACAGATCTGCCAAAATTTGCAGGATGGCTAGAACAAACCCTTGGTCACTCAAATATGCATAAACATACCATATATTTGAAGATTTTACCCCTGATCGGAATGCGATGGTAAGGTCATTTTTGTGAGGAAATGGTATATTTGGACAGGAATCCATCCTAAATACATGTATTTTTGGATTGGATCACTAACCGTCCAGTCGTAAACATTGTGAAAGGAGCATCAGACCGTCCTATCCAAAAGGTTTGGACGAATTATCCATCCAAACCTTACAACTTTGAGTTCGGACTAGACTGCTCAGTATGGCTAAATTATTATGTTTCCAGGCCTGTGTAACAAGTTGTTGGACAGCACCACACTGAGGGACCACGATGGAGAAATTTTCTGTAAGGCATGTTACGGTAAAAAGTTTGGACCCAAGGGCTATGGGTTTGCGGGCGGTGCAGGGGGACTGTCTATGGATACCGGCAAGCCCTATGAAGTTTCTAGAGAGTAAGTATTATTTGAGTCCTTATCGTGAAAGCCTAATTTTTGTCTAGGTGAAGACAAAAGATACAGATGGCTTCTTCCTAAAAAGAAAAATTCAAGCTTCTAGACGCTTTGTGTCAGACCTGGTCAGAAACCCTGGAGACGGGGTTCTCTTTTAGAGCAATTTTCCTAGGATTTAAGAGCCGCCACATGAGAAAACCGGTCTTGGGGTTTCCGACCAGGTCTGACACAAACCAGTCTATGCAGCTACAGAAGATGGTTAGAAGCTTGAAATTTTGGATTTAGATAGAAGAGGAATTGTACTATCCATGTATTGAAAACAAAGGCACTGCGAAGCTGATCTGCGCCTTTGCTTTCGCATATGCAGATTGTTGGTTTTCTCATGAGGCGGCTCAAATGTTAATACACAGTCAGCATCATTGATACAGGAAACTTCAATGTGGATGTTTATCATCAAATGTAAACAGTTTATATCTATTTTAATAAGATTTAAGCACCTGTTTGTTTTTCTTTGGTGAACTAATTGGAAATTATGATGTTATAATGGGAAACAGGTGGCCATGTTTAATATTAGAAACTTCTTTATGGGTCATTTAAAATGTAGCACAGTGTCAGACTTATATCAGTTTTAGCTCACCTTAACTGTGAGGCTAGAAAGGTGAGCTTATTATATGCCCAGGCTCTGGCACCCATGATAGTTAAATGGTCCATGTAACATAACGAAGTTGGCTACCACTCCATCTCGTATGGTAAAAACCCTTAAAATATCTTCTACTCTGCAACTGTTGAACAGATTTCAACAGAAGTTGGTAGATTTGCTGTGACTTTGGAAATGTTTGAGCAAACAATTTTCGCAAATATTCAAGAATTTGTTGCCTCATGATTTAAAAGTCATTGTTTATAAAGAATCACTATAAGCATTAAAAACTACAAGCATGTTCTACTTTTTAAATCCAATATTTCCAGCAACTAACCATCTTCTGAGCTTGTACAGCTCAGTTTGCATCAGACCTGTTCGGAAACCACATAATCATTGTTGGTTTTCTCATGATGTGGCTCAAAATATAAAACTTTTCTGTCTCTACGTCTTAATTAGTGTAATAAAACTGGGTAACTTTTTTCAGAAATGTATTAACGAATCATCTAGCCCAAGCCATGCCTATTGTTGAGAGAAATGGTAAGTGAGGCGGGAGTATGGGCTGTCTAAAATATAATAAAAGTGCAATGTTTCTGCTGTCCTTACTAGTGTAATAAGATAGTAAAATTCATTTTTTTTCAGAAATGTATCAACATATCATCAAGCCCAGGCTGCACCAATTGTAGAGAGAAATGGCACTGGAGGAAAGTGGGGTGGGGGTACGGGCTGTCCAAAATGTGGTAAAGCCGTGTACTTCGCTGAAGAAGCGAGAGCCTGCAATAAGAAGTGGCATAAATTGTGCCTTACATGTAGTAAGTGACTAAGTTCACCTGTTTATTCAAGCTTAGTCTTGGAAATCATGATAATATGCACACCATGATGTACATTTATTCAAAGAAACATGCTTGGCTGTTGCCCATTTTCTAGTAAATGTCAGCCATTCTGAATAAAATGTTTAGCATATATACCATGTGCGTATGTTTTCCTTACTGAAACACTTGAATACTTAGTCACATACATGTCATTATCAGGCAAATCCAGTGAGTAAACGTCTGTATCACAGCCAGACATGGGGTAATCATAATCAGTAATTTAATCATCAGTAATCGATTACAAATTTTTGAATAATCATGGATAATCAGTAATCACAAAATACCAAAGTAATTTTAATCATAATTCAATCATAATCCTGTTTTATTAGGCTTGTAATCATGATTATTTATGATTACTTTCATGATTACAGAAAAAAGTTAAAATATCAATGTCATTTAGAAAATCTTCCTAAAACAAGTTTGTATTGCTGAATAAAATATGTTTGTATTGATAATGCTTTACACTTAGAATGAATATAACCCTGTGCAATGCATTCTGTATATGAAGCACTGCTCAAGTAACAGATGAAACCTTGTACATGTTAATGGTTTGCTCTCTCATTTATCATATTACTAGAAAGGCATCTAGCAGCCCAACATTTTTTCATAGCTTTAATAGACAGAGATAAGAAATGAGACAATACCATCATTGTGAGGGATGTACCCGTTTCGCCTACTCCCATTTCGCCTACTCCCGTTTCGCCTATGATTTGTCCCGTTTCGCCTACTCCCGTTTTGCCTACTCCCATTTTGCCTATACCAGAAATGTTCAATATTCCCGTTTCGCCTACTCATCCAATATGGATGAATAACAAGACTAGAATGTTGTTTTAAAACATGGTATTCATCTAAATATGTAAATACATATTAAGATTTATATTAGAAGAGTGTAATAAGTATTTTTATTTATTTATTTTATTGGTTTTGAAGAAAATGATTATTTAAAGGGCTTGTGCAAGCATATAAACATTGCAAACTCATTAATTTTTTATCTAAATTAAATTGATTTTTATTTTAACATTTAAAACAAGTACAATATTCACATATTTATATTCACTATAAAACATGTAGAATTGAAATAAATGATAGTAAGATTGAAAAAGGGAAAAAAAAACGAACAAAACATTTGCTGTCAAAATGTGCAGAGTAGGCGAAACGGGAATTCATTGAATGTCCAGAGTAGGCGAAACGGGAGTAGGCGAAATGGGAATAGGCGAAACGGGAGTAGGCGAAATGGGAGTAGGCGAAACGGGACCAAATCCATTGTGAACAATTGTTTTCATTTCAATTGTTGAAGGGTAAACAGTCAATTTAAACTTTACAAACAACCAATTATCTCTCATTTACTCAAACACTTTTGTTTCTCATTTACTCAAAATTTCCCCTGGAGTATTTAAAAGTGACTGTTGCAAAACAGCAGTGATTAATAAATAGGGAGTCCATGGACTTTTTTTACCAACAGGGACTGGTGAAACAGTTTTGATCATTATCACAATGCGGTAGGTCTGAACAGGATATACACTTTTTATGCTAGAATATACATCATTTGAGAGGAGTGTCTATGGTAAATTTCAGAAACTATATTTCATGGAGATTTAGGATAACTACACCATGCATCATTGCTAGCGTCCAAAATATAGAAAAAATAAAGATGCACGAGTAGTAGAGTTTTGTGATCCAATTCAAATTGTCCCTTCTTTATTTTATTTAAAAATTCAATGGCAGGTACATCTGTGTAATGGTCAGGGCAGCTATACCTGTGAGGCTTCTGTTGTACCAGATAAAGTGTCTGGTTCACATTCAACAACAGAAAAAATAAATAAATAATGCAACAAATAGTCAGCTATCCAATCCATGAAAAAAATCTTCAAATGGCAAAATGGGGTAGAAGCTGGCATCCATGCTAAATATGTTCCTAGATAGATTCTATAACAGATAGGGGTGGATGCCAAGTCTGTAAATGACCCTGGGTCTTGGAATTGGGTCAAATGTCAACTCGGTGCAAAATAGCAATAAAATGTACAAAAACTCCATTCAGTGTAATAAATTGCCTATATTTTCTGTTAAAGTTTGTTGAAACTACCCAGTATACACTTATCATACATGTGACACTTACATTAATATGAAATAAAGGCACACTGCCTTATCTGCAAACACACACTCGGTAAACCTTACGCTAGAAACTTTTGCTGAAAGCTGAAAAACTTAATATAATCGTTTCCGTCCAGCGTGTCCCGTAAGAGAATACCAGACTATGTACCAAAATGGTCTACAAGTCTCATGTAGAGGTAGGTAGGTATATAGGTAGCACATATACAGCCATGATCAGAGACTGAGAAACGCCCCGGTCCGAAACGACCCGGGACTGAAATGAACGATGTGGGATTTAAATAACCCGGGACCGAAACGACCCGGGACCGAAACGACTAGGTCCGAAACGAACCGGGGCTGAATGAGCCGAGACCGGAACGATCCGGGACCGAAATGACCCGTAACCGAAACTACCCGGGATGGAAACGACCGTAAACCGAAATGACCCTGGACCGAAATGACCTGGGACCGAAAACACCCGGGACCGAAACGACCGCAAACCGAAATGACTCTGGATCGTACTGGCCTGGTTCGAAACGACCCGGGACAAAAATGACCAGGGACCGAAACGACCCGGGACCGAGACGACCCGGGAACCGAAATGACCCGGGACCGAAACAACCATCCAGCCTCCCCTCCCTCTATGACCCTACCACAACCCCTATCCTACCCACCACTACCCAACCACTCCTATCGTATCCACCACTACCCAACCACCCCACCTCTTCCTACCTTACTCCCACTTCATACTGTATCATACCATAACTCCTACCCTTCCCTAGCCCTACTCCCTACACACCAACACCCACCACAAACGTCCTTCTCCCTACACACCCCTACCACCACCACACAACCCCTTACTCACCCCCTCCTGTCCTATCCTACCATACCCGTACTCTCCACCTGCCCTAACCTTCTACATCCGTTCTCCCCTACACACCCCTATCACTACCACTATTCACTGCCTTACCTTACCCTCACCTCCTTCCCTACCCTGCCCTACCATCTCCCACTCAGTCAAACCCCCTGCCTATTTCTAACACCACCATACACTACACATCCCCTACACATCCCAACCTATCCTGCCTACCCCCTACCTTACTCCTACATCAGTCTAGTTTGCCATACCCTGCAACTGAAGGCAGAATAGCCTGCTATGATAAGCGTGTTTATTGCCAATCACACGCCAGCCAGCCACCAACTTGTGTCATTGGATCTGAGCATGACACATAAGCAAGGGAGCGGTCTAAAGACCGAAATGATTCACGCGACCGAAACGACCATTCTCTATCGGGTCCCGGGCGTTGATCCCGGATTGTACTCCTCGGAATTTCGAACCGAGTATTCCGAAACACAGACTGGTTTTCGAAATATTCCCATAGGCGATCATCATTTGGGATATATACAGTCAGAGATTGTCGTCTGAATTTGTAAACTTTTGTTTTTAATATTTTTTAGAGTTTTGTAACAAATTAGATCTGAAATGGCACACTTGGAATTACGTTTCACAAAGAAAAAATAAATAGTCAAGAAAAGAAAAATAAAGTACAAATTTCCCGACATCTGAAAATGCCCGTCCGCAGCTTTTACCATCCGGTTTGTGCTTCTCGCTTTGTAACAACAACAACAACAACAACTATATACACGTGTATACCCTTAAGCAAACACATGTGTGTTTGCTATAACTGGAAAGAGCACTGAGCATGTGCCTTTGTGAGATTAAAGGTCATGTTAGTGCAAATTTCTCAAGAAAATGTTAGTAAAATCAGTGCTGTATTTCAGATAATATAAAATCTATGGAACAATGTGAAAACATCAAAAGATGCTCATAAATGGATGAGAAGTATTGCAATATGATATTTTATCTCATTCAAGGTCATTAAGTGTATAGGAAGGGCAAAATTTGTAAATGAGATTTTGTTCAGCGGTCAGTGTGTTCATCGCCTCATATTTGGTTTTGTTCGATCTTGTTTGTTGTTTAACCTCCTGGTCAACGTTTTATTTGAAGTAGAGAAATTTCTGCAAAGATTAATGTGCACCCTGCCCCCTGGTAATAGGAAAACTATTGTTATTATGAATGTGTTATTTTCTAAGCCAGAATTAGTGTAAAAATGGTAAAAATGACCAAAAATGCCTACTTCAGTTTTCTTGGGATGGCTGTATTAAAATCAATATCATTGTATCAGAACTGTTTGTGAGGCCCCAAGAAGACTACTCAACTTCAGTACAGGAATTACACACAACCCAACAACATCAACAAGCTGATAAAAATTACAGTGGTACTGCATAGATTGTCAGCTCTGCAAAGGGTGGCCGTGTGGGAATATGGGCTCAAGCCCATTGGGGGCAATGAGTAATAAGAGAATTGTTTGTGCATATAGGCAAATATTATAGCTAGTGAATGATCATCTGATTACTGGTTAACTGCGCAGACGGTCTGAGCCTTTCTAAGAATTTTTTTTTCAAGTCAAGTCAAACCATCCAAGCATATACGCCTTGGTCGTTTACTTGGACAGTTGTACTTTAGGGCACATTTTGGATGTCATGACATCTTTATGTCAGGCGTAATGGAGCAGCCCATCATGAAGAAAAAAATTGTTAAGCTGAAAGAAAGCGCATAGAGCGCACAGCCAGAGTAAATGGGTCATCACCAATTTCTTCAACACTGACTTGCTCTACTTGCGACCGATAGTTTAGAGCTAAAATAGGCATAGTCAGCCATTAAAGAACTCACTGACACACATGAACAATCTAATGAACAATCTAATAATCAAGAAATAAAGATGTTTAAAATAAAGAGAGAGACGAACAACCATGTTAAGCGTAGTGATGACACCATGATAAGAATGCCTGTCCACATCTACAGCCATTGGATGCTGCTACAAGATGATATCAGTAGAAAAGCATCTCCATACTGAAGGGAATATTTCAAATTTTAATGCTTTCGAATACCAGAGTGTAGAAACAATTGGTTACTGATGGGTACCAGATTTCAGGGGTACATCCAAGAATTGTTACACAATACAGTCCTGAACTTCTGGAGTTTTTTTTAAAGCCTTTTCTTTTTATTTTTAACCAAATATGTGCAACAATGTTGATTTCACTGTTTTTGTTTTCAATTGAAAGGGAGGGAGAATGATGCAATCTTGAGTGTTATGGACTAGACTGTTGTCTTTTGTAATACATGATTGTCAGTTTTGCATATCTTAGGTATTACAACAGTTACTACACTGTATTCTGATTCCGTTTATTGCGACATTTCTTACAGTTTACTTGTATATAAAAATCTAATCAGAATCAGAAGCGTTAACTGCTGGAACGTCAAATTGACAATACCACATCAGGATGGTAGATGGATAGGAGCGCATCGATGTCAAAAGGCAGATTTGTGGAATCTTAAATAGAGATTCATGGGCAAATCTTAAATAGAAGTGAAATAGTATGTAGTAATTATACGTTAATCACACTTATACTGCCTTGTGGTGTTGTAGAGTGTTGGTTTAGCACACAAGAGGACGTGGTTCGATCCTCAGACTGAGCAAAATGTGACGTGATTAACCAATAACATTTTTAACATATTACACTATCCAAAACCACCCTTCCATTCCATACCCTATCCTACTCTAGGGCAGAGTGGTAGCTTAGAAGTAGAGCAACATGTCGTGGATTTCAAGCATATCTTCTCCATATAGTGTCCTTAAGCAAGACACTTTAAGCTCCTCATATTCCTTGTTAATAACCAAAAAGTCTGGCTCTATCACAACGTGGCTGAAAAAAACGTTGACTGGAACATAAAGCCATGATCAAACCGAACAGAACAAACCTACCCCATTTTCTCATTACTATTTGCCCTCTCTACTACTGTATACCACTATCTAATCCCACTCTACCGACCTCTATTCTAGTCTGTACACATACCCAAAAGTTTTGAAACGCCACACCATGTGCTTCGCTTACCACATGCCATCCATACCTTGCCTAATCCTAGCCTACCCCATCTCATCCTATTCTACCAAATGTCTGCCTGCATACTATATTCATACCTTTGAAACATTCAGGCATAAAAATGAAGGAAACAGTTATATGAATTTCCAGCATTAAGTTAATAGACAATGCTTAAATGCAAATTGATATTGGTCTTTAATATGGATGTAAAATTCAAAAACTAAACATAAATTCTCCTATCCAAATGCAGACTACCATCAACTGCTTACTCGAATACACTACCTGCTTTTCGATAGCCATCTTGGAGTTTGGCAGCAATTCTGATTTTTTTTTTATTTTATCTTGATGCATATTGGTGAAATATCTCAGCTACATTTATTATTTACTTTAGATGTGATTCTTAACATTTCATCACACCATTTATATGTAAGAATTTCTATCAAAACTCCTTTTTCTTGTCCATCATGAATTTTGGTGGCCATCTTGAATTTGGGTGGCTATCTTGAATTGTCCAAGGATTTTCTATTAGGATATTGATATATAGATATGTCTGTGGAGATATATTCTGTAGATGATATGACACGGTTATCTAGGTTTCATGCCGAACCATATTTAAAGAAATTCACTTTTTTTGAATATGCAAATGGAATATGGAATTTGCAAATACATGTTTTGAGACTATAATATCTATTCAATGATGCCTCTTATGTGTTTCTTTCAGTAAATTTCAAGCAGTTCAACCATGAAATGCTTTTATACCAAGATTTTTTAACATTCTAATAAAACATTGGCATATTTCTCTGAAATTTTCCTAAATTGCACTCACTGACCTTTTGACCTCCTGTACTTCGGTTCAGACATCTCACACATAGAAACCCTTTATGTACTATCTAACAGTTAATATAACAAATTTAGCATTCAAACCACTTTCTTTTGCCTTGGTTTTACTTGTATTTTCAGCTGGGGTAAGTTTTCTTAATTTTTGCACTCATTGAACTTTGACCTAGTTTCTGACCTTAATAAGCAAATCTAGACATGGCATCCACCCCTATGACTTCAGGCATGCATCAAAGAATATATTTACAACATCAAATTGCTTCTACTCAATTTTGCCATTTAAAGTGAAAATAAGCATAAAATGTATGAATGGATGGCTGCCTAAAAAACAACAAAATTGTAATCATTAATAATAAAAGTAATCATAATTTAATCAATTACTCTTGAAAAACTGGGTAATCATAATCATAATTTAATCATATAGATAGACCAGTAATTGTAATTTAATCATTACTGATACCCCAATAATCGCCCCATGTCTGATCACAGCTAGCATGTGTCTGAAATTGTGAGTTGAGCGGACAGGCTTAATGAATACTTGTTTGCTCATCTCATTAAGTTTTCTGTAACTCTATTTTTGTAGAGCGAATATGATTATATTTCGGTCACCTTGACCTAATATCCAACATACCATGACTATCCTATGTAAGCTCAAGGTCATTTGTCCTATGTGTTCTATTGTTTTTTTTGTAGCAAATTGCAAGAAGCTATTGGACAGCACAACCCTAGCTGAGCATGATGAACAGATATACTGTAAAGCTTGTCATACGAAACAGTTTGGACCGAAAGGTTACGGCTTTGCCGGAGGAGCGTCAGGGCTTTCTATGGACACAGGCAAATATGGAGAAGTCACAAGAGAGTAAGTTTTAACTCATCAGGAAAACGTCCGTGAAATGTATACGACCTTAAACCCCACTTTTATATAGAAAAACAGGCGTTGGCAGGGTTACCGGTATACCTAATTTTCTTATTTCGATCCAAAACATACTTTGTGGGTACTAGTTAGAACCGAGGCGGTTCTTACGTGTAACCACAATGTATGTTTTGAGCAAAAATATGAAAAAACAAAATTTTTTCAATAAAATTTTTGATTTTTTTTTTCTGAAAAAAAAAAAAAAAAAAAAAATCTCTGTATATGGCATGGGTAAGTTTTAATTACACATACATAACCAATAATGGGACCAGACTGATTTGGGAAAGATAATACCTGTTTGGCTTTATGTTTTGCTTAACATCCCAGTCAACAATTTTTAGTCATGCCGGGATGGAAGCACTGCTTCTGCTAAGTGGATTAAATATGTCTTGTTATTGTAACAAGGACAGCAACCTGGCACCAGTGGAATTTAATGCCCGAGTCCCCAATCCAACGCTCTGAAATGTACCATTTACTTTGAGCATTAAACCAGGCTGTACAATACAAAGAAAAGCAGGCTAGAAGAAAATTTGGATTTAGCTAGAAGACACACTTAACTAGCTATGGAGCGAAAACAGAGGCGCTGATCAGCTGTGCAGTTACTGCACAGCTGATCAGCGTCTTTGTTTTGGCATAAGCAGATTGTCGGTTTTCTGAGGCAGCCGTTCATTTGTGTTATGTTTTCAGCAATGTATCAACCTTAGCCCAGGCACAAGCTGCCCCGCTGATGAATGATGGGGCCAGCAGATTCGGTGGTGGGGATAATGTTTGTCAACACTGTGGGAAAGCTGTATACTTTGCGGAGCAAGCCCTTGGGGGCAATAAGGTAGTAGTGTTCTTTGTATTCTTTCAAACCTTAACTTAATTTTAGTTTCAGTCACAAAAATAGAAGCCTGTGTGGTGCAGTGGTTATGTCACTGGCTTTGAAGACCAGGGGTCACAGATTCGATCCCGGGTGTCTCCAGTTTGTCTGATGAGACTTTAAACCATGGTCCGGTCTCCCTATGACCTTAGCTGGTTGTGGGACATTAAACCCCAAATCAGTTACAAAAATGACTATGAAGGATACAATTCCTGATGAGGAATCCTGTGTGGCGCAGTGGTTAAGCCAATCCCCTTAAAAACAGGGGCCTTAGGTTCAATCCCCAGCTTCTCCAATCTTTCAGATAAGACTTTTTACAGGTGTATGTAAAACCTGTAATTGACCACTATCCTTGATGGTTTCAGAGAAATTCAATAAATCAACAACAGCAAATGTATTTTAAAAGTATAAAAACACTTTTAAAATTGTTGAAGTAGAATATGTAGAACTTTCACAATTAAAACAGACCTTAAATTATTATGCCATTTCCAGGGTTTTGAACTAGGATGGCCACAGGTTAGATAAGCACTTATGAGCTGTTGAAATGTATATACATGTATAGAATGCTTTAAAGTAGTATTTTCTCATCAATTTATAAGTGTCACCCAAGTGAATGTGTGAATTGAAAATTTGCAAAAAAGCATGCACTGTACCACTAGTCCGGCAGAGAAACAGCATATTTTTGGTGGACCTGGATTTGCGGTGTATAGAAAATGTTTTGACTGATTATGATAGCCAACACCCTCAGAAACAAGAATCCACTTGATGCCACCTTGTCACCCTTGGGCAACTCCCATAATTCAAGATGGCGTCCAAGAGCGTTGTGATCTATTAAAACCTTACAGATCTAAGCAGTACATGTAATAGTGCAAAAGCATGTGTTTTCTGATCAGATTAAGTCCATGAATGCTACATATGTATCAAATTGTGGAACAGTTGCACTCTAAAGGGTATTATGTGATTGTAAAATAATAATGACATCCAAGATGGCTGCCAAAATTAAAGAAAAGTTAAATTTTCAATTGAATTTCATAATTTTACATTCTTTCTTACTTAATAAATGGTGTAGAAGAAGAATATGCAACAAATGAACCCAGTGGATTCCACCTTGTTACCCTTGGATTATCAAAAATAATTCAATATGGCATCTAAGATGGCTGTCATCTGTAACAATCATAAAGTACTTGGCCCTTATAGTGCAATATAGTGCATTATCAGTCTCAGATATACTCCACAAATGTCATATATTCACCGTTTCCTGAAAAAAGTTGCACCCTATGGGTAATAATAATAATAATAATAATAATAATGATAATTGTAATAGCATCCAAGATGGCCGCCAAAATTTAAAAAATTGAATTTTCAACCGAATTTCATAAGTTTACATTGTCTCTAACTTTTAAGTGGTGTAGAAGAAGAATGTGCAACAAATGAACTCAGCAGATTCAACTTTGTTATCCTTTGGCAACTCACATTATTAATTATGGCAACCAAGAAGGTTGTCATCTGTTACAACAACACAGTACTTTAGGGCTTACAGTGCAAAATCTTGTGGTTTCTGATCGGATTTAGTCGACAAATGCCCTCTTACAGAAGGCAACTTTCTCCATCTTTAGAAGTATATGACATATCTCGTGCTCTACACTTCTCTGCAAGATTGTTTTTATTAATTGCTCAAATATCATAAAAACGCTATCGGTTTTGTTTATATGCAACTACATGATAGAGTGATTTTAAAAGCAACAGAGCGGTTGTAATACTACCTATCTGATAAGTAGGTTTACTCCGGAGATAATTCAACTGCAAGAGTTGTTGGGATAAAATGAAATCATTGGGATTTCGAGTACCTCAAAATTGAGGGAGATTGGTGGAGAAAGTTCACAGTGCATTTGGGTATTATGTCATTGCAAAATTTTCTCATTCGAAGGACCGGAGAGGCACGGGATCAAACCTAGGGCTGTGACAAAAAGATGGCCTGTTTCTGCCTCTAGACAAAGCTTATTACTGAAATTAACACCTTAAATGGTCTAAGCATGTTCTTGAAAGAGCATAAAAAACATTTGAAATTCGTCAGCAGACCATTTAAAACATCTAAAGCAACAATATCAAGATTTTTTCTGATATCACAGCTGCTACTTCTTTATTATCATATCATATGTTAGATATGACTTTTAGTATAAGAGAAAGCTATAGAATGTTTCCTTAATAAGCACTTCCAAATCATCTCTAGGTAGTGATACAAGTAATGTTGTTTTTTAAGAAAGGATCTCAGTTTTATTTTTATTCTCTAAGAGACCTATACAAACACAAATTGCGCTACTTATCTGAATGTGTTTGGTCTTTGTCAAGGTAAACCCATAGAACAGTCTATCAGTCCTGAAGAAAATTTGTGCGTGTTTGACTGATGTCTTCTATTCGTTTTCATAGGTGATAAATTTGCCCAGTCAATCATATACATTTCAGCAGTTGTTCCATGTGAGAATGAAATCTGTATGTTGTAACATATGATCTATGGGTATGAAATGAAAAGTCATCGTCAGTCTTTGCCTTTAGCTTACAATCTATGTTATTATTGTATATTCTACTTCAGTTTCTTATAAATGATTTGAACTCTCTGTGACCCATGTCTTATTGGTTGTGTGGTTTCACCATGTAAGCATTCGTCAATCTTAGAAAAGTATCAAAACCCCATGTGATGATGTTAAGCACTTACGAAACCTGAAAAAAGCTAAATATTATTTGAGTGAAGAAAATTCAACACATCGCTCATGACCGCGTCTGACATATGGTATCAACAGAAATATGCAATTTTGATTAAGAAGAAGTAGTTGCAACACCAGAAGGAATTTAGACTTTTAATATTATATCCAATACTATTTTATTTCACCCTTGTAAAATGCTATTGGCCTGCAACTCCATTGAAACACTCCTAGATGCATGTGTGACATACCAAGTTTATAATCAGAAAAACACTTCCTTGCATTTATATATAGATTGTTTTAAATTATAATATAGAGTTATATACGGTACGTAAAATGTGCCAAACCGCAACCCTCTTGGATGCGATATTAAATTTTCATAGTAAACCAAGGGTGACAAGGTGGCATCAAGTAGATTCATTATGTTGCATGCAACTTTGACACCACTTGTAAAGAAATGATAAAAAGGTACAAGTTGGCAACGATCAGGAAAAGGCGCAATCAGAAAGAGAATAGCGTAAATATGTTGGACATTTTTGGTGGCCATCTTCGATGCCATTATTATTTATTACTGATAAAAGGCCCATGGGCGTGCAATGTCACCACAATATGATAAAAGTAAGTGTCTTTCTGATCATAGCATTTTTCTATTAACATGTAATTGGGAGACTGTGATGCGTTCGTCTCCGAGATCAAGAAAATTCTTTTGCATGAATTTGTATTTTACCACTACACATATTATATAAAAACGACATTCTTGATCCCTGTCATTTTTACTTGTTCCATACCACTTCACATATAATTTATAGTGATAACAAGGTACCAGTTTAGTTTATACCCCGTCATTTTGTCCAACCTGTCATTGTTGCTACAGACATGGTCAATGATGTTAATGTTTCCATCAAAAGTGTTAATATACACAACAACTGTATTGTCTTAAGAGATGATGCCCCTCTTTGATGCGACTAAGGATGACATGTACTTGATTATTGAGCTGCATATCATTTTTCTACATTACTGATGAATAAAAAGTATGTAAAAATACGAAAATTTGATCGAAAATTCCATTTTTATTTAGTTTTGGCAGCCATCTTGGATGCCAGTTTTATTTTACAATGACATAATACCCATATGGCTGCAATTTTTTGCACAAAATGATACGTAATAGTTAGAGTATGGAGGTGAGGTCAATACGAAAATTATAGACCAGGGCACGTGAACTTAAAGCCGACCGATCGCAGCGAGGGAGGCTTTAAGTTCACGTGCCCGGGTCTATAATTTTCGTATTGACCGATACCGACATACTCTAACTGACTTATATACTGGCTCCTTTGTTTCGCTATAACAAATGCTACACAGCGAGCCGATTGATCAAACCTTGCGCAGTATGCTTAGACCAATTATATTCTGTTAAAGCGTGTTTTCTCGCGAAACATGACTATTGGCCAAAAATCCCACGGACTAACTGTGAACGATATTTTCTTTCCTCGTGCAGCCATGTCCAAAAATAACTTTCACAGTAGCTTCCCCTTAAAACGTCGTCGAGGTTATTTATTGATCAAGATTTAATGCAAATAATTTAATACCATTTAAGTATGATTTTTGTATATCTATATATTGTGCGTAAACTGATTTGAAAGTGTAGATCACTTCTACTTGGATCTGTCATAGGCGAATCCCCATGCTGAAATGACAGAGGACCATTTACTGAATGCCCGGCTGTTTATGGGGGAAACAGCTGGTCAACACTAACTTTGTAAAGTTTGTTCCTACTTCCGTGGTTTCTCATTAACCTCACACTAACCCTAACCTTCTACACTACCAATGAAACCATGGGGCGAGGAATATTTTCACACAGAAATGTACGTGCAACGGTACGTTTGAAATACTGTTTTGGGAAATTATGAATTATTGAAATAATACATAAAAAATTATTTGCCTCATCTCAAAGAATTTCGGATACTCAGTAGGAAAGCAATTTGTATTTACCTTTAGCATGATTTGTTGGGAAAACATATAAATCAGCACAAGCATGAACACAGCGAAAGCATTTTTTGCGGTGCAGATGAACCGTTACATAAACTTACTGTTGTGTCTAATATATAACAGCATACATCTACGGGAGGTTTATAAGTTTCCCGCCAGATATTATCAACCGGTTGATAATAAAAAGCGCGAAACTTATCAACCTCCCTCCTAAACTTCCTTTGTTTAGCAGGTCAATACGTTTGTTATAGACCTGTTCGAAACAAGGGAGCCAGTATATAAATATATGGCATTTCTGGACTTATCTGATCAGGAAACACAAGATTTTGCACTATGAGTGTTTGGTACTGTATGGTTGTTATAGATGGCAGCCATCTTGGATTCCATATTGAATTAATTTTACTTACCAAAGGGTGACAAGGTGGCATCAGCTGGGTTCATTTGTAGCAAATACTTCTTCTACTTCATTTACAATGTTAAAAAATTGTGAAAAACTATGAAATCCGTTTGAAAATTCCAACCTTTTTTCATTTAGGCGGCCATCTTGGATGCCATTTTTGTTTCACAATCACAAAAGACCAAATAAATTACAACTTTTTAACAATATGAAGCAACTGTAACATTTATGGATGAAATCTGATCAGAAAAGCTTGAATTTTGCACTATACAGACCTTGTACTTTAATGTTTTAACAGATAACAACCCTCTTGGACGCCATCTTGAATTATGGGAGTTGCCCAAGGGTGACAAGGTGGCATCAAGTGGATTCTTGTTCCTGAAGGTGTTGGCTATCATAATCAGTCAAAACATTTTCTATACACCGCAAATCCAGGTCCACCCCAGAATCTGCCAGACTACACTATGTCACAAGAGTTTAAAAGAGATGACATTAAACATAAAATGTATTTTGTGTTAGAGGTCTGAGCTTTCTTGTTGTAGAACTTCAATAGTCTGCATGTTGAAGAAAGGATTGTATATGAACTAACTGCAGTTGTATGTTAGAATCTTTAAGGCATGCTTTTGCCGTGTCAAAAATCTTGCATTTATTTTATGTTACAAAAATGATCAGAAATAAATGAAGCAGAGACCAGAAGCACAAGTTTCCATTCATTATTAAGCGGTTTTTGATGAATGAACTTTCCAGTTGTTATTCCTCTAGGCAAACAGTATAGCCCCAGCTTTTCTGTTCGCTAAGAGGAATTTAATCGAAAAATGAAATAAAAAGTGAAAATCACTCCTTATGCCCCTAAAAGTGGAAGCGGACTTGTCCAAATGATAACAGTGGGAAAGTCCATTCATTCTGCGGCGTCACATCTGGGGTTATACTGTTTGCCTATGTCCCACAAAAAGGATGCCAGGCTTATATGAGTTAATTTTCCAAACTTAGAAAAAGCTCTTAATGCCTTTAATCTGGACATAATATTTAAATAGGAAATGCATTGCTTTCATTGACTTAGTCATCAATGTTTAGTCAATTTTTGTTACACTATTTTTATTAAATTTCCATATCATGAAAATACATTGAAGTACGGAATATCCAAGTTGGGGACATTAATTTGGCAAGCAACTGTACATGTACATGATGTATTATTACATAAAAGTTCAACTATGTATAATACTGTATATTGAATGTAAACTATTATAACTCACTGTACCACGAAAATATGTTGTAAGTGTTTGTATCATTATATATTTCAGTCATATCACAAGCAATGTTTCAAGTGTAGGTTCTGTAAGAAGACCCTCGATTCCACCACCATGACAGAGAGAGAGGGGGAACTCTTCTGTAAAAGTAAGTTTAACATGATGCGTGAAAAAATGGTCTATTGGGTTTATGACCAGGTCCGACGCAAACAGTTCTGTGCAGTCACAGAAGGCTAGAAGCTTTAAAGTTTGGATTTAAGTAGAAGAGTGATTGTACTATCCGTGTTAATGTACAGCTGATCTGCATCTTGGTTTTCGGATAGGCAAAATTCCAGTTTTCTCGTGACAAAACTGACATCTTTCAAGTGTAGATCCCATAAGAAGACCCTGGATTTTCACCAGCATGACAGAGAGAGAGGGGGAACTCTTCTGTAAAAGGAAGGCTTTAGGACTGCGTTACTAAAGCAATGTTCACATGAACAAAGTTTCTTTGCCAAAGATGACACACTTTTTTCTTAAAATTATATGGATTATAATGGTTAGCTAACCAAGATCGCCGGGGTAGAAATCACTTCAAATCAGGCATTATAACCAGAAGGCTCAAAGGTCCCTACTAGTAAGACTTGTCATTTATGCCCCCCTATTCTAAATAAATGAGCCGCCTCGTAAGAAAACCAACAATGTGGTTTCTGAACAGGTCCGACACAAACCGGCCTGTACAAGCACAGAAAAGAGCTAGAAGCTTGAAATTTCGGATTTAAGTAGAAGAGGAATTGTACTATCCAAGTAGCGAAAACAAAGGCGCTGATCATCTTCGCGGTTACCGCGAAGCTGATCTGCGTCTTTGTTTTCGCCTATGCAGATTGTTAGTTTTCCCATGATGCAGCTCAAATAATGTACTATGCTAACCGCAGTTCACTATGACTGGGTTATGTCCTTGGGCATGACACATTCATTCCCCATAGTAAGGTTAAAACCTAGGAAGAGATGTCTCCATCCAGACATTACTCAAAAATTGTTGACTGAAACTTTAAATAAAAAAGAAAATTATGAAAAAATATGTTATAATAACCTGACTTGAAAATGTTAAATGAATAATTATAGGTGTTTGAAATAATCAATTTAATGAATCCCCCATGCTGCAGTGGTTAAGTCAGTCACCTTTTATACCAGGGGTTGCAGGTTCATTCCTTGTCTTTTCCAATCTATCAGATGAGACTTTGAACCGTCTCCGTATGACCTTAGCTGTTGGTGAGATGTTTAATCTTGAATCAATCAACAAATGAGCCGCCCCATGGGAAAATCAAACAATCTGCATAGGCGAAAACAAAGGCGCAGTTCAGCTTCTCGGTAACCGCGAAGCTGATCAGCGCCTTTGTTTTCGCTACTCGGATAGTACAATTCCTCTTCTACTTTAATCCGAAATTTCAAGGGTCTAGCTCTTTTCTGTGACAGTACAGGTCGGTTTATGTCGGACCTGTTCGGAAACCACATTGTTGGTTTTCCCACGAGGCGGCTCAAATGTATTTATTTGTCGATTTTAGGTTGCTATGGGAAGAATTTTGGACCAAAAGGGTTTGGGTTTGGACAAGCTCTACAGCACACGTAGGAATACACAGTACATTCCTATAGTCAACTCTATGGATCTGGTGATTTATGTTGAATTGTTAGAGAATTTTGATCATGATGTAGTTTCAGGAAACAGTGTGTTTGCTATCATCTGTGTTGCTATATATATATTTCCCAGAGTCATCCCAACAGAGAAATCGCCTGGACAGTCTTCGTATAGATGAAACCATTGTCAGCGTGTCTGCCAAGAACAAGGCTATGGAGTCATAAAGGACAACAGCCCTGTCGAGACTACTCAGTCATTTTTAGCTCGACTGCACGAAGTGCATAGAGCTATTGCTGTCACCCCGGTCGTCCACGTTCCCGTTCCCGTGTGCGTTCCCGTTCCCGTTCCCGTGCGCGTCACACTTGCGTTAAAGTTTTCTAGAAGTCCATATCTTGACAACCACTCATCAGAAAGCATTCATACTTGGACCATAGATACCCTGTAGGGTTAGCTTTCATTCTATGGCATCGGGCCCCTGGGTCCAGGCCAGGGGGTGGGGCTGGAGGTTAAAATCTAGAACACCTTCAAAAATGGCAATTCTTGTGTTAAAGTTTTCTAGAAGTCCATATCTTGACAACCACTCATCAGAAAGCATTGATACTTGGGCCATTGACACCCTGTAGGGTCGGCTTTCATTCCATGGCATCAGATCCCTGGGTCCATGCCAGGGGGTGGGGCTAGAGGTTAAAATCTAGAACACCATTAATAATAATGGCTTTTCTGTGATATAGTATTCTAGAAGTCTATATCTTGAAAACTTTTTATCAGAGGGCTTTCATACTCGGACCATAGGTACCCTGTAGGGTTGAGTTTCATTTCATGGCATCGGATCTCTGGGTCCATGCCTGGGGGGTGGGGCTGGAGGTTAAAAACTAGAACACTGTAAAAATAGATGTACTGCTGTGCAACTTTTACAAGGAGTCCATATCTTGACAACAACTTATCATAAAGCATCCATACTTCATACACTTTAGGTTCCATGACATCGGACCTCTGGGTCGGAGTCAGGGGGGCGGGGCTAGAGGTCAAAATCTAGAACTCCCCGAATTTTTTTTTCTTTTTATTTCTTAATAGAAACAACTTAGGAAGATGGTTGGTCATTCATCTTTTGACTTTGTGACACTGACTTGTGTGTCATGACGGTAAGGGTCGTTTGACCTACTTTCCATGGTTCAGTGATTTTGCCTTATATCTTGAAACTCAATTAGTATATTTTCTTACTTCTTTCAGATTATGAGTGAGTACGACCAGGCCTTTGACCCCAATATACTTATAGGTCACTGTGACCTAATTTCACGGTTCAGTGATTTTGCCTTATATCTTGACACTCAATTAGTATATTTTCATACTTTTTTCAGATTATGAGTGAGTATGACCAGACCTTTGACCACAATATACTTATAGGTCACTGTGACCTAATTTCACGGTTCAGTGATTTTGCCTTATATCTTGACACTCAATTAGTATATTTTCATACTTTTTTCAGATTATGAGTCAGTATGACCAGACCTTTGACCCCAATATACTTATAGGTCACTGTGACCTAATTTCACGGTTCAGTGATTTTGCCTTATATCTCAGCACTCAAGTGTTTTATGAACAAACTTCTTTCAAAGTATGTTTGCGTATGACAAGACCTTTGACCCTGAAGTAGTCCTAGGTCACTGTGACCTAATTTCACGGTTCAGTGATTTTGCCTTATATCTTGACACTCAATTAGTATATTTTCATACTTTTTTCAGATTATGAGTGAGTATGACCAGACCTTTGACCCCAATATACTTATAGGTCACTGTGACCTAAGTTCACAGTTCAGTGACTTTGCCTTATATCTCAGCACTCAAGTGGTTTATGAACAAACTTCTTTCACACTATGTTTGGTATGACAAGACCTTTGACCCTGAAGTAGTCCTAGGTCACTGTGACCTAATTTCACAGTTCAGTGATTTTCCTTTATATCTCGGCACTCAATTGGTATATGGACATACTTCTTGCACGATATGTATGAGTATGACAAGACCTTTGACCATAAAGTATTCCTGGATCACTGTGACCTAATTTCATGGTTCAGTGATTTTGCCTTATATCTCGACACTCAGTGGGTATTTTTTCATACTTCTTTCTGATTATGAATGAGTATGACCAGACCTTTAACCCAAACATACTTATAGGTCACTATGACCTAATTTCATGGTTCAGTGATTTTGCTTTATATCTCAACACTGAATGGGTATATGATCATATTTCTTTCACATTATGAGTAAGTATCACTAGACCTTACATTTCACGGTTCAGTGATTTTGCCTTGTGTCTTGGCACTCAGTTGGTATATGAACACACTTCTTTCACAATATGAGTGAGACCTCTAAATCTTAGGTAGTTATAGTTTACTTTCATAGTTCAGTGATTTTGCCCTATTGCATCAAGGCAAAAAGATGTATGAGCATAATGCTTTGGGTTACTGGTCGGGTTTGACCTTGTGTTTGACAAAGGTCAGAAGCAGTCGAGCACGCTGTCCTGCGACAGCTCTTATATTTTCTTTATTTTTGAAAATAGTCCGACAAAATTTTGGACGGGATGAGCAAAACTGGCAAAACAATTCATTGTTGCGTTGGCTCTTTGGGCTAGTATATTTATTTGAAATATTTGACCAGTTATTATACAAAAAGATTTCATGCTGCATATGATATGATTGGTTTAAAAATAAAAATTCAAAATAACTTAGACAACACCATATATTTTGTGAACTTAGTTTCAGTCCGAACAGTTAGATTTACCGGTGATGTGTACACAAATGATAGCTTACACAGTTTTGTTTCCCAACAGTGATAATTTGTTAGAGAATTTTACATCTGGTGCTGGTTGTATGTTGGGAGACTTTTTTAGGGAGTGCATGAGCCACATCATGAGAAAGCCTGCATTATGCAGTGCCACCGAGCTGGGCCTTTGTTTTTACTACACTTCCTGGTTAGTGGTTTAGACACTAGCTATGTACACCTGGCTCCTGGATTTTGTATGATACTGACTGGAGGGCCTGTCCGCATATGACAGTAGCTGTTGAGTGGGACGTAAGACATGAAATCAACTAGCCAAGGGCCTGGTCAGAAAGTTTTCTCATGATGCAGCTCATATATATATGAGCCACATCATGAGAAAACCAACATTTTGTGTAAATGAAAACAAAGACAAAGATCAGCTTCACAGTAAATGATACGAGGGTGGGTCAGAAAGTTCTGTCATAGGTGGTGTAACTTTGTAAATAGACATGATAGATTGCTGTATTATACCTTGATTGAAAGGGCTACATTTTGCCTTTAAACTGATGCCAAAATAATGTCCGAAAGAAATAAATACTTAGAAATAGACGCCTTGAAAGACACTTGGTGTAAAACCAATGGCATGTTTTCTAGAATTTGTGAATATTATTGTGTACGTTTCATGTGTCATATCTTCATAACTACCGATCAAATTTTCTCCAATTTTACAGTGATAAATAATAGCATATTTAGAAAAACAATCTGACAAAAATTACCGTTATTGATGCTATGGTGACTTTATAATAAAGTGATATATATGACGTCATTAAAATATGTACCCCTATAGCATTTCTGGCACTGCTTGGCCATTATATTTGCTTGTTTTTTTTTATGAGTTTACTACAGGGTACACTAGGATGAAACGATAAAATGGTTAAACGCATTTTAAGGTCCCTGGTCTACGTGTAGATGTCAATAAATGCCCTTTGAATTTAAACTGTAATTTTAATGTATTCACAGCAAGCCAATTTCACTATTTCATTTTGCAGTAACTCAATTAAATTCAATTGAATAATTTTGATTTTTGCAGGATATATTCATCTGTGTTTGAAAAATATATTGCATGGATTATATTTTTTCGAGTCGTTTTTCTTTAAATAATATTCACAAATTCAAGAAAAAGTGCCATTGGTTTTACCCCAGGTGTCTTTCAAGGCGTCTATTTCGAAGTATATATTTCTTTCGTGCATTCTTTTGGCATCATTGTAAAGGAGAAATGTAGCCCTTTCAATCAAGGTATCATACAGCAACCTATCATGTCTATTTACAAAGTTATAACACCTATGACAGAACTTTCTGACCCACCCTCATAGTACAATTCCTATACTTTCTAAATCCAATATTCCCAGCCTCTAACAAGCTCGGTTTGTGTCAGACCTGTTGGAAAACCACATTGTTGGTTTTCTCATGGTGCTGCTCATAGAATAAAGAAATGCAGTGCAACATGTCATGAGGAACATGCACTTTTAAAAAATACGTTTTCTCGTGATATTTTAACTCTTGTTATTTTCTTGTTCCATTTAATGATGTTCATATGCTATTTTAAAAAAGGTTGTATACTTACGTACTTATGAGTAGATAGTTAGCTATAACTATGATTAAATAAATTGTTTGATGTTGTACTAACTATGGACCATTTTTTTAGCCAGGCCACCACACTGTATCAGCAGCAATCCAGAACATGTAATTTTAAATAAATTTGCATTCCTGACTGACAAAAACAATGTTCTCGATTGCCAAAAAAGCATGTGTTGGCAATCGAGAATGATCAATGTATGTTGGAAGATCATCATTTTAGAATTATGTCTCCCCCCGTCAGGGTCGGGAGACATATTGTTTTTCCCCGTGCTTCTGTCTGTCCGTCCATCCGTCTGTCTGTCTGTCCGTCACAAATCGTGTCTGCTCTATAACTTGAAAACCGTTAAAGATTTTTCAATGAAGCTTGGTACAATTGTAAACCACGACGAGATGATGTGTCATGCACAAGAACCATAACTCTAGCTTTAGTATTTTTGGAGTTATTTCCCTTTGATTATTTTCGATGCAATTTCGTGTCTGCTCTATAACTTGAAACCGTTTAAGATTTTTCAAGAAAACTTGGTACACTTATTAAGCATGATCAGACGATATGTCATGCACAAGAACCATAACTCTGGCTTGAGTATTTTATGAGTTATTTCCCTTTGATTATTTTCCATACAATTTCATGTCCGCTCTATAACTCGAAAACCGTAAGAGATATTTCAAAGAAACTTGGTACACTTATAAAGCACGATAAGATGATGTGTCATGCTAAAGAACCATAACTCTTGCTTGCATATCTTTGGAGTAATTTCCCTTTGATTATTTTCCATACAATTTCGTGTCCACTCTGTAACTTGAAAACCGTAAGAGAAATTTCAGTGAAACTTGGTACACTTATAAAGCACGACGAGACGATGTGTCATGCACAAGAACTATAACTCTTGCTTTCATATCTTTGGAGTTATTTCCCTTTGATTATTTTTCCATACAATTTCATGTCCGCTCTATAACTTGAAAACCGTAAGAAATATTTCAATGAAACTTGGTACACTTATAAAGCACGATGAGATGATGTGTCATGCTAAAGAACCATAACTCTTGCTTGCATATCTTTGGAGTTATTTCCCTTTGATTATTTTTCATACAATTTTGTGTCTGCTCTATAACTCAAAAACCATTAGAGATTTTTCAGTGAAACATGGTACACTTGTAAAGCATGATAAGACGATGTGTCATGCACAAGAATCATTACTCTTGCTTTCATATCTTTGGAGTTATTTCCCTTTGATTATTTTCCATACAATTTCGTGCCCACTCTATAACTTGAAAACCGTAAGAGATATTTCAATGAAACTTGGTACACTTATAAAACAGAATGACAGGATATGTGATGCACAAGAACTATAACTCTTGCTTGCATATTTTGGACATGCACGTAGAAAGGGGGGAGACATCAGTTTTCACATAGAAAACAAATTCTAGTTAACATTTGGCAATCGTCATTTTGACAATCGAAAACACTTTTTTCTATTGATTTCAAATGGGTTGTTTATGATTGCCTCTTATACGATGTGGTCATTATTAGTATATCTATTAATATTGTGCATATGTGCCTTTACTCAAACAGAATAAGACTAAATATGCAATTTCATATCATTTTATTTTTTTAATGTCTATTTAGTTAAACTTATTTTGAGCTGATTTGATGATGTTAGGGACCATAGATTATTGTGTTGTAGAATGGCTGTTTAGATGTAACATATAGTGCAAATGCTTTACAATAGAATTGTAATATCAAATAAGGCACTACCTTTGTCGCGATGCTCTACTCCCATTGCGCAGATAATTTTAAAATAAGCTAAGTACATGACAGCTTCCGATAATTTTAAAATAAGCTAAGTACATGACAGCTTCCTCACCCTGGTGACCATTTCCGACCATTTCCATAATGGAAACTTAATTTATCAATTAGTATAATGCGGTGGGTGTTGAAACGTCACAATGACGTAAACTTATATGGAAAGTTAATTGATCATTTAGTATAATACAGCACATGTTGCAACGTTATGTCAACATCACAGTAACGTCAAACTAAGTGGAAAGTTAATTGATCAATTAGTATAATGCAGCGCATGTTGAAAAGTCACGATGACATCAAAAATAACAATTCCGGTTCCAGTTGACGAAAGTTTTTTTTCTATCAATGTACAGAAGAACAGAATTTACCACATTTTACAGTAAGAGCGACGCAGGAGCATCCCTATGAACATAAAATGTTATGTTGTTGTTTTTTTTCATTCTTTTCTGCAACTTATACTTGCTCTTGTAATAATATTAGAGTCAAAATAACACACTATAGAGGCTATATAAGGATAGACATTCCATGACTGAAAATATGAGCATTGTGATGATAGAATGAGTTTCGGCGGCTCTAAAACAACCTGCCTACATAAAACATGGTACTAAGTTTTTAACACCTAACAATTTTTGTTGTTGTTGTAGTATATTTTCTGCCTGCAAAGGCTCACCTCCACATGGAGTCTTTAGTGGACTAGAAGTATGACCCATTTTCTCACGGCTTGTTTCGTATATCGTAACCATACAAGCCTCTATGTGACAAAAAGCTTTGGCCAAGTTTCCATGGGCAATTTTTCTTTGACGAAGATTATTTGTCAGTGAGTTTGCATTCACACACGGCAAAGATGACTTGTATTACTTAGCTTGCTCACCTTTGTCATAGATATTTGACAGTGACACTTCGCCACAGAATTGAGTTTACAGGAGCATATTTTTCTGCGACAAACTTACTTTGTCAAAGAAAAATTGTCCGTGGAAACCAGGCTTAACTGTTTGGTTTAAGAGTTTAGCCAAAGAAGCCATGGCTGTTTCCCGACGTAGCTCAAAAGATGTTAAGCCTCAACTAAAACTGCCTATAAATAGCCACGACATAAGGAATTCTTTTTTTTTTTTTTTTTTTTTGCCTATGCAAATACAAAGGAGCAGATCGTAACTGCACAGCTGATCTGCAACTTTTGTTTTAATTTAAGCTACACAGATTGAACAATTCCTCTTCTTCTTAAATTTGAAATTTCAAACTTTAAGCCATCGTCTGTTTCTGCACAGGCTGGTTTGTTTAAGCTGGCCCGAAACCTCGAAAACTGGTCTTCTGGCGTCATGTAATGAGAATGTATTTTTGTTTTGTCAGAGATTGAGGTATAATAGAAAAATGCCCAATTATGATTAGCATATAATGTGCTGAGCTCTAGACTTTAATAGAATGGTTGTGGTAATCATGTTATATAATCAAGATGATAATGCTTGCTAGATAGAAAGTTGTCACAATTAGAGAAAGGCTGAGACAAAATGATCTGTGTCGTGAGAAACCTGGATTTTTGCCTATGGGAATACAAAGACACAGTTGAGCTGTGTTGTAAGTTGTTTTAACTTCATGGATAAAACACTCCATGTTCTTCTTAAACCCAAAACTATAAGCTACTAGCCTTCTTCTCTGACTGTACAGGCTGATTTGTGTTGGTCCTGGTCATAAACCCCAAAGACTGGTTATCTTGAAAGCAGTTGGCATGGTGTATGGTGTATGATTTTACTGTTTTCTAGATGCCTTAAGGAAGTTCATGATGTATAATGTTAATCAATATCATTTGTTTAATTATTGAAATTAATTGTATTGACCATGTTAACGATTTTATTTCACCAGTGCTTATTTTAGTTTATTGGTATTATATACTTTGTATTCTATATCATTTCAATAAAAATGGCACCCATTTGGGCATTTATCAAGACGTACACCACAACCTCTTCATAACATTTTTGTTGGAATCCAATTCAATTTCTCTGTTAGCTATTCAATCATAATGAGGGCTAAATGTATAGAATATAATATCAGTCTAAAACTGAGGGTCCGTCAGTGACCCATGTTATATCTAAAACCGTGCTGCAACAAACGCTTTTATAAAGAGGTTGAGGTGTACATATATTAAACACTTTTGTTATATTTGTATATGAAACACCGACTTAAGTATCACAATACTCGGCACAAAATATTATATACCTCACTTTTAAATTTTTGCTGAACTTGTTTTTTTTTTTTTTCATATTTTTTTACACATTGAATGCTTCATTGCTTTGAATTAAACTATATGAAAAAGCTTATTGATAATTCCATATGAGCCTTTGCATGAAAAAAACAACAATTTGGGTTCCGACCAGGTCCAACGCAAACCAGGCTGTATAGTCACAGAAGATGGTTAGAGGCTGGAAATTTTGGATTTAGAAAGTTGAGGAACTGTACTATCTGTATAGAGAAAACAAAGGTGCTGATCAGCTTCGCAGTTACTGTGAAGCTGGTCTGCGCCTTTGTTTTCGCCTATGCAGATTGTTGGTTTTCTGATGCAGCGGCTCAATAAATTGCAGTCTAGACCTCTCCTTGAGGCCATATTACCTTTTTCATGTGCAGCTCTGCAGAGGTTTATCTTGCTTATAATGTTTAAATGTCTGAAATTAGAATAATTTTAGGTCATTTACCTATACCTGTTCATGATTAACAATTGTTAGGTAACAGTTTTCATGTTTGAGTAGGATAACATTGTATTTCTGTGCTAAGATGTTCAAAATTATTAGCCAAGTCAAGAGACAATTGATTATTATACAAGCTACTGCATGAGAAAACCAACAAAACGCTTAGGCGAAAACAAAGGCGCAGATCAGCAGTGCAGTAATTGCACTGCTGATCAGCACCTTTGTTTTAGCTACAGAGATAGTACAATGTCTCTTCTACTTTAATCCAAAATTTCAAGCTTCTTGCCTGCTTCTGTGACTGTACAGACCGGTTTGTGTTGGACCTTATGGGAAACCCAAATTGTTGGTTTTCTCATGCAAAGGTTTATATGTGAACAATAAATATGGGGGAGGGGGGGGGCTTGGTATCCTAGTGGTTACTGTTAGACTGGAGATCCAGATCTCTAACCGCACTTGAGCCTGTTTTGCCCTTGAGCAAGATACAGTACATAAGCTCCCCAAAGTATTGATTAATACCCAGGAAATATTTGAATGGGTTGTTTATCCACAAAACAAACAAGGGTACCAGTAATCTTGTGCTTGAATGCAGTCTCATATTTGATTACCTAGAGAGTTGTATTGAATCAAAGATTCAAATACACTTATAAGCTTGTTGATTGCTTTATGATGACTGGTTGGATCTCCTCAGACAAAGCAGAAAGAAAATTTGTAGCTTATCAGCACCTATTACATGCAGGAATCCAATTTTTTCCTGATTGACCAATTTTCTCTTGATAAAGTTTTTATTCTCTGGTTTTAAATGATTTTTAAACTGACCAATCAAATGTTAACACGTTTCTAGTCTTTTATACTGAAAATTGCTTTGCTTATACTGAAATAATGCATTAAATGTTGTGGCATATGGTGTTTTTTGTTTTTATATCCTGGCTGTATAGTTCCCGACTTACGTCACAGATTTACCGTTCTACATATGAATGAAAAGAATGTATTTGACCAATAGGAACAGGTGTGTCATCCTTATTAATAACAGAAAATCTGTGACGAAAGTCTAATACGATTGTCTGGGAACTATACTTTATAAATGGATTTGTTTTCGTCTTAGACTCCTGTCATAGGATATGAATAACTGAATTTTGACCAATGTAAACAGACATTTCATTACTTATAACAGTTAATCTGTGAGGCGAGTCTACTACAAAAGATTTTTAACTCATTTAAGCCTGGCGTCCCTTTTGTGGGACATAGGCAAACAGAACAGACCCAGATGTGACGCCGCAGAACGCGGCGTCCCATCTGGGGCTATTCTGTTTGCACAGAGAAATTTCATCTAAAAATGAGATAAAATTTTAAAATCACATCTGAAGCCCCTATTTATTAAAGTGAACTCACCCAATTGATAACAATGGGAGAATCCATTCGTCAAATATGGGTAAAATAATCACAAGGATGCCCTAGAGGCCTGTATCGCAATTGCATATAGGGCAACATTAATACCAGAATACAGGTCAAGGGCACAGGGTCAAGGTAAAAGTATGCAATGATCAGCAAATGGCCCATTCAGAATGAAAGTCCCACTAAACACTGAAGTGAGGAAAAGTTAGACAATCAGGTGCTTACACAAAGAGAATATAATGTAAGTCACGTGAGCAGCTATTTCCCTAAAGGGGGCCACTCAATAATATATGATAACATACAGAAAAGAAGCAAACAGCACCTTATCATATAGAACACAACAGAAGTACCGCCTTTGAATGGCACATAACCTCGCCCGCAGCTTGTGTTGTGGTTCATAACATTTACTTGTTCGGTGCTCAAGGGTTTGTCAAGGACAATTGCACTGCAAAGTTTTATGCTGGAGTCACTGCTGTTCAGAAATATTCTTTTATAGCCCCTGCTTAGTGCTTATACATAAATATTGACAATGTCCCTGAAATATATGTCAAGGTCACCCAATGTGTGCTCTGTTCAAAAAGAAAATTGCCATGCATGGTTTCATTTTCACAGCTATTATGCACCAGTCATTTGTAACCTCTGCTCCCCCCCCACACACACACACCTACAGGGAAGGTTGGGGATTATGACTTTTCAGCTTTCAGTGCCCTGTTATAAGCCCCACCCCAGGGAACAAACTGGAGGTCAAAACTCTGCTCTTAAGTAAAGTAAGTCAGAAGGATTCTCACATTTTATCAACAAAACAAGTAGCCCAGGGGCAACGATCGCTCACCTGAGAGCCAACAAGTAAAGTCACTGGACAAAGTAGTTGGGGTTTTTACCATATATGGGTATGATAGCCATCTTGGTCATGTGACCTTGAAACCCTACTTACATCAGCAGGAGAGCTCTTGTCTGGATTGTGTATCCTCTTTTCTGCCATTTTGGTTCACTTGAAAAAATCATCTAACAAGGTCAGGGTCCTATAATGACCCCGAAGGTTGGGCCATATTTGACCCCAGGGGCAAGATTGGCAGGATTTATGTAGAGCAACACATGACAATGTTGTATATCAAATATACAAGCTTTGTGTCATGCTGTTGCAGAGAAGATTTTTTCACATATTTCCATTATAAGTCTATGGTAGATAATGACATGCCTGGGGCGTGGCCTGTATGGACCCCAGAGGCACCGTTGGCAGGATTTATAAAGAGGAACACTATACATTGCTGCAAACAAAATATGAAAGCTCTGGGCCTTGTGGTTTCGGAGAAGAAGATTTTTTATGTTTTTCCCATGACGCCCCCGGGGCGGGGCCCGTGTGGACCACAGGGGCACGGTTGGCAGGATTTATAAAGAGAACCACTATACATTGCTACTGACAAAATATGAAAGCTCTGGGCTTTGTGGTTTTGGAGAAGATTTTTTGTTTTTCCCATTGTAAGTCTATGGGAGCTAATGACCCCGGGGGCGGGACCATTTTTGACCCCAGGGGCATGATTGGCAGGATTTATATAGAGGACCACTAAACATTGCTTCATACAAAATATGAAAGCTTTGGGCCTTGTGGTTTTGGAGAAGAAGATTTTTTTTATGTTTTTCCCATGACACCCCCGGGGCGGGGCCCGTATGGACCCCAGGGGCACGGTAGGCAGGATTTATAAAGAGGACCATTATACATTGCTACACACAAAATATGAAAGCTCTGGGCCTTGTGGTTTAGGAGAAGAAGATTTTTTTATGTTTTTCCCATTGTAAGTCTATGGGAGCTAATGACCCCCGGGGCGGGGCCATTTTTGACCCCAGGGGCATGATTGGCAGGATTTATATAGAGGACCACTTAACATTGCTACACACAAAATATGAAAGCTCTGGGCCTTGTGGTTTCAGAGAAGATTTTTTTATATTTTCAACATGACGCCCCCGGGGCAGGGCCCGTGTGGAACACAGGGGCACGGTTGGCAGGATTTATAAAGAGGAACACAATATATTGCTACAAACAAAATATGAAAGCTCTGGGCCTTGTGGTTTCGGAGAAGAAGATTTTTTTATGTTTTACCCATGAACCCCCCGGGGCGGGGCCCGTATGGACCCCAGGGGCATGGTTGGCAGGATTTATAAAGAGGACCACTATACATTGCTACTGACAAAATATGAAAGCTCTGGGCCTTGTGGTTTCGGAGAAGAAGATTTTTTTATGTTTTTCCCATTGTAAGTCTTTGGGAGCTCATGTCCCCCGGGGCGGGGCCATTTCTGACCCCCGGGGCATGATTGGCAGGATTTATATATAGGACCACTAAACATTGCTACACACAAAATATGAAAGCTCTGGGCCTTGTGGTTTCAGAGAAGAAGATTTTTTTATATTTTTATCATGACGCCCCCGGGGCGGGACCCGTATGGACCCCAGGGGCACGTATGGCAGGATTTATAAAGAGGACCAATAGACGTTGCTACACACAAAATATGAACGCTCTTGGCCTTGTGGTTTCAGAGAAGAAGATTTTTATATGTTTTTCCCATGGTAAGTCTATGGGAGCTATCCGTTGCCATGGAAACCAGAGTTCTGATCCGACCTGGCCCAAAACCTAACACAACCTTTCCCCCTCCTCAATGATGCTTTAGATAAAATTTGATTACGATCGGCCATGTTGTCTTAGAGATATTTGAGTTTGAAAATGTGAACGGACGGACGGACGCACGCACGGACGGACGCCGGCTCGACTACTGTACTATAAGCTCACCTTGTGAGCCTTCGGCTCAGGTGAGCTAAAAATAATGGTGCATTTGCTAAATGTAGTCGGCATTTACTTAACAAGTTGTGGTCTTAACAATGACGTTAAGCTAACAAATTTTTGGGTATTAAACCGACAGCCCCTGGTTTACACGGTGAATGGCATGACAGCTACGCAATGGAGACCTATCAGCGTCGAAACAAAAGATAAGTATTGGAGTATGAAATATTTAAGCACACATTTTTAGTTTCAAGACTTTTATTGATATGTCAGTATATATGTATTAGCAATACAGGATGTTGATGTAAAATTTCATTGAGTATTGTTAATAATTAAAACTTAAAAATCACAATACACAGTATCACAAAAAATAGCAGTAACAGTAGACAGTAATCAATTCCATTTCTGTAAGTGAACATGATGTCTGAAATATTCTGGAGTTTTTATGCTATAAAAATCTTATTTCTGTTCAAGACAAGTCACAAACTGTGAATGCTACATTACACATTAAGAGTAACATTTGAGAATGTTTCGATAAATGGACAAAGTCCATAGTAATACGAGGGTTGTCTGGAAAGTTTTGAGACTGTGTCTGTATCTCAAAGTCAGTTGTATGCTTTACAATAAAAGACATACCGATGAACAGATAAATCGTTTGTGTGGAACTGTGTAAAAAAATAGAGTTGAAAAATGAATATTGTTGGAGATACTCGTCTCCAAGGCAACCAATGTAGTGCTTCTCGGAGCACTTTGAATTTGACGTTTTCAAAATACTAGAGACAACAAAACAAATGAGCACGAATAGAAAATCTGGCTCTTCAAAGCAGAAGCATTTTGTATGATGTCACCACATCATCTGTTGAAATAGTTCGAGAAATTTCAAGGTGTTCCGATTGATAACATTGTTGCTATAGCTTACGGAAGTGTTCATGTCAATCGAAATGCTGGATAAAAACTCGACATTAATGCAATACACGGAGCAGCGCCTTACTACCAAACACTGTATGCATGCCGAAATTAGCCCCCAACACTCAAAATTTATTGTTGTTGGCTAAATCAAATTAAGCATATGTTTTGTCGTTATTTGTTTGCCATGGGCAAGATTTTAGAAAAGATGCAGATAATTTGAGGGAGGGCAACAGACAGTTTAATGTTTGAGGGGAAAATAACAAACTTAAAATCGTTGCAAAGTAATTGGGAGCTGGCTACATGAGATCTGGCGTATGGTCTTTAAAATAGAATAAACTGTTGTTCTCAGAATAATCAAATATAACATAATTATAATCAAATGCTAGTGCCGAATAGACTTGAAGGCACTCTAAAAGGCATCAGATCGGAAGGAAAAGTCTTGAAAATTCTAAGGGACGTGACGTTATTGACGTCAAAGTGCTCCGAGAGTGGTGACATGCCAATACTAAAATGATTAAATGAATAGGTTCCAGATGAGCTATTCTTCTGAAATTCTGTTCCTAGGTAAAATTCCAACAGATTCCATACAGCAGTTACTGAGTTTTAGACACAGTCTCAAAACTTTCCGGACAGCCTACGTACATGTATGTGATACAGTTTGCGAAAACTGACACAATATCTTTTTATACCTAACAACTGCCGATAACAAACTAAGCTAGGCCCTATACCAGTTGATAAATTAGACTAGTACATATATGTATGATATTGGTAAAGCTTTCCCTTTGGTTTCCAGCATACTAATCTAATCCTACCCCATACATACTGTAGATCCGGAAATATTCGCGAGAACTTAATTTTCGCTAATATTTGCGAATTGGTTGCCTCGCGAATTCAAAGTTCTCGCTAATAAAGAGTCACTATAAACTTTATAGAATACACGGACACTCACTCGCGAATTTAAGAACTCGCTAATAACTCAGAAATAGAAAGTTCGCAAAATAAAAGTCACGCGAAAATTTCCGAATTTACAGTAATTATTAAATAATACATTAGAGCCTGTGCATGGGAAAATCAACAATTTGGGTTTCCAACCACGTCCAACACAAACCAGGCTGTACAGTCACAGTATAAAGCTAGAAGCTTGAAACTTTAGATATAAGTAGAAGAGGAATAGTATTATCCGTGTGGTGAAAACAAAGGCGCTGATCAGCTGTGCCGTTACTGCACAGCTGATCTGTGTCTTTGTTTTTGCATGTGCAAATTACTGATTTTCTCATGCGGAGGCTCAAATAATATGTTAATAAAGGTAAATGAGCTGCCACAAAGAAAACCTACAACATGCCTAGACAAAAACAAAGGTGCAGATCAGCTGTGCAGTAACTGCACAGCTGATCAGCATCTTTATTTTCACTACAAAGATGCACAATCCCTTTTCTTCTTCAATCCAAAATCTCAAGCTTCTAGCCTGCTTTTGTGACTGTACCAGCTGGTTTGTGTAGGACGTGGTCGGAAACTTAATTTGTTAGTTTTCTCTGGCAAAAGTTTATTTTATATTAATAAAGTTAACATAATAGAGTAAAGCCATAATAGGATTTCTACTGCTCTTTGATTTCACAATTTTAACCCATTTTTCGACATGGACTTGCCCATCATTAACAATGGGAGGGTCCACTGTCATTTTGAGGGGCACCAGGCCTGACTTTCAATTTATATTTCACTTTTAGATGAAATTCCTCTCTATAAGAAATGGGATGCCGCGCATTCACTTTTTATTTCACTTTTAGATGAAATTCTTCTCTATAAGCAAATAGAATAGCCCCATATGGGATGGATGCCGCATCCTGCAGCATCCCATAATGGGCTATAATGTTTGCCTAGGTCCCATAAAAATGTATGAGTTAAATAAATGACTAGACAACTATACCTTCGTGTTTACATGGGAATGGTTCATCCCATGACTATAGGTAAAATACTTTGACCGTGCCGCTTAACCTCTGACAGATGTGCTTTTGTTGATCAGACTGCTTAAATAACGATGATCTCAATAATGCAACTCTCTTTGAATATATGTATATGTATGACCATGTGATTCACATGACACTGGAAAAGTGTGTCAAACAAATAGGTGCCCTTTTTACCGTGTTTACAAAACTTAATCATGTGAGTTCAAGCGGCACGGTCAAAAGTATTTAACCTATAGCAGGATTTGCAGCACTGATCATAAATATCCAAATAAATGTTCTACTCACATTTTTTAATAACCGTAAATACATATGAGCCGCATCATGAGAAAACGGTGCAGCAACAACACAACTGATCTGTAGCTACAAGGATACTAAAATTCCTCTTCTAAAATCCCAAAACCCCTTCTAGCTTTCTTCTTTGACTGTTTCTGTTAATGTAGGACCTTGTTGGAATCCTTGAAGAACTGTTTTCTCATGTCATAACTCGTATAATAAAGTAATATGAATATAAAGCACCCCTGTTCACTGCTAACAGCAATTCTACAGGCACAACCAACAATAATAGTAATAACGTACGTAGCAATGATACAGATCAACAGTGGCACCTGCACAGTCTGATCATGCATATATGTATTATTATATGATTATTTCAGCACATATGAGATGGGCTGCGAAAATATGAAAACAAAAACATATGTCCCATGTGGGGCTTGAACCCACACCCGACACAGCAGTGAAATGATTAAGGGTACAAATGAAATCAGTAGCCAGGGGGGCTGTCCAGTCACAAAGAAAACTGATCATCTGTGCATGTGCCAAGTCTCACAATGGTTTAACAGTCAACAGAGAGTTTTGGCACAGTGATAAACAAACATCATAACATGCTGTTTAACTTAAGCAACACATTGTGATGTTTGTTTTATCACTGTACAGCTTGCAATAAAGACACATTGTATTGAGGCCCTGAACTAAAACCTAGCAAAAACACCATTCCAGCATGGATTCAATGTAAAGCAACCTGGGATAATCTAAAAGGCACACATCAGTATTTTGCCTGAGAGGGGAGTAGTAGGGATTCAGGGAGAACTATACAGACAATATCCCTTCCCCTGTGAATTAGGTAGAGCACCTACGCAAAAGGTGTAGGAAGTTGCAAACTGGTTTTGGAATCCTAAACAAAATTATTTAGCAAATTTAATGGCCTACTAAGGATTTTAGATACTACAATGTATATTTTAGCCTAGGATAGGGAATTAAAGTGTGTTTCGTAGTGTGTGATAATGATTTTTCGCAGATATCTTACAGCTATTCAAATGTAGAAGAAATATTTTCTTGGCACAATTGAGCATCTAGTTTGTCGCAAAATGTGCAGCAAAATTTTGAAAATTGGTTGACAAATAAAAAAGTTCTGGTCAAAAAAAACTTTGAATAGGGATTTCCTGTACAAAAATCTAATAGTGGAAGGGAGGTAAATATTTTCCCGCAAAAAATTTAAATTGTTACTATTTGATCATGATTGCACAAAATCATTATAAAATGACTCAAATGGAATGAATACCTGAGACAAAATCTTCATGATCAAGTAAAAATTCTCGAAAAATACACATTTTCACGATCATCTCCCTTGCCGATGCAAAATTGCTATTCAAAATTCATTTTGGTCATAAAAACTTTATTTGTTCACCGATTTTCAAAATTTTTGCAGGTCCTATCAGGACAAACTAAGATCAAGATTTTGAAATGGAAATAGTTTTTCTGTCATTCCTCATACAAAAATTTTGCTGCGAAAAACCATAATCAGAGGCAAGCTTTTAGACCTTGATTTTTTAAAATTGTATAATTCCCTGTAATGCCCGTCACCACCCCTCTAAGGGAAAACATTGATAGGCGTCAGCGCCTTTGTTTTCGCTACACGGATAGTACAATTCTCCTACTTTCTAAATCCAAAATTTTCAGCCTATATCAATCTTCTGTGACTGTACAGCCCAGTTTGTGTAGGACCTGGTCGGAAACCCCGGAAACCGGTTTTCTCGCTTCGAGGCTCATTTGTTTCAGTTTGTAATGCTACGACTCATTTCAAGCACCAGGCACCGCCAGAAAACCCTAGGATATTTTTGTTTTGGTCCCTTTTCTTCAGTTTTTGTTCTGTTAGGCTGGAACTTGTAAGGCGAAAAACTCATCTTTCCTTGCAAAGTATTCACCCAGTTTAAGGCAGGCATATCTGGAATGAGTAAACAATGAGCCGCCTCGTGGGAAAACCAACAATGTGGTTTCCGAACAGGTCCGACACAAACCGGCCTGTACAAGCACAGAAAAGAGCTAGAAGCTTGAAATTTCGGATTTAAGTAGAAGAGGAATTGTACTATCCGAGTAGCGAAAACAAAGGCGCTGATCAGCTTCGCGGTTACCGCGAAGCTGATCTGCGCCTTTGTTTTCGCCTATGCAGATTGTTGGTTTTCCCATGGGGCGGCTCCAATAATTGATTGATATCTTTCCTTGGTGCACACCCTTTCATCTGTAACTGTCAACTGCCCTACTTGAATATCTAGAAAGAATATCTAGAAAGAATAATTTATAGATGGTTATGTATGCTATCACAATACTTCAGAGTAGTCTTCACCAAAGCCATTACCTGTACTTGATGCACATCCATTCACCTGTAACTGACAACAGCTTTTACTTGAAATTAACATGACTGCGAAAATGGCCTTCAAACAAGCAGCCATATTCACTTGACCAGGGACACTGGTGACCATGAAAAGTATGCTGATTTTCATTAATTTGACTTTCAACAGCTAAAGAACCCATTGTCAGTTATCCTAGCAACACTATTCCTGGGCAAACCTTCAAGAGGCAAGTTACCAGGGCCAAAGGTTATAAAACTTTTTTCATGCTAAACTCAGCTGAAATTAATTGAAATTTTCAGTTTAGACTGGCGAAGTTGGTAATTTATCCTGCTAATAAATGTTAAAATGCCAACAATTGTTGGCATTTTAACATTTATGAGCAGGATGAATTTTAGTCTCAGCAGAACATGAAAAAGGATTTATAACCTCGAGACTAGAACTTAATGCACATGATTTTTTTCACCTATGATGGCTGTAGAACTACTTTTGTGACAAAACGAGCCGCAGCACAACTTCAAGAAAAACAACAATTTGCTTATGCGAAAACAAAGATGCAGATCAGCTGTGCAGTAAGTGCACAGTGCCTTTGTTTTTGCTGCACAGATAATACAATCCTTCTTTTTCTTAAATTGGAAATTTAGAGTTTCTAGCCTGATTCTGTGACTGTACAGGCTGGTTTGTGTCAGACCTGGTCAGAACCCAAACTGTTGGTTTTCTCACGCACAGGCTCAAATCTTCATGAAAGAAGTATGCCAGATGTGAGGATCAATTGCTGGTCTGCTTCATTTCTAAAATCATTCAAAACCCTCCTTAATTATTTTACTGTATACAAATAAGCAAATTTATTAAAATTGTGCAAGTAAAACATTTCAAGGAGAATGACAACAATGCTACTCACCCTAAGAAATCAAAATCTAGCTTGGAGAGTCTGGCCTGTACTAGACCCCATAGACCCCAAAATAAATGAGCAGCCTGAAAAATAAATACACATTTTCTACAATTTGTTCAAGCATGTGTATCTACATGTATCTATATATCATATGAGTCCCTAAAAATGGCTATTGGAATGAATTCATATTGAGAATAAAATAATCAAGTACAGTTAACCAGATTTTAACGTTTCTCAGTATAATGTGGTTTTCAATGTAACTAAACATGGCCATGTTTTAGCTCCCAAATTGATTAGTTTGCTAAGTGTCTATTGTAAGTAACCTCATTACGACACAATTTCACTTACAACCCAGTTTGTTTCTATGGACCACAAAGATATCATTATAATGAGGTTGACATGCAGATAGTAGGCAAAGTTATTTACAGAATCAAATGCAATTACAGAGCAAATTGTTTACCTTTACACAGCACTCCTTCAGATATTGGTCGGATACATTACTGACTGGTTTACCACTCTGTTCTATTTCATTGCTTTATGGCCACAGTCAAGACTATCAATTACCTTAACCATACTGGTCTTGAGCAAGCCAACCAGAGGCAGACTACCTGTACTTAGTGCACATTTCTTTCACCATTTACACGTACTGACAAATGCTCTGCTTAAATCAGCTGAAGAGGAAGAATGACCATAGAAATGCTTTCGAGAAAAATATGTGCCGCACATGAGGCTTTATTGTCTATTTGCTATGAAAACATGTTACCACTCAAGATTAAATTAAAGTTTGCAAAGTTGATCAAACAAAATTACCAGAGCAAATTTGTTTGCCTTCACATAACACTCCTCTATGTCCCTGTCTGTTATACTACTGACTGGTTTACCATTCTGTTCTGCTTTACACTCTAAATAGTAGCGGATCCAGTCCAGCTGATAGGCCTTGTCTGGATAGCGACTGAAATCTACGTCATCTACACCTGTAGGATAAGAAGGCAGAAAAAAATTGTCAAACTCGCAATGACGAAATGTATACACATAACATATTTCAACTTTTATTTCAAGTAGGAATCAATTCAAACATACTGTCTTGTGTTAAAAGTCACAAAAACATGATTGATCTTCAAGTCTTAAATTTAAACAAATCTTCCAACAATTAAATCCAGTGGATAATATTTAGATGGAATGCAGGAGACTTTTGTAATTGGTGAGCTTGGATATACGAGGTGCGTCCCGGGAAATCATAAACATGTCTAATAACTCGCAAACGGTTGGTTAAAATTAAAAGATAGTTTCATGCTTTTAAACTACATTTCTACGGAGTAATCAGTAAAAATATTAGTTCAGTTGCTTACGAATTGTAAAAGTTATGGACATTCACATGATGGTGTATCGGCGTAACCGGAGCACGTTGAAAATCATTTTGCTACGTTTTTGTGGAGGGTGGTTGAATAAGAAACAAGCATGTAGAATATTTAAAGAAAAATGCAAACAAAATCATCACTAAATCATTAATGACCCATTAGAAGGTTGATTTTATAAATCAACTTTGTTAAAAATACTTAACTGGAAAACAATGTTGGGGAGGATCTAATTTTGTGCCGTAAAACGTACATTACGTCAATAATTTGTATGTTTTAAAAAATTGTATAAAATCAACGCTGATGGTGGAAATGATTTCAAACTTCCAAAAAGTTATCTTACATAGTTACTCGTGCAACTGACAGTTAGCGCTGTGTAATACCATCTCAACTCGTAGTTACAGGAACTGTTGAATTTGAACTTTATGAATTTCAAAACGGGGTTTTTGGCGTGCGCCGTAGACACCTACCCCTCTTGGCATAATTGCATATAACTGTGTTGTATAAAGGACCAATTCATCCATATTTGTACGAAATGTTTATTACATGTATGCAAAGAGATCATATAAATTTCATGCAATTCTGCATACACATTCTTGTTTTATCACAAATGTCTACGTATTTCTGGGACAGGCCCCGTAGTCTTGTGATACAAGTGTTAGCCATTTGAGCACTTTGTTTATCTTTAAATCTTTTTTTTAGAAAATCGTGAACACCATTTTGCTGTCCAAGTAAAAATGGTACCATTAAGCCTGGTGTCTTTAGCTGAGATTTGAACTTTTTTGTTTTTATTAAACTTTCTTCATACCGTAAAAATGTCACCGCCCCAGTAAAAATGGTAATCCTCATGATAAAAGTGGTTTATCTTCATGGTACATATTCTGTTTATTCTGTCTGCCTCTCTGCTGTGCTTGCTACCTTTGGTTTGGATGAGACTAGCCAGATGGCTACCTTCTTGGGAAAGAGCTAGTCATCCTGCTCTTCAAGTGTGTTGTCAGAAAAAAAAAATTGCTATGTATTCGTGAAGTATTTTCTTTCCTGTCTGGTGTCTATGTTGGGGCTTTAAAATTCCTGATCTCTCTTTTCTTACTTTGTGTTTTAAAGTTAAATGTTTGCAATAATTATTTTTATGTACATAATGACTTAACAAAAGTCTGAAAGACTTGTCATTTTAAAAGTTTTCCAGAGCCATGCCACAAGAATACTGGTGTTTGCAGTTTCTGAACAAGGCCAACATGATCTGGCAAGTATAATCACAGACAGGTAGTTAAAAGCTTGAAATTTTGGATTCAAGAAGAAGAATTGTAATATCCCTGAAGCGAAAACAAAGACACAGATCAACTGTGCAGTAACTGCACAGCTGATCTGTGTCTTTGTTTTCGTATAGGCAAAAATCCAGTTTTCTCATGTTTGTACCTGCATATTCGCAGAAGTGGTTTCCAATCTCGAAGTGTTCATAGTTATACATTGCATACTCATGGTCTATAAAATGTACACTACCTGCAACAAATACAATTATGTTTAATAGATGGATAGTACCATGCATAGGCAAAAATCCGTTTTTCTTATGATGCAGCTCAAATAGTCAACAGAAGCTCGAATATAATCCAATTATGTAAACATGTCGTGGCAAAGGTCACTTTGGTTCCGTGTTCCGTTAACTTAACAGGTAAACGGGACAAAGTTGGTCACGGGGAGGTGACAATCAACAATGCGCGGATTATAGTGTAGCAAAGTTGCAACATGTGTTGGTATGTGTTCTTTTTTTTTTTCAGATTTAATCATAGTATTCAGAACAAGCTGTTACTTTTTCATAACTAATAGATCATAATGAAAATCTGCCCATGCAATATACAGATTTTTTAGCTGTAAAGTTTGAAAATTTTATTCGAAAAAAAAAAAGAGATACTTTTTAACTTTTTTGTGCAAAAATATTGATTGTGTGTCCTGGTGCCTGGATACGAAGCAATAATCAATATCACTACTCCACGGAGGCTTTTACACTGCATTTGTATCCAAAAGAAGCATGGGCAAGTCTCTAGACTGGACGAATCTTCCAGAACCCCCATCCATTTGTACCATAAAACTGATCACGCACACAACAGACATACACCACATGCAAAGTTACTATTTATACACTTGATTTTGTCAAGTATTTTCAAATTGGCAAAAAAAAAAGGAAAATAATTCCATTTATTTGTCAAGTGGTTGAAAAACAATTGGGTGACCGGATTTTTTAAGGAGGCAAATATATAGTACAACTGGGGTTTACAGGGTTATACATATTTTTCTTATTTTTGAGGTGGTTCTAACAATACCGGGCTTCTCAGTCTCAGCATGCCCTATCCCCATATGACGTAAGCTGTCACTAGGATGTAAAACCCTGGCACTGCAATATCAATTCCAGTTTTGGTTGGGAATAGAGTAATAAAGGGTATGAGAATATCAAGCAAAATAATAGATAAATATGCTGAATACGAACAAGTTTCACAATTTTCACAACTTTGGGTGACCAGATTTTTTTGAGGAAGAGTATATTTCACAGACAAATCAGGTCACATGATTTGCTAATGTGATTGTGTAAGAATGAGCTCAGTTTTGAGAAGAATGACTCACATTTATCTTTATTGTATATGATATTCTTGAGCAAGAGATCATTATGACAGAACACAACCGGTGAATTTAAAGCTTCTAAGTGATCCCTGAGATCATGTAATTCCTGCTCTAAAACATGCTTGGGACGAATCGTAGATTCATATCTGAAAAAAAAATTAAGGAGAAGAAAACATATGAAAACATGTTTGTCTCAGAAGGCTAGGGGACTTTTTGATGATAATTTATGGATACCTTAGCTTACTTTTTCATAAAAACCGATGCTGTGGGTACTCATTATAATGGCAGATTCATTTAAAGTTCAAATGTATCAATTTGTATTTTGTTTCAAGAATATCACACGCAGGAAACCAAACACAAACAGTAAGCATGGTAAGTGGAATTTCATCCAAATCAATATCTTTATAAATTGGTTCTTGTGAATTTTCATGAAGATTTATAAGTAGTTCTCGCATGTAGGCATGGCTCAAGCCGACCCGGCCAGCCTCCTGCTACATATACGTATAAAACTTGACACAAAAAACACCAAATTGTGCGACTACAGGTCCATTATGAAATGCCTAATTAGTTTGACAATCAAAGGCAACTAATGCTAAGCTATCACTGGGGCAAGGCTACAAAATGAAATGAGCCATTGCATAAGAAAACCAACAACCTGCATACGCAAAAACAAAAGCACAGACCAGCTTCGCGGTAGCCGCAAAGCTGGTCAGTGCTTTTGTTTTCGCTACAGGGATCTATAGTACAATCCCTCTTCTATTTCAATCCAAAATTTTGAGCTTCTAGCCTGCTTCTGCGACTGTACAGGCTGGTTTGTGACGGACCTGGTCGGAACCGAAATTGTTGGTTTTTCTCATGCACAGGCTCAAATGGAGTGCAGGTTAAGCCTCAAATGGGATTAGTATTCTCCTTACTGTTTATGTTTATCTGGATCATTCGGAAAACCAGAGGGGGAAAGTTCGAGGAACCGGTTCATTTTTTTCCAGAGGCCGGAAACCGGCTTCTCAGTGTCTAGTTGTACAGCCTGCATGCGAACCATCTCTTTGGCAATAAGTCTACAAGATATACAAAACAAAAATAAATGTATGATATGAGCCATGATTTTTGCCTATGTGAAACCGAAGGTGCAGAACAGCTGTAGTAAATGCACAGCCAGTGCCATTGTTTTCGCTACACAGATAGTACAATCCCTTTACTCCTTAAATCCCAAATTTCAAGCTTCTATTTCCTGTGGCTGTATAGCCTGGTTTGTGTCAAACCTGGTCAGTAACAAAGATTGTTTGTTACTTTTTCATGTGAAGGCTTACATTTAAATTGACGTATGATATGAGATAAAATCAAAAGCAGTAGCATGACGTTCTACAGCAGGGCTAACTCAGTTACAGCTAAATGAAAAGTTTGAGCTAATAAATAAAATCATTACAGACGATTTTAGCAAAGTTAAACTTAATTGAATCTATTTGCTGGCATAAAAAGAGGTTCACATATGACTGGACCTATGACTGGCTATTAAATGAGCCGCATCATGAGAAAACTGGATTTTATGAGAAAACAAAGATGCACATCAGGTGTGCAACTGCACAGCTGATTAGCGCCTTTGTTTTTGCTTCACAGATAGTACAATAATTATTCCTCTTCTTCCTAAATTCGAAATTTCAAGCTTCTAAACTGTTTCTGTGACTCTACTGGCGAGTGTGTCGGACTTGGTTGGAAGCCCCGAAGACCGGTTTTCTAATGTGCGCGGCTCAAACAGTGAAGTACACATAATGAATGAAGTATCATATATCAATTATACATGCACACAATGCTCTAAATTTAAATACAAGTTGAAATTCAGTTTGCTTTTTCTATTTTTTGTAAATATACATGTAAAACTACATGTACGTGGTTTGAAGTTAGTTGTATTTTTTTCCAGAAAGTGTATGAAAGGGTTTAACAATATAGGGATCAAACATGATTTTCCATTCATTAACATTCGCTAGGTCCCGAGGGGAGTGTTGAAAACCGAGGGCGTAGCCCGAGGTTTTCAACACTCCCCGAGGGACCTAGCAAATGTTAATGAATGACAAAATCATTTTTGATCGCTATTATTGCACAAATTCTGCAGAAAGAAAGAAATAAGGTGCAGAAACGAAAGAATTATGGTGCACTATATTTTACAGCCTCATCACATTTTCATACGCGTAAAAGCTTTGGTTTTTATGCTCGTTCCGGGCAGACTTCAGTTTCTCATTACTAGCACGTGCTTTGCGTGGCGCCCGGTAACGAGCATAAGTAAAAGCCATGTATTAACAGCATGTGCGCGCGTGAATTGCAATATTAATGCATGGCTTTATCTTCATTAATAAACGGCTGTTAATATCGTGTGACATGGGTATTTATGCAATAATGATGGATGTTGTGTAGAGGCACCAAAAATTAATACTTAGAATGATTAGAATCCCACTTGAATGGCATTTTGTACAATATTCTTACTTTCTGATTGTCGTGTCTCTGACTGTGTTTTCATCTAACGTGTCTCCCTGAACGAATCCGTAAGCTATCCCATTATCATATACAGCATAGAGTGGAGGGCAGCACCCTGCAGCATGCAAGATCTGTGTGAACAATCAACATGTTTACACATTACATGAAATATGCAGGGTTTTTTCGGCCGTAAACCATGAAATTTTTGGTTCATTTTTTATACACAACATACATATACCAAGTTTCGTGAAAACCTACCAACTGGTTGCTATTTTTGAGCAATGTTGAACATTATTTTGTGAGCATGGTGGCCATGCTGAGCATGACTTTGTGATCCCGATTTCTCCAGAAAAAAAAATCATTTCCTCTTCGCATGAAAGCTCCACATATTATTTGGCTTTCTTCTGCCCTGCAGTTTCAGAGGAGATCTCTGAGAAGTGTGGTCAGAAAAAAGGACAAGAAATGACCTTGACCTATATTAATCACACACCTTTATTTACTCCATCTGCCAAAGCTGCAATACTTTTAAAAGAAACATTGTTTTCATTTTTTTCCTATGTAAAATCGTATGTTTCAAAAATTGACCTTGCCATAAAATAGGTCAAGGTCATCCAGGGGTCATCTGACATTTGAACAATCTATGATAGTCTGGAGTCACAAATGATACACACCAAATTTCATGTAAATCTGCCAAATGGCTCTGAAGAAGCAGATTTTTGACTTTGTGACCCGAATTTCATGAACAAACTTTCACTCCCCATTTCCATGGTAGCCTATGGAGGCTCCACACAAATTTCACTTTCATCAGCAGTTTCAGAGGAGAAGATGTTTTGATATTAAGAACATTACAACAATGGATGCCTAGCCAATAAGCGCACAGGTCTGTGTAAGGTCAAATCAAGCCTTACTTTGTGTTCATAAATAAAAATTGAGATGTTTTTGCATTAGTCTTCTCACAGTATCATCTTTCATCAAATGCTATCAAATCTACTGCCTCTGTGTTTTTTTTGTTTTGTTTTTTTTTGTTTTTGTTTTTTTTTGTTTTTAATGAGCTTGACAAATGACCTACATATTCAGACAAATATTAATGTTAATACATGTAATAGAAACCTATAAATTTTCTACTTTTATAATAACAGACACACATAAGTTTTCTTGGGTAACACCTCTATGATAACATGCAAATGGAACAGTCAACAGTCAAGCCATGGCCTTGAGTCTGCACTTTTAGAGCAGGCTTATCTTATCTATCAGAATTATCAAGTCAAGTATTTTTTTACATGTGTCTTTCAAAGGTAAAATGCATCTTAAAAAATAAAGTTATCTTAACATAAGTTTAACAGAACACTAGCTTTGTTTAACCTTTGTTGTTCATATGAGAAAACCATGTTTTCATGGTATCATCAAGATATAGTGTCAAGATGCAAAAGCACTGTTGTCCAAGGTCAATGGAGATGGCCCAAAACCTAGACTTTTATCCATTTGAAATTGTAACTCTCTAAAATCTACAGCTCAATTTTAGACTATACAGGTACAGTAATATTGGGATTATTTTTAAAGCAGTTTGAGATTTAGGCTATATTTTATTTGCATTAGGGGTTTCCAACCAGATCTGACACCCAAATTTACCTTCAGATTCAGAAGGAAAAATGGTTCAGATTTGGTGTTGTAAGTCCCCCTCAATAGCTGAGGTCATATGAATACAGGACCTTGGATTAAAGTCTCATCTGAAAGACTGGAGATGCCCAGGATCGAACTCACTATCCCCAGTTTAGAAGGTGAGTGGCTTAACCACTACGCCACCGAAGAAAAGTGGTTGTATCAGAAAGAAAGGCACTGATCAGCTGCACTCAGTTACTGGTTCTGCTTAAGACCCGCATCACCATAATGTGCATGTTTATTTGTCTATGCATAAACAGAAACCTAACGTTACACTATTTGAAAGCAGTCCATAGTAATGGACTATGGACTAATGGCTCACCTGTATATTCTCCCTTTCCTGTTTTCTGTCAATCATGAGTTCTGTCCCCTCTCCCTCAATCCTGAAGAGGACCACATCTTCGGAAAATCTACCTTCTTGATAGTATCCATACAGCACATTGGAGATCCCACCGGTAAAAACCTAAAAAGTATGGAGATACTAAAACATTATGCATGAAAGATTATCATCGAACTGTTCGTAGAGAGAGAAATCATCGAAGTACATTGTACAAAAGACATTGTAAAAAAACAGCATGACCAGTCACAGGTTTTCTGTTGTTTACAATCTACATGTATATACAGTAGTATTCCGACTGTGTCACACAGCATCAGTTGCATGCATATACTTAGTGGGAAAATTTTCTCACTCCGAACATCACAATTTCAAACATGAAAATCACTAGCTGCGAAAAACGAAATCCTGCACACCTTCACTATGTATACTGGTTGAAAAGATATTAAATGTCGCCAGATGATGTTGCATATAAAAGGGCTCTGGTTTCCTGCTTTAAATTCATAATTTCTGTGAGACTTACTAATTCAGCTTTCCCATTTGCACTCACTTTTCAGGCACTGGGCTCCACCAATCAGAAAACAGCTATAGTGACACATCTACAAAGCACCCGGTGACATTAAGGCACGCACTGTGATGTCAAGTTTGGAGGCACTCACCACGTGTCAACCAATTTACCAAATGTAATCTTTTATTCAACTGGAAATTGTTTTGATCATATCGGACCATCAAGGTCCACAACAGAATGTAGTGGAGTGAGGTTTCACAACTGGTCACAGAAAAAGTAACTGATGGGACCTACCGTGAGCACCTGCAACTCCACAGTCGCTCCTGCTCCAAATTGGGTCACCCATCCAGCCACTAACCACAACGCTGCTTAACTTGCAACAATATCCAGACACACTATGTGTCGCTGTAAAAGCTAGCTCATACAGCAAGGCTGTTTATGCGTCTGGTATGGCTGAGGCTATCCGCATGATGGTCATGCCAATAACGCCACTTATCCGCATGACGGTCGTGCCAATAAGCGGGGTTATTGGCAAGACAGTGCATAGCCAGTGCTACAGGTATTGGCTATCAGCATGACGGGAGTATGAGATTTTCTAACAAGTTTACGTATGCATTAAACTATTAATTTGCCATTAAATAAGAGCTGTCGCAGGACAGCGTAGCTCGCCTGACTTGTGCTTTGCCACTAAATTTATCAAAATCTATGACCCATGACCTTGACCTCAAGGTCGCTCAGGTGGGTTGTGATGGTACAGCATAAAATTTTAGACCAATATCCACAAACATGCAAAGTTTCAACTTGATCCATCAACATAGAGATATATAGACTTCAAAAATCTTTAACCCAAAACTTTAACCAAAAATTTCTAAGGCCATGACCTTGACCTCAAGTTCACCCAGGGTGGGTCATAATGGTACAGCATAAAACTTCAGATCAATATCTACCAACATGCAAAGTATCAACTTGATCCATCTACATGTTCAAGAGATATAGACTTCTAAAAACTTTAACCGAAAACTTTAACAAAAAAATTCTAAGTCTGTGACCTTGACCTCAAGGTCACCCAGGGTGGGTCATGATGGTACTGCATAAAACTTCAGACCAATATGTACCAACGTGCAAAGTATCACCTTGATACATCAACATGTTCCAGAGATATAGACTTCTAAAAACTTTAATGAAAAAGTCACTAGAGCACGAAATATAGGTCAAGGTCACTACATGTAGATTAATGTGGGTGCAAAGTCGGGACATCGAGGAGAAGCCATACGCAAGATTTGATGGTTGTAGGCTTTATAGTTGATGAGATATCAAGGGTTGGCTTAAAAAATGACAAAGTCACTGGAGCATGAAATATAGGTCAAGGTCAGTAGGTCAATGTGGGTGTCGAGTCGGGACACCGAGGAGAAGCCATATGCAAGGTTTGATGATTGTAGGCTTTATAGTTGATGAGATATTAAGGGTTGGCTTAAAAAATGACAAAGTCACTAGAGCACGAAATATAGGTCAAGGTCACTAGGTGAATGTGGGTGCCGAGTCGGGACATCGAGGAAAAGCTATATGCAAGGTTTGATGGTTGTAGGCTTTATAGTTGATGAGATATTAAGTGTTGGCTTCAAAAATGACAAAGACACTAGAGCACGAAATATAGGTCAAGGTCACTAGATCAAAGTGGGTGCAAAGTCGGGACATCGAGGAGAAGCTATACGCAAGGTTTGATGGTTGTAGGCTTTATAGTTGATGAGATATTAAGGGTTGGCTTAAAAAAATGACAAAGTCACTGGAGCATGAAATATAGGTCAAGGTCAGTAGGTGAATGTGGGTGCCGAGTCGGGACATCGAGGAGAAGCCGTATGCAAGGTTTGATGGTTGTAGGCTTTATAGTTGATGACATATTAAGGGTTGGCTTCAAAAATGACAAAGTCACTGGAGCATGAAATATAGGTCAAGGTCAGTAGGTCAATGTGAGTGCCGAGTCGGGACATTGAGGAGAAGCCTTATGTAAGGCTTTACAGTTGATGAGAAACTAACACAGCATCTGAGCATTGTACAAAGGTGTTCTAGATATTGACCTCTAGCCCCGCCCCCAGGCATGACCCCACAGGTCCCTTCACACTTAATCACAGAGGACCCTCATATGCAGCAATGTTCCAAATATGAATGATTTCTGGACAGTGACTATCAAGATATAACAATTTTAAAAACTTTAACCGAAAGTGTGACGCGGACGTACACGTAAACGTAAACGGGGACAACCGAGGTGACAACAATAGCTCTGTGCACTTCGTGCGGGCGAGCTAAAAATTAACTATGTGTTTGGTTATTAAAATACATTCAAATTAAACATTTTTGTTAAGTAGGAACAGCAAAACTAATTTGAATGAATATTTCATCTGATGTCAACTGAATCACAGTAAATTTCTAACAGTGGAGAAAAAATTAAAACAATTTCAGCTAAATGATAATTGTGTTAATAAAAAGTAAAATTTCCTGTATGGGTAATACAGTATAAATTGCGCTAAGGACCACTTGAATTGGGCGACCACCTACGTTTAATGACCAGTTTCAATTCCTCCCGACTATTTTCACTATATTTTATCATTGGATTAAGCGACCGCCTCACTTTAGCGACCAACGACCATGTTTTTGACTAAAAATTTTGCATTCTTGCGACCATATTTAGAGCCAAAATTTTGATTGTTTTGATCGTTCTCTTGAACGATAACTTCATAGAGCGTTGTTCACACCTATTCTGTTTCAGTGTTGAAAACAATGCATAAAATTTATCAACTGAAAATGTATCCATTTTGATAAACATTTAACATTTGTATATCGATTTCCCTGTTGTGCATATAACGCATGACGGTCGTGCCGATAAGCGGAGTATCGGCCTGACCGTCGTGGGGATAGCCAGTGTCTTCGGATATACCTGTGGCACCCCAGCTACTACACCAGAGCTCTACTCCCTCCTTTTCTCGCATGAGCCTGTCAAGTAAATCATTGCCAGTAAAGTAACTGATTGTACCCTCAATGAGCACCTGCAACTCTACAGTCGACGTGCTCCAACTTGGGCCAAACATCCAGAATAGTTTACTGGTGAAACGTCAAATTGACAATACATGAATGATGAACCACATCCATTCCAGCCACTAACCAAGCTCAACGTTTCTTAACTTGCAACAATATCTGAGTCTGCCAAGTACTCCAAACACCTCATAAACAGAGAATTACATGAAGCTCCCATCATCGAAGTTATCTTTTGAGAGAAGAGAAGCCAGTGCTTGCCTTATTAACGCTGAGCGCCAAGCAAGGTAGCCACTGGTACCATTTTTAACGTCTTTGGTATGACGCAGCCCGGATTAGAACCCGCTCCTCCCGCTTCCGAAGCAAACGCTAACCATTACGCTATCGGGACCGGTTATCCAGACACACTATGCGTCACTGTAAAAGCTAGCTCATACAGCAAGACTATACTGTTGATTACATGTGAAACTCCAGCTGCCTGCAGGCTATCCAGAGCAGAGTTTTTGAACCATTTCACACTGCAAATGCATACCTTTGAGCGTACAGACTCAGCTGACCATGGTGGTCTGATGAGTTTTAGAATCTGCAGAATTTCTGGCAAAATCGGATTCTTTGCAAGTTTATGGACATCGATTTTTATTTCAATTTTGTGCAGCATCTTTCGTCGTCATCAGCTTTCGCGTAAAATGTCAGGGAATTGTTTACATTAGCACCGGTTAGTCATACGAGTCACCTTTTCTTTTTTCTTTTGTTGTATCTTGACCGCCGGTGTAGGCGAACCACATCGCTGTGTATAACTTCTTAAGTAAAAGTTCTTATATACATTAAAACAGGAGGGCACTTAAAAGTTGACGAATATATACACTTCATAATCCATGATAAAAGAATATCCATCACCACATCCCACAACCATAGATAAGAAGAGTTTGACTTTTGGTATGTGTCGAGTATCGAGTATAAAAAGTCGAGTATCGAGTATAAAAAGTCGAGTATCGAGTATGAAAAGTCGAGTATCGAGTATGAAAAGTCGAGTATCGAGTATGAAAAGTCGAGTATCGAGTATGAAAAGTCGAGTATCGAGTATGAAAAGTCGAGTATCGAGTATGAAAAGTCGAGTATCGAGTAATGAAAGTCGAGTATCGAGTTATAAAAGTCGAGTATCGAGTTATAAAAGGCGAGTATCGAGTTATAAAAGGCGAGTATCGAGTTATAAAAGGCGAGTATCGAGTTATAAAAGGCGAGTATCGAGTTATAAAAGGCGAGTATCGAGTTATAAAAGACTTGTCAGAATCTCATTGGATTGATTTATATTGCATGATCTGCTTATTCAATATACTTGCCTTTAATGAAGTTGCTTGTTTGTTGTGCTTGTATTGTGCTATATGGATGCTAAATTGAAGTTTTCGAAATATAATACATGTGATGCATAAACACAAACAGTCTTTGAACTAAATGTGAATGTTCTATCTAATAGCATTGTCATCGCTCTCAAGTGATTTTGTTTCAAAGTTGTCCATGTGTTCATTAACTATCTTGACCAAGAATCTAGAATGCTGCAATTAGCACAGTATTAAGGATTAATGGCTTATCCGTTACTAGATTCAAGTAAAACCACAAGTAGTATAGTAAAAACTCTGCCCACACGAAATATAGTAAAAACTCTGTTCAGAAGTCTCTTTGATAAGCTTATACATAAATGTTTTAGTGTGTAAAGGACATGTAGTATTGTAGGAAACACAAAAGAATTGAAACAATATTTACTTACCACAAGCTTGATCTTGTTCTTTATAACTGGCAAATGGTCATCATCGCTGTCAGCATTACTTGATTCACTTGTAATAACGATCGGTTCATTTTTGTATGTATTTAACCACACTTTCTTCATTGCTAAATAATGTGAACTTTTTGTCAATTATGCCATGATTTTAAAACTACTATTTTGTTTCTATTACACTTTTCTTAATATCATTGAATCAAATGATGACAAATAGATGGGTAAAAATATTGCAACAAAATATGTATATCCACAAATTGCCAATAATAAGCACAAAGACTTAATGACTTGGAAATCGAGCCGCTAAATGAAATCAGGAGAATGTTGGGTCCGGTTTTATTGTAGCCCCTGCCCCCAGGATCAGACACCTACAGAGAGGATGTGGATGATTTGTTCAAACATTAAGATGGAATCAGAAATTATTGTGTAAGAAATTAAGTGTTGGCAGTTCCTTTTGACAATTTTTACAGGTTTCATAACTGTTCAAAGATTTAATTGTTGTTATTCGCCAAATCTATTTGCTTTCAAATGTCCCGATGTGAGTGATTAATTAGTTATAATGTTTCTGGGATGCTGAGTCTCAAAAGTAATCTGATCTTATCAAATAGAAACAGGCAACTGTCAATTTAGACATTAGTGATTTACCTGGTTTCCAGATTTTTAATACAGGGCAAGAAAGTTTTATTAGAAGATGTCCAGAAGACAGTTATAAGAAAGCGAAATGCGTAAATATTAGATTAGCTACTAGTCTGTAAAACACATTATTACGAATTCGCCTATCTATACACATGGAAATACACTGACGGACAAAAGAAACGCTACACCCCAAAAATAGTGATTTTTGTAAAACGTAGAAAAATACCATGTTTTCTCTTGCTTCTGTAACATCCCACGTTATAGAGAAGGTCAACACAGGTTTGTCGATAATGTACGCCCCAAGCAAGGAATGCTAAAGACGTTTTTAAGAAAACATGGTTTTCGTGATTAAATTGGCACGATAACGACAAACTTCAAATTTTGCAACATTAATGTCATCTACACATTATCGTTGTTCAGAAAAACACGCTACATTTGACTTTTTGAATATTGCTGAAACGTCACGGCTCGACAACGTCAGCAGTTATCAAGTCATTGGTGTGCTTGGTGGCGGTCTTCCCCTAGGTTATGAAGTCATACGATTCGGTGTACACCAAACTAAAATCAACTTGCATGCATGTTTACAACGGCCTTAACCAGCAACGACTAATAAAGATTTCAGAGACTTTGAGTTACGTCAAATTTGCATGATCACTACATTTGATTACGTCATTTACGCATAAGCTTTGCAAATGCTGTAATGATTGCTGCAGATCGTCCATGTTGTAGTTGGATTAGTTGGAGAAAAGTTTTACGTCGACTTGCATCAGTTGGTTTAGGTCCAGTAGGCCAAAGCGTGATCCGTTTATGACGCAACGTCACATACGTCAACGCATACAATACGGCCTTTCTCAGACGAAACGACATTGATGTTACTCCTGGTGTAATCCTAACAATCCCTGTCGCCAAATTTTCACAGATGGAGCTCTTATGGGATCTTTGGATAGAAGAGTCCGTAAACGTCAACAGAGGCCGCCGACGCAGAATGACCTGCAAACTGCCGTAACGGAATATTCGTTGCACATTTGCGTATTCCACATTCGTCAATTAACCGTCTAAAACACCTAAATGTATCGTCGAACTGTGGTAGTGATTGATAAAAGGGTGATTTGCCCATCTTTGGATGATTGTGAAATGCGTTTTACGGGTATCTTGACGTCGGACGCCATTGTACAAAAACTGAAGGTGATATCAACTTCAAATTCATGTTGTGAATTGCAAGATTGTCTCTTGTCAATGTGTTTAAATTTGATTTGGAATAAATTGGATAGATTACATTAATTTCTTAAAGCAACATCTGTAGCGTTTCTTTTGTCCATCAGTATAATTTAGGGAACACCTGTAATAATGTGACTACTAACGTTTCACTATATATATCCCTATTTGTGAAAATCTTGAAGAATGTTTTGACATTTTATCAGAATCTGTAGTATCAAAGGTTGCTTCAGAGTGAAAATGATTAGCGTCAAACAAAACTATGGCGGTCAGCGGCCATCTTCGATTCAGATTTATTTGCTAGATTAAAGGAATGCGCTGATATTCTTTGCGATAACTTCATTCTTTGAAGTCATAGTGTCGTAATTTTTCGTAAGCATCAAGCTGAGACATTGCCTGCCAAGTTTTGATCGTAGATTCTTTATTTTCAGGCCGACTGTTGGCGGTAGATCCATATTTTCCCGCGGCGGGTAGGTTTCATGATCACGTTTTGTTCTTTGGCTATACATTTTGCAGGTTGTAAATGTTGGGCCAGATATTCGATATGACTCTTTAGGAATTCAAACATGAACGTTCTGGTCTTAGCGTCATAGCGGAACTATTCTTTTACGGCTTTATTTGCTAAAAATCAAAGAATTCTGTTTTCCAAAGAAATCAATGCAAACTGCCGATTTTGTATGATTCGTTGGTTTTTAGGTCAACTGTGAAGTTTTAAATCTGAAATCATTTATTCATTGAGAACGATCAGACTCTACATTTTATTCCGGTTTCGCTTTCAAACAATGATTTTTGCAGAGTACAGAAGCAAAAAGGCAAACTCGTATACAGGAAAAGTGGAATTTATCAAATATGGCATATTGTATCCTCTGTAGCACAAGAACACAATGTTGTGAATTTCCACGAATTGGCATGTAGCTAGGCTAAGGTATGAACTATATGTGATAAAATATTCAGTATCTCCAGAAAAAAGGAAAATGTTGTTTTTGTTTTGTTTTTGTTTTCCCAAGAGCTAAAAGTGTTCCCTAACTTATTTCTATATGTATTTAAAAAAACTTCAGAGTCAAGCAAGTCTATAAATAAAAGCTAATTATTACAACAATTCCTTTCAAAACCACATTGTTTCTGTAAACTACCAGTCACATTTTGTCTCAAGTGACATGCTATTATACCGGTCATAGTTTAATCTGCCAGATCAACGTAGATTATCTGTGAAATCTGCAAAATGCCACAATCACTATTTACAATGGCATTTTTAATGGCTTTTCTTTGGTTCAAAGCCAGCACAAGACAATCTGATTCTGGGGATTTGCTTACACAGACCATTTTAAATTACATTACCATTCAGTAGTTTCTTATTTATATATACATATATAAGATACCTGAAGAAACTGGCTATAAACCTGACATTGATTGAATTTATTGGCCTCAGGACACAGTCAATTACTGATAATATCTGCAGTTACACGCTCATCCGTACAATTTAGAAGCTGCTTGAGCCAACTGACACTGGAATTTCATGCATGATTTTGGAAATATTTATTGTGGCTATAGTAAATGGATGAGCCTCAAATTACGATTCTCGTGCTAACATTCATATTATTAGTAGGAAGCAAATGTTGACAGATAACAGTTCAATCCCATCCTATAATACGAACCTTTGGCTAAGGAGAGCTTGAAGAATAAGCGGGAAATGTGCATCAGGATAACATGTCCATGTAATATGTAGTAACACTGGGATGCACAAGGGATTTTTTTTTCTTATTTTGCCCCAAAACATACATTGTGAATCAATCTATGTTTTGAGCAATAATAAGATAAAAATAATCAAATGAAAATTTTCATTTCTTACAGCGTAAAAATATTACATATGGCCTTCTGCGCTGCACTAGTGTTTTTTCGTATTTGGCATACGATGAAATTTCCTTGTGCAAAGAGAATAGCCCCAGACAGGACGCTGCGTTCTGTGGCTTTACATCTAGGGCTTTACTGTTTGTCTTTGTCCCATTAAAATGAAACCAGGCGTAAATGGGTTAATGTTCACATTTGTGCAAGTTTTATCGAACATGCCTGTTTAATATATACCATGTACCAAAACGTAGATTGTACCTTTTCTCTTTCTTGAATTGCAATACTTAAGTGATTTCATCTTTTTGGTAAACCAAGCCATACCACCACAAGACCAAATTTCCCTTTTTAAACACTGTAGCATACAAACCTGAAATTAATGCAGCCTGGTCATGGTTTATCTGACTGTTTGCTATTCCTATTGATTCTTATAACTAATCCAAAAACTGCGGTATTCTTTTTATCTTACAAATCTGACGCATCGATTCAATTTTCTGCTTGCCCTTTTGTGTTATCTCTTAATGAAAAGTCAGGCCATCCTGTATGCTTGTGCAGCTTTCACAGTCCCTTTGGCTAATTAATCAGTAAATAGAAATGTCAAGTTCAAGTACGGCATGCATTTGTGGAGGGAAAAGTGCCATTAGATATAATTAATATCCTCAACTCTAAGAGAATCTGGCTAAGAGTTGGAATTCACTGGAGCATTCTATGCAGCCAAGTTTCTACTGTGTCCAATCAAGAGGTTGTGGGTTCGAAACCCGGCTGGTACATATGCCTGTCATATGTTCACCCTGACGTGATAAAGGAAAACCGCCCATAGGGGTGTCCACATAACATTTACATTTACAGATACTTGTCTCTTATTATTACTCCATTCTCTTATTTTTTATACTCGATACTCGACTTTTATAACTCGATACTCGACTTTTTATACTCGATACTCGGCTTTTATAACTCGATACTCGACTTTTTTTTACTCGATACTCGACTTTTTATACTCGATACTCGCTTTTTATAACTCGATACTTGTTTTTTTGACTCGTTACTCGCTTTTTTAACTCGATACTCGCCTTTTTTTTAACTCGATAGTCGACTTTTATGACTCGATACTCGCCTTTTATAACTCGATACTCGACTTTTATTACTCGATACTCGACTTTTATTACTCGATACTCGACTTTTTTAACTCGATACTCGACTTTTTTAACTCGATACTCGACTTTTATTACTCGATACTCGACTTTTCATACTCGATACTCGACTTTTTTAACTCGATACTCGACTTTTTTAACTCGATACTCGACTTTTATTACTCGATACTCGACTTTTCATACTCGATACTCGACTTTTATAACTCGATACTCGCTTTTTGTAACTCGATACTCGACTTTTATGACTCGATACTAGACTTTTATAACTCGATACTCGCTTTTTATTACTCGATACTCGACTTTTATTACTCGATACTCGATCTTTCATACTCGATACTCGACTTTTTATACTCGATACTCGACTTTTTATACTCGATACTCGCTTTTTATACTCGATACTCGATACTATAAAAAAAGAATTCCTCAGATAAGAATAGTAGGAACAATATTTACATTCCTTCACATTTCACATAGCTAGGGGCAACCACCATTTATTTATTCAACTGCTTCAGTTTCTGATACCGCACAAAGTACAAATTATGTACTAGCCTTCTGTTGTGAAGTTCTAGAGTAGATAATTCCTGAAGTTTCTGTTTTCTATGTTTTATTTTCATATTGTTCACTAGTACGGAACAATCTAATATGAGTTGAATCTTGTCATTCACACATAGATTGCTGAACATAATGTCCTGCCTATGCTGTAATTCATACTGAATGTCCTTTAGTATAGGATCTCTAACTGTTGATAACGATGTACATGATAAAATGAAGTGTTCTAATGTTTCTTTTGATTCACCACATAGCATACAGGTTGGATCAATTTCAGCTTTATTGAATTTTTGTCGGTTGGTCTGTAGTACATATGACCCACATAGAAACTTCAGTTTTGAGGGTAATCTAGTATTGTCCTTCACTGACTGTGTATCAAATTGTAGAATTGGATGTATTTTCCCAGGAGTATATAAATCACAGTTTATGAAACATAACTTTTCATAAAATGGTACTGGAGATACAATTTCTTCCTGCCAATATTTATTCACTACACTAGTGACATTTCTTTTCCATTCTAATTTTGGAATAGGATTTTCTAAGTAGTATGTTATATCTTTCAGATCATATTTCCATAAAAGTTTTTTAACAGCAATGAACCAACTATGGCTTTTCAGAGTTTTAACACTTGACTGTCTCCATGCTATTTGTTTTTCAACAGAGGTGTCCTTCTGATTACATATATTGTTAAATAGAGTAAGCACTTTTTTATCAATTTGCGCTTCTATGGGTAAAAGTCCGGTTAAGATGTAGATAGCAGGATCTGCCGTGTTATTGGGAACAGCAAGAATCTGTTTTATGATTTTTTTCTGGAATGTTTCTAGCTCCTTTAGTAATGTCTTGTTTGGCATAATAAGTTCCATACCATATAGCAACACAGGTATCATGTATGTTTTGATGAGATGTATCTTTGTTTCAGTATCTAGTCCACTGTTTCCATGGAGACCACTAGGTATTAAACTATAAACAGTTCTTCTAGCCTTTTTGATATTTTCCTCAACGTTCAATTTAGCAGTTTTCTGCGTAGATGATGACCGAATAATTCCTAAGTGCGTTGCTGAATCTACTTGTTTCATTTCATCATTTCTCATATAAATCACTGGATTTTCATCTGGAGCTTTTTTGTCTTTAGGATAAACAACTATTTCAACACTTTTTTTTACTTGTAGTTCAAATCTTTCCATATCTGAGTTATCAACAGCAATGTCAGTTAATATCTGAGAGTCACTACTGGAATTTGTATTTAATGTCAAGTCATCAGCACATCCACTTTGATTACTCAGGATATTACCAATACATCCACCGATATTTGACATTTGGATACGATCCATTACTGGATTTGCATACAGTTTGTATAAGTCAGCGCTGAGAATCCCGCCTTGACGGACACCCTGTGTCACATCAAACGGGTCGGATATACTGTTTTCCCACTTTACTGAGCTTGTAGCATTTTGATGCAAACTTTGTACTAATGTCCAGTGTTTATCCTGAATGCCGGCTTGAAATAACCTTCGTAACATGTGTTGATGATCTACAACGTCAAAAGCTGCTTTTGCATCTAACAGGATGATATAAGCTGTTAGATTATTGTCTTTGCTTTCTCTAATAAATTCTTCAAGTATCAAAGCCGAGTTCAAGGGTGACGCATTCTGCGTGAAAGTCGTGCCCTTCTGAGTCGTCTCGCCCCTACTTTTCTTGACAACTAGTTTCCTTTTAAAAGGAAAGCTTAACCTTGATTTTTATAGGTGAATTGGTATATCAGTTTTATTAGACAAGAAATGAAATATTGTTAACAACTTACAGTTTCTGGTGTACCTCTGGTTTTATTCATTTCACCTTGCCACCCCAGTGAGAAGTGAAACGCCGGATGTCATTTTTGTTTTTAATATCTGTATACACACTTACGAAACAGATGTGTGCCGACATAACAAAACAATAATTGCGTTGGAATACAATGCATGAGTAGAAATTAAATTTTCTTTTCCCGCAGAACTTATCTTTTTTGTCTTTTGTCATGGATCTCCAGTTGCCCTTCCCCAGCAGCATGTTGTATATATAGAGCCATACTGCGCGGCGTTTATCATAATTTATCTGTTTTACTGTGATGATTCGTTTACTTGCTTGTGTTTCACCATGAGGTCAGAATAACTAAATGCTATGCTAAATAAGGGCGAAGTTATCTACCTGTAAAACCATCAAACTAAGCCCCATGTAAATATTTCAAATACCTGATCGCTCTAAGGCGCAACTTCTGTTGTGGTTCTATTTATTTTATGTTTGGTGTCGAGTTTTGTGACAAGTGTGTCTTTTTCTGGGTTTATTCGTGAATTAGTTTAGTGAGTGGTCACCCGTTTGCATAAATAGCTGATCACGTGGCTCCTGGGGTTTTAGGGCGGCCGGAACTTTGGTTCCGATTGCACCAGTTCCTGATCATTTGTTTTCATCATTTAAAATCATAAGGTTTATATGCAGATTAAGAGGGCGCCGACCGCAAAAAGTAATATTTGTAAAATGATGATTTTATCACGATGAATGTTTGTTTTTGTGAGCAGTTCAAACATCACACACATATTTATTTATGCACAAGCATGTCGTAGTTTTGCATGGAACATGCTTATCAGACACTTTATAGTCAACCCTATGTCATTACTGTGGCATGCTGTCTTTTCTGTTTTCATTGAGTATCGACTTTTGAAACTTTTACCTAATATTTGCCATTTTAACCGTATGCCATGATAATTAAACGACGATATATGATATTTTGCGCCCGGATAGCTCAGCCGGTAGCGTGTTTGGCTTCTGACTAGTTTGTACCTCTGCCGCGCAGGTTCGAATCCCACTAAGCGACACCAGTAAAAATATCGATTATTGAAAAAAATATATCCATGGTTTCTGCATCGGTATGTACCAATGGTTTGACTGTCACCTTCAGGGCGCGGTGGTTTCACAGGGTATTTCCCGACGGAACGTCGAGAACTGCCCTGGTTTTCCCCTCAACACTAGACAGTCGGCGTCTAAGAAGCAGAATAGCTAAGCTAAGTAGAAATGCATAGCTTGACGTCTATCTCCAGGAAGTAAGAAGTAAGAATAATTATTTTCTATAATTTTGTAAGAAATAAAGATTTTATGACAATATTTTGCAGACAGTTGCATGTTACATCAGAACATCTGTTTTTGAAGTCTCAAAGGAAAAGATCAATTAGTCCCCTTGTGTGGTATTGTCAGTTTGACGTTTCACCAGTAAACTATTCTGATCCGCTCCAGTTGTACGAAAAGTTCATGCAAGTTTTGATACTTCCTCGTAAAGCCATGGTGATAAACTGTCGGTTCGTCACGAACTGCTTCTGGAAAGGTCTCTATTCAGATAGTATGCATGCAGGTGAACCGGTCAGCGATGCTGTTAGAGAAATCCAAGGCGACAATCTGCTGATCCCGTTTCTTATAGTAGATATCTCCGTTGTTTTTAACAAATCTAAAGAAAGATAGGGAACTTTAGTTAGATAGGGAACATTTACGAGAATAAAATGTGCAAAGAATAATGAAAAACAACCAAGTGCGCGAAAGTTTAACCCGTTTTGACGAATGGATTTTCCCATCATTAGCTCACCTGAGCCGAAGGCTCACAGGTGAGCTTATAGTATACCCATGCTCCGTCGTCCGTCCGTCGTCCGTCGTCGTCCGTCGTCCGTCGTCGTCCGTCGTCCACAATTTCAAAGATCTTCTCCTCTGAAACTGCTTGGCCAATCAAAGCCAAACTTCATGTGGAGCATCCTTAGGAAGGGGGAACGAAAGTTTATATAAATGGTCCAGGTCACATGACCAAGATGGCCGCCATGGCTATAAATAGCAAAAACCTTTAAAAATCTTCTTCTCCAGAACCAGTGGGCCGATTTCCACGAAATTTGGTATGTAGCATCGGGGACGCGGGCCCATCATAGTTTATATAAATCATGACCCTAGGATGACCTTGACCTATTTTACGGCAAGGTCAAGTTAGGTCGCCAATGCATTTGAATGGGAAAAAATGGTAAAATGCTATTTAATGGGTAAAACTTACTGGGAATAGGCAAATGGACAGAAGATTAATGTCAATGGAAAATTTTAGCCCCTGGGGGTTGTCTGCCCCTGCCCCGGGGCTATATACATGTATATTTCCATAATAATGAAACATCTTCTCCCCTGAAACCGCTTGGCCAATCAAAGCCAAACTTCATATGGAGCATCCTTGGGAAGGGGGAAAGAAAGTTTATATAAATGGTCAAGGTCACATGATTAAGATGGCCGCCATGGCTATAAATAGAAAAAAAACCTTTAAAAATCTTCTTCTCAAGAACCAGAAGGCCTATGATTTTGAAACTTGGCATGAAGCATCAGGCAATGGAGCTCTACAAAGTTTATATAAATCATGACCCTGGGATGACCTTGACCTTTTTTACAGCAAGGTCAACTTAGGCCGCCCATGGCGCCCATGCATTTGAATGGGAAAAAATAGGAAAATGTCATTTAATGGCAAAAAACTTGCTAAGAATGAGCAAATGGACGAAAATATTTTGGGCCCAGAGGGTTGTCTGCCCCTGCCCCGGGGCTATATACATGTGTATGACCATAATATTCAAACATCTTCTTCTCTCAAACCTCATGGTCAATCAAAGCCAAACTTTATGTGGAGCATTCTTAGGAAGAGCAAATGAAAGTTTATATAAATGGTCAAGGTCACATGACCAAGATGGCCGCAATGGCTATAAATAGCAAAAACCTTTGAAAATCTTCTTCTCTAGAACCAGAGGGCCTATGATTTTGAAACTTGGCATGAAGCATCAGGCAATAAAGCTCTACAAAGTTTATATAAATCATGACCCTGGGATGACCTTGACCTTTTTTACGGCAAGGTCAACTTAGGTTGCCCACGCATTTGAATGGGGAAAATTGTTACAATGTCATTTGAAGGGCAAAACTTGCAGTAAATTGGCAAATGGAATGAATCTTTATGATTTAAAAAAGAAATTGACTCCAGAGGTTGCTCTGACCCTGCCCTGGGGTTATATACATGTATATTACCATTCTAGTCAAACAAGTTTATTGGTATATATCTCGGGTCTCAGGTGAGCGTTTACAGGACCATTGGTCCTCTGGTTATCATTTTCATGGTCATTGGGAGTGATTTTAGGTTTCATATAATTTTTTGATGAAAATAAATCCTCTGAGCAAACAGAATAGCCCTAGATGGGACGTCTGCAGCGTCACATCTGGGGCTATACTGTTTGCCTACATGTATGTCCCATAAAAGGGTGCAAGACTTATATAGGAGTCAAAATTTAAGAATTTCGGAGCCTCTGCACAGTTATAAAATGAAAAGAGGCTCTAACGAGAGGCTAAAATTATTTTACAATTTTTAAGTTTCTCAATAAATATGACCAAATATATTACCGTCTAGAACAGAATGGGTATAATTGGCCATGAACGACACGGGATACTTGAAGAACGACGTAAAGGCAAAATGCACGTATAGGTTGCTCGTGTTTGATTGCACATAGGCACCAGTTCCATTGTTACTGCAGAAGTGCCAAATAGTTGCATTCGGCTCACGACCCTCGTGCACCTGAAAAACTCATTATCATCACACTCAACTCATATTAATATTATGTCACATAGTGACAAACCCCTGCAAAGTCACAATCAAAATGCACATATAAATGTTAAAGTCTTTGATGCTGTTGACTAAAGAAAATTGCACAATATAAACGTATTCAGTATCACATGCCCAACTATAGGTTGAAAGAAAGAAATACTAGAATGTAATGGGTACAGGAAGGAGTTTATCCACAGAAAGAAAGAAAGAAAGAAAGAAAGAAAGAAAGAAAGAAAGAAAGAAAGAAAGAAAGAAAGAAAGAAAGAAAGAAAGAAAGAAAAATTATACACACAAAAGAATTAAGATAAAATAAATTACATCCTCAGAATGTTACACATTCAGGAAGTTACCTCCACAAGTGCAGAGCAAGGGTCAATGTCACCTAGGTCAACGTAAAACTGTAATATATATAGCTCTATAGTTATGTTTTCGGGAGCAGTCAGAGACCAAAGACAGTCTATACCGGTAAGAGTAGCTACTCCAAAGCGACCATCTGTGTCGTTCAGCATCAGAGTACCAACAGGGTTTGAGAAAATCCCGCCACACTGCGATCCTGGGAAACAGAGAAAAGCAACTACATATAGTCTATGCAAATGCTATACTGCAAATACTGCGTTAGTTTAGTGCTTATGAAAATGTTTCTGATCAAATCATATTTTCATTTTTGCCCTGTGGGCCATTTCGACCCTCACTGTCGGATACCCCAAGCGTATAGTAGGATAGAGTAAAGACGTTGGTACATTAGAGTAGGGAGGAGTAGAGGGTATAGAGTGCAATGTTCTGTTAGAAGAATTTCCAACCGTCATGGAAACATGAAAAGCAGTTCAACAACTGTCATCTGGGAAAGCTCCAGCTGCAGATGCAGTTTCTGCCGAGGTCATTAAGGCTGGGGGACTACCCATGGTAGAGAAACTGACAGAGTTGTTTCACTATATGTGGAGGAAGGAGACTATCCCACAAGAATTTAAGGATGCATCCATAATCCACCTATACAAGAGGAAAAAATCCTCAAGTCTATGGCAACCACAGAGGCATCTCCCTCCTATCCATTGCTGGGAAGATACTGGCAAAATCTGTTGAATCGCCTGAATGTTCATCTTTATTATACGGGGTTTATCCCAGAAAGTCAGTTGGATTCAGAAAAGACAGAGGTACAACAGACATTATCTTCACAGCAAGACAGCTTCAGGACAAATGCCAGGAACAGAAAATAGATCTATATACATGACGTTTGTCGACATCACCATTTTGAAGATGATTTTGAAACAGTTAGTCGAGATGGACTCTGGAAAATCATGGCCAAGTTTGGCTGTCCACCCAGATTCATAGCAGTGGTGAGGCAATTGCATGATGACAAGCAGGCACATGTGCAAATTGATGGAGAGCTCTCTGAACACTTTGGAGCAACGAATGGGATCAAACAGGGCTGTGTTATGGCACCAATATTGTTCAGCATGGTGTTTTTGTTTTACATGCTCATGGATGCTTTTCAGGACAGTGACACTGGTTTTCCAATCAGGTACCGTTTTGATGACAATATATTTAACCTTAGGTTGCAAACCAAAACTGATGTGCTAGATGAGATCCTCTATGCAGATGATATGGATAAGAATGCCAGCTCAGAGGCTAAATGCAGAGAGCCATGGATCAAGTCTCACAGTCATGTGATAACTATGGTCTCACAATCAGCACAAAAAAGACAGAGATTGTACACCAACCAGCACCTGGAAAACCGTACAATGAACTAACCATCACTGTGAATGGACGAAAACTGAATTCTGTTGATAAATTCACCTACTTGGAAAGCACCATCTCCAGAGCAGTGTTCATTGATGATGAGGTCACTGCCAGAATGGCAAAAGCCAGTGTAGCATTCGGAAAACTCCGTGCAAATGTCTGGGAGCGAAACGGAATCAAGCTTGACACCAAGCTGAAAGGATGTGGTACTACCAACACTAGACCTTCACAGTATACCAACGTCATGCATTGACACTTGACCATTTCCACTTAAGTTGTTTGAGAAAGCTATTAAAATCAACTGTGGCAAGACACAGCGGTCTTGAAGAAAGCAGGGATGCAAAACATGCATACCGTCTTAAAGCTAGCGCGGCTAAGATGGAATGACCATGTTATAAGAATGCCTGATCAGCGACTTCCAAAGAAAGTTTTCTATGGAGACCTACAGGAGGGAAAGCGCTCTCAAGGTGGCCAGAAGAAACGCGCTCATACATGAAGACGTCCTCAAAGCCTCTCTGAAGGATTTCGACATACTGATCAGTGGGGTCCTGGGAACAGACTGCACAAGAGCGATCGAAGTGGTGAGGTCTCATCAACAAAAGAGCAGCTCTCTATGAAGGAAAGAGAACATGTGAAGCTGAAAGAAAGCGCAGAGAACGCAGAACCAAGATTCCATGACATTGACTTGATCTACTTGCAACCGACAGTTTAGAGCTAGAATTGGCCTAGTCAGCCATCAAAGAACTCACCTACACATATGAACCTTATTAATGAAATAATGATGGTCTTTTTCATTAGTGAGAGACGAACGACCACCTTTCTGTAGCGGATCGTGTTGGTCCCGGGTTGTTTCGACCTCAGGTCATTTCGTTCCAGGGTCGTTTCAAACCCGGGTCATATTGGTCCCGGGTCCTTTCGGGGTCGTTTCGGATCAACATGATCAAGGTCATTTCGGAGCCGGGTCGTTTTGATCCCGTATCGTTTCGGCCCTGGGTCGTTTCGGTCTCGAGTCGTGTCGGCTCCGTGTCGTTTCGGCACCGGGTCATGTGGGCCTTGATTTTTTATCTAGCCATACTAGAATGCCTTAAGGTGACCATTTTCAGATACTAAGTCGATCATTTTCTGATTATCGCCTAAGATCCAGGCACTCTGGGCAGTTGCTACGCTCATATATAAATATGCATAGTTTTGGGGCGTTGCGAGAAAGTTAGTGCCTTAATTACATATATTATACTAAATGGTACCTCCACAGATCACTTCACCACAGCTATCCATCCTGTATTCTGGATCAGTAGTAAAACACCACGGAACGTTGCCGAAGTTTTTGCTATTAGGCTCAAAGAGACGGCAATAATTAACAGCGTCTTCAAGCGTCTGATTGTCGTAGAAAAGCCCAGACCAATGAACGTGAGGCGCTTGATCAAACCATTTCTGACATGTTCTCCCGCCATTTGTCACCGATGTGGTCCCGTTATACTCACAAAGGGGCGTGCCGTCCGAACAACGAGTTAAACAGTCCTGGGCATCGTTCAGTTCCAGTGCATTTGTTTGCGTTGCTATGATATGAAAAGGCAAAAGTAAAATAATCAGGAACTGGTTCAATCAGAACCAAAGCTCAGGTGAGGAAAAACAAATTGACGATCAAGTATTTATACAAAAGTAACTTATCAAATGCAATAGTGCATTGTCCTAGCAACTACTTGATGATATTTCAATACTCTGTGGCTATTGGCAAGCAAGTTATAAGTGATTTCATAGGTATATCCCCTTTATTATTCTACGATTTTTTCTCTATTTTTTAACTTTTCTTTATCATTCAGAAATTTCAATATCAGATTATTCATACATCGCACTGCATGTTACATGTGTATTGCCCTTGCATTTATTTGATACCAGTTGTAGTACTCTAGAGCTATTTGTATGAGTGCCTACCAGTAATATTTAAAACATTTTCTGCGATTTATTTCAATACTTTAAACTTCAATGCCAGTGTAGGTCAGATGATTTCTAAATCATGTCTTGGAGTAATTTTGCAATGTCCTTGCAGTCATTTGTGACCATTTACAGCACTCCGGGGATATCAGCAGCGCGACATATGCAATTTTGCAAGTATGCCCCCTATGCATTCTCCCGATTTTCCCCCAATTATTTAAGATTTAATAAATATTCATGATATTTGGTCAGATAATCCATATTCTACTGATGCCCATACTGCATTGGTCTAGCAATCATTTGATACTATTTTCAGCATTCATTGACTATTAACTGGTAGCCTTATTGAAGGTATATTCGTTTTCAGTCGTTCTTGTGTAGCTTCTATGGAACTAGATTATTCAATTTTCAGATCCCCAGGGCAATATTGCATTGTCCTTATAATCTTGTTACATTAAATTTGCGATACTGGACAAAAATAGACCATGATCATGGAAACCTTTTATTTAAGAACAGACTGCCGCTAGTTTATGATTTTTGTGCAGCCATACCAAACTGTTTAAAGGGTGCATGGTAGGTTTTATACCCAAACCTTAACCCATCAGCACTTAAGATTTTCTAGTTTTCTTTTTCTTTCTTTTCTTTCTTTCTTTTTTCCGGAAGTTAAAGCACCGAGAAGAAAAAATATCTAAAATAAAGTGTGTCAAAGACGAGACGCTTTTACTTATTTTCTTTCTATGAAGGGTTTAACTGACTTCTTTTATGACACAACAGAAATTGTCAGATCTGTATGTACAATAACTTCCATTATCAGGAAGTTGCAGTACGGTCTTTATTTTTTCGCCTCCTTGCTTATTGTTGCTTTGTATGGTCACCTCATTTGATATTCACTTGGAAGTCATGTTATGAAAACTTCAAAGGAAATGCAACGCAAAGTCATACTACACGTTTTCATTAATTATCATGAATATGCAAATAAGATAATTCATTATATAGGTCCACGAGGCATTAAGAGAAGCCTGTCAAATTTGTATCGCTGATGCTCTTATAATGTTTTACAATTATGTTTAGATGCTGAAGTAATACAAGTTTGTTTACTGCTTTTATTGACTTTTACCTCATTATTTTAACGTTTTATTAATATTTATGAATATGCAAATTAGATGATTTTCGTGCGTTACTGCTGAAAGCTTGAGCTATGCGTATTCTCAAAATGACAGAATAAGTTCTGTGATAAGAAGCAGCTGAAGTATGATCATTTTTGTGGATAGAGAACCCTTTCCTTTTGCGGCCATGCAAAGACATGCAAGTTAGATTATGAAGAAGCCATTTTCAGCTTGTAAACATTGGTTTTTGGATTCAGCATACCCAAATACCGCTAAAAGTGATATCAAATCCATATCCTCGCGCATGTTCCTCCATGACGAAGCCATTTCCTGTACTAATTATTAGAGTTTATCTCAATATGCCATCAGGAAAACATGTCCGTGCAATATATACCCCCTTATACCCCACTTTTATATAGCAAAACTGGGGTATGCAGGGGTATACCTATGCCGAGGCGGTTCTAACGAGTACCCACAATCTATGTTTTGGAGCAAAAATAAGAAAAATATCAAAATTTTTCCACTGAAAATTTTCATTTTTTAAAACTTGAAAAATCACTGTATACTACATGGGCAAGTTTTCGTAATGGTGCGAATAAATAATCATGATTTCCAGAAAACTGTATCTGGAAATACGCGTTTGGTGCCATAAAAGCTATCCTTAACAGTTTTTTGTGCACCTCTAAAATGAAACTTGTATTCAAAATGTTACAAACATAAATTTATAACTGAAACACCAATATTTCCCCATCCATAAACTTAGAAAATATAATCATTTCTATAATAAATAAATAAATAAATAAATAAATAAATAAATAAATAAATAAATAAATAAATAAATACCTTGGAATATATATAGTAAGCAACCGAAAACACAGAAAACATTAAGGACTAGATGCATCTTGAATAAAAACACAATATTTTTTCAATGGATATTTAAAGAAGGAAAGCCACATCTGTAACTAGCAGACGAAATAAAAAAAAAAAATGTAAAAAAAATGTATTTTGCAATGAAGAACAGTAATATAAAATATCTGGAGGGCAAATGGAAAATTCTACTTCAGAGCCAATATAATAACATAACAATTGATATACATCAGGAAAACATGTCCGTGTAATATATACCCCCTTATACCCCACTTTTATATCGCAAAACTGGGGTATGCAGGGGTATACCTATTTTTCTTATTTTTGCTCCAAAACATAGATTATGGGTACTCTATGTTTTGAGCAAAAATACGAAAAATATCAAAATTCTTCTTATAAAAATTTTCAATTTTTACAACGTAAAAAATCTGTATATTACATGGGCATGTTTTCGTAATATAAAACTTTTTTAATATTCAGGGCTGTAAAATTTTAAGCGTTATCATTTTCCACATGATTTTATGTCAGAATGTGTGCTTTATATGACTCAAGGCAAATGAGAATACAATATAAATACAGCGGCGTTCAGTTATTAATATACCCCTGCAATATTCAGAAATAAATTGTCAACTTTTCTTGTACAGGCCATTTGCAACTCTGAAACAGGGGTCGCTGAATAAAGTCTAAGAGTTTTTGGCATATTTTTTTATGAAAATAGAAATGTATACGTATGTAGACAAAACAAAATAATTTAAAGAAAATAAATGCTGTGCATTACGAAAACTTGCCCATGCAATATACAGAGAATTGTTTCAGTAGTAAAAATTGAAAATTTTAGTGGACATTTTTATATTTTTAATACTTTTGCTCAAAACATAGATTGTGGGTACACATTAGAACCGCCTCGGCTAACGAGTACCAAAATCTATGTTTTGGAGCAAAAATAAGAGAAATAGGTATACCACTGCATACCCCAGTGTTGCTATATAAAGTAATAAAAGTGGGGTTCAAGGGGGTATACATTACACGGACATGTTTTCGTGATGGTTTGATCACAGTTAAGCTTTCACGTATGGCCAATTTACGGGATCCTCTATGGGCTCCCATATAAAGTGTAAAGGAATTAAGAAATTAAGCATCCAGTAATAGCCAAACACCGATCTCAGTTTTTCTTTCAAACTTCGCGTGTCTATCACTTTCACTTTCAAAGATGCTTCAAATGATGTTCTACCAGTGCGAATCAATTCTGTCAAATCCCTGAGAAATGAAATGCTCCACATGTTATATGCTATCAAAAGATATGCCAAGATCATCAGCACAACTTCTTTCCATTCGATATAGCCTAGAATTGCACGAACTACTGTGCATGGTGGGAGTAAATCTATAAAGCCTAGTTGGGGACTAGCTTCTATGTAGCGATATGCAAAAGGGATCATGTGAATTGTTCCGTAAGTAGCACCAACAACTGCCCAGAAGATGAACACTGTGAAATGGCGGAAGTTCCTGTATCCCACGCATGCGCCGGCGATAAAACAGTGATGGTCACGCTTCATTACACATGTATTGCACAAACTGCAGTGATGACATCGTGGTGGGCGCGGTCGATTACACCAAAGACAAGAAACCCACGAAAAATAGGGAAACGCTGTTCGCTTCGGTGGCTCATTTGCATTTTTCGGCATCTCTGTTGCCACATAGACCGTGTTTCCTTTTTCTGCTGAAACCGAGGTTTCATTTTCCATCACAACAGTGAAGTCGTCTTTTTCGCTTGTTTCTGAACCGATGTGTTGACCGATTTCGATGCCACTTGGTTTTGTGCCGTGAATAACCGGATTATAATTGGATTTTACAAATCGAACGCACAGCCAATTCATCATAATCTGAAAAGCACAGAATGCTCCAAAAGCTTGTACCCATACTCCCCACGGTCCACCGAAGTCGTCATATAGATACGGAATGGTGACTAACAGTCCCCAAGACACAATGCCCGTCAGTCCAAAGAAGTAGCAAAACTGGCCAAGTTTGTCAAGCAGGTGTGGTCGTTTATCGAAAAACTTCGCAATAGTTTTGGCACAATTAGGAATAGGGTCGTTCTTCCTCGCCTCATACTTTCGCTTTTTGGCTTCGTACTGGAGCGCTAGTTTCTGCTTTAAGGTCAAATTTCTGTCCCGTATATAGTTGTTGTTGTCCATCGTTGACCTATTTCACTGAAATGGAAACATGTGCGCGTTATGTATGTATTCATTAAGTGAAAATTTTAAACTGTAGAAAATTATATTCACATAACACCCTTAAATGTCTAAAGCAACTGGAGACCCTTCTGCTAATATGGACGAAACTCTTTTGAGATCAGCTAGGGTATTCTGAGAAATCAAAAAAATATTATCGGTTTAGATTCATTGTCTAACCAACGTTTAATATATTTGACCCCTTTTGAATTATACTAGTCTTTGTATCGACTACCCTCTTAAAAGTGGCAAAATTACAGTAATTCTCTTGGGCTCCATGTTGCCGAATCTAGAGGGTCACTGAAGAGGCTTGAGTAGCCGAAACAGCGGTATGACCCATTCCCTTTCTCATTAATATGTTCACTGCTCTTAAAGGATCTCAGTTTTATTTTATTCATATAGTGAAGTCAACCGACTCATTCAAAAAGTTTAATTACTATCAATTATTAATTAACTTATTACACTTGTTGTAGCCATAGCGGATCTGTAGATGATCCGGATCAAAATAATTTTCAAAAGAATTTTACAAAAATATAAAACAAGATTTTAAAAACGAACTTGGCCACTTCACTCATGATTCAACTATGTTTCATTCCATCACTCAATGATCGTGGATAATGACGTCAACATCTTGATCACGTCAATGGTTCCCGGCTCATGTAACGGCAGAAACACGATGGAAAAAGCTTTCTTTTACACATGGAGGTTCGCCGAATTTTCCGAAAATGAAAGGTACCATGTAATCTTTCGATATTGGTTGTTTATACTTTTCCCAATTATTTTCTGTCATTTTGACGAAGTTTCCGTCCTAAAATCGAATATTACGACATATTTAATTAGAAACTTTGAAATGGTATCATTGTAGCTACTCCGAATCACGTTTAACCGCGTACTGTCATTTTATGCTCTCAAAGGACTTGGATTGTTTGATGTTTGTAACTAAAGGTATATTTTTATATTCTGGGTGTTTATATTATAAAATACAAGAAATAATCTGCGTTTTTAACAAGCATCACATACTATTCCGACGTTATTCAGATCACCCATGGAAAATCGTGTGTTCGGTGGGGTTGGGGTTGAGCAAACATGGCTAAGGGAAAATGACGCCAAAAAGGCACATGTTTTGGTCCTTGGAATATTTCATAAGGTTCACTGTGTGACTACATGCAAAAACCCATCGGTGGTGATATATAGTCCATGATTCGGATTACCTCTAACTGATTCGCATTGACTTCAGTTATGCATATACTTTCACGCTCCAGTGGTCACAGTCGCGTGCTTGAACAAAAATGAAAAGCATTACAGATGATGAGGAACAAAATTGGCTTCAAGATAATACTAAGTTTATTATACTCAAATCATTTATATGCGCATGCGCAGCAATTTTCAGGAACTTGATCCGGAATGGGTAGAATAATTGTAGTATATAGTACTTCGGCCTCGGACCTGTAATTGGTCCAATACGAAATAACATTATTAATAACATTATAATATATACAGTGTATGTTTGCAGAAATCATTGAATGGCGAGTTCTAATGTGACAAACATATTGACTGGTTGTTGTGTAGACTTTGAATAATACATGTGTTATTACCGTCCATGAATCGTTCGCGACGGCAAGACAATTGATCGAACATGTATTCTACGTGTCACTGATCGTATTTGTAATTTTTATTTGCATTATTCATATTTAGATCTCAGACCTCCGATCCAAGTACAAACATTTTCATTCTAATTTTAACTTGACAGGTTCTTGCAAGTTTCAAAGACGCTGGAAATCAGATACATTGTCGTGCGAACAAATTCGAGTGATAGAATTTCATTGAATTCATTTTCGCGTCTAGACCAGTCAGTGAAACTGAATTTGCTCGAAGAAAATACACATTACGGACAGTTTCGCTGCATGCAACTTAATATTCATGGACTTTTTAATTTTACAACAGTAAAACCAAAGTATCCATAGAGCGTATCTCATTTGCGTGTAAACATCATGTGAATGATCTTTTAAAAATCATAATATCTATTATTTTGATATTAAGTAACCAAACAAAATACAAAAATGGCCAAATACCTCTAGTTTCCGACATTTGCAATTCTCCATGTTTAAGTTTACAACTAAATCGGTTTTGGATATGGATTCGTTGAATACACGGGTAACAATGGAAAAAATAGTATAATAACATTATCGATAGATTTTTCAATAGTAATAGTACAAACAAACCATGCTTTCACTAACCAGTCATGACATGACTTCACTAACATTGTAAATATAAATATTTTAGCAGCTATTGTATTATTGAAATCAATACACGAAAGGCTGGGACTGTGCGAGACGACCGCAACGGTTTTACGAAAGCGCGTATGAATATCAAAACACGAAGTTATTATTACTTTTTTTTTTTTTTTTACAAAACCACGAAATGCTTCCAAAAGCGCTTATAAAATGCGCGAATTTTACAGGTAGTCCTGGATATTTTTCACAGGTCACAGTTCGTTATATATCCAGATTTACGGTACTACCCTCGTGTACGAGGCGTGTATGCTCAGCCTGATATAACTGTACGAAACAGTTCGTGGTAAAACCAAAGCTTTTTTTCGGTTTAAGCACAAATACAGTAATAAAAAGGATGCCCTCAGCAACTAGAAAGAACCATAAAGGTTTAAAGATGTTTAACATGAATAAAACGAAGATGCCGGCTGACAAAAAAACATTTATCGCACTTTTGCCTTAAAGGCATCTTGCGCTTTCGATACCCTATTTTTCGCGCATACATGTACGGCGGACCGTTTATAATAGTGCCGGAGCATCACCAATACATGCGCTATACCTTTATGATTTTGGTAAGCAACCACTGCATGATGTTATTATTACCGCAAGATCACGAGTAGAAATGTTGCCAGATGGTTCGAAAAAAAAAAGAGTAACAATAATGTTAAAAGGGCAGTAGTTAAGTTTCAGGAATACCAAACGCTTTGATGCTAAACCAATGCCTATGGAAATCACATGCGTTAGGAGGAAAATCATATATTTTTTTTCTTTGTGAACAATAAGCGTTGGCATTCTTGACCATATCAACAACATCGACGCTTAGTGTCCATCGACGACAATAAGCGTAGCGACTGCAACGTTTTTTGTCGATATGAACAATAAGCGTTGCAGTCGCTACGCTAATTGTCGTTGGTGGATGGACAATAAGCGGTTCTACATACCATCATGTTCATAAGAAAAACTTTATAACTTTATAATAATATTTTTAGGGGGGGGGGGGGGGTGGGGGGGGTGGCGTGAATATAATGCATGGGATGCTCCACATGCCAAAAAATGATAGAACTTCAGATTCAGGACTCACAAAGCTGAGGGCAGGTATCATGTCATTGTGGGAGTGAGCAAGGGTTGCCTCCTGGGCGCTATAATTAATTTTATATCCAATATATGCATTTTCGTAGCTCATATATCATATATGATGACTTAATACTTATGTGTAAAATTTGAACAAAATCCATGCGTGGGCACACGCACTTTCAAGCTTTTAGCCTTCTTCTATGATGACTGCACAGTGGCCTGTTTCTGTCGGTAGGAAACCCCGAAGACCGGCTTTCTCGCGTCGCGGCTCACATCGTATATGATATATTTCTTATCTTGTATTTGAAGAGGTAACAATAAGCAATGATCAGGAAATGGCGCAATCAGAAAAAATGTTTTTCACGCGATAACGCATATTTTGGATTTTTTTTTTTTTTTTTTTTTTTTACAGTATGCTTTCCGTCCTTGAGATTTCCAATGCCATCCGTTAACGATTCGTCAAACTAAATACAAATACTAAAAACAAATACTTTTCTATGTATCAATGGCAAATTATACAATAGAATTATAAAATTCTGGATCGCCAATTTCAGCCTATGCGGCTTGCCAGCTTTACACGATCCGGGATACATGTATGCCTGCCATGTTGGTGACACAATGTTCATCCGGATTCAATAAATGTCAACCGCCCATTTTTGTCTGAGTTTGGCTGGTCTGATATTACAGATATTAATTTCATTGTATAAAACAGGAGAGCACTTGGAACAAGCTCAAACTTATTGCAACGACCTCTTCTGGAATTTTCTCAATCATTTGTTTAAATAATGCGCCTCGTTGCCATTTTTAACAGGATATGTAATACAGAGTGCCCGTTTCCCCAGGGCGAGCGTACCGGGGCTGTATTCTTCGTGGAAAACCACAAATTTTGCAAAAAGGTGTCAGTTGTTGACAAACTGTTGTGAAAAAGCAACATCGTGTTCGACCTTTTAACCAGAGGACCAATCGTCCTGTAAACGCTCACCTCAGATCTGCTTCATATACCAATAAACATATTTGAATATTATGGTATTTAACCCCAGTGCAAAGGCAGATGACGCCCTTGGGCCATTTTCTCTTTTCAGAATAATCAATATTCTGTCCATTTGCCAATTTCCTGCTGATTTTCCCCTTCAAATAACATTTTAAAAGCAGATGAGCCCCTGGGGTCCTTTTTTCAGAATCATAAAATTTCAGTCCTACTGCCCATTTCCTGCAAGACTTTCACTCAAAATGACATTTTAAAAGTTTTCCCCATTCAAATGCATTGACAACCTATGTTGACCTTGCCATAAAATAGGTCAAGGTCACCACAGGGTCATGTTTTATATATATATTGTAGTACTCGAGTCATCCATACTTCAAGCAAAGTTTCGTTGAAATCGGTCCACCGGTTCTGGAGAAGAAGATATTTTAAGGGTTTTTACCATATTTTGGCTTGGCGGCCATCTTGGTCATGTGACCTCGATTATTTATATATACATTGGTTCCCACTTCCCATAGATGCTTCATATAAAATTTGGCTTTGATTGGCCAAGTGGATTCAGAGAAAAAAAAATGAAAAAAGTGTGTATGGACGACAGACTGGCCAAGGTCAAGAGATAACCTTGACCTAAATTAATCATATACCTTCATCTTATCCATTATTTGTTTGCATCTACCACTTTTCAGGTCTCAGGCTGCAATAGTTTTCAAACCAGAGGACCATTGGTCCTGAGAACGCTCACCTGAAGCCTGATCTTGGAGTATGAAGTCATCATGAAATGACCTTGACCTTGAATACTCACACACCTTTATTGACTTCACAAGTTGTCTGCATCTGCAAAGTTTCAGGTCTCAGACTGCAATAGTTTCCAAACCCAGTGATTTCTGAGAAAACCATAATTTTAATTTTGATATTTAAATGACCTTGGGTCAAGGTCAACAAATGACCTTGGCCTTCATTAATTACTTACCTTCATTGACTCTATTAGTTGTCTGCATCTAGCAACTTTCAGGTCTCAGGCTGCAACAGTTTCCAAAATATCCATTGTTTTCGCCTTTTCCCATGTAAAAGCCTATGTTTCCAAAATTGACCTTGCCATAAAATAGGCCAAGGTCATCCTAGGGTCATCATTTCAACAAACTATAATGGGCTGGAGTCCCAAATGCTACATACCAAGTTTCGCGTAAATCGGCCAGCCGGTTCTGGAGAAGAAGATTTTTTAGCGGTTTTACCATAGTTGGGCATGGCGGCCATCTTGGTCATGTGACCCAAATTTCGCGATCACACTTTCGTTCCCCCTACCCATGGACGCTGCACATAAAATTTCACTTTGATTGGCCAAGCAGTTTCAGAGAAGATCTTTGAAAAGTGTGTATGGACGACAGACTGGCCAAGGTCAAGAGATGACCTTGACCTAAATTGATCACATACCTTCATCTACTCCATTAGTTGTTTGCAGGTCTCAGGCTGCAACAGTTTTCAAAAAATCCATAGTTTTCACTTTTCCCATGTAAAAGCCTATGTTTCCAAAATTTAAATTGCCGTTAAATAGGTCAAGGTCATTCAAGGGTCATCGTTTTATCAAACTATGATGGGCCGAAGTCCCCGATGCTACATACTAAGTTTCGTGGAAATCGGCCCACCGGTTCTGGAGAAGAAGATTTTTGAAGGGTTTTTACCATATATGGGCGTGGCGGCCATCTTGGTCATGTGACCTGGATTTCGCGATCAAACTTGAAATGCCACTACCCAAGGAGGCTCCACATAAAATTTCAACTAGATCGGCCGAGCGGTTTCAGAGAAGAAGATCTTTGAAATTGTGAACGACGGACGGACGACGGACGACGGACGGACGGACGCCGGATCATGGCCATCCTATAAGCTCACCTTGTAAGCCTTCGGCTCAGGTGAGCTAAAAATAGCTAATTTCCACTTTTCCCATTATAAGTCTATGGAAAATTAAAGTTACCATAGCAACCAGTGGTCTGAAGAGGTCGTTTATCGATATAGATTCGTATAGAAATAGATCGTAATAGCTTAGTCTGGTAGTAAGGACCGGAAAGTCTTGGTCCGAAAAGTCTCGGTCGAGTTTGTCCGAAATAGTGAAAGCCAGAGAACGGCTTACATATAGTTAGTAATAATCGAGTCGATCAGTAGATACAGAAAATTGCGGGAAATAATGTCGTTTTGTCATCGCACAACAAGAAGAATCTAAGGTAATAATTCAATCTCTGGTGGAGATGTCTAACTACAATAATTTGATAGTGTTTACAGATGGGTCATGTTTAGGAAACCCTGGGCCCTGTGGGTCAGGAGCTTGTATATTTGTACCAAATGAGACAGAGCCTGTCATGTTGAAGAGACCTGTTACTAACAGAGGCTCAATATTGCTTGGTGAATTAATAGCCATTCTTATGGCCTTAGAATTTGCTCAGAGTGAACACAAGAAAAGACAAATACATGGTATTACAATATTTTCAGATAGTCAATCAGCCGTGGGAATTTTGACCTTAGGATGGGCTGCTACATCCCATAAAAAGGCTGTAGAAGATATTAAACTCCTTATTTCAGATTTGGAGAGATCAGGACTTGAAATCAGTATCCAGTGGACGCCGGGCCATGCCGATATCAGAGGAAATTGTATTGCAGATGATTTAGCAAAAGAGGCTGCAGAGGAAGCAAAATCTTTCCCAGAAGAAAGTCAGATTCTTACTGGAGCTGATTTTAAGAAATTTGCGAGAGTATCATGTTGCATGAAATGGCAGAGGTCTTGGGATGCATCTGATACGGGCAGGCATTTGTATGAATACAAGCCAAAGGTCTCTTTGAAAAGCCCAACATATATGTTTATGCCTTTCATAGAAGAAAAAAAGGTTATTTCACAGCTTAGATTAGGATATACTCTAAATGACTATAGACACAAGATAGGTCTCGAAGAATCTCCGAACTGCACATGCGGTGAGATCGAGACCGTAGTCCATTTTATTTGTGACTGTGAAGAATATGAAGAGGAAAGACAGAAATTACTAACCCAGATGTTCTATCTTACTGGAGCACAAGTTATTAGTGCAGAAATCTTCCTCAGCTTGAAGGAAGAAATATTCAAAGAGCACAGAGAATCACTCTTAATGTTGCTTAGTGAGTACATCACAAGCACAAAGAGGTTTCTCAAAAAATAGTGCTTCTCACATATTCCCCTGCCCCCCCTCCCCTCCCCCCCCTCACCCAGCCCCTCCTCATTCCCTGTAATGTATTATACTGAATCTTACTTTATGTGTGTATGGTTGGATACTTAATTCATTAATTGTAATTCATACACTGCCACCAGCTCCTACACATTAATCATTACTGTTTATTATTATTATTATTATTATTATTTTTTTTTTTTTTTTTTTTTTGTTTTGAATTATCGCTGTTGATAAAGGAGCACCATCCGCTATGGGGTATTTTATCATTGAGTGAAATAATCTCTTTTTGGTTAATAGCCAAATATTTCATTGTCATGGTGGCTGTTTCTTTGGGGTGCCTGTGAATTTTGTTGCTTGACTGACTTTAGAAATGCTGTTTAAGGCATGTCTGAGCATTTCAATAATTGATAATATAAGTATGTGCTGTCATTCAAAATGAATTATACATGTAGATTTCAGCTTCCATCAACAATAATCATAGTCTCATGGTCATGCATTTATCATTGTTATATATGAAAAAAAAAAAAAAAAAAAAAAAAAAAAAAAAAACAAGTAAAAAGAAATTTGTATGTATCTTCCATCAGTCATCACACATTTTCATTTTAAGGTGTTCATAGTTAATGTTTGTGTGCTTGAATACATTGTATGCATGGCAAATATCAACAATTTATTGTTTAGTATTTCTCAATATAAGTCTAGTCAAAAGGTTTTTCACAGGTTTTTATATAAGCATGCTACAAGCATTGATCTGTGATAAAGAGCAAATATTGTGATGTTCATCTCCTTGTGATGTTTGTTGTTTTCTGCATTCTAACTTTAAATCAATTGTGATAAAGACTACTTCCTACCTTGGGACTGAATATGTTAAGGTACATTTAAGTCTAAGTCAACACCAGTGTTCAGTGTTTATACAAGGAGCATTCGGAATTGAACTCTGCATAGTGAGCTGCAAATGGGTGTCTTAGTTAGTAGGCTGATACAATTACAAGTGGTTACTGTGAATTGTTTGACAATTTCAGATTAAAGGGGCTCTGGTTAAATAACATTCGAAGAGTGGCATTGATTGGAAAATAGACTTTACTTCTATCTCAACAAGACATTAGCGCACCACCTACGCAGGATTACTTGTGTGACAGTTATACTTAGAGAAAATACAGAGAGTCACTTCACCGAGAGAACACTACGGCCAATTAGGGCTTAGCTACAACCAACCAACCAACCGCATCGCATAGAAATTCATTAAAACCAGAAAATTCACCATCGCCTTGTGTTTTAGTCATCGAACAATGATAACATAGAAAACCATCGAAACATTGGTAGCAGAGCGAGGTTGTGTAATTCCGCTAATTAAACATGAGTGAGGGAGACGAAAGCGGTCGTTTTGAACCGCAGTTCGACAGGAATCTTGGTTCGGACAGAAACATTGACAAATTAAAAATGAACAAATCAAGAGCAAAGGCAACATTCACCAGGCATAAAAATGTGTTGTTACAGCACCTTGACCCGTCCCTTGAAGACACAGATCCTAGAACTGTTATTTCCATGATTAAATCTACCAACAATAAACTGGATTTGGCTTTAGAAACTGCAATGAACAGTTTCCAAGAATTATCCGAATATTATATGTATATTGGTAATGATACAGGACTGCATCAAGTTGCAAAAGATATGGAAATTCTGGAAAATGAATATGCCGACACTGTAAATCAAGTTCAGGAGTACTTTAGGGAAAGTAAGAGTTCACGAAGTGAAGCTTCGGAGGATCACTTGTCGGTCGATTCCGATAATGAATCTGAGTCCCTGTATGAATTGCCAACACCTAGAGTCCAAGAATCTGAAAATCAGTTAGGTCAAGATCTTTGGAAGCAAATGAAAAGGGTGTCCATCCCAATGTTCAGTGGTGATAAAACCAAGTATGATTCCTGGAAAGCTGCCTTTATGGCCTGCATAGACAAAGCTCCGGCTACGAAAGAGTACAAACTTCTCCAATTAAGACAATATTTAAGTGGCGAAGCGTTAAATTGTATCGACAAGTTAGGTCATTCCGCGTCAGCATATGACACCGCGTTACAAAGAATTGAACGCAAGTTTGGCGGACATCGTAGGCAGGTTGCGCGGTATTTGGAGGAATTAGAAAATTTCTATCCCATGAAAGAAGAAAATGCCAGGTCTTTGGAGAAATTTGCAGACTTACTAGACGTAGCTGTGGTAAATATAAGTGAGTCAGATGGCTTGGATGATTTGAAAAATGGGTCATTATATTTAAGATGACAGAAGTGTGTTACAAAAGACTGAAGAATCACTAACATATTCGCATGGTCGATATTCGGTCGCAATACCATGGAAAGAGTCAGCGCCCAAATTACATGACAATTATCAAATGGCTGTTAAACGGTTAGAAAATACAGAAAAAAGACTGAGAAAAAATCCTGAAGTAGCTGAAATGTATGAACAGACTATTGAAAAGTATGTAGAAAAAGGTTACGTGCAAAAAGTCACTGAAAGTAGCCCAGAAACAAAATGGTTCCTACCACACTTCCCGGTAATTCGACCAGAAAGAGATACAACCAAAGTTCGCATAGTTTTCGACGCGTCAGCAAAGCAAGATGGGATATCGTTAAATGACACTATATATCAAGGTCCAAAATTACAGAATGACTTGTTTGATGTACTTCTTCGCTTTCGGAAACATCCTGTAGCTCTAGTTTGTGACATTGAAGAAATGTATTTGCAGATTAATCTGAAAGAAAATGACAAACTGTTTCATCGTTTCCTTTGGCGTACAGACTATAGTCAGGAACCAGACATTTATGAATTCAATAGGCTAGTGTTTGGTGCAAATTGCTCGCCTTTCTTAGCACAGTATGTGTCACAAGAAAATGCAAGACTGTATGGGAATGAATATCCGCTGGCAGCAGATACTATTTTAAATTCCACATATATGGATGATAGTATGGATTCGGTCATGAACAATGAACAAGCTATCGAACTGTATCATCAGCTATCAGATGTGTGGGGTAAAGCCGCCATGTATGCGAGAAAGTGGCTTTCAAACTCGACAGAAGTACTTAACAACATTCCGCCACAAGATAGAGTAAAATCTGTGAACTTAGAAACAGGACATTTTCCGTTAAAACACATTATTTTTTCAATCTGCATTATGCTGTCAATCTGCAGTTGAGACTAAGAGCCAAAACCAAGGCCAATCCGGAACGAGGCAGGGCCAATCCGGAACGAGGCAGGGCCAAATCGGAACAGGGTAGGGCCAAATCGGAACAGAGGAGGGCCAGTTGGAAATTGCGGAGGGAGTAGTAAAATATGCTAGAAACGTGTTTTTCTAGTACAAATGAGATATCAATACAGTAGAATATTATATTTCATCAAAGAATGCATAATTATATGTTTAAATATTAAATCAAACAGGTATTCGTTAAATTATTTCCACATTTGAATGTATTATTCAAATATTTGAGAAAACATATCTTCAATTAGTATCCTGTTCATTAAAGAAGGAATTAATATATTCTTCAAATATTTGAGAAAACATATATTCTTCAAATGTTTTTGCAAAATCACAAAACAACCATGAATCAAATACTCAATATATTCCTCAAATATTTACAAAAGTATATGTTCCTCAAATATTTGTAAAAAGTATATATCTCAAATATTTGAAAGAGTATATATTCCTCAAATATTTGAAAAAGTACATGTATATATCCCTCAAATATTGCGAAATCACTTTTTAATCATTAAATAAGGGTAGACATATTCTTCAAATATTTGATAAACATACATTGGGCAAAAATAATTTTAAAAGTATATATTCCACAAGTATTTGAAAAAAAAGTATTTGACCATCAAATATTTGCGAAATCACAGTTGGATCGTTGAATATAAGTAGACATATTCTTAAAATATTTGATAAACATACATTTGGCAATTAAATAATCTTAAATGTACAGCTTCACTCAAATCGTTAAAAGAGTATTTTCATCAAATAGTTGATATATATGTTCGCTCAACAACTAAAAATTTAAGGAGCTATTTAGTTTTTATCTCTCCCCCTTCAGGGTCGGAGTCATATTCTTTTTGCCCGTGTCGTATGTCTGTCTGTCTGTCTGTCACAAATCGTGTCTGCTTTATAACTTGAGAGCCGTTTAGATATCTTGGTGAAACTTCACACGATTATTAACCAACATGAGACAACGTGCAGAACACGAGAATCATAACAATTACTCTGGATTGTGTATTTTTGGAGTTAAGACCCTTTGAAGTGGAAAAAAGCAGAATTTGCATTCTAGTCGTGTCCGTTCTATCACTTGAGAACCGTTTAAGATATCTCAATTAAACTTCACATGATTATTAATTAACATAAGACGACCTGCAGAATACAAGAACCATAACTCTGGATTGTGTATTTTTGGAGTTATGGCCCTTTGAAATGGAAAATAGCAGAATTTGCATTCTAGTCGTGTCCGCTTTATAACTTTAGAGCCGTTTAAGATATCTTGTTTAAACTTCACAGGATTATTAATCAACGTAAGACGACCTGCAGAACATAAGAACCATAACTCTGGATTTTTAAAATTCTTGTCCTTTGAAATGGAATATAGCAGAATTTGCATTCTAGTCGTGTCCGCTCTATAACTTGAGAGCCGTTTAAGATATTCTGAGTAAACTTCACACGATTATTAATCAAAATCAGACGACCTACAAAACACAAGAACCATAACTCTGAATTGCTTATTTTTGGAGTTATGGCCCTTTGAAATGGGATAAAGCATAATTTGCATTATAATCGTGCCCGCTCTGTCACTTGAAAACCATTTAAGATATTATAATGAAACTTCATAAATTTATTAATCAACACGAGACGATGCAGAGCACAAGAACCGTAACTCTGGTTTTTAGTTTTTCGAGTTGTGGCTTTTTGAAATTAGAAATAGCCAAACAGGCATTTAATTAAGTCTTATCCGATCTGTATCTTGAAAACGGTTAAAAACACCATAATGAAACTTCATAGGAATATCAACTAGCCTGAGACGATGTGCAGAGCACAAAAAAGCGTCACTATGGATAACAATTTTTCGAGATATGGCCCTCTGAAATGGGAAATAGCAGAATTTGCCTTTTTACTCTTGTCCGCTCTGTAACTTGAAAACTGTTTAAGATATTGTGATGAAACTTCATTGGATTACTAACAAACATAACATGATGTGCAGAACACAAAGTCCGTAACTCTGAATTGCATATGTATCGAGTTATGGCCCTTTGAAATAGAAAAAAAACAATAGAATTTGCATTCTAGCTGAGTACACTCTGTAATATAAGAACCGTTTGAGATAGCTTCATTAAACTATACAGTAATATCAACCAGCATTTGACGATGTGCAGAATCCAAGAACTGTTACTCTGGGTTGTATGGTTTTAGAATTATGCCCCTTAAAGAGATGCCAGATAAATGATTTTGCATAGTAAGTTTTGTCCTCTCTAACTAGAAAACCCTTTAATATATGATGATGAATCTTTGAAGCATTTGTAGCATGATACGATATTGCAGAACTTAGGAACCATAACTCTGGATGGCATATTTTTGTAATGGTCCCTTAGAATGACACATTGCAGATTATACATTGTAATCAAATAATGGTGCCCTCCTTGTAACTTGACAACCGATACGGGGTCCAACTGGTTTTTTTTCTTTTGCTCCGGAGTAAGTAAGTTATTCGGCGTCCAGGGATCTCCATCGTCGGGCAGCTTACTCAATCTGTGAGCCCTCGTTTTTTATTCATCATGATGTTTATCATGATTTATTTGTTTGTTCTTGATGATTCATTCGGCTTACGATATGTATTTATGGTATAAGTACCTGATTGTTAATTTAGTTTTTTCCCTCCTCGGATTTTTGGAGTGAGAATCTTTTTCTGATTGCGCCTTTTCCTGATCGTTGCCTACTTGTATCTTTTCACAAGATTATTGACAATATAAGAAGACCATAGAACACAAGATTTGTAACGCTGGATTGCATATTTTAGTTATGGTGCTTTGAAATGGAAGATACTGATTTTTGCATTATATGTCTGTTCTGTAACTTGGAAACCAATATTGAATATGTTTGGACTTGGAAAGGGGGAGACATCAGTTTTCGTGTAGAAAACAATTTCTAGTTTATAATTGACCGTTTTATGCTGTTTTTTTTTTTTGCTAGTTATTCCAATTTCTAGTTTTATGTTGCATGACTTTGTGGTCACCCGAATATCATTTGGCTGTTCACTTAGTCCTCTGAATTTTACTTGTTCCGTCCAAGCTCGCACTGTGGCCACCTTACCTTCAATAGCTGCCCACCCTGCTTTCCGTTATGATTGTTAAATGTTGGTAGCTATGAATAATATTTATTTTAACATAATGGTCCTTATTTCTTGTTTATATTTGTGTATAACGGATTTACAGTGATTGTAGAAGCTGAGGGCGAGGTTGGGTGCCTTTGAAACAAGTTTAAGCCCGTCAGTAATTTTATATTACTGATCGTTCCAAGGCGATACTTCTGTGGTGGTTCTATTTGTATTTTATTTTGGTGTTGAAATTTTGTGAAGTTTGCACCTTATGCAGCCTATTCGGAAATAGTTGCTCACTCGACTTACGATGTGTTTTCCTAGTATAAGTACCTGATTGTTAATTTAGTTTTTCCCATCTCGGTTATTGGAGTGGAAATTTCTGTCTGATTGCACCATTTCCTTATCATAGCCTACTTTTACCTGTGCAATACTAGACTTGGTACGTTATCTGTGTTAAACATATAGCTATCTCAATTATTTCAAACAGGATATATTTTAACTACCATCTGATTTCAAAAAATAATTCAAATAATCGGAAATGTACATGTAAGTCACATGTACATTGAAACGCTTTCTCCTTTACTCCCTCTCGCGTGTACGTGCATGTACAAATGCTTAAAAAATAAGTATTCCTAACTCCATTATCAAACATTAAGTATGTGTGTTAGTGCATAACAGAAAATAGACAGAACAATGATGTAATAAAACATAGATCGTTCCAAGGCGATGTTTCTGTTTTGGTTATAATGGTTTAGTTTTGGTGTTTCGTTTATGTGTTATTTGCATCTCTTATGTTCGTTTTCGTGTATTTAGCTAACTCCGGGTAACTGAGTAGCCATCCATATGTTCTCTTTGTATTAGTACCTGACTGTCAATTTAGTTTTTCCCACCTCGGCTTCTGGCATACTGACCCAGTCCCGAGAACGCCAATATCTGCCATCAGCTATAATAGGAAATACAAGAAAACAATATTCTCTACAGCAATGAATTGTAATCACATACTCGTTTTTCCAAACTCATAAGCTTCAATATACATGTACATACAATGGGAAAAGTTTTGAAAAAAATCAACTATCGGGAACCAGACAGTCTAAAGCTCTGAGATATTTGATATTTAGTATGGTTTTGGTCACGCGGTAAGGTTATTACTCGGTGCGTCCGTCCCAGCGTGCGTGCCTCCTTTCTCACTTTCTAACATGAATATATCTAAGGACACTGGGCCAATTTTTAAATTTAATCTGAATAAAAATAAAAACGGAGATCCTTTAAGAGCAGCGAGGATATTAAAGAGAATGGAGATGGGCCATACCGCGGTTTCGGCTACTGAAGCCTCTTCAATGACCCTTCAGATTTGGCAACATGGAGCCAAAATGAATTATTGTTATTTAGTAAAGTAATAATAATTGAGAGAGCGGAATGGTTGCATTTGGTTTAGGGCCGAATGGGATCAGAACTCTGGAATACCACCCATAGACTTACAATGGCCCAAATAAAGAACATCAGCTTCTCTAAATCCGCAATGCATAGAGTTTTATATTATTTTTGTAGCATTATATAATAATCTTCTTTATAAATCCTGACAACCACGCCCCTGGGGTCCTTACATAAAAAATTCACAAAGCTTGTATACGTAGTATGCAACAGTCGTATGTGGAGCTGTGCATAAATCAAGTCAATCATGACATTGGGGTCCAAAATGTCCCCACTTTGCGGGTCATTGGCTCCCATATACATTCAATTGAAAATACAAAAACTTCATCTCTGAAACTACAAGGCCCAGAGCTTTTAATGTGGCCATTAGTCCGTTCTTAAAATCCTGCAACAGTGCCCCATTTGGGTCTTTACAGGCCACACCCAGAAGGCGTATTTTCTGCCATATGCTAATTATTGGCAACACATGAAAACTTCTGTCTCTGAAACACACACACACACACACACACACACACACACACGTTTTAACTAACCTAAGCCGAAGGCTCACAAGGTGAGCTCTTAGAATGGGACGCCAGCAGGTGTATGTGGGTCTGTGCGTGTGTCTGTCTGTCCACAGTTTCAAACATGTATATCTTGGAGACGAGAAGGCCAATCACAATTAAACTTGATCAGAAGCACATTTGTGGTGGGGGATCGTCTGAACCAGGTTTCGATGTAGGCAGGATTGAAATTCTGGTTTTAATGGCAACATATACTTCCAATAGAGTCAACACCCTTGTTCCTACATTTTTGATTGGATCTTATTTATTCTTGCAGTTAACGATAGCAACCATAATATCTCCAACGAGTTCGAATTCCGACCAGATTCCATCACGGACTACGGAGTCAGCTGCCCTTGTGCGTTTTGAAAACTCCCAATAGACTTATAATGGGGAAAGTGGTGTAAACACATTTTCTCGGCTATTTTAAATCAAATCTTTTTCAGACTTGCAGGTAACAAGGACAACCACAACAAGGACAACCACAATATCTCTGATCAGTTCGATATTCGACCAGATCCCACTGCTGATTGCTGAGTTAGCTGCCCTTGACATTCTGAAAAATTGATATTTAGTGTTGCCAACACTCCGGTGCCCTCTTTTTTTATTGGATCTTCGTTATTTATGTAACGTGGAAAAGTATAAGATCTTGGATGATTTCGAAATTCGACCAGATCACATGAATGGTTGCAGAGGTAGCTGCCTTTGAATGTCTGAAAATGATATTTAGTGTTGTCAACACTCTAGCCCCTACATGTTTGATTGGATCTTCATAATTCTTGTTGGCAGAAGCGTGGAAAACCATAATATCTAGCATAAGTTCGAATTCGACCATATTTGTTCGTTTTCATATCGAACGGACGCCGGCTCGAGTAATATTCGATAAGCTTACCATTTGAGGAAACCTAAACAAAATATAGAAGATATCAAAGCTCTAGACCGTCTAGACCCCAGAGAAGATGTTTTTATACGTTTTCCCATTGTAGGTATATGGGAGCCTATGAGTTTGGCAATATTTGATTACAATACATTGTTACAAGCAAAATATATATATGGTTAAGAGAAGATTCATGTATTTCATATTATAAGCTGATGGCAGATAATGACGTTTTATGGATCCCTGGGGCACGGTTGGTCTGACTAATAAAGAGGATTTATAATGGCCCCAATTCAATTTTACATTACTGATCGTTTCAAGGCGATACATCGGTTGTGGTTCAAATTGTTGTATGTTTTGGTGTTTGACTTTTTTGTGATGTTTGCACCATATGTACGTTTTCATTACAACATTCTCAATACCAGAGGAGCGCTCCCCTGATATAAAAAAAAATCTTCCTTTTATAAGAAGAACTTAAAATCATCCCAGAGCCAACGTCAACACAAAACATCTTCATATCAGTTGTTTAAAATTAACGATGTCGTTAGTTAACGATTCGTTAAAATTTCAAATGGCAATATACAAATACTCGTACAGTTAGTTTTTGTTGAAAGGGTTAGGGTTAGAACTGATTGGCCATCTATCGGGAAACAGCTGCTCACTCGGCTATCGATATGTTCTCTTATTATTCGCACCTGATTGTCAATTTAGTTTTTTTCCCCATCTCGGTTTTCGGAGAGGTTGTGCCATTTTATGTCTATTGCATAGTTTACCTTACAATACATTGCTAAACATGAAAATAAAAGCTCATGGGCCTTGAGGTTTCAGAGATTTGTTTATGTTTCCCAGTGTAAATCAGTTGAAGCTATTTGATGCCACGGAGACCAGCGAGTTCTGATCCAACCTGACAACAACAACAACAACAACAACAACAACAACAATAATAATAATAATAATTAATAATAATAATAATAAAAACCTTTTCGCCAGACCAAATCATCATAGCCAATTTTAAGGAAAGTTTCTGAGCGGTTTTATAGGAAAGCAATTTTGAATTTGTGGACAGACGGACGTAAAGACGACAGACATACGCCGCATTGTGGTACACTATACTCTCGCATGAACAGCCTGTGGCTCAGCAGAGCAAACTAGAATATGGTTTGATACGGGTGTATCTCGTTTTTGTTAAGAGCCCAGAGATAGAGAGATGTTTTAACCTGTACAAAGAGCCTTCCTTTACACATGTGTACATAGTTTTCACAGTGCGACTATGCTCATTGTCTGGGCCCAGCACTTTTTTGGAAGATGAAGATGAATGACACGAGATCATTTGTTGTTTTGGGCTTCTGACGTAATTGAACAGTGTAATCACAAATGACTACTACAGAATTGAAATTTTGTAATTATAAACAAAGAGTTTTTAATACTTTCTATATAGCTAAAACTCAATATTATGCCAGTTGATCTGCTGTCTTTTTATTTTCGAATTTGCTTAAACCATGTTTTTCCACGTCGCGGCTCACTGAAACGAATCATTCCCACAATTTGTAAGGAGTAGCCTTACAATATAATAGACAACAATGTTGAATTCTGTAATGAGTAAACACCGATGCCAGTACAACCTGAGCATTGTATAATAGTAGTCAATCTTGACCTGACCTTTTGGTCCGATAAATTGTTTTACGATTCTTCAAAAGATTAATGACTTTGAATTGATTTGAAAATACTAACAACTGTCTTATACAATGAATTAGAAATCACTAGAACTTGCCGACCAAGAAAATTCTTAATGTATGTCTCTTATTAGTATGAAAATGAGTGTCCCCTGATACTAGGTATCATTAAAAAAAACTTTTAACCAAGTAAATGATATTGAATTGAAGATTAATCCAAAGTTATGACTCTTAGCATCCATATTCATTAAAAGATTGACTCAGTTTTTCCAACTGCTCTGCACAAAACACGCCTTTGACGTAGCCGGCAAATCGGAGCAAGATAATGTGACGGGTCTGTGACAATTTAAAGAGAATATTATATTTGACTCTATGCCAGTCTAACATACGGTTCTCAATTTATTAATGTTGAAATGCATGACAAAATGAAATGACAGTGTAGAATTTACAATATATATATATAGATCTATATGACTTACAATCGCACGACATTCGTATGAACGTCGCGCGTTTTGTTATATGTGTGGTGAACTATTCGCCAACTATTAACGAAATACATTTAAGTTATAATCATGTTTTACCATTTCATGCGAATTTATTTGCCACGAACCTCTTGCTCAACAGTCGTACGACATTCGTGCGAGAGTCGCGAACCTGCGACATTGTGGCGAATCTACAATGCGACAAATTCACGACGGTCGACATGCGAAACTAAGCGATATTCGTGCGAATGTCGTAAGACACTCACAAATGTCTCACAACTGTCGTTCGAGTGTCGCGCGATATTTGTAAGACATATTTGCAAAATAAATGCGAATAATTTGGCCCGAATCGCACGAAATTGTCGCATAAATGTCCATTCAATGAGACTGCAACATGAAAATCGCGTGTCGCGAAACAGTTGCGAACTAGTCTTCAGTTGTCGCATTCCAGTGAGATAGTGACTTTCATTTAATTTCACATATTCCTCATGAAAAAAACGGTAACACGTATTTGTTCATGTTCCAGTCATGCCCCTATTCTAAGTTGTCACTGTGAAAACAAAATTGTGAAAACAAAATTGGAAAATCTTGTGTGCAAGATTTCTCTAAAGTATTTGAGCTAGAATATTCATATTTGGCAGACTGGTATATCACCTGATTAATTCAGGTGGATTAATTTATGTGATCTTTACTTTAACTTTTGAAAAAAGTTACAGAATTTTGAAAATAGATTGATATATCTACTTTTCGGTGAAATTTGAAACTTTTCAGGCAACGGTGAACGCTACGATTGTGGAATTACAGATACAGATTTCTCATTGAAAAAAAAATGACCAGTATTTTGTCATGTCCGAGTCATTCCCTTTTCTTAGTTTATACCTTTGAAATCAAAATTTGAAAATATTGTGTGCAATATATCTCATAATGTATGTATTGGGGCTTTAGTGCTTATATTTGGTATACTGTTTTGCACTGAGGAATAGATCACCTGATTGACTTTTGAGACGTTTCTGTCCATTTTAACTTTTGTGTAAAAAGCTCACATTGATCGAGGTCAAACCCCTGGCATTCTAGCAGCTACACCGGGATATGAAAATTCATGTTGTTAAAAATGTCCCATTTTGTCCAAAGCATGTATATTTATGCTTGTAGAAGCCTTCTTGGTATCAGTTTTGGTCTTACAAATACCTTATAAACTGTTGTTTTTGTACTACTGCAAAACATTTGTATTGCTTCAAATGTCAGCTTATACAATTCTTCCTGATCTTAATGTTGAATTCTTGGCTGTTATAAGTATTATGCGTTATTAAGTGAAGACACGATCACGCAATCCATCTATTTACTGTCATATCGTATTCTTGTTCAAATTTCTTTAGTATGTATTAACATGCAACTTCAGATACTTTATGTCTACCGCCTTTTGTTATTTTGAGGATGATACCAAACCCGTCTGCGAAGTTGCACAACACCTGTGTTGTGCACAAAAGGAAAACAGTATCTATTTTCCTTTGAAGTCATAATTGCTAACACTGACTAAGCTTAAAATAAAACAAAAATAATTCTAACTATAACCAGTTGACTGGCAGCAGCGATTTATCCATGTGATGAAACCTAGGATAACGATTGATAAACCTGGTAGATCTATATGTCCGTTAAACCTGGTTTATGTGCGATAAACCTGGTTTAACAACTGTTATCATAGGTTTGGCAGTAAAACCTAGTATATGTCCGTTAAACCTGGTTTAAGTGAGAAAACTTAGGATAACGATCGAGAAACCTAGTATATGTCCGTTAAACCTGGTTTATGTCCGTTAAACCTGGTTTATGTCCGTTATCGTAGGTTTTTCTGCCAAAACCTATGATATCAGTCCATAAACCTGGTTTAACGTACATATACCAGGTTTATCTAGTAAATGTGGAGATAAACCAGGTTTTACAAACTTTGTCATATTCTTTAATATAGTAGGCAAGCCAAATGCACAATAATTCGAAAAACCTATCCTACGCCTAGCTTTAAGGAAGGAAACCTATCCTTCGTCACGTGATTACATATACCAGGTTTCTCGATTTTTCATTGGTTCTAGCCTAGATATCGCCGAAAACGTTAAACCTGGTTTCTATGAATCCGATTGGCTAGCTATCTGTTCGGGAAATCTGCGTCATATTTGAGCCGCCTCGTGGGAAAACCAAACCAACAATTTGCATAGGCGAAAACAAAGGCGCAGATCAGCTTCACAGTAACTGCGAAGCCGATCAGCGCATTTGTTTTCGCTACTCGGATAGTACATTTCCTCTCCTTCCTAAGTCAAAAATTTCAAGCTTCTAGCTCTTTTCTTTGCTTGTACAGGTCGGTTTGTGTCGGACATGTTCGGAAACCACATTGTTGGTTTTCCCACGAGGCGGCTCAATTTTTGTTTTTGTCCCCCTGAGCTAGCCCAGGTAATCTCCGGTAATTTTAACAGGAGCCGCGTAATTTACACCGTATCGAAATTTATTTATTTATTGACAGTGGTGTTATGGCTAAAAACCCAAATTAGCCGTTTTAACGGCTAATTTGTTAACGGCTAATTGTATAATTTCGCGGCGAAATTGTGTGAAAAATAAAAGTCAGCGCGGAATTTCGCCGCGAAATTCCGCCGCGAAATCCGATATTTCGCGGCGAAACACGGCGAAAAAGTATACCTGTCATTACGCATAAAAATCAATTGACCGGTGTTTCGCTGTGTTTCGCGGCGAAAAATATTTTTTTTGTTTAAATTTAATTTTAATTTGGAAGTTTTGTTTCATTTCAAGTCGTATCAATATTATGTTTTCGTTTTAATTTTGTATGATTATCGTTTTTGTCCCCCCGACAGTCACAAAAGTTTTATTGTTTAAATTTCGTTTTAATTTGTATGCATTTATTTCTTTTCAAGTCGTATAAATATTTTGTTTTCTTTTCAATTTTGTATAATAATCATTTTAGTTACGTGTTTTATTTGTGTCTTAACTGCTTTGAAGTTTCTGAGACCATGATTATCGGTTTTGTGTTTATTTTCATGCTTCTTTTTTCGATAAATCAGACTTACTCGATAATATTAGATCCTATTATCTAGCTTAATTGACAAAATAAAAGCTTATAGCGGCGTAAGCAATTTTCATGGGATGATTGCCCACAGATTTGTTTGTTTGTATTGTGGCTGAACGTCCCAGTCACCAATTTTTCAGTCATGTCTGGACGAAGCTACCGTTTCTTGGGTATTAAGTAGTACTGTGGGTAGTTAATGTGCCTTGTTCAAGGACACAACACGGTGTCGACAGTGCGGATCGAACTCAGGACCTCTCGATTCGGAGTCTGAGTCTGATGCACTACAGCTATGCCACCGCGATCCCAACCCACAGATTTATACAAGTCTTTGGATTCAACATGATGAAGCAATCGGCTTCAGCTCTTCTTTAGACATTTAATTGCCTGTGGTTATGACACTGCTAAAAGCATAAGTGAATTATCGATTACGTCAAGTGCACGCCGTTTCGTTGAAATCAATTTAGTCGAGACGACATTTGGTCGCATACGACCTTCACCGGGTCGATACGATATTCGGTCAAATACGAGCAATACAGCAACGTACATGTATAAAACTGTGTCGAAATTGTCAATAATTGACAAGGTTCTTTTGCTAACCTATTTGAGTTAAACAGCGTGTTGTGTGCCTTCCAAAATCTACATGTACGGATGGCTTGGAACACGTACATGCATGTCGATTGTCAAAATTACAATGTATACAAGGCACAATACACTAGAAAAAGGGAGGATACTGTGTTTAAAACAAATTATTGTAGTTCATACTTGTACACTAATTTTGTGTAAAAAATGGGTCATATGAAGTTTTCAGTTAATTTCGGAACACATATACAGTAAGGGCCACGAGTACGCTCCGCATTCGCATAAATCGATGGTGAATATATTAATTAGAACAAAGTTGAGCGCAGAAGCCTAGTGGTGGATTGTAGGAATTGACAGGAATCAAAATGTCCTGTGCTCGATTCCTATATTCATTGGGTTTCGTACTTGAGCAAAACCGGTATACATGTATTACCCTGAAAGTTTTGTCGCCATGGGACACAAACATTGTTGACTGTTAATCTGAACTCAGGATGATCTTCGCTAGTGGTACTTCTACAAGGAAAGTACAATGTATAAATCGATATGATTGCGATTAGCCTTGTGCTGGCATTCATAGAGGGTGATCAGAGGGGTAACCAGCAAGCCCAAATGTCAATATATGTCGTTTTTTGTTTTGTCGTTTTTACAAGGTTGAGCTCAAATTCAGTTATTGTAGTTCACACCTTAAACGCTATAAAGCGAAGCAATTATTGAGGAAAATGTTCAAAAATGAAAGCAAGGAATCTAACTGTTTATTGAGCAATACCCTTTAGACAATGTTTGTGCTACAAAACACGGAACAAAGTAGATGGCCCCTGCCCATTGGGACCTAAAGAAATATACGGACTGTTTGTGCCTCCAGACAAAGCTTATACGCTATTTACTGATCATCTGATAACTGGTTTACCGCTCAGGTCTGTGCCTGCGTAGGAAAACGGTTTCAAGTCAAACTACCAATACATATAAGCAGTATTGACTTAGAGGGATGGTTATATTTCAAATACTTGTTTGATATCATGACGTCTCATAAAATGGAGGCAGCGTCCCGACATGACCACTGCTGTTGATTGGGACGTAAAGCATCTATTCAAACAAACAAACAAAGTTATATTCAACGAGCAGGTTCAGTACGTTTTAGATATTTTCGTCTATCCGTGGTTTTGCTATTGTACCATGTAATGTGAATGGAAAAGTCGCATTATGCACGTTTTTCATTTCTATACATGTATAATCGTAAATACTATTAATGTGCACGTAAATCACGATCTATACTAGGAACAGATGAATCATAGTGTGATCATTAAATTAAAAATAAATAATTTTATGTTAACATTTACAGGTATTTCACCGTGTTTCGCGGCGAAATAGGATATTTAAACTTACCTGTTGTAAACGTTAAAAAACGAATTTCGCCGCGAAACACGGCGAAATTTCACCGCGAAAATCGGATTTTCGCGGCGAAAAAATTAATCGATTAAACGTTTAAATTTTCCCTTCGCCGCGAAAAATAACAAGTGATCAGCGCGAACTGTGCAAAAGTGGGTTTTAGCCATAACACCACTGTATTCATTTATTTATTTATTTAATTATTTATTTGTTCTTTCTTTCTTTCTTTCTTTCTTTCTTTCTTTCTTTCAAAGAGTTCATTGATATATTTTGTAAAGAATTCGCAGGGACAAGCACATTGACCAATCAGATTGTGAGAAACTTGGTTTAACGAAACACGTGACATATTTACCTGGATGAACGATCCCACCAATGGAATACCGAAAAACTTGTGATATGAAAACACGTGACCTGGGAGAAAAACCTATGCTCGGGATAGGTTTATGGAAACCTATCCTCCGCACAGGTTTAGGGAAGGAAACCTATCCGGAGGACAGGTTTAACAGAATTAGTGTGCATTTGGGCCAATGGAATACCGAGAAACTTGTGATATGAAAACACGTGACCTGTGAGAAAAACCTATGCTCGGGATAGGTTTATGGAAACCTATCCTCCGCACAGGTTTAGGGAAGGAAACCTATCCTCCGCACAGGTTTAGGGAAGGAAACCTATCCGGAGGACAGGTTTAACGGAATTAGTGTGCATTTGGCTTGCAGCCTAACTAGAGATTTTATGAAAGGGTTGTTAAACCAGGTTTAACACTTTTTTACCTGTGATATCGCAAGTTTTAAGTAAAACTTATGATAACAGTCCATAAACCAGGTTTAACGCACATATACCAGGTTTAACGCACATAAACCAGGTTTAACGGACATAAACCAGGTTTAACGGACATATACTAGGTTTATGGGTCGTTATCCTAAGTTTCATTACATAAACCAGGTTTAACGGACATAAACCAGGTTTAACAGACATATACTAGGTTTCTCGATTGTTATCCTAAGTTTCATTATATAAACCAGGTTTAACGGACATATACTAGGTTTCACAAAGAGAAACCTGGTATAACGATCGAAAACATAGGTTTAGGGAAGAAAACCTAGGATAACGATCGAGAAACCTGGTATATGTCCGTTAAACCTGGTTTATGTCCGTTAAACCTGATTTATGTAATGAAACTTAGGATAGCGATCGAGAAACCTAGTATATGTCCGTTAAACCTGGTTTATGTCCGTTAAACCTGGTTTATGTAATAGATAAACCAGGTTTTACGGACATATCCTAGGTTTCCCGAATTAGTGTGCATTTGGCTTGCCATAGACAGTAATCAAAGCAAAAACGTTCCATGGATATTAACTTGCAAACAGATTGGGGCCTGTCCAGTGAATCTTCCATGCTTTCTTTCTTCCAGACAAAACTGCAGTAGTCATAGATTCGATCCAGGGCTTCTACATCTTTTTGGGTGTGGTTTACGACATACCATGTCACATACGGCACTAGCTGTTAGTAAGTTGCAAAACCAGACAAAACAACAGCTAATCCAGTTTTAGGTCAGGAATAGAGTAGGACAAGAAATAATATCAGGGTAACTAGCTCTTTTCCAGAAAGGTAGCTACCGTGAACTTGATGAAATACCATTTTGTCGTGTCACTTGGGATGTCATGACATCCAAGAAAAGAACTAAGGTTAGTTTGACTTAACCAGGCTCAGACTTTAATTATCTACTGTTTGTTTGTTTTAAGGTTTAATGTCCCAATCAACATTTTTTTCGAGACGCAGTCACCTTTTCCTAGGTATCAACCAGTTAACGTACCTTGCTCAAGACACAACACGGTGCCGGTAGAAGGGATCGAACCCAGAACTTCTCGATTCGAATTCCGATGCTGTACCACTAGGGCAAGTCGCTCTGGACTTTTTTTGTTAAGCGGTTAGCAAGGGATGAGATGGTCAGCCAGTAGGAAATAACCTTTGAATGGTCACACATTTTCTCACAGCCCCGATAGACGGGGCTCCGTCACAGTGAAGCTGAAATAGACTTGCTGACCGTTACTTCTGTAGTGGTTCTATTTGTCCTGTGTTTTATTCAGATTTTCGCAGTTTGTTTCAATGTACCTTTTCATACATGTATTTGACTAGCGTTATTGAGTGACCAACTTTGGAGAAAATGATGCTCAATCAGCTTACGATATATTCCTATTACTTACCTTTACCTTTTGAAACGGACGCTGAAAAATTGTTGACTGGGACGTTAAGCCTCAATACAAAGAAAGGCAAAACTTAATAAACAGTATACAGCAACCAGTTACAGCATTTATTTGTAACGTGACAAACACGCATGGACGTATTCGAAAATGCGTTTTCTCATGCATATCTTGATTACTGGAATGTGCCACAGTTTTGTATCACGTTAGTTCCATGTTCATTAAGTATATATGACTCTTTACACATTTTGCGCGATCAATTAATATCCTGACCAGTCGTTTCAATAACAGGTCTCCCAGATGCAGATTACCAGTATATAGTGCACATTTCTTCCACAGCTGACAGACATATACTTTATTCATTGCTATATAAAAGTGGGATTCAAGGGGATATAAATTCCACGGACGTGTTTTGGTTTCCTGATGTAGAAACAAACACCTTCGATCAGACTTATACACGTATACGATTTAGATCAGAAACCATGAACACTGTGAATTCATACAAAATGCATTTAGCTCATAGGCGTTGTGAGTGTAGCATTTAATTTTAGAGACGATGACCATTTATTTGCAATACAGGATACCTTCACTTGAAACTTGGCGTTAATGAGAAATAAATCCAGTGGTTTATGGTTTTCTTTGATTAAAGGAAAACAAGCTTGGTGGTCGTCTGTACGCAGGAAATGAAACGAATTATAATGACCGAATCTAATTGCTCGTATGGTTCTCTCTATACAATAAAAGACTGAAGACTAGGGTTTTACATAATGTGATTTTAATTTTGTTCTCTTCAGATGTCGATTCAACATGTAGTCCAACGTTTCAGTTAATTTTGTCTGTGGTTTTCTTTTCTTTCTTTCTTTCTTTCTTTCTTTCTTTCTTTCTTTCTTTATTTATTTTCATCCGTAAAACATCTCTACATATATATGTATATAATGTAAACAGAGAAATGGTATCCCTAAAATGTTTTTTTTTTTTTTTTTTTGTTAAATGCCGAAAGTATTCATATGGCTCATAGGAAGACAATATCTGCATCAAATTTCTCATAATCGGAAACGTTGCACTGCGAGGTTCAAATCGAAACAAGCAGACTCAAACGAGGATCAAAGATTGGGCAGTTATTTTACCCTACCGAAGCCATTTTCATTTGCAGTATTTGACCCCGGATGCACATTTGAATCCCCTATTTTTACTTAATTAGACCCATAATAAGCCTTCAGTGTGTATTTGCTATCATGGATGTTAACAGGCATAAAATTGAAACTATGCTGCAGGTATTCAGTAAATGAACAAGTTATTAAGAATCGCATAATGAACAAGAACATAGTGCTTTGGGCTTTACTCACAATGACGTAGTTTGTATAAAAAGCGGGGGTTTTAATTCGGTGTGCCGTATGGTAGGAGAAGAGCATTATAACCCGAGTCTGTGAATTCGAAAACAAAAATACGTTTGTTCCCGATAACAAAAATAAGTTTATTTCCAATAAAGGTATGCGAAAATTGATGCTACGCTTTATCTGTTAATCTTAAGCTGTGGGTTGCTACTTTTCGAGTGTACCGCAACGTCTGACGTTAGGTAAATGTTTTTCTCGCCTTTCGTTCGTTTAGAAAGTAAGAATAAAGGGACCAGGAATCGATGCAATTTAATTTAAAGTCCCAACATAGAGTCTGTTCTATTTCAAAGGGCCATAACTCGATAAATATGCAATCCAGAGTTACGGACCTTGTGTTCGGCACATCATTTTATGTTTGTTAGTAATCCAATGAAGTTTCATCACAATATCTTGAAAACTAACAGTTTTCAAGTTACAGAGCGGACAAGAGTAAAAAGGCAAATTCTGCTATGTCCCATTTCAAAGGGCCATATCTCGAAAAATTGTTATCCAGAGTCACACTTTTTTATGCTCTGCACATCGCCTCATGCTGGTTGAGATTCCTATGAAGTTTCATCACGGTGGTTTTAACCGTTTTCAAGATACAGAACGATCAAGACTTTAATGCGTGTTTGGCTATTTCTAATTTCAAAGAGCCACAACTCGAAAAAAAATGAAAGCCAGAGTTACGGTTCATGTGCTCTGCCTCGTCTCGTGTTGATTAATAAATTTATGAACTTTCATCATAATATCTTAAACGGTTTTCAAGTTACAGAGCGGGCAGGATTAGAATACAAATTCTGCTATATTCATTTTCAAAGGGCCATAACTCCAAACATAAGCAATTCAGAGCAATTCAGAGTTATGGTTCTTGTGTTCTGCAGGTGGTCTGATATTGATCAATAATCATGCGAAGTTTACTCAGAATATCTTAAACGGCTCTCACGTTATAGAGCGGACACGACTAGAATGCAAATTCTGCTAGTTTCCATTTCAAAGGACAAGAATTTTCAAAAATCCAGAGTTATGGTTCTTGTGTTCTGCAGATCGTCTCATGTTGATTAATAATCCTGTGAATTCAAATAAAAGTGAGATACTTTAAGAGCCGCAGAGAGCATATTAATGAGAATAGGGATGGGCCATACCGCGGTTTCGGCCTCTTCAGTGACCCTATAGATTTCGCAACATGGAGCCAAAGGGAATTACTGTAATTTTGCAAGTTTCAACAGGATAGTCGGTACAAAGAATATAACCAGAGGATCAATGGTCCTGTAAACGCTCACCTGAAACCCGAGATATATACCAATAACCTCAATGACTAGAATGGTACTATACATGTATACAACCCCAGGGCCGGGTCAGAGCAACCCCTTGAGTCAATTTCTTTCGGAAAACATAAAACTGCAGTCCATTTGCCAATTTACTGCAAGTTTTGCCCTTCAAATGACATTTTAACAATTTTCCCCATTCAAATGCATGGGCGACCTAAGTTGACCTTGCCGTAAAATAGGTCAAGGTCATCCAAGGGTCACACTTTATATAAAGTTTGTAGATGTCCCATTGCCTGATGCTTCATGCCAAGTTTCAAAATCATAGGCCTTCTGGTTCTGGAGAAAAAGATTTTAAAGGTTTTTGCTATTTATAGCCATGACAGCCATCTTGGTCATGTGACCTTGACCATATATATATATACTTTCAATCCCACTTCCTAACAATGCTCCTCATAAAGTTTGGCTTTGATTGGTCAAGCAGTTTCAGAGGAGAAGATCTTTAAATATAACTGTAATATACATGTAATACTATATTGCCCCGGGGTGGGGGCAGACAGACAGACCCCTGGGGTCCAAATTTTTTCAGAAACATCAATCTTAAGTCCATTTGCCCATTTCCTGCAAGTTTTTCCCTACAAATGACATTTAAACACTTTTCCCCATTCAAATGCATGAGCGACCTATGTTGACCTTGCCGTAAAATAGGTCAAGGTCATCACAGGGTCATGATTTATATAAACTTTGTAGAGCTCTAGTCACTGATGCTTCACATCAAGTTTCAAAATCATTGGCCTTCTGGTTCTGGAGAAGAAGATTTTAAAGGTTTTTTTTCTATTTATAGCCATGGCGGCCATCTTGGTCATGTGACCTTAACTATTTATATAAACTTTCTTTCCCCCTTCCCAAGGATGCTCCATATAAAGTTTGGCTTTGATTGGCCAAGTGGGTTCAGGGGAAAGAAGATGTTTCATTATTATGAAAATATACATGTATATAGCCCCGGGGCAGGGGCAGACAACCCCCCAGGGGCTAAATTTTTCCATTAACATTAATCTTTTGTCCATTTGCCTACTCCCAGTAAGTTTTACCCATTAAATAGCATTTTACCATTTTTCCCATTCAAATGCATTGGAGACCTAAGTTGACCTTGCCGTTAAATAGGTCAAGGTCATCCTAGGGTCATGATTTATATAAACTATGATGGGCTCGCGTCCCCAATGCTACATACCAAGTTTCGTGGAAATCGGCCTACTGGTTCTGGAGAAGAAGATTTTTGCTATTTATAGCCATGTCGGCCATCTTGGTCATGTGACCTGGACAATTTATATAAACTTTCGTTCCCCCTTCCTAAGGATGCTCCACATGAAGTTTGGCTTTGATTGGCCAAGCGGTTTCAGAGGAGAAGATCTTTGAAATTGTGAACGACGGACGACGGACGGACGGACAGACGGACGGACGCCGGAGCATGGGTATACTATAAGCTCACCTGTGAGCCTTCGGCTCAGGTGAGCTAATAATCAAAAAGGGGCCAAATATATTAAACGTTGGTTAGAAAATGAATCTAAGCCGATAATAATTTTCTGATTTCTCAGAATACCCCCGCTGATCTCAAAGGACCAAAAAGAAAAAAATAATCTGCACTATAGATGATGTACGGGGAGACTTTTTACGAAGTGAAGTTTTTTTGTGAAGTTTAATCAAGATATCTTAAACGGCTCTCAAGTTATAGAGCGGACACGACTAGAATGCAAATTCTGCTATTTTCCGTTTCAAAGGGCCATCACTCCAAAAATACACAATCCAGAGTTATGGTTCTTGTGTTTTGCAGGTCGTCTCATGTTGATTAATAATCCTGTGAAGTTTAACTAAGATATCTTAAACGGTTCTCAAGTGATAGAGTGAAGACGACTAGAATGCAAATTCTGCTATTGTCCACTTCAAAGGGTCATAACTCAAAAAATACGCAGTCCAGAGTAATTGTTATGATTCTCGTGTTGTGCACGTCGTCTCATGTTGGTTAATAATCGAGTGAAGTTTCATCAAGATATCTTAAACGGCTCTCAAGTTATACAGCGGACATGATTTGTGACAGACAGACAGACGGACAGACGACTCGGGCAAACAGAATATGACTCCGACCCTGAATGGGGAGAGATAACAAGAGGACCAATGGTCCTGTAAACGCTCACCTGAGAGTTGCTGTATATACCAATAAACATGTTTGAATATTATATACTCAACAAAAAAGTTCAGGAAAATGTGTTTCAGGGCCTGTAACACAAGAACTGTTATACTTCATGAAATGCGAACTCAATATTATTATGAAGTGTCTTTTTAGCTTTCAAATGATGACTTAATTGAGATGATGACCCTTACAAAAGCTTTAAAAATCAATTTCAAAGTGGACTGGTCGCCTCTCCATGTTTCGCAAAATTGCCATATTGTTCGATTTGTGTATCAATTGTCACTCGAGCTTTTTTTTACACAATAACCATGTCTCCATTGACACATTTTCTCATGAACAGCTGAACAGCTGAGTAGACCTGTTGTAAAGTATTTTCAGCATCAGTACCATTGTTGGTACCATGAGAACAATGTCAGATGAAATCGCCCCAGTATCACCCAAAATTATCTACGTCGGAACAACGTTGAGGTCAATGACTAAGCAACCCACCCCAGACAAGGTCCCTCCTGAACAAGTGTTACACATTCTGGGACAGCATGATATGGCCTGGTGTGGAATACTGGCATCAAAAGCTCTCCAGTTTCTTGCTGTGGTGCTTCAGGAGGAAAAAAGGCTGATTTCTCAGCACCAAATTCGGCATATTGTTGATCAAATTAAAGAATTGTCGGTTGGTTGTGGTGCTTTGCAGCCTGATAGCGCCATCTAGGAAATGCTAATGATGCAGGAAAAGCAGTATGACATGCCTCAACATCTTGTCTTGTGAACTGATCTACGTGTCTTCAAAGTCAATGTTTTTAAGGCAGGAGTCTACATTGACACTTTTTACTCAAACTAAACAATATTGCAATTTTGTGAAAACTGGACTGATGACGAGTCAACTTACACATTGTTTTTTCCCAGCCACTGCTGAGGCTACAAATTCAAATGAGACCTCATTGAAAAGATAAATCGACACTTTATAACATACCAAAGTTTAAATTTCTAACTCTTTACTAGATTTATTGCAATAAGCACTTGAACATATTTCCTTAACTTTTTGTTGAGTATATAGAACATAGTCCCCGTATAGGGGCAGATGAAGCCCTGGGGCCATTTTTTTTCAGAATAATCACTATCCTGTCTATTTGCCAATTTCTTACAAGTTTTTCCCTTCAAATGACATTTTAACAGTTTACCCATTCAAATACATTGGCAACCCATGTTGACCTTGCCTTAAAATAGTTCAAGGTCATCACATGGTCATCATTTATATACACATTGCAGTACTTGAGTCATGGTTGCTTCATGCAAAGTTTCTTTGAAATCGGTAAACCAGTTCCGGAGAAGAAGATTTTTGAAGGGTTTTACCATATATATGGGCATGGCAGCCATCTTGGTCACGTGACCTGTATTATCTATATATAAATTGGTCCCCCTTTCCTATAGATGATTCATATAAAATTTGGCTTTGATTAGCCAAGCGGTTTCAGAGAAGAAGATCTTTGAATAATACACATGTATATTGCCCCAGGGTGGGGGCAGACCAACCCCTAGGGTCCAATTTGTTTTCAGAATCACACAGCTTCAGTCCATTTGCCCATTTCCTGCAAGTTTTTCCTTTCAAATGATATTTTATCAATTTTCCCTATTCAAATGCATGGGCAACCTATGCTGACCTTGCCGTAAAATAGGTCAAGGTCATCCAAATGTCATAATTTATAAAACATTGTAGTACTCCAGTCCCCGATGCTTCATGCCACGTTTCGTCGAAATCGGTCCAGTGGTTCCGGAGAAGAAGAATTTTAATAAGATGATGAGATAGTCACAGAATCAAAATCATGACCAAGAAGAATAGAGTCTTTGGAGTGGAGTGGACTATGGTATCATATATGTAATTTTGAGATTATATAGAAGAAGACATCATCTCATCAGACTTTATAAGTCTAGTATTTGATGAATATATACTTTTAACGATTGGAGTAAAGCTATACATTTAAGACTATTTAATTGCCTAATGTATGTTTATCAAATATTTGAAGAATATAGCTACTCATATTCAACGATCCAAGTGCGATTTTGCAAATATTTGATGGTCAAATACTTTTTTTTTTCAAATACTTGTGGAATATATACTTTTAAAATTATCTTATTGCCCAATGTGTGTTTATCAAATATTTGAAGAATATGTCATCAAATATTTGAAGAATATGTCTACTCCTATTTAATGATCCAAGTGTGATTTCGCAATATTTGAGGAATATATACGTCTTCAAATATTTGAGGAACATATACTTTTCAAATATTTGAGATATACACTTTTTTCAAATATTTGAGGAACATATACTTTTTTCAAATATTTGAGGAATATATTGAGTATTTGATTTTGAAAAACATTTGAAGAATATATGTTTTCTCAAATATTTGAAGAATATATTAATTCCTTCTTTAATGAACAGGTTACTAATTGAAGATATGTTTTCTCAAATATTTGAATAATACATTCAAGTGTGGAAATAATTTAAAGAATACCTGTTTGATTTAATATTTAAACATATAATTATGCATTCTTTGATGACACAATTTGTATAAAATATATATTCTACTGTATTGATATCTCATTTATACTAGGAAAACACGTTTCTAGCATCTTTTACTACTCCCTCCGCAATTTCCAACTGGCCCTCCTCTGTTCCGATTTGGCCCTACCCTGTTCCGATTTGGCCCTGCCTCGTTCCGGATTGGCCCTGCCTCGTTCCGGATTGGCCTTGGTTTGGCTCTTAGTCTCAACTGCAGATTGACAGCATAATGCAGATTGAAAAAATAACGTGTTTTAATGAAAACTCTTGGGGTTCAGTGGATTGCTTCAGAGGACAATTTCCAGTTTAAAAGTCCCAAGTCAGAAATAAGTAAACGGATAGTATTAAAGAGAATAGCTTCAATTTTCGATCCGATAGGGTTCGCAGCTCCGTACGTTATTCGCGGAAAAAATGTTGTTACAAGAAATATGGATATCAGGCTGTGACTGGGATGAACCTTTAGAAACTGAATTGCAGTCTAAGATTGGATGCTGGTTAAATGAAATGCCATTACTTGACAATTTAAGATTACCACGCTGTCTGCAATTTACTCAGGACGTAGACTTTTCGACAATTCAGACATTTGTAGACGCGTCAACAGAAGCTTATGGAGCAGTACTGTATATCAGACATGTATTAAAAAGTGAAGAAGTAATAACAAGATTTGTCACAGCAAAAGCGCGAGTAGCTCCTTTAAAGGCCATAAGTATACCTCGTTTAGAACTGACAGCTGCAGTACTAGGGTTAAGGTTAACCGAAGATGTGTCAAAAACACTTAACATTCAAATGAGTGATGTTACATTTTGGTCGGACAGTATGAATGTTCTCTGGTGGGTGAGAAATCACAGTCGGAACTTCAAGCCGTTCATTTCAAATAGAATCGGAGAAATTCAAACAAACAGTAAACCTGAACAATGGAGATATGTACCCACTGAACTCAATCCCGCGGATTATGTAACTAGGGGATTAACAGCAGATGAATTATTGAACAAAGACACATGGTTGAATGGTCCTGATTTCTTACAAAGTAGTGAAGATCAGTGGCCAGAAAATAAGGTAGAGAAATTACAGGCTTCTGAAAATGAAGAACGCAAGATTAAGAATAACAGACATGTTTCGCTAGTAGCAAGTGAAGTTCAGCTGGTGGGTCAGAACTCTACAAATGTGTCGGACAGTGTCAATCGCTTAGATGTCAAAAGATATTCTGACTGGAACCACATGGTCAGAATATACGCATGGGTCTATCGGTTCATTGAAAACTGTAAAACACAGTCAAAACAGCTCCGTACCTCAGGACAATTGCAGCCAGAAGAAATTAGAGACATAGAAATAAAACTGATTAAAAGTGCACAAGGAGAACAATTTCAGGCTGAGGTTGATGCCATAAAATCTGGGAAAGAAATTAATAGTAAGAGCAAGCTTGTGGGCTTAAAGCCGTTTATTGACAATGATGGTTTGTTGCGTTGTAGCAGCCGGTTGAAATATGCAGAACATATGTCGTATGATGCAAAGTTCCCAGTTATACTGCCTAGAAAAAGTTATGTGACAAAACTCATAGTGAAAAAATATCATGAAAATGGAAATCATAGTGGTACAAATCAGATTCTAGCATCTCTTTCTGCACAATACTGGATAATAGCAGCGAGAGAGGAAATTCGGGATGTCGAGCACGATTGTGCAGTTTGTCGAATTCGAAAAGCGAAACCAGGAGAACAGATTATGGCCCCATTACCAGATTTCAGGGTCGGGACATCACTTCGACCTTTTACCCATTCAGCTGTGGATTTCGCTGGGCCGTTTCTCACCAAACAGGGTCGAGGAAAAGTAAAGACTAAGCGATATTTGTGTTTATTCACATGTGTTCAAACCAGAGCTGTACATCTGGAGATGGCTTATGGATTAGATACAGACTCGTTTTTAAACGCATTCTATCGTATGGCGAGTAGAAGAGGACTGCCAAAAGTGATGATTTCAGATAATGGTACTAACTTTGTTGGAGCAAATCGTGAACTGAAAGACTTGTTGAAGGGGTTGGATAGAGACAAAATAGTTAATTCAACCGCTAACCAGGGAATTAAGTGGAAGTTTAACCCTCCGCTAGCACCTCACTTCGGAGGTATTCACGAGTCATTGATCAAAAGTGCTAAGCGGGCAATATTCGCTATACTTCAGTCAGCAGATATTACTGATGAGGAACTATTATCCGCGTTTGTTGGAGCTGAAGGTTTAATGAACAGTAGACCTTTAACGTATCAGAGTGCTAATCCAAGCGATGAGGAAGTACTTACGCCGAATCACTTTCTGTTCGGGCAGATTGGCGGAGTATTCGCACCAGAATCAGTGGACGAAACAGTATTCAGTCCTAGAAAACGTTGGAGACGTGTACAGGAACTGGTGAAACACTTCTGGAAACGTTGGTTAAGGGAATACATACCAACGTTAGGGTCGAGAAAGAAATGGCATAAGACGCATCGTAACTTTCAAGTCGGTGACATAGTCTTAGTCGTGGAACCAGAGGCGCATCGGGGTCATTGGTCGCTGGGACGTATTACGGAGGTGTTTCGTGGACCAGATGACAATGTGCGAGTTGTAAATGTGCAAATTGGAAAAATGATTCTGAAGAGAGCAGTTACCAGACTAGCATTTATCGAGAGTTGTCCAGCTTCAGATTAACAATTGTAATTGTGATCAGTAAATAAAGGTAGAAGTACTGTGCTTAAGGGGCATAATAATCCCCGTACTTCTACATTAAGCCACATAGGCTTAAACACATAGGCTTAATATCATTCAAACAGTTAGACAGTGAAAATCAAGTTATTAAGATTTGCCATTAAGATGGGTTGTACTGTGTTAAGGGGCATAATAATCCCCGTACACCCATGTAAGCCATGTAGGCTTACTCAATAACTTTTAAGTAAACTTGTAAATAGATGTAATAATCATTGCCTTAGTGTAATTTGTTAAATTGTTGAATAAACGACGCTTTGATCAGAACTGTGGACAGAAATTAACAGAACTGCTAAACGGACAAGAATGAACAGTTTTGGGAAGACTATGGTTTACAGAGGCGTCACAGATATTTGTCATTAATACATGTCATATATATTGTTTATAGATTCTGTATTGCTAAATACTTTCAATTGCAAGTTTTGATTGAAAAACAGACAATCATATTGATTAGAAGGATGTTACACTTAACTAAAGTTTGAAATTTCAAGTTGAATGTAGACATTTGATGTAAAAGCAAAGTTTCTATTTGGTTACACATTAGATGCTTGGTGGAGCATTAGAGTGAGCAGTTAAGCATTAGATGCACAAGTTAAGCATTAGATGAATAGTGAAAATTTTATAACCATCATGTTTAATTGCTTTAAATGTGACATTTGTTTATGTTTTTGTGTTTTCAATCGTTCGTTAATTGTTTACATGTTTTACATGTAAGATAAAGTCAATAATGTCTGTTTGATAAGAGTACAACTTATCAAAGAAGGGGAGAATGGTCTGAAGAGGTCGTTTATCGATATAGATTCGTATAGAAATAGATCGTAATAGCTTAGTCTGGTAGTAAGGACCGGAAAGTCTTGGTCCGAAAAGTCTCGGTCGAGTTTGTCCGAAATAGTGAAAGCCAGAGAACGGCTTACATATAGTTAGTAATAATCGAGACGATCAGTAGATACAGAAAATTGCGGGAAATAATGTCGTTTTGTCATCGCATCGCATAGAAATTCATTAAAACCAGAAAATTCACCATCGCCTTGTGTTTTAGTCATCGAACAATGATAACATAGAAAACCATCGAAACAACCAGAGTTCTTATCCAACTGGAATATAAAAAAAAAAAACAAATTATGTAGAGGCTACTGTCAGGAACATGTATACAAAGTACAGGCTTCACCCCTATGAAGTTTCTGAGGAGAAGATTTTTAAATGTTTTTTTTTTTAATTTTTCCCTATATAGGGCCCCTGCAAACAATCAAAATGAAGGATTAGGACAAAAGTCACATGAAACGTAGAGGACTACTCAATAAACATTTCTGCAAAAACAAAATTCAAATATCTCCAACAAGACAGCAAAAATAGGCAATTTTCACTTTTTTCTATTATAACTCTATGGGAAGCATAAGTTGCCATAGCAACCAGAGTCTTTATCCGATCAAAACAAAAAACATGATTATTCTTTCCCCCTACCTGTAGATGGTGTATGTGTAATATGAGAACAATCCGCCCAACGGTTTCAGAGAAGAAGATCTTTGAAATTGTGGACGACGGACGGACGGACGACGGACGGACGGACGCCGGAGCATACGTATACTATAAGCTCACCTATGAGCCTTTGGCTCAGGTGAGCTAAAAAAACGACCCAGCGGAAATTATTTCGGTTTCAACCGCAGTTTTGGGCCGTATGCATCGAGAAGTCATCTTTACACGACACAGCATTGCCATAATTATCCATTTTTCGCTTAGAAAAAATCAAAAGAAACCACCGACATTTACCTTTGTTTATCCGTTTCTAGCCTTTGGACCAACCTCGCGAGTTCCCGGATGTGCGATTGGAACAGAAATTCGCTACCTCTTTTTGAAGGTCGTTCCAAAGTTTACCACCCGTGATTTCAACAAAGAAGAAAATGAAAACACCTTCGAATTATCTTATTCTAAATTTGGCGGTGTCAGATTTCTTGTTCATTGTGATATGTGAGGCCCCCAGGGGGGTCTTTGCTCCCTGCTCCCTGAAAGAAAAATTACCTTTCTCCCCAGCTCCCTAAAATGTTTTTCCTCAGCCCCCTGCTCCCTAAACCCCCAAAAAGTTATGCTTTCTCCCCAAATCCCTGAAAATAAATGACCCTTCTCCCCAAATTCCTGAAAATAAATAGCCCTTCTCCCTGAATCCCAAAAACCCTTGGGAGTGCCTCATATATGTCTAGATCTCCTTTTATGCAGTGGAAAGCGTTTTACCGAAGTTCAATTTTGGAACGGTCTGGTGTAAGATTAAAAGAATCTATGATGGGGTTGAGGCCGAGACAAGGAAATCTCAGGCAAGTTTTCAGATTATTCAAGTCTCATCCGAGGCTCTGCCGAGGATGAGACTCGAATAATCTGAAATCGAGCCTGAGATTTCCTTGTTGAGGCTTCAACACCATCATTGATTATTTTTCTCACCCACCTTTTAAAACATTTTGACTCTGAATAGTACAGGCAGCCATTTTGTTTGGACATAAAACAACATGCAAATTAGCCAGTGAAACAAATAAAAATAATTTTGTATTTACACTCACCTTACAAAAATATTAAATCATCATTTTGTTTTATTCACAAAATTCCCGGCAAAATTAAATTTTTAGATTTTTATGAGAGCAGCAGACTACAATTACTTTTGATATATCTTCCTGAAATTAACACCTGCTGGGCTATTTTTGTCTCTGGCAGTTGACACCTAGCTCATCACTTCCTTATATGGAAGTAAGCATGAGGTGTACATTTCTGTTAGCTAAATACAGAAATGATTGACATTTTGAGACAGCTAAAATTGTACTAGTATACTGAGACAGAAATATCTCAGACAGGCACACAAAGGGATATGCTTGTCTGATGGGTGAGAAAAATGCGTATGCGCCAGTATGTACAGCCTCGTTCTCATGTCACTGGTGCGTTGCATCATGCTTGGCTGGTTTTAGCCCAATTCTTGTACAACTTGAAGTTCTTTCTTACACACATTTTGGAGTAGAGCGATCAACGTGTTATTTTTCTGAATCATTTAATGACCCTAAATCTTTCGTCACAGTTTCGTCATATCTTCAGACAGGCGTTATGTTGTTGTCGCCTTTCCGACGCAGGCTAGAGCCCGCGGTCCTTGACCTGTCTTCAGGGCGTAGATACTCTAACAATACGGATGATGTTAAAATGACTAAACAGATAATATTGAATACGGGACAATGGATATGTTGTTTATTCTCTTTGATCCTATCGATTGACGTACATGTATTCTTATTGATACACGATTGTCACACTTACACCCTGTCATTCCGTTAAATTCCTTCATTCGACGACGCACATTCACTTTGCACGCGACCCACTGCGGTTCATAGCTCCATGAACACCAGAAAAATGAAATTCGTTTCTTAATGGTACCTTGACAAAGACTGGAGCATATTTATCTTTGTAGTTGACTTTGGTAATTTTTGTAAATTTCCGAGAAAAAAATGAGAAATTATATAACTATTCCATCATGTTCATCATGTTCATCAGAAAAACTTTAGCATGACAAATCTTGGAAAATGATAAAACTTCAGATTCAGGACTCACAAAGCTGAGGGCAGGTATTATGTCATTGTGGGAGTGAGCAAGAGTTGCCTCCTGGGCCCTATAATTAATTTTATATCCAATATATGCATTTTCGTAGCTCATATATGATGACTTAATACTTATGTGTAAAATTTGAACAAAATCCATGCGTGGGCACACGCACTTTCAAGCTTTTAGCCTTCTTCTATGATGACTGCACTGGCCTGTTTCTGTCGGTAGGAAACCCCGAAGACCGGCTTTCTCGCGTCGCGGCTCACATCGTATATGATATATTTCTTATTTTGTATTTGAAGAGGTAACAATAAGCAATGATCAGGAAATGGAGCAAACAGAAGGATTGTTTTCACGCTATAACGCATTTTTGGATGTTCTTTTACAGTGTGCTTACCGTCCTTGAGATTCCCATCCCATCTCCGTTAACGATTTCAAACCACCTCGAGACGTATAGATCAGATGTGCCAAGGCTGATCACTAGGGTGTCGCAAGCAGATGTTATTTCTTCTGTTGTTCGACAAAGGGATAGTAATTGGAATTAATAGTAGTTAATGCAGATGTTACCTACGTACTTTAAAGTCATTTAATAAATGAGCCTGTGCGTGAGAAAACCAACAATTTGGGTTCCGACCAGGTCCGATACAAACCGGTCTTTACAGTCACGGGAGCAGGCTAGAAGCTTGTAATTTCGGATTTAGTAAGAAGAGGAGAGGAATTGTACTATTACTGTAGCGAAAACAAAGGCGCTGATCAGCTTCGCAGTTACTGCGAAGCTGATCTGCGCCTTTGTTTTCGCCTATGCAGATTGTTGGTTTTCCCATGCGGCGGTTCAAATGTATTTGTGTCAAGGAGACTTGTTCAGGAAAGCGATTTTACAGGATATGAAACCATTTAAAAAACTACAGGCCTTGAAAGAGTCAAGATGAACGTTCACAATTGACATTCGCTTGATCCAAAGGAAGTGTGAAGAAAAAGTTTTGCCGTATTGTTTGCAAGGAACCATGTGAATTGATATACCCTGCTTTTACCTACCCAAACGTGGAATTGCAAAAGCCAGTGTGGCATTTTGTAAACGCCATGTACATGTCTGGGAGCGAAATGAAATCAAGCAGAAAGTCTGCAAGGTGGTGGCACTGCCAACCACACGTATATATATGTGAGCACTGGACAGTATATCAACGTCACGCAATTGACATTAATTATCTCCACTTAGGCTGTCTGGGAAAAGTGACAAAAATAAAGGGGAAAGACAAGACTCCAAATACAGACGTCATGAGGAATACAGAGATACATAGGATACATGCAATCTTAAAGCTAGCACAGCTAAGATGTACTGATCATGAGAACTTGTGTCTCAATATCTTATGTATTACGTATTATGTATTACTAGATTGTTCAAAAATACATGTTATGCAATTAAATTAAATCTGCTATACAATGCAACATACAATGAATGATTTTGACTGCTTACTTTTAGTTATAAGTATGAAGCGCCCTCAGACAACAATCACAGTTTTACAAATTAATCTCAATCAATGCATGCCTAAACTTTACATCAGGATAACATGTCCATGAAATGAATACACCACTTTTATAATTATAGTAAAACTGTAAAACTGGGGTAAGCAGGGGTATACCTATTTTTCTTATTTTTGCTCCAAAACATAGATTGTGGGTACTTTCTTCTGCATAACATGTACCCACAATCTATGTTTTGAGCAAAAATAAGAAAAATATCACAAGTTTTCTACTGGAAAGTTTCATTTTTACGTTCAAAAAATCTCTGTTCATTGCATGGGCATGTTTTCGTAATGAGATATTCCAAGGCCAATGTAGAATACCAGATGCATGTACATCTGTACTGAAGAGTAACCTTGACATTAACCCATTTTGACGAATGGATTTGCCCATCATTATCCATTGGGTGAGCCCACTTTCATTTTAAGGGGCGTTATGGGTGATTTTGAATTTTTATCTTATTTTTCGATGAAATTTTTCAAAGCAAACAGAAAAGTCCCAGATGGGACGCAGCGTTCTGCGGCGTCACATCTGGGGCTATACTGCTTGCCTATGTCCCATAAAAAGGACGCCAGGCTAAAATGAGTTAAAGTTGTACTTTATCGATAACTTACAAAAACTCAGACTACATATGTGACCAGAAGTGTCTGGATTTGGAAGCTTGATGCATTCGCGCTTTATCTTTGCAACTGATAGGACCTAAATTGCCAGCATTTGTGAAACGGGTAAGAAATCGTTTTAGCTTATGATTTAAAATATTGTTTTGTCTTTGCTGCCTTGTGTGTTTATTCAAGAAAATTGCTGAAAATGCTTGTTTTGTTTTTTAAAATGGTGATATTTTCCACAAATCTCTCGGTGAACAAAAATAAATTTGCAAAAAAATTGGAAGACTATATGAGACGTATAATGCAGATAGGGTGTCTGAAACATTAGTTTGGTAAAACTGTGAAAATTGCCAAAGTGTTTTTGCTTCTTACATGTTCTACAAGTTTTGTGGGCTTATTGGAAATAATTTTACATTTTATCATGATTACGAATTTTATGGAAGTTTTAGAATTTTATCTGAATATGAACACATCCAAACTTCTAAATCTCACACTCATTACGAAAACTTGCCCGTGCAATATACATAGATTTTTTCAGCTATAAAAATGGAAAATTTCATTGGAAAGGTTCGATATTTTCAATATCATTGCTCAAAACATTGACTGTGGGTACACGTTAGAACCGCCTTGCCGAGGCGGTTCTAGTGAGTACCCACAATCTATATTTTGATCAAAAATAAGAAAAATAGGTATACCCCGGTAAACCCCAGTTTAAAAGTCTAACAATAACTATATTGTTTTATAATTATGTTATTGTTTTACCAGAGGATTAAAAGATAGACTGACTGTTTTAATCAACTGTGTATTTCTATAAAAATGTATTAAAATTAAATCTAAAATGAATAAATCACCGGTTAAGACTAAATAAAATGACCTATACAAATTAAATTTCAGAGCGTTCTGAGGCAAAAATGAAGACGGTGTATACTCTGTTGTTCCTATGCCTATTTCTGTCGACAGTGTCAGGTATTTTAGTTTTGATACAATAATGAGCCGCCACGTGAGAAAACCAACAATTGTGTATGCGAAAACAAAGACGCAGATCAGCTTCGCGGTGACTGCAAAGCTGATCAGCGCCTTTGTTTTCGCTACACGGATAGTACACTTCATCTTCTTCTTAAATCCGAAATTTCAAGCTTCTAGCCTGCTTCTGTGACTGTACAGTCTGATTTGTGCCAGACCTGTTCGGAAACCACATTGTTTGTTTTCTCACGAGACGGCCCAATTTGAGATAGCTGAGTATGATAGTGAATAAAATAATGAAAATAAAAAGTGGCCAATTCTTAGCCCTCTGTGACATATCGTGTTTCCTAGTGTTTAATTATATTTTTCCGAAGAAACTGAAATTGTCTAAGTGTAGATGAAACAAATCCTTTCAAATTTGAGCATTTGATTTGTCACGAAAGGCAATTTACAAATAAAAACGTTCGGTTCACAACCAACTCTGAATTTGAAGTTCTTGTACAAAAAGTCATGGCTGGATGGTAATTATTTTTCTGAAAATATTTTGAATTCTTAGTATTTTATAATCATCACAAAAAATCATTATAAATGACTTAAATGTCATAATTTCATAATTATATTCAAAGTAATTTTTTTTCCGTCAACAAACTTTTATCTCAAGCTCTGACCAGTTTTTCAAACGTTTTGCACGGCCTGCAGGAAAATAGCCCCACAATATACGATCAAAACTTTATACAAGAATATAACTTTACTACAAAAAAATCAAGATCAAGATTTATACTTTGGCTGTTTACCATAGAAATAAGATTTTATGTTGCTTTTATCGATTGAAAACATATGGAAAAATTCCAAAATATATTATATTTCGATGTGCAATATATCATGCAAATATTTAGAATTTCCGGTGGCAGATGGTATTAAACATTATTTCCTAAAATAATCTTGAAAGGGACGTAAAACTGAATTAAACAAAATGGACATTTCTCCGCGGTGTTGCGGTGTTTTGAGTAGATATCTTAGTCAAACTCAGTTGAACATGGCTCGTTTGGCACACACGTATATAAGACCATTGAATTATATCTATACTTTACAGCACATGAAAAAATTCCAAATCTTTATTGTCCACCTGGAACATACTATGATGGAGGTTGTTCTACTCATGCTCAATGCTATGTCCCAAACAAACGGTTCACGTGCTACAAGATGAAGATATGCTGCATTGGAACGCCATACTAGGCCCTTGGTATGGGTAAAATAACATTGATATTACATCAGGGCATGTTCGTGCTATGTACACCCCTATCACACCTCGTTTATAAAGTACATTACGAAATCACGCCCATGCATTATACAAAGATTTTTTTTTCAGCAGTAAAAACTGAAAATTTCATTTCAAATTGGAAAAAATCGCTATTTTTAATATCTTTTTTTAAAAAACATAAATTGTGGTACACAGTGATCGCCGAGGCGGTTCTAACGAGTACCCACAATATATGTTTTGGATCAAAAGTAAGAAAATTATGTATACCCCCGTAAACTCCAGTTTCACTATATAAATGTGGGGTATAAGGGTTGTTAATTTCACAGACATGTTTTCCTGATGAAACGGATATGTGCATGGGTATACATTTTTCTCATGTTATCTTTAAAACATAGTTTGTGGGTACTTGTTAGAACCATTTAGGCGAAGGAGTTCAACCTGTACCCATTATCTATGTTTTGAGCAAAATGAACAAACTATCAAAACATTTCAACTGTAAAAATTGTTTTCTACTATAATATAAGAAAAATGTATATTGCATGGGCATGTTTTCGTAATGATTCTAGTATATACATATTCACATAACAATAAGAAATGAGACTTCGCATGAGAAATTCAACAAATTGCATATGCGAAAACAAACACGCAGATCAGCTGTGCATAAACTGCACAGCTGATCAGCGCCTTTGTTTTCGCCACACGGATAGTACGGATAGTACGATTCCTCTTCTACTTATATCCAAAGTTTCAAGCATCTAGCTTAGTGCTGCGACTGTACTGCCTGGCTTGTATCGGACTTGGTCAGAAAACCAAATTGTTGGTTTTCTCATGCACAGGCTCAAATTATGATCTATCGTGGTGATTTAGTTTCTTTCTCTCCTTCGTTCCACCTTCCAAGATGTCTGTTAACGCTTTGAATATTAGTATCACAATATTTCAAACAGTTCAAAACAATGAAATATCTTACACGTATTAGTACATTTTACACGTATTAGTACATTTTTTCAAGGAACATCTTTTATCCTTATTAAATTTAGATAGATAAAAATAGCACATGAACATTGACATTGCTACGAAGAATCACTCAAGTCTAATTCCGTCATTCTATGGACTTCGAGAAAAAATGAAATTAGCTTGCCCTTAAGAAATCCATATTTATAGTATTAGTACATTTTTAGACGTATTAGTACATTTTTTCAAGGAACATTTTTTTTTTCTTTTCATTAAATTTAGATAGATAAAATAGCACATGAACATCCCATTGCTACGAAGAATCATTCCAGTCAAATTCCTTCAATTTATGGACTTCGAGAAAAAATGACACGAGCTTGCCCTTAAGAAATGCATATATTTTTATAATACAAGTAATTCTTTAAAAATAAAAAGAATATAACAATTAAAACGATGCCATCTCTTGAAATTTAAATATATAGCTAGGGCCCCAGCCATCAGAAAAATGGTAATAGGTGGTCGGAAAGTAGCACAAATTTCATTCATACCCTCTTGTAGAGGAACCCACTGGAAGCTTGAAAACCAATGTTTGGTCAATTATAAGTCTTGCAAAAGTGTTGAAATTATGGGATGTATACTGTTACACATGACATTCTATAATGCGATTCTCGAAAATGAGGGTGTACATACAAAACTGGCCATATCTCTGCTGCTACTCATCCTTCATCACTGAACCTGGTCTCATTTTAAATCTTAGACATAGCCCTTTTATCCTATGATAAGTAATGTAAGTCATCTAATTTGTATATTCGTGAATTTTAATGAAAACATTAAAATGACAGAAAAAAACATTAAAAATGCATAAATAAACTGATTTGAGACCCAAACTATCTATGTGACACTTTGTTATTGGGCCAGTAATATCATATGACAAGTGTATTGATGTCAAGGGCCTAAATAAAAATTATTTCCTTTGGATATTCATGAATTTTAATGAAAATGTCAAAAATCGAGGAAAAACAAGGGAAAAACTATAGACATTGATAGGTTTTGGATAGGTTATAAGATCTATCTTGCATCCCTGGGACCATCCTATAATTGGTCTAATAGTGATGCATGGACCTAGCGAGATTTGACCTTGATACCTAATATTCAAATCATTGAATTTGCTTATTCATGAAAATAAAATATAAAAAAAAAAAACATAAGAAATCAGAGACAAAGCATGGGTAATAGAGGGTGTATGTACAAAATCCCTTGTTCCAGAGCTGTTAATAAACCCAGGATACTGTAAAAGGTACCAAATAAATGCTTAGGCAATGTACTATGATCCTAAAGTATGATATAGAATAATCTGATTTTCATTTTCATGAATTGTAATGAAAACTTTAAAAATTGGAGTAAAAAGTGAAAAGATGAAATAGGTAAACCTACATAATGACTAGTATCTCGGCAATCAAAAGCCCTAACGTGCTGAAAATGACATCAAATTGTTGCTAGAGCAATATTATACCATCATGTACTACAATATAATAGTCATTTGATTTTTAGTTTTAAAAATATTAGCAAAATCTTCAGAATTTAGATAAATATATACAGAATTAAATAAGGAGGTAAACAAGACGAATATATATCTTGGCTACTGATAGACTTAGGGAGCTATAATCAAATAATTGCTACGATTATGTTATATAACCATGTAATCTCATCTATAAATAATAAGCTATTTTTTGTTGTATGGATGTTAATGAGATCTTTATAAATAAGACAAAAAACAACGAAAAATGAAGGTGTACACAAACAAAATGGCGCATATCTTGACTGCCAAGAGCTGTAGAGAACTTAAAATGGCATCAATTTATTGGCAGAACACTGTTTAATTGCCAAGTGTTTAGATATATAAAGCATGCTTGCTGGCAATCAAGATTTAATAAATTTTGTTGGAGCACAATCTTCAATTTTCTGTCATTACCACAATTTTTCAAAATTTTGTGTAACATTTAGAAAATGAAATAACATATGCTTAAGCTATCAGACCTTAGGGCAATAGTGGATTTTCCCAGCATTCTATTGGTATCATTTTCAATTCTCTAAGGATATTGGCAGCTAAGATGCAAGCGGTTTTGTTGATGAACCCCTTCGTTTTTCATTGATTTTTCTCTTATTCATAAAGAACGTATTAATATCCATACAACAAGAATAGCTGATTATTTATTTTTCAGATTACATGGTTATAGAACATTGCCCTAGCAATCATTTGATACCAATTATAGCTCTCTAGGTCTATCAGCAGCCAAGATACGTGTGATTTTCTATGTATACCGTCCTAACTTTTCCGTAATTTTCCTCTAAATTCGAAAGGTTTTGTTAATATCCATAAAGCAAAAAATCAAATGACTCGTATTTTGTAGTACAGGACGGCATAGTTTTGCCCTAACAACCATTTGATGCCATTTTCAGCATGTTAGGGATTTTGTTGCCGATATACAAGTCATTTTGTACGTTTACTAGTTTCATGTTTCCTTTTTTTCATTCCTCTTTCTAGAGTTTTCATTATAATTCATGAAACTGAAAATCAGTTCATTATTACATTATAATTCATGAAACTGAAAATCAGTTCATTATTACATCAGGCTTAAGGGACATAGTACATTGCCATAGCATTCATTTGATACTCTTTTCAGCATCTCGAGTTTGTTACCAGCTCTGGTACAAGTGATTTTGTATGTCTACCAATAATTTTCAAAGATGTTTTTTTACAGACTTCTTATGTATTTTATTAATTTATATGAATAAGCAAACACAACCGTATTTTTATCTATTTATTTAATATGAAATTTCTGCCAATATATATATACATATGTGCGACAAGGATTGAACCTTATTTCTTTTTACTGCTTCCGAAAGACATACCTTTATTAGCTCACCTGAGCCGTTAGGCTCACAAGGTGAGCTTATAGGCTGGCCATGATCCGGCGTCCGTCCGTCCGTCGTCCGTTCACAATTTCAAAGATCTTCTCCTCTAAAACCGCTTGGCCAATCAAAGCCAAATTTTATATGAAGCATCTATAGGAAGGGGGAACCAATGTGTATATAAGAAATCCAGGTCACATGACCAAAATGGCCGCCATGCCCATATATGGTAAAAACCCTTCAAAAATCTTCTTCTCCCGAACCAGTGGACCGATTTCAATGACACTGGGCATGAAGCATCAATGGCTCAAGCACTACAATGTGTATATAAATTATGACCCTGTGATGACCTTGACCTATTTTACAGCAAGGTCAACATAGGTCACCAATGCATTTGAATGGGGAAAACTTTTAAAATGTCATTTAAAGTGAAAGTCTTGCAGAAAATGGGCAGTAGGACTGAATATTAATGATTCTGAAAACAATTGGACCCCAGGGGCTCATGTGCTCCCACCCCGGGGCAATATACATGTATATCTTCACTATATTCAAACGTCTTCTCCTCTGAAACCGCTTGACCAATCAAAGCCAAATTTTATGTAAAGCATCAATAGGAAGGGATAACCAATGTATATATAAATAATCCAGGTCACATGACCAAGATGGCCGCCATGCCCATATATGGTAAAAACCCTTCAAAAATCTTTTTCTCTGGAACCGGTGGACCAATTTCAATGAAACTTGGCATGAAGCATCGATGGCTAAAGCACTACAATGTATATATAAATCATGACCCTGTGATGACCTTGACCTATTTTACGGCAAGGTCAACATAGGTCGCCAATGCATTTGAATGGGGAAAACTTTTTAAAATGTCATTTAAAGTGAAAGTCTTCCAGGAAATAGGCAGTAGGACTAAATATTAATGATTCTGAAAAAAATTGGACCCCAGGGGCTCATGTGCCCCCACCCCGGGGCAATATACATGTATATCTTCACTATATTCAAACGTCTGCTCCTCTGAAAGTGCTTGACCAATCAAAGCCAAATTTTATGTAAAGCATCAATAGGAAGGGATAACCAATGTGTTTATAAATAATCCAGGTCACATGACCAAGATGGCCGCCATGCCCATATATGGTAAAAACCCTTCAAAAATCTTTTTCTCTGGAACCGGTGGACCAATTTCAATGAAACTTGGCATGAAACATCGATGGCTAAAGCACTACAATGTATATATAAATCATGACCCTGTGATGACCTTGACCTATTTTAAGGCAAGGTCAACATAGGTCGCCAATGCATTTGAATGGGGAAAACTTTTAAAATGTCATGTAAAGTGAAAGTTTTGCATGAAATGGGCATTAGGACTGACTATTAATGATTCTGACAAAAAATGGACCACAGGGGCTCATGTGCCCCCACCCCGGGGCAATATACATGTATATCTCCATAATATTCAAACATCTGCTCCTCTGAAACCACTTGGCCAATCAAAGTCAAATTTTATGTGAAGCATCTATAGGATGGGATAATCAATGTGTGTATAAATAATCCAGGTCACATGGCCGCCAGGCCCATATATGGTAAAAATCTCCCAAAAATCTTCTTCTCCGGAACCAGTGGACCGATTTCAAGGAAACTTGGCTTGAAGCATCGATGGCTCAAGTACTACAATGTATATATAAATCATGACCCTGTGATGACCTTGACCCATTTTCTGGCAAGGTCAACATGGGTTGCCAATGCATTGGAATGGAAATAACTGTTAAAATGTCATTTGAATTAAGGAAAAAGCCAGCAGGAAATTGGCAAATGGACAAAATATTGATTATTCTGAAAAAGAAAATGGCACAAGGGCTTCATCTGCCCCTGCACTGGGATTAAATACCATAATATTCAAACATGTTTATTGGTATATGCAGCAGATCTCAGGTGAGCGTTTACAGGACCATTGGTCCTCTGGTATATCATTTGTAATTAGTACGTTTGCTTAATTTGGCAGTGTCTTTTTCAGATACCATTGGCCACTAGATGAGCAGGCGTCAAGAAGAATATTTATGTTATTCAAGCACTTTTGATTTCATAAATAAAATATCCAATCATAGCATTTGATCATAGCATTTCAAAGCATTATCATCAGGCAAACATGTCCATGAAAAGTATGTTCCCTTAAATCCCACTATCATATAGTAAAACATGGATATGCAGGGGTATGTCTATTTTTATTATCCTTGCTCCACAATCTATGAAAAATAAAAATATCAAAAATTTTCAGCTGAAAACATTCAAAACTTACAGCATTCTTTGCTGTAAATTGCATGGGCGTGGTTTCGTAATGTGTTACTGTTCAAAGACAACGTAACGTTTCACCGAAAGGCAACGATCGCTCACCTGACTACAGCGAACAATGTGTTGTAAACAAGCTAAAATATGTCATTTACAAAGCTACAGCCCATTCCGGCCATTGTGTCCTATTTTTACACGATAAGCATGCATCAAGATGACAAACAGTGTGCTTACAACCGCGCAAATACCAGCTTAGCAATTCACAAGTTTCAGACATCTCAAAATCAGTTGTCAAAGACAAGATATTGACCGTCCACAACAGTCATCCAGGTGAAATTTAAATATAGAAAAAAGTTGTTCATTTCTTTAAAATGACCAAAAGCTGCCAAACAATCACTTTGGTCAGTTGCATTATTTTCAAACAACCAATGAAATTTTTGAAAATGTCAATGCTATCTTACTGTGACCAATCAGAGGTATACGAGGTGATGGTGTACATTTCAACGTTGATACAAATATTGGACAGGAAATGTCCATTTCATCTTTTTGACAACTAGATAAGAGATGGTTGAAAGCTGCTATTTACGTGGTTGTAAAGCTGTGGTCATATTTTCTTTGTTTCAAACATCATTGCTTATTAAAATACAATACTTTTAATTAGATTACCAAGATTTAAATGGTCACTCATTGCAATAGTTTTGATCTGTACAAAGAACAACCCACTGTTGACGCAATAGCTGTCCAGTTAAGTGTCAATCAAACAATTTTGCTTCATGAAATGCGAAACGTGTTAGATTATTAGATTTTAAAACCAATGTTACTTCCACATCAACATCGGCCACAGCAGCAGAAGCATTATCATCATCGTTATTATCATAATCATCATTGTTTATCACCCATCGAGCCGCCACATCAACAATCTGCATAGGCGAAAACAAAGGCGCAGATCAGCTTCGCAGTTAACTGCGAACTGCGAAGCTGACCAGCGCCTTTGTTTTCGCTACATGGATAGTACAATTCCTCTGCTTTTTAAGTCGCAAATTTCCTACCACTAACCATCTTCTGTGACTGTACAGTCCGGTTTGTGTCAGACCTGGTCGGAACACCAAATTGTTTGTTTTCTCACGCACAGGCTCAACTTTGATCTATGAAATACTATGAAACCGTGGTATAACCCATCCCATTTCTCATTAGTATGTTAACGACTCTTCAAGGATCTCAGTTTTAATTTTTATTTACTTTAAGCCAGGCAAATACATGTAAATATTAACGTAAACATTAATATAACAGTAAACATTAATTTAATGCAATAAAAATACATGATTAAAAGTATATAACCTCTCACATTGAGTTATAAGAGACGAGCAAGTATAGCTTACAAAAGCCAAATATTTTATACATATTTACATCTAACATTTATACAGAAACGTTCTAGGCACATTTAAAATCTAAAGGCAGGACTTGGAACTGTTATTTATAATACTGCTTTCAGCAAGCAAATGGCGAATTTGTCATGGTATCCGAGGGCGTCAAAGGTATTAGTCGGTATTTCCTGCATTAAGGTTTGAAGCAGATTGGATCAGAACTCTGGTTTCCACGGCAACCGATAATTCCAATGGGGTTATAATGGACAAAATTTTGTAGCAACTCTAGCAAGTTCATTTTTGATTGGATCATTCATTTTTGGCAGTGACAGGGTCAATCATAATATATCGGAGTTAGCTGTCATTTAGCGTTTGGAAAAATCCTCATAGACGTATAATGGGGAATGCATGTATGTTGTTTCAACTAATAGGCGAATCGACAGAATCAAGGAGACTAAACAACATGCCCATTGTCCTATATCCAATATAATCTTTATAGTCATTCAACAGCATCCGTATTACCACGGTTTCTACACCCTAAAGATAGATCGAGGATCGCGTCGGAAAGGCGACAACAACATAACGCCTGTCTGAAGCTATGACGAAACTGTGACGAAAGGAAAGCATACAAAATTGGATTCATACACGAGTTGAAATAGGCCAGACAGTTTGCCAATGTTATACAGAGATAGCCGACTGTAGTATTTGGGTATGCGCCGAACATAGCCATAAAAAATATAACTTCTATAGGCAGCCAGCATAGTAGAAAACACAATATAACAGCAATCACCATTTTAGTGGCCTGGCCTTGGACTCGATTTCTCTGCCGACTCATCTCTAGAGACATTGTACGTGTTCCACTTCTTAGCATTATCAATAAAATTCCATATAATATCATCATAATGAAAAGAGCAATACATCCAAAAGCGAAAAACACGGTGAAGATAAGATAATCAGACTTAGGGTCAATATTAGTACATTTTGATCGCTCTTCCCCCAAAACCGTGTAAGGGAAGACTTCATAGTGTACGAGACATGGGCTAAATCCGCCCAATATAATAATCCATACGGCTGCTATAGCTAACCATATTCGACGTGTTGTAATCCACGACTTTGACGTAATCGGGTAAACTACAACGATGCAGCGCACCATTGATATGAAAACGAGGTTGAATATACTGACGCATGCGCAGACGAATATGAAATAATTACTAATTTTACACCACACAGTTCCAAATATGTACCTTGGTAATACCCATTCCACTTCTTCAAATGGTACACATATTACAACAAACAAGAAATCTGTCACCGCCAAATTTAGAATAAGCATATTTGTAGGTGTTTTCATTTTCTTGTTCGTCAAAATTGTCCAAATAACCAGACCGTTACCAAGGAAACCCATCAATGTTATCATGCCGCAGACGATTGGAATGGCATAATTTGCGATGCTTATAAAATTGTTGTAGTCGATTGAAGCCTGATAAATTTCGTCGTTAAAAGTTCCATTGTGCCTCACCTCTGAAAAGTTCCTGAAAAGAAAGAAAGAAAAAGAAACAAATCACGAAATATGAAAAAGTAGTACATGTAAGAAGGTAATATAAAAGTAGCCAATGATCGAGAAATGGCACAATCAGAAAGAAATTCCCACTCCAAAAACCGAGATGGGAAAAAATAAATCGACAATCAGGTACTTATAAAACAGTGAGGAGCTATATCTGATCATATCTCAGTAGGCGGCCACTCAGTTACCCGAACTTAACTAAAATATGAAAACGTACATACGATACAAACAACACAAAAACTCAACGACAAAACACAAAGCAAATAGAACCACAACATAGAACATATCGCGCTGGAACGATCAGTAATATAAAATTGCTGGAGGGGGGCTTAAATCGGTTTTTAATTGTACTAAATCTCACTCTCCGGCCAACATTTAGTTAGTTGTTTGATATATTGGTGAATGTATTAGCCAACAAGTTTAAGCGTTTCCAAAACGCTTGCGATCTCTCAGCACTAACACTGTATGACCACATAATTATAAACCGAGATGACAGCTCGGTTCAACGTGAGCTTTTATACCCGAGCCGACATGCGCTATTTGGTGTGACCCAATCGAAACTGCCTCGTCCAATCAAGTACGACGGAAGTCGGAAGTCGGTGGTCGATTAAGCCCCACGTTCTGATCTTGATCAACTATATATGCGATCTCCCGTTCAATGAATCATTAAGGACAAACAAATATGCAGGACGAACTCGAACTCGAATGGCCATCCCTGGAGGATCGCAGGATATTTTTTTTACAAGATTCACTCGGATACAGTGTCTCTTGACAAAGATAAATATCAGGGGCCAGTTGTGCAAAACTTTGTTAGCTTAACGCATTGCAAAGGATTCTCACTTTTCAACAACAAATAACAGTGTATTTGTAATATTCATGTTTGAAATTTTAACAAATCGTTAACTAACGATGTCATTAATTTTCAACAACTGGGCCCTGACCCCAGCACCATAACGGACTGACTGAGACACAAATCATACAGATTCATGGTTCTTTGATCTTTCTTTCTGTTCCTTCAGATACTGAGTCGATCAATATCTGATCATCACCTCACGTGTGGGGTAAGATGTTTTTCCCTATTTTGCTAAATTCAAAATCTAGCCACCCACCCCACCCACACCTCAGACATTGACTCAGTATCCGAGCAGTGTGTTTGGTTTTCAACATTACGAAAACATGCCCATGCAATATACAGAGATTTTTAAAGTTGTAAAAAATGAAAATTTTCAGTGGAAAACCTTTGATATTTTTTTTTTATTTTCCTCAAAACATAGATTGTGGGTACACGTTAGAACCGCCTCGGCGAGGCGGTTCTAACGAGTACCCACAATCTATGTTTTGGAGCAAAAATAAGAAAAATAGGTATACCCCTGCGAACCCCAGTTTTGTTATATAAAAGTGGGGTTTAAGGGGGTATACATTACACGGACATGTTTTCTTGATGAAAGTCTATTTTCAGCATCTTTTTGTATGACAGGCTCAAATTATTCAAACTTTAAAGCTAGAGAATTGCAACGGCTGGTTGATTACGAAAACATATCCATGCATTATACAGAGATGTTTAATGTTGTTCAAAATAAAAAATTTCACTAGAAAATATTTGATATTTTTCTTGTTTTTGCTCAAAACATAGATTGTGGGTACACGTTAGAACCGCCTCTAACGAGTACCCACAATCTATGTTTTGAACCAAAAATAAGAAAAAGAGGTATACCCATGCATACCCCAGTTTTTGTTACATACACGTGGGGGTTACGGGGGTATATATTGCACGGACAAGTTCTCCTGGTTAAACCGCATAAAATTGCCAAAATCCGAAAGTACCCGTATAAAGAATCATCTGATGAACCCTTTTGAAAATGATTTTTTTTTTAAATACGATTACAGGGTTTTTTTCTGATATCACTGCAGAATCATTAAATGAAAAAGGACATTTTATTGAAATCATCTGCGCACTTATGGTTTCTTATGGTTTTCTCGATAAAATATCTTTTAAAGTAAATATTTTACATTATATTTACCTCCAAGAATCCATTTTTTTTCAATGCAGTTCTATCTATTTTGTTATAATTATCAGAATCTTGTTTCGAAAGGCAACAGAAAGGTAAATGTATTCAGTCGATAATAAAATGACAGAGCCCTATCTAAGGAAAACATATATTGCCATACGTGTTTTCATAAAAGCATTACGAAAACTTGCCCATGCAATAAACAGAGATTCTTTTTAGCTTTAAAAATTGAAAATTTTCAGCTGAAAATTTGTGATATTTTTCTTATTTTTGCTCAAAACAAAGATTGTGGGTACACGTTAGAACCGCCTAGTTGAGGCGGTTCTAAAGAGTACCCACAGTCTATGTTTTGGAGCAAAAGTAAGAAAAATAGGTATACCCCTGTATACTCCAGTTTTACTATATAAAAGTGGGGTTCAAGGGGGTATACATTACACAGACATGTTTTCCTGATGGTCAGCATAAAAGTCAGATACAGTAAGTCGAAAAATGAAAGAGCCGCATATATGGAAAAATGTCGTCGCGATGTCACTTGATGATCAGATACTGAAAGTGCTGTCAATGCAAAAGGTTATATATATAAACGCCTCGTGTGTTGCACATTGATCTCGGAATACTGTTCCTGATCAGATTGTTCAAACAAGCAGATTGGTCAAAGTCACTGTTGGTTTGCATGATAGTTTATGCAAGCCACATTGCGCAGTATCACCGACACGTAAATGGTAACTATTCCATCGGAAAAGTAAAATAAAACATAATATTAATAATTTAGCTGACAAATGTTAAAAGTTTTGTTTTGCTTCTGAAAATGTTATCTGTCAGACGCAAACGAATCAAATCACAGTATGTTAACTTATTACGTAATCAATGTACAACAATCGGATGTCGATCGTGTGTAAACAATGATTACACATATTCGTGTATATCTAGTTGTCGTTTGTTACAGGTTTGTCAAAGCGTTTCGCACCTGGAAATTAAAAATTATAATTGATTGGCGTCTGGAGAAACAGCCCAGGTAAAGTTGACGTCTCTTTCACATTTTTGAATCTTAAAACAGCATAAAATTGTAAAACTCGTTCCAAAGACATTGTTTAACAGACAGAACTTGCGCTAAAACAGACCCGCTTTGTGAGAACAGTGTGTTTTTCCAAAGATGTATAGTTTAAATGTAATCCATAAATACCCTATTTCATCAATGTTTAATTGATATGGTTGTGGTATCTTACACAATAGGGAAAAACTTCCGACAAATAGACGGCCTGCTGTATTTTCGAGTGTCCCATTTTCCGTTATTCCTAATGGAAAGAGTGTACCATTACATGATGAGTCGATGTACCATTTTCAGTGATGAAAAATTCATTTAACTGCAGTAGATGCGTTTAGATCAAAGTATTTTACAATAAATAAACTTGTCTTTGGTCTCTACCATGCAGTTTTCAAAACTTTATGCTGACCACAGATATCAGTTTATTGATTCACGGAAATAATATACAGAAAAAAATCACTAAATTGCTGTTTTAGCTCACTTTAGGTGAAAGATAAAACGCTAGGTTAAAGAATCAGACTCTTTTCGGCATCCCCGAGTGCGCTCGTCCGTCCAGGTGTCAACATTTTCAAACATGGATAAACACATTTTTCACGCTTGTTGAAATAACCTGTTTATTTTCGGCTTATACAATGTAGCAGTGTCAAAGGTAGTTCAGTCACGGCCGTGGTGCCGCTTATAAAATTGCAGTTCTAAGCGAAGAACTGTATATGTAAGTAAGTCGTCTGTACTGACTATGAGAATGCGTAACCGGGGCAATGATATGCGATTAAAATTAGTGGACAATACTACTATTAAAATAACATTGACCAACGTGTTTTTGTCAGCATATCATGTGTAGTCTGCTCTATGTGATCTTCGAATGGAAAGCCCCTGCAAGGTTTCTCAAGCAAAGCAAATATATTTGTGCTGTTTGCACATTCTGTGCGTTTTTGTGTTTTGGGTTAAGTTTGGTAAATGAGTGGCCACCTACTGGGCAAATAGCTGTTCACTCTGCGTATGATATGTTTTCTTAGTATAAGTACCTGATTGATTATTCAAGTCTTTTGCAACATCGGTTTTTGGATTGGGAATTCCTTTCTGATTGCGCCATTTCCTGATCATTGCCTACTTTTACATTTTTCTAGCCTACATCTGTGGCTGTACAGACTGATGTTGGACCTGCTCAGAATGATAGAAAACCGAGTTTCATACGGCATGGATAAATTACAATGATTACTTCATACCATATAAATGGTGTCGTAAATTTCGTTTTGTGCAGAGATAAGCAACTTAGTATATAATTAAATGTGCTGTAAATATCATTCGACGTTTCTCATAATCTGCAGTTAGCACCGCATTATACATGCACAATATCCTTTCTATACAATTCTCACTTACAATTACATATACAGATTATTTGTTTGAGGTGAATACTAAATATGTTTTATCGAGTAGAATTTTCACGATTGCGCAGCACAATTGAAAAACGATCAAGGTTGTCAACACACAAGATGAAATAGTTTTGCTATTTGCTGAAATAAAAGTACTTTTGTATATTTGAAACAATAATGGCCTGTACAATAGCTATACCACGGAAAGACGGTGAAAATGCAAAATCAAAAATCAAACCGTGGTGGTTCGTAGTAGAACCGTGGTAAATCGTGGCGCTACGGAAGTTTTAAACTGTTTAAAACATTCGTGGCGTATCGTGGCGAATCGTGGTGGTTATTGGGCGTTGCCTAATTCGTAGCGCAACCGTAGCGGAATCGTGCTTATCCGTACTGACACCGTAGCTATATTCGCGGCTAATCGTGAGAGATCGTAGCCAATCGTGGAGCTCCGAAGCAAAAACCGTGGAATCTTTGACTTCACAAACTCTCACGATTCACCACGAATTGTGTACGGCATCCACGGTTTCGCTACAAAACTCCATGATTGGCCATGACGGCTACCGCCGTGAATCGTAGTTATACCGTATCGAACCATACAAGCACTGTGATTATTCGTTGTGCCACCGTGGTTAATCCTCATTCGCCGTAGCGTTGCCGTCATGAATCGTCATTGATTCGTAGCGATACCTTACAGACACCGTACTAATATCGTGGACATTCTTACTGGAATCGTAGTGACAATGAATATTTCCACTTTTTCGCCACGATTCATCCCGATCCATCCCGATTTTTCTCACCAAAAGAAATCGGGGTGAATCGGGGTGAATCGTGGTTAATCGTGGTGAATCGTACAGAAAATCGTGAATGTGTAAACCGGGCTTACCGGGGAGCCTTCACGATTTTATTAAATATTTAATGCAACCGGGGCGATCTAGGAGGGATGTCAAAAAACGGACAACAGCGGGGATACACCGGAACAAACCGTGATACCCAGGGCTCGACCGTCATAATCCGGCATAAACCTTTAGTAATCGCAACAACTACGGGTTATTCAGGCAAAATCCGGGGTTTCACCGGAACACCATGGGCGGAACTGGTGCAAACTGTCTTTAATAGCTCTGTCACACATTCACGTATCAGCGGCCTATCGATCGCGTATCTATGAGATTTTCGATACGACGAGGTCTGAGCCGTATTTTGTTCGAGCGACGTATGTTGCACGTACGTCTGACGTTCTTACTACGTTCCCGCGTCGTATCAGTGACGTATCAGTATTCCTATGAAATTTCACTTTCGTATGTACGGCGCATCAAGGCGAATGTTCTACTTACGTATGCCGTATATATGGCGTATAAAATGTACGCGTGACGTATCTGCGACGTATGTACTAGTTCCATTCCTATCTGCGGTGTATCTGTTCTGTACCAATTGCTTTTTAATACCTAGGCGAAAACAAACGGTTGTGTTCACTTTCTTCAGGCAATTGAGTCCTCCGTCAAACCACCCATCATTAATATTCATTTTATATTGACCATTCAAATCTGCACATTAGCTAACGGTCAATGACGGTTAGACAACAAGTGGGTTAGACAAACAAACCAACACGTGCTTTTTACAGGTAAATATAGGTGCAAAAACACAATGTTTGTCTAAGGAAATATGGGTGGGCGTGGCTATACCTTGCTGGCGGAGGAGTCAATTCGTCGCACATTACATAGGTGGAAGATGCCACCGGCAAAATCTACATAATCTAGATTAACACCGAAGAAAAAAAACGAGGTGGGGGGGGGGGGGAATCTCCAAGCTCCCCATCCTGGGCGATATCTGCACACTTACTTGATATTGCCACGAAAAATTCTTTTTATGAAACATTGCCAAATTCTTGACTTGAGGGTCATCGTGCAAAACTGTAAAGTTGGGACGTCAACTCTAATGACGTCATCTTCATCTAACGTCGCGTGGAAAATGACGTTATACCGGGCCAAAACGTCAGATGAAATTTGTCACTTTCAGATTCAATTTTAAACAATTTAAGCCGAAAAAAAGAAAAAGTCAGCAATATTGATTCAATTGCAAAATGTGCAAAAATGATATCTCTTATGGATATTATCGCGACTTTCATGTAGATATTTAATTTTTTTTACGCTAACTCTCAACAAAATATGAAATATGAGAAGCAGATATTTATATCGCAAGCTCGCGTCCTTCGATATCCCAACTCGGGACAATATTCACCGATATGAGTGCAATAACTCTATTATATTATCTCATTGTTTCCTAGAATGCTTTTGTTTGTTGGAATTGATGTCAGTCAACAGCAAAAGTCATGTCGGGACGTTGCCTCCATTTTATGAGACTTTAACCCAAAATGAGGATGTGATGACATCCAACACGTACTTAAAATATAACCACCCAAGTTAGCCACAAAGGCTTATAATATGCATGGATGGTTTGACTTTAACCACTTTTCCTGGGCAGGCTCAAGCCAAAAAAGTTTAACAGTAATCAGATGGTCTTCTTAGAAAGAGTTCATAAATAGGTCATATATAATATTTTCCAAATCATACCTTTACTCAGGTTTGGTTTAACATAAAATGAAAATCTTATTTTAATGGTCAACGAAACTCGTGCATGTATGAAGAAAGGTAACGAAAGAGTGCGTAAAAGTTGTAGTGGCTACCAAAGTTATTATTAGTGGTTCAGTAAGTAGTATCAGACATAGTGACCGAAATAACGGGTACATAAACTGCAATAAAAGGATGCATTTACTGCAAGAACGGATGCATTAACTGCAGGAAATGGTACATTACTGCATCATATAAAATCATTAAGTCGTACACCTTGCAGTCAAAAAATGGGAAAACTTTAGGTTTGTAGTGGGTGTCTTTTAGAATCAATTTAGAACCTTTTCTCGGAGGAATCTGATAGAATCCTTTGAACAACCTCTAGATAACTAAAATACCTATTTCATTCACTAGTATAAAGATAGATATATGGCCTTTTACGTTTAAAAACTCGACATGTAAGCGATCAGTCGGCCACGAGACGTTTGCCTGGGCAGTGAGTTTATCATTGAACAAAAGAATTAAAACACAAAAACATACGAAAATACTTCTAACTTACCCTATTCAGGCGACCGTAGCTAAACCATATTATGTCACACAGTTTTTCCGAGATGAAACCTCAAATTATAAAGATTTCCATAAACATGTAACAAACGAATATGTGTAATCATTGTTTACACACGATCGACATCCGATTGTTGTACATTGATTACGTAATAAGTTAACATACTATGCAAATGAGATCGTTTGACAAAATTGAATTAATATTTATTATTCGAGGATGATAACAACAGAAACGAGTAGGAATCGTGTGCACAGTAATCCAGGGTAATAACCAACAGGCTAGCAGGACAACTAATTCCAGCTAAGGCTGTCGCATTTATACTTAAAAGAAAATAATATTTAGCGCCTATCTGATCCCCAATATCGATTTAAAAATAGATTGCATCTGGTTTTCAGCACAACACAACCGAATTTAACAATCACAGGGAACCATCATCCCGATCAGGATTATTCTGATTAGGGTTATTTTCATTTCTATTAATGAATATACAATTATATCATCCTCCTAAATTCCGTCTGTTAATGCATTTATATTATTCATCAATGTTCTTGACTTTGATTGAAGAATGCTTTTGAATTTAGGTACGATGGGCCAACTACAGTAATAAGCTGGAAGACATTTCCTTCGAAGGACCGAACAATTCTATTAATGAATATACAATTTTATCATATATTTTCTACAAAATATGTTCATTTTCAAATTTGCATACACGTATCGCGACACAGTCTCTCGAAAGCCGTATCAGTTCAAAAACTGATAAAACCCGTATCATTCCCTAGGGAGAAAAAGCCATACCACTCGAATCACATACCCACGTGACCCATATCATCCCTAGTGAGAAAAAGACGTATCACCAAATGATTGGCTAAAATTTTATTCTATTCTTTCCATTCGGAGCACTCGGTTCCTATTGTATTGACTTCATTAGGTCGTGTACCGCCGACATGTTACATTTGTTTGTTTGGATTGTGGTTTTACGTCCAAGGCAACAGTATTTTGTCATGTCGAGAAGAATTTTCGATTTGTGCTAATTAATGCGGGTCAATGCGCTCTGCTGCACGCTTTGGTAGTATGTCAAAATGAGTAAACAAAATAAAATAAATAAATAAATAAATAAAACAAATAAAGGAAAAAAAACTTGGTTATGAATCAAAATATATGATAAAAAGATTACGATATGACAATTTTCATATGGTACCCACGTATCAACCCTCGAATCCCGTATCAGCCCGAGACTCTCGCATCAGCCCTCGGGCCTTCGGCCCTCGTGCTGATACGAGAGTCTCGGGCTGATACGAGGTGCGATATGAAAATTGTCATATAATAATCTCTATATATCATGCTCCTAAATTCCGTCTTTTAATGCAAAATATATATATATTTAGAGAGATTATTCATCAATGTTCTTGACTTTGATTGAAGAATGCTTTTGAATTTAGGTACGATGGGCTAACTACAGTAATAAGTTCCTTCGAAGGCCAATGTAGGACGGACATGCCAAGAGAAAATGAAACTCATTCTCAACTACAACACATATTTTTCATGTCTAGGAGTTTTAGAATATCTCCCTACTTCTATAGCAAGACATAATGAATTTTAAAAAGTCATAAAAAAAAACTAAAAAGTCTCCCCGTACATCATCCATAGTGCAGATTATATTTTCCTTTTGGTCCTTTGAGATCAGCGAGGATATTCTGAGGAATCAGAACATTATTATCGGTTTAGATACATTTTCTAACCAAGATTCTTCTTAACATTATTTTGATTTTTTGGCCCCTTTGGGAATTTGAGTCTTTGATTTAGACTACACAGAAATTGCAGCAAAATGTCTGGCTGTCGCTGCCAGTTTTATAAAGGGTCACTGATGAAGGTTCATTACCCGAAATTGTACAATATGGCCCATCTTCTAGCTTTGTATTTTTACTGCTTCCAAAGGATCTAACAATTATTTTTATTTGCTATTACTGCAGCTGGTGTTGTGCCGTGTGGCGGCCCTAAAAAGTCTCCCCGTACATCATCCATAGTGCAGATTATATTTTTCTTTTGATCCTTTGGGATCAGTGAATATATATGAAGTATTTCAATTTTTTATATGCTAAGAATCATCTTCTTAACATTATTTTGATTTTTTGGCCCCTTTGGGAATTTGAGTCTTTGATTTAGACTACACAGATGTAAATTCTTGAAATTGCAGCAAAATGTCTGGCTGTCGCTGCCAGTTTTATAAAGGGTCACTGATGAAGGTTCATTACCCGAAATTGTACAATATGGCCCATCTTCTAGCTTTGTATTTTTATGCTTCCAAAGGATCTAACAATTATTTTTATTTAATATATTTGATCCAATTTGGATATTACTAGTCTTTGTATTGACTACCTGTTGAAAGTCGCAAAATTACAGAAATTCTCTTTGGCTCCATGTTGCCACTGAAGAGGCTTAAGTAGCCGAAACCATGGTATGGCCAATCCCAATTCTCATTAATATGTTCGCTGCTCTTAAAGGATCTCTGTTTTAATTTTTATTTGCTTTCACTGCAGATGGTGTTGTGCCGTGTGGCGGCCCTAAGAAGTCTCCCCGTACATCGTCCATAGTGCAGATTATATTTTCCTTTTGGTCCTTTGAGATCAGCGAGGATATTCTGAGAAATCAGAAAATTATTATCGGTTTAGATATATTTTCTAACCAAGATTTAACATATTTGATCCAGTTTGGATTATACTAGTCTTTGTATTGACTACCCTGTTGAAAGTCGCAAAATAACAGAAATTCTCTTTGGCTCCGTGTTGCCAAATCTAAAGGGTCACTGAAGAGGCTTAAGTAGCCGAAACCGTGGTATGGCCCATCCTAATTCTCATTAATATGTTCGCTGCTCTTAAAGGATCTCAGTTTTAATTTTCATTTATATTAAGTTCATTTAATAGTGTCAGTATACAATATATCATATATGAAATAATAAATGTGAAAAAACAATTAATATAACTGGATGTTAGTGGATTTGGAGATCAATATTTTGCTCTTTGATGTAACGATAAATTGCCGCCAATTATGTGATAAAACTGTCCGTTCTTTTTTAAGTTGAGAGAGAAAAAGAGTATTTGAAGGTACAAGTAGGCAACGATCGGGAAAAGGCGCAATCAGAAAAAGATTCGCACTCCGAAAACCGAAGCGAGAAAAACCCAAACTAACAATAAGGTACTTATACCATGAAAAGTTTTCGTAAGCCGAATGAGCAGCTGTTTTCCCAACAGGTGGCCACTCAGTTATCTAAACTTAACTAAAAATATGATAACATACATAAGGCGCCAACAGCACAAAAATTTTAAACACCAAGACATAAAACAATTAGAACCACCACAGAAGAATCGCCTTGGAACGATCAGTAATATAAAATTACTGGCGGGCTTAAACCGGTTTTACAGGATAGTAACCTCTCCCTCAGCTTCTGCAGTGGTTCATAATATTTAGCTAGTTGTCCGGTCCTCGTAGTGAATCTCTAACTAGTCAATGAATCATCATTGACAAACAAATAAATCATGATAAATTCCATGATGAATCAAAAACGCGAATTCACATATTGAGCAAGCTGCCCGACGATGGAGATCCCATTGCGCCTAATAACTTACTAACTCCGGAGCAAAAGAAAAACACCAGATGAACCCCGGTGGGCCAAGCAACAGACATGAAGCTCCGGCCCCAAACAACTAAAATGAATAGCTTTATGTCGGGGCCATCATAGAGTCTGACGCCCGACCCACCGGCGTGCAATTAAAGAAGGCAGCATAGTTATTAACTGTTATTGGTTTAAAAAGCAGCAGACTGTCGCATAACATTTTAAGTTATATTCTATACGTCTGTAACGCGCAATGATTTTTCTGAATTGAAAAGAAAAATCATTTCTTCCTACAAGTTTCTTAAATTTGTAAACAAAGTCATCATAATATTCTTGTTCCGAATAGAAACCCAGATAGCACGTATACATTGGCCCTTCATTGGCCCATCGGACGCCGCACGATTGGCCCATGGTTGTAAATCTTGAATGGGCCAACGTAGCGTTTGCTCATCGGCCCATCTGTGGCCCATAACATTGGTTCGACATTGGGCCAATCATGGCTGAGGTTTTGCATTTTTTGTTGGCCCATCACTGTTTGAATGTGCTCATTACAAGCTATCGACGATGTATTTCTATCGCATATGTCCACTCGGTACAGTTTCTTGATCTGCAGCACCATGGTGACAGTCGGGCTTGGTCTTTTGTCTGTGGAGAAGGTAAACTCTTCATTTTTCGTTTTCTCTGTGCTGGATTACTTTGACATCTGGTCTTCTGAAAACAAACGAATAAATACAGCACTATGACAAAAACATAAACTAACCTCATTTATGCAACATTTTAACGCATGTATTTTAGCTCATTAAGGAATATCTGTTAAAGAAATACATGTTAAAACTAAAACCTCGTTGTTGCAATGAAGTATATAAAACAACGAAGTATATAATATGAAATCAATTATATTTTCGCATCTGCCTTTAATAAGATGGAGAAATGAGCTTAATAATTCATGCAAAATAATAAATTTTATAAAACTTACCTTCTAAACCTCAGAGTGTCTGTTTCTTAACATGCAAAACTGACTTCTCTAAAACTTCATGCGAAACACCTGTTGATAATTCTCAAATGCCTGAAAAATTTTCTCGTTGCTATGACAACTAATGTACTCTTGTACTCTGGCTGGAGCAGCAAAGCAAATAATAAACCACAATGTTATGGTGTTACAGTGAAAAAGGTGTTAACTTCAATTTTGCTCCCATTGCTTACTAAATATTTACAGAATAGGTATACAGTAAATTCAAATGGCCTGGTCAAGGACGTAACTGCTAATTAAGATAATGGTTTTAAAATCATTGATGTTAATTTACATATAAATCATAATAATCATTTATGATTGATATATAAATTGAAACTATGAGGAAACCAGACTGTTTATTAAGTCGCTTTATTGAATAAAAGTGAAAGACAATGTATCGATTAACACCGGTCAGTATTTAATCATATACGAATCGGCCAATGATATGCCAACCATCGGCCAACGGAAAGTGTACACGACAAGTTTTTATTTATTTTCTCAGGCCCCTTTGAATGAGCCTTGCCATACACGGTCACTTCAGTTAACGCATGTCAATTCGAACTTAAAGTCTTAAACTATTATGCATTAATGTCAACTAAACTACTAAACTAAAAATAAATCCTATTTCTATCCCAGCAGGCACACAATATCAACGAACGTTGAGTGCCTGCTGGGTATAAGTACATCGTTCATTACAATGGCTAACAAATATTCGGTCACTCTTGTTTCTGTGAAAGAAAATCACTTTCATGATCCGTTGCAGTAACAGATCATTTGCCAAAATTAGGCCAATGTCGGCAAATATTGCATGTGAATGCACTACTACACCAACGTTGGCCCAATCATGTACATGCGACCGCAACCAAACGCCAATTACCCAATCAATATGCAATGTTGGCCCAATGATATTTGCTATCTGGGAAGGCCCTCGCGTAAAAGCGTCTTCAGTCCAACATGAAATTTGGAAATCAGTTCATAGTGTCTGCGATAAAATTTGTTTTGTCAATTAAAGAATAGAATATTAAGTATATCTATAAGGCGGCTGTTCGCAAATTTCGAGACGATTTGTTAGTCGAACAGGTCGTCTTTTTTCTCATTTGCTAATTGGAATGATGTTACCAACCTGAAGATGCATTATAAAGTTCTATATTTTGACATATCTCAAAATCTTCTGTCATTTAGAATTCTTTCCTTGATTATGTTTTGCTCTTGACATTATATGCCTTGTCTTTATATGCCCCTTATGTCGGCCAAGATCTTGTATCTAGGCTTAGCTTACTACAAGTAGCTTTAATTCCCCGCAATCTGTGCACAAGGATATTTGATAATGAAATCACTTCAAAGATGCATGCATGATAGTAATTATGTTCACGGAAATGCAGGTTCTTGTATTGGTCACTTGACGTGGAAACCTACGTTTTGTTATGTTGCTACATACGTATGCAATCAGTGATCTGCAGATCTGTCGTGCGTTGCGTGTGCTTTATGCCAAATTGTACAAGAGCAAATGTTTTATCTAAAAACACGTTGATTTGACGGATCCAACGCGCATTGTTTGTAAAGCGCATGACGCATATATTAAACAATAATCATCACGAACTGTCTTATATCCGATGCACTTGGTTATGTAAGGAAGTTTTATTTGATTCTCGACCGGGGAAAATCTACATTTTTGCGTATATGACATTTTGCAGACATTATGCAAAGCTCGTACAGTAAGCGTACACGGCTAATATGGAGCAAGCTAATGGTTTCGGTAATTAGTGAAAACGCTTGATCGCATGCATGCTTTCAATTTAATTAAGCAGTGTAACGTGCGACAATCTCGTCGGACTGCGCATTATTCTTACATGCAGCTAGAAAAAATTACGATCTTATCTTCTTTACCATATCTTCCTGCATTTTGACGCACCCGTTGTTTAATTTTTAAATAATAAATGAGCCTCCTCATGAGAAAACCAACAATCTGCATTTGCGAAAACAAAGACGCAGATCAGCTTCGCGGTAACCGCGAAGCTGATCAGCGTCTTTGTTTTCGCTACACGGATAGTACAACTCCTCCTCTTCTTAAATCCGAAATTTCAAGCTTCTAGCCTGCTTCTATGACTGTGCAGCCTGATTTGTGTCGGACCTAATCAGAAACCACATTGTTGGTTTTCTCACGAGACGGCTCAAATTATTGTTCTAAGACCTCATACTAACTGTCATGGATTGAACTGGTCTCTACCACATCCCGCCGACAATCAGAAGTGATCCAGCTTCATATGGTGGGGTGGGGAGCGCGATTGAAGGCTTTGTGTTGATTTCTGAATTCATCTCTTTTGTGGTCTAGGAGCCAAATCTGAAATTTTGAGTTCTGTACCACCCCCCGGGAAGAGAAATTCTATTGCTATCTGGTGATAGGTATACATCTACTGTGCTAGGAAACCCATATTGTACTAAGTTATCTGTGGTCAGTTTTTTCATAATATGCATGTTAAGTACGTTACCGTAAAATAAGTACAAATATTGAAAATGCCATATTACATCAACTCATTTGTTCCTCATCCTGTTATCCATGCCTGTAGTAAGTGTATAGCATAAAGTGATCAATTGTATCAAATTTTAGAAGTGTTTTATGCACCTTGGTAACCTGTGTTACATATGTTACATACGTTACATTTTTCCACATCTTTACTTAGTTTTTACTTAATAGACAATGGTCATCCCATTCAAATGACATAAATTTTTGTTTTTGGTCTACAAGAAAACGAGAACAGACAGTTTATACTTATTTAAACAATATAGATATGTGGGTCTTTGTCAGTTATCCAGTTACATGTACCATACAGACCAGAGAAAGTGTGTATATAGTTATGTGACAATTGTAACAAAATGCATTTTTAACCCTTAAGTTTCTGTGCAATTATTCATTGTTTTTTTTTCTTTGTGATTGAATAAAATTATATAAAGTCTCTTTCCTCATCATTGCTTATAATCTTTATGTCTTGTAACGTATGTAACACACTTAAAATATTAACCAACTAACAAGACAGATGCAACTTTTTGATTTTAATACCGAACGCTCTGTCCTGCAAAATAATAATATGATTGAAATGATGTCAATGAACAAACACATTGGACTAGAATTGAGTATGAATATCTATCAGTGTAATAGATAGGATATGTGTAAAATATCTTTTCATTTGCCTGTATCATAAAATATGTAGATATGAAAAGGCATAAGTTACATATAACGTCTCTCAATATATGTATATTTTGACTAGAACCAGGTGATGGACTAGAGTTTCTTTATAATCTATAGACTAGAGTTAGGTGATAGACTAGAGTTTCTTCATGTTCTATAGATCTTAACCCTGTAACTATTCATCCTCCATCTCATCACTGTCTGAATCTTCATCGTCACTGTCAACTTCATCCTCCTGTCAACAGTTTTCACATACTTCATCATCTGCTTCACACAGACACACACTTGTACAACTCAACGACACTCTTTTGCAAACACACTGTGCTGTTGCACATCTGGATACTTTGCAGTTGCATGTCGTCATTTCTGTCATTTCTCTTGGTGCAGAGTCTTGAGACATAAGGACTGATTCTATGATACCACTAGTCATGGTCCAGCCTCTTCCAGCAGGAGTAGGTATCTCTGGGTGTGCACTCAGGGCTTGCTTCCAGAGAAAACGCTGATAGTTCACACGTTTGCAGTGTTCTGAATCTGAATAGTTTACTGGTGACACGCCAAATGACATTTTTCCACCAGGGGGTTCGGATGGGGGAGAAATTAGTCCCTTGAACGCACGAGTGAAGCGAACTTGGACACACAGTCATCAGACATTTCAGCAGAGGAGACAAGTGAATCAGGGAGGTCATTCCAGTCCCTGATAGTCTGTGGAAAGAAACTACTTTTGTACGCTTCTTTGCTAGCTGAAGGTATCTGAAAAGCCAAAGAGTGTTGATTTCTACAACGCCTATTCTTTGGGATAAGGTCATCTGTGGGTATTCTGGCTTTACCCTTTAGACCTTTGTATAGCAATATAAGTCTACTATCCTTCCTCCTTTTCTTAAGAGATTCCCATCCTTTTCTTAAGAGATTCCCATCCTTTTCTTAAGAGATTAACCCTGTAAACGTTGCAGTACACTATCCTTGCATGGAGGAAGTCTTTCATTCTGGCGGGGTTTCTTGCAGAATATTTTGTAGCGCACTTTATCTATGTCTCTGTCACGTCCACTTGCCTGGTAAAGCTGACAAACAAATGAAATACAGACGTCAATAAATGTTTCAGGGAAGTAAGCTGTATTTCCAAGTCCTTCTAGCTGTGTTAAACTTTCATCTTTCTTTTTGCCTTTCCATTTAAAACAACTGGTACTGTCACTACCTGTTAAAGCATGAAACGAGAGAATAAGGCGACACATTGTTTGTCCAAGATTATCAACTACCATGTGGATTGGAATGTATCTCATATTATCTCTCGTGCCTGTTTTGAACCAAATGTTCTCTATATCAATATCTCTGAAGAAGTGAATCCCCAGTACAAACACATCAGTATCGGGTGACCAAATTATCGCTGTCTTGGTATTATAGCGAACTGCAGCATCATTCACATACATGTATAGCCAGATTCTTGTATCAGCCTCGTCCTGTGTCGAAAATAACTCTTCAATATCTTGAGTGCCTTCACACGATACCTGAACAACTCTCTGATCTTATCAGAATAGCGGCATTCGCTAATGTTAGATAATCACTTTCTTGCACCTCTGAAAATAAATCCCCTTCCACTTCCTCGTCCTTGAGTTTGCTTTTCATATCAGCTATTTTGTTTATAGTTGTTCTTATGTCTATTTCCTTACTGTATACTAACTCTGACTGATTAGCTTCTGTTGGCTTATGGAAGGTTAACTTTCCTCCAAAGTAGTTTGTCAGGCGTTTCTTTAACTTTTCATTCCTGTTACTAGTAATGCCAAATGTTTTGAGATATTTCTCGTACTGAATACGCAGTGCTGTTATTTCATATGCTTTCCCCATTCTTCTATCATCCTCTGTTTCGTTCATGACTTCTCTGAATGCTTCAGCATATGGATCAAGAGGCTTTGGTCTAGATTCAGTCTGTTTATCTGTTCTATCTGCCCTTCTCTAGTGTGCACTGAGACAATTCCTATGATATTTGGCTTCTAGAGCAATGAGATCTTGCTGGCCGCACTTTAGTTGAAAGGTCATAATCTTTTATCTTAGACGCTATTTCACATATTGTTTGTGCAAGTTCCAAGGTGCTTACATTATACAAGGTATTGTCACCTTTTCTTTTCACACAGTCACAAAATATACACTTGGTTTTGTCAAATGCAACTGTACTTTTTCTTGTCCTTACAATAGGTTCTTCAGCTGACGTACCCTCTGATGGCTCATTCTCTCTGAACTGTCGGAATGAAACATTTCGTGTACTGGTGTAATTCTGATAACACTTTCGATGGTATCGAATTGTTATATTCCCGAACCCAGATATGTTTCCCTCTTTATCGCTAACGAAACCATTATTTGACTTCACACGGTAGAACACACTATCACCAGACTGAGTCAAAGTGTTGAACAACTTTAAATTTGCTTTCCTTCTTCTTTGGGGGTCACTAAATTTACAGACTTCTCCTTTTTCCAGCAAATAATACACACATTGTCAAACTGTAGCAGGTCTTCTGGTTGTTTTGCCTTCTTTGGAGGTGAAGGTCCTAAATTGAAACTCTGCTCCTGTGCCATTGTACCTTGCGAATATGAGTTTTAGATAATTTTCTTGTTCACTCAAGTGTTACAAATTATATTGTAATTAATATTCACATTGTGTAGCACTTCTCACATTTTTCTCTATGTTCATCTGAAATTGAAAACAAACACTGAGTCAAACATATGTATTAAACACAATCTTCATCTAAATACTGAGTTTTGAATATGTTATATAAGGTAAATGATTTTTAAACTACAATTGTATATAATTTTCTCTTATGCAAATGTTATGATGTTTGTCTATTTGTTTTTTCTATGTTACATACGTTACATAAACTATGTATTACTCGTACACTATCTCATTATAGACTGACAGACTATCACTGACATTTTGTTTCCAAATATGTATTAGAAACATCACAAAAAGTTGCTTTGTGGCCAATTTATCAATATTTGTTTATTTGTTACATACGTTACCAAAATCACAATGTGTTGATAGAAGCTAGGATTAGACGAACAATGGCCATTTAATTGTCCTTTACAATACTGAAAAAGATTATGATTAAAAGATAATGATTTAAACACTGAAATATAAAGAGACGCTGTACATTATTTTTACAGTAAAGCACATTTCAAGAAATTCCACCATGCTAATTAGCTAGTAAGTAGAACTACCAGATGTTTGTCTTCAATTGTCAAAACAATGTATAAACCATGAAATTACCACAGGAAATAGCATAGAAGCCATTTTAACACTAGTCTTTATCAAAGTCTTTATTTTGACTCAAAAATATATTGTGGCACCGTATATTTACTTTTAAAAGGGTCATGTGCAAAATGTAACGTAAATAACGCTATTTATCAACAAGATTTTTCTATGAAAATATTTCCCAGTGTTCTTCTAATCATCTCTAAATAAGAGCTTCAGTAATTAATCGTTTCTACAACTTAAAAACACATTTTCTAAAATTTGTTTCAAAAAAGGCTGATTTATGAAATTATTAGGGTAACGTACGTTACATGCTATTTACAGAAAATTGACCACTGATAACTTAGTACAACATGGGTTTCCTAGCTCCCAAGATATGTCCCTGACACATGATAGCAACCAAATTTCTCTTCCTAGGGGGTGGTACAGAAATGAAAAATAACCCTTATATCTGCATTTGGCCCCTAGACCATTGGGTTATATGAGCCGCGTCATGAAAAACCGGAAATTTGCGTGGGCGAAAACAATGGCGCAGATCAGTGCCTTTGTTTAGCTACACATGTAGTACAATTCCTCTAGTTTCTACATATCCTAAATATTCTAAATTCTTTGTATAGGAGTTAATATTAGGAAGGAGTGGTTTGGGATTGAAGATGGGTAAATTTTGTTGAATCAATACAGAGTTGTGGCCCTTGATTCACGTGAAAATTTCGTTTCCAGACTCTATCTTAGGCATTTATAGACCGATTTTCTTCAAACTCTGTTGAGGATAAAAATAAAACTGAGACCCTTTAAGAGCAGAGAACATATTAATGAGAAACTGGATGGGCAATACCGCGGTTTTGGCATTTGCGATCGACTCGCTTCGGATTCAAATGGATTTTCTCGGACAAGTCCTCTGTATTCCAAGGAGATTTGACAGGAGATTTTCATACCGCTCTTTCTCCGCATTCTAGTTTAGCAACAGTTGGTCTCCATTACTCCTGACAGGTGCCACGCCACCTTTGCTTGGTATAAGTAGTATGTAGAATTTTTAGATTGCTATTTTTCTCTTCCATTCTTTGACTGCCTATAATAGTCTGATCTAGATATCACACTCTTAATATGTAGTATTTAGTACGCCTCTGAAGAAGCCGAAATGCGAAAGCGCGCTCAGGCACAAATAAGATTTTCACTGTTGATGAAAAGATCACCATATATATATATATATATATATATATATATATATATATATATATATATATATATATATATATATATATATATATATATATATATATATATATATATATATATATAGTACTAAACTTATTTTCATATTAAGCACTTGAAACTTGCATTTGTAGCTTGTAATTTTACAATAAATTGTTCTTCTTTTTATAAACTGCGTCATATTTTCATCTCGCTAACTTGATTTTGAGAGTAAATTAATGGCGGCCATATTTGAAAATAGCCGTCATCTTGGAAACTTTCAAGGTCAAATTTCACGTGGAAATGACCCTCAAAAATTCTTATAAGTCTACACTTGTGCCAAGTTTCATGCTTTTATCAAAAAGTGCATGATTCACCAAAAATTGTTACACATCCGCCCTGCTATAACGAGTTAGACACACAAAATCTGCATATAACAAACCCGCGCAATAACACAGTATTTTTCAGCTGTCAAAGATAATTTCACATGAAAATATGATATTTTCTTAATTCTTATACCGCATAATGTGCCCAACATTATATTTTTGGAACAGAATAAGAGAATTGTTTACCCATGTACACCTCACTTTTACTACAAAAAGGACATGACAAAAAGTGGCATGTAGGGCCGAGACATGTAATTATCTTTCCCATAGACTCCCATTATAATTTGCCCCCAAAACAAGGTACAAGTAGGCAAAGATCAGGAAAAGGCGCAATCAGAAAGAGATTCCCACTCCAAAAACCGAGGTGGGAAAAAACCAAACTAACAATCAGGCACTTATACCATGAAACATATCGTAAGCCGAATGAGCAGCTATTTTCCCAATAGGTGGCCACTCAGTTACCTTAACTTAATTAAAAATATGAAAACATACATAAGGCGCCAACAGTACAAAAAATTTAAACACCAAGACACAAAACAAAAAGAACCACCACAGAAGTATCGCCTTGGAACGATCAGTAACACAAAGTTACTTGCGGGCTTAAACCGGTTTTACAGGATCCTAACCTCACCCTCAGCTTCTGCAGTGGTTCATAACATTTAGTAAGTTCTTCGGTCCTCGTGGTGAATCTCTAACTAGTCAATGAATCATCAAGAACAAACAAATAAAGAACAGACTCATTTACAATGTATATGCTTCACAACTCTTAGTGGACCCCAACTCATTCGGCAGATGAGAGAACGCACCAGGCCTTGCAAGTGCAGCAACGAAATAGGGTAGTAGCCAGCAACGATTTTCCGCTGTTTCGGGACGCCAAAAAGCCAATTAGCAATGTAAAATGAGAATACGAGTACATCAGCAGTTTGGCAGGACAGCAGCTGATTAAATCAAACAGTTGAGCAAAATATTCAAGCATGGTTACGCTTTCATATGATTAAGACGATTGATAGATACTCATTTATGACCAACCGTAGGCAGCCTTACATCTTAAATTGATTGTGGTAGTTCCGCGTACACTGTGTGCCAATCGCGTGCAACGTTATATTTAGTGGTCTGTGTCATGTAAGTGTTTATATAAACATGCAAACCTGTTATCCTGATGTATCGTAGCTGAGATGGATATCTCATCGACAGATTTATTAGAGATAGTGTTCTTCAGCCATTGGCTTTTATGCTGCCCTTCGAAACTAGCGCTTAAGTTCCAATAATTTAGCAAAAGGGGCTTATATTGAATATGGATTCTGAGAGGTATTATAATTTTCATTTAATTTTTCATCAGATGAACCTTTATCCTAAATTCGGCTCTGGTAATTATTTGGGATTTATTCAAATCATCGCACAGGGTGTCCAAGGTCAGAGAAAAATTCAGGGAAAATATTTTTCAATGTCAGGGAATTATCAGGGAAATTAACATCAGTCAGGGAATTTGGCATTTTCAGCCAAAAGTCATGGAAATGTCAGGGAATTTTGAAAAGACAGATTAATAAAACGGTACAAGTAGGCAAAGATCAGGAAAAGGCGCAATCAGAAAAAAAAGATTCCCACTCCAAAAACCGAGATGGGAAAAAACTAAATTAACAATCAGGTACTTATACCATGAAAACATATCGTAAGCCGAATGAGCAGCTATTTAAAGCTAAGGAAATTTCTTCATGTTTGGACTGTTTGATAATTGAATTAGTAATCAGAGCCTTGTTTTAATAGAAAAAAGCATTATACATTACATTTCAAATTGCTCTTTGCAAAGGAACGAAATGGAGTTGTGCCCCCGCCTCCCCAGATGCGAGACAATTACGCGCGAAATATGAGTAAGTGTAATTCGAAAGTCAGGGAATTTTGCTTTGCTTAAACTTGTGGACACCCTGTCATGCAGCTATTTAACTTAAAATGTCAATACTATTTCGATTTGAAAGTAAAAAATGCGTATTTTTCTCTTCCCAAAACATATGAGTTTCTGAAAATACAAAAAAAAAAAAAAAAAAAAAAAATGATACTGAAAATCCCTATTTGAAAATCAAAGACATTGCTCAGGTTTTAGGACGACAACATGACAACCCAGTGGGTAAATTCGTTTATTTGACAGTCCCGAGGAAACACAAACAATCGGCCGATTCAAACCACTTAATATTTCTTGCATGTAGAATCTACCATATTATATGATATATTTTTCTTTCAATGTTTTTCAGTAACTTTTCTGAAATGGGATACAATAAGACCTTTCAAGACCAAAGTGGACAAATAGACTACCTCTTCTTGACACTGGTATACGCATCGTTGGCAATGTTAGGCTTGACATCATTGCTGGGATTCATAGGTAACGGTCTTGTTATTTGGGCCATTTTGACAAAGAAGAATATGAAAACACCTACGAATGTACTTATTCTAAATTTGGCGGTGGCAGATTTCTTGGTTACTGTGTTAGTTGTCCCATTTGCTGCACTGGATAACCAGTTTCCGAATAACATTTTTAAAACGATATTGTGTAAGCTATATACATATGTCTGGTACGTAAGCGCATGTGTCAGTGGATACACTCTAGTTGTCATGTCACTTGTGCGCTGCATTCTTATAGTTCGTCCAGTTACGTCAAAGTCGTTGATTACAATACGTCGGGTGAGCTTAGCTGTAGCAGCTCTATGGATTATTATTATGAGTGGTTATAGCCACGTTCTGGTAGATAGTGAAGTTGAAGAAGAAAAATCAGTATGTCATGTGGACACATATTATTTTTTCGCTCTCATGTTCTTTGTTTTTGGATATGTCGTACCTCTTTGTATTATGATCATCGTCTATGGAATTTTATTGATAATGCTAAGATATCATACACGGTCTCTTGAAAGCAGTCCACAAAGAAATCGAGCACATGGCCATGTCACAAAAATGGTGATTGTTGTAATATTGTGCTTTCTATTATGCTGGCTGCCTGGAAATGTTATAGTTATTGTTTACAGGTACGGCACATATCCACAGACTGGTGTTGCCAAAGCATGTGCCTTATTGGCGGCCAGTCTCGCATTGTTCAACTCTTGCATAAATCCAGTTCTGTATGCTTTTCTGTCGTCAAAGTTTCGCCAAAGCTTTAAGCAGACATGTTGTTGTCGCAATGATGATTCGGATGAGTGACGGTCATCTAAAATGAGTTCCCATAGTTGAAAAATACCAGAGTTTTAGTCCATGTCTTTTCTTCAAAACAAGTTTAATTATTTATATTTCTTGATCGTGTTCATATTACATACCATCATGTAGGTTAAACACTCTCAAGTAATGCACAATCTTAATTTTCAATAGTAAATAAAAAAGGTGTTAAGTGACGAGCAACCAAAATTTCTCCCTAAGTACACGTAATTTCACTTTGCAATGCTATGTAGCAAGAGAAGAAGTATGATTTTAATTAATATTCAAACCCCTAATCTTAACTCGAGAAACTTGTTGTTTTTTTTTCTTTATTGCTTAGGAACTCATTTATGGCCACTGGGTGTAGAAACACTGATAAAGCGGATATTGTTTCATCACACTGAGAAAAGTTACGTACATGTATACTGAATACACGTGATTTTGAATATCCGTTGCATTTTTGTATATAGAGAGACGGATTGACCTTGCTGGCTGAACTATAGCATCATGATAACATCAGGAAAACATGTCCGTGAAATGTATACCCCCTTAAACCCCACTTTTATATAGAAAAACTGGGGTTTGCAGGGGTATTCCTAATTTTCTTATTTTTGATCCAAAACATACATTGTGGGTACTCGTTAGAACCGCCTCGTCGAGGCGGTTCTAACGTGTACCCACAATGTATGTTTTGAGCAAAAATATTAAAAATATCAAAATTTTTCTGACGAAGTTTTCATTTATTACAGCTGAAAAAAAAGTTCTGTATTTTGCATGGGAAAGTTTTCATAATGAAATAGTTGTCCCGTTCCTTTTACAAGGCAATAATAAGCCCCTTTCAGGAGTTATGCCCCTTTGAAACATTATTCCAGGTAGAATCTTCATATTTGATTTATATAGAGTACATAGCTTATTAAAAGGTAACTCAGTTTGATAAACATTTTGTGTAGTACCATGAGTGCTGGAATTTTAGAAGAAGGCCGATGGGGTCAAATGAAAACAAATAAAATGCATATGTTTATGTAATCTAAAAATTCATTAAAGATAATCATACCAGAATAGTTTTAAAACAATTATTTCATGTACATTTAAATTCTATTCTGAATTGACAGATACAACCAAGTAAAAATAGCAACGGATATGAGCCACCGCATGAGAAGACAATTTGGATTTCCGACCAAGTATGACACAAGCCAGCCTGTACAGCCACAGGAGCAGGCTAGAAGGTTGAAATGAAGAACAATTGTACTATCCTTGTAGTGAAATCAAAGGCCCTGATCAGCTGTGTAGTTACTACACAGCTGATCTGCGTCTTAATTAAGCATATGCAGATTATTTGTTGTCTGGCGCGGTGGCTCATATATATTTAATATGTAAGCCATGTATGACTTGTATTCCAATCTTGACTTTTCATTTACATGTCATATAAAATAATTTCTAGTCTAATTTTGAAATAAAATATCATATAAATAAATAGAGAAAACCCTCCAGTGTATAGTATAGCAAATTTCATAATTCAAGCACCTTTGGTAGTTTTCTGACATAACACCTGGATGATGTCTCACCATAAGATCAAAGAATCGGGACCACCACTGCTGTCATTTATGTTCCAAAAATAGTATCAGTATAAGGGTTCAAGTTCAGTACATTTAGACAGGACAAGTTTAGCTCCGCCCACAATTGAAGGAGGAACTACATGACCTCTGATATTGACAGTGGCTGAATTTATTTCAATAAGTCAATAATAGGAGTTTAAAACAAATTAGATCAAATGTATGTCTTGCAATTTGTTTTAACATCCCCTTTAGGCTGCATATTTTGAAGCAACAGATTAAAGATGAGAAATAATGATCCTTGTAATTTATTCAAGATAGAGTGTTGTGGGATGAAAGAGTATTATGTTCACATTTTGATTTATTTTAAGGTGTTCAGTAGGGGTTTTATTGTGATTTAGTAAATCAGAATTGATCTTTGAAATTGAAATGGAATGGAAAGGTAAAAGTAGGCAATGATCAGGAAATGGTGCAATCAGAAAGTAATCCCCACTCCAAAAATTGAGATGGGGGAAAACTAAATTTACAATCAGGTACTTATACTAGGAAACAATATCAAAAGCTGAGTGAGCAGCTCTTTCCCAACAGGTGGCCACTCAATTACCAGAACTTAACCAAAAATATGAAAACATACATAAGGTGCAAACAGCACAAAAACTCAATGCCAAAACATAAAACAATAAGAACCACAACAAAGGTATCGCCTTGGATTTATTTGTAATATAAAATTACTGGGGGCTTTATAAAACCCTAACCTCACGAACCACCTCTGAAGTGGTTCACAACATTAAGTTAATTGTTATATCCTATCGGTGAATCTCTGTAAATATTCAATGAATCATCCGGGACAAACAAATAAATTATGATAACCACCATGATGAAGTGGGACAATGGCAAAGTGTAGGACTCCGGTCCCAGGTTCGTAGTTCATTGTGGCATTGAGCAAGTCACATTTTCCTCAATGTGATCGACAGTTTCTCTAAAGCTAGTATCTCACTGGAATATGACAGTTAATGGACACTAGTTTGCGACAAGGAAACTAGTGCAACTAGTTTGTGACAAGAAAGCGACAACAGCTAATTTGCCATTTGACAATGGGGTCTCGTTGAGTTGACTATAAGGTGAAAACGTTTAGAAGTTTAGAAATTGACCATAGTTTGCATATGTTTCAACTGACAGTTGTAAGATAGTATTGAGATACTCATACTTCATTTGCAAGGTATTTGTGAGAGTGAGTGTCCACTTACTTAATATTTTCGCTGAGACTTGTATGATAATTATAATATATGAGCCGCCTCGTGGGAAAACAAACAATGTGGTTTCCGAACAGGTCCGACACAAACCAGGCTGTACAGTCACATAAGATGGCAAGAGGGTGGAAATTTTGGATTTAACTAGAAGAGGATTATTGTACTTTCCGACTGGCGAAACCAAAGGCGCTGATCAGCTGTGCAGTAACTCAAAACTGATCTGCGCCTTTGATTTCGCATATGCAGATTGTTGATTTTCCCATGCGGCGGCTCATTTGGTATATATGTATTATGAATCCGGGTCTTTTCGCCCGTGGGTCGTTTCGCCGGGTCGTTTCGCCCTGAGTCGTTTCGCCCTGGTTTTATTGGTGGGTCGTTTCGCCCTTATTAGGTGGGTCGTTTCGCCCGTGAGTTGTTTCGCCCATGAGTCGTTTCGCCCATTATCATTATTATTATTATTATAGTTGTTGTTGTTGTTGTTGTTGTTGTTGTTGTTGTTGATATTGCTATTGTTGATGTCAGATGTTGATAGGTAGGTAGGTAGGTAGGTAGGTAGGTTTGGTTAAAATGAGTATCTTGACGTATCTTGTTAATATAATAATTATTTTATTTAAACATTTTAGCGCTTCCGCTTTTGTGGCTTTTAATGTTGTAGAAAGATAATGGAAGGAAGGAAGGAAGGAAGGAAGGAAGGAAGGAAGGAAGGAAGGAAGGAAGGAAGGAAGGAAGGAAGGAAGGAAGGAAGGAAGGAAGGAAAAGGGATAGATAGATAGATAGATAGATAGATAGATAGATAGATAGATAAATAGATAGATAGATAGATAGATAGATAGATAGATAGATAGATAGATAGATAGATAGATAGATAGATAGATAGATAGATAGATAGATAGATAGATATGGTAGTTCTGGTATTTCGACAGTCAGCTAAACTAATCAAATAATTAACAGAAGTGTGATATTTGTCCACGTTAATTGATTAATGCGATAATCCATTTATTTTTACGCCTTTAATCACACGTAAGGTGACAATAATCGTGTTTGTCAATTAAAGGAGATGTATGAATGCTGTGTCTTTGGCGGTGACCGATGGCCGACATTCTTGAGATGTTAAATGGAAAAAAGGATTAAGAACATAAATGTTATTCATACAAGTAACATCTTTCCAATAATCAGTATTTTTTTAAATGGTAAAAGAATAAAACATGACTCCGATGATTGCGCGCAACCTTAAGCACAAGAAAAAAGGACTGTCGTTCAATGCCGTTTAATTAAGCGTAAAGTAGTCAAAACACACAGACATGTATATGATTACAGCGCCAAACGTTAGGGTAACTTTTACACAGGTCCGTGCCTATTAATTGTGTTTGAAAAGTTTCGAATTCGTTTTATTTTACACGCAAAAATGAAAGCTTTCTTCATAAACGTTCAAGTAATTACACAAGCTGATCTGCGCCTTTGTTTTCGCATAGGCAATAATCCCGTTTTCTCACGATGCGGCTCAATTTGTTTTTGTTGATTTTTGGTAACGACTGAAATTATACTGTATGAAGTAAATCACTGGCATTGACGTTCCTTTTTTGGTATGAAATTTAAGCAGGCTGAATTTTTTTTGCCGAAATATCCTGTAGTCTTGAAGAAATAATCATCATCGCACCCATTTTATAGTGAGGCGTTTTCAAAGTCTTTTGGTATATATACCCAAAAGCCAGTTATGAATGATCAGCCCAAGACATATCCTTAAGTTATAAATAACAAAAAATACACCAGATTACACATTTGGGCATGGTAGAAAAATAAGGGCGAAACGACTCACCAAATAGGGGCGAAACGACCCACGGGCGAAACGACCCAGGGCGAAACGACCCAGGGCGAAACGACTCACGGGCGAAACGACTCACGGGCGAAACAACTCACGGGCGAAACGACCCGGGACCATGTATTATGATCATAGTAGACTCACGTTACAGATTTACTGTTATAAATCGGAATTACACGCCTATTCCGATTCTCACTTTTCTGTATATGTTATTTTTCTTTCTCCTTTTATTGTATGCATATGTATTTGCTCAATTTGTTATGACTATTTGTAATTGTACATGTTATGAACAATAAAGTAGTATGGCATACAGTGGCCGCAATGTTTATTGTCTTCTCCAAGTGACAAACATTGCTACGTTTTAAGAAAAGCATTTGATGTTGTTGACCATGAAAGTTTACTAAAGAAACTTAAGTCCCACAAATTTGACAATCGCACTATGGAATAGATGACATCGTACCTGACAAATAGACGACAATGCATCGTAGATAAAACAGCAACCTCTTCCTTCCAGCCAGTTACATCTGGTGTGCCACAGGGCTCTGTACTCGGCCCTGTGCTCTTTCTTATTTTCATTAATGACATGCCTTTATACATCAATGAGGCATATGCCGAAATCTATGCGGATGATACAACTGCCCATACAGCTCATAAAGATCAAAATGTTGTTCAAGTAAAACTCCAGGGTAGTTCAACTGATTTCAAATTTTGGTGCATTGTACACAAAATGTTTGTAAACTTAACCAAAACATCTTCTATTTCTATAGGAAGTAGGCAAAATTTATCAAATTATGATGAATTAAATATTACAATTGATAATGAAGATATCTCAAACGTTGACAACCAAAAACTGCTGGGGATAATCATCGATAAAACGCTCTCCTGGGATAAACAAATCGACTCTGTTTGTCTTAATATCACAAGACGAATAACTCTTTTAAAACTACTATCCAAATATGTGGACATGCCCAATATAACTCCTATATTCTACCTATCTTTGACTATGGCTGCATGATTTGGGGACAGTGTTCAACATACAATATCAACAGAGTGCTTAAGTTACAGAAACGAGCAGCGCGAATTATTCTTCAAGCAGACTTCATGACACCATCAAAAGAAATGTTCCGAGAGCTAGGCTGGCTTACATTTACTAACAGAGTGGAATATCATATTTGCATTATGGTGTTTAAGTCTCTTAATGGCCAAGCCCCTGAGTATTTATCAAGCCTTCTTACGAAATCTTCTGAAACAAACACTAGAAATTTACGTTCTAGTGAACAGGAAATTCTGAAAGTCCCATTTGCACGAACGGCATACTATAAAAAATCTTTTTCTGTCACGGTCCAAAACTATGGAATGCTTTGCCACTAGAAATTAGAAAATCAACAAGTCTTGCCACTTTCAAAACGTCTGTAAAGAAATACTATCTAAATAAACAACTTAACGAGACATAGAACACGTTGCATGCATAGCCAGCCATAAAGCACATATTTATAATTGTTGGGACAGTGGTGTGCTGTCTGGACATTGGTTTCCACCACACTACCATTGTCCCGATTGGCAAATACTAGAAATTAGAACATAAACAAGTTTAAACATATTCAAAACGTCGCAATGAAATATTAAGTAAACCATTTAACGAGGCATAAAACATGTTGCACGCATACCCAGTCACAAAGCACTTACTTGTAACTGTGGGGGCAGCGGTGTGCTGTCTGGACATTGGTTTCCGCCACATTACCGCTGTCCCGACTGGCAAATACACGCAGGATAAATTGTATATCAACCCCTTGGTCTCTTCATGTTCTCAAACTTGACTGGATCTTGCTATATTATTAGTATATAATTGTATCGTTGTCCCCACTTTGATATTGTATCTGTTATTTCATGTTTTACATTGCTGCTCGCGGTTGCTGGACACAGTCTAGCTGACTGCAAACATAGGGCTTCGAGATTTATTAGCGGTTTTCGGCAGCAACGACTTAGGTAGGGAAACCACCCAGCCAGACAGCTTGCTAACGCATGTCATCGATTAGTCTCTCGGTTTTATTTATTTGTATCATTCAAGCAACGGGACAGCTTTTTAGACTTGAGGACACCCAGTATCTTTCCTTAACTAAATTAGCAAGTAAACACCAATGTGGCCCCTGCCTGTCGATCAGGGGTCAATAAATATAAATGGTTATAGTGAAAAATGGTTTTAGTTAGATAATTTCACTGATCATGCACTTATAAAGATGATTTTTTTAAAATTCTGTATGGATCAAAAGTCTCTTGTTCTCACGATGAATCACATATTACATCAAATCTGTGATCATAAATGTATCTGAGTGTCTTTAAGTTGTATTGTCATTTTAATTCTATGCCTCATTTAAGAGCAATAATTGTACATATTTTGAAAGGTATTCCAGACATCATATTTTGTACATATGTATATAACTATGTTAATTTATGTTTTTACTCTTCAGAGGACCATATGTGAGATTAGTGTTTGTACTAAATATGTCATCCTCTTAAAATAAAGACTTTATTATTATTATTATTATTATTATTTTTATTAACTGTTTAGAAACACGGGACCAAAATGACCCTTGACACGAATGCTTACAAAGCCACTTAATAGCCCTCTCTCTATCTTGAATAGGAAGGAAATAGGAAATCCGCTTTACTCATAAGGCTCAGCAACATGACTGGTATATTCACAATGAATCTGACAAAGTTTGGGATTCTATTCATGATCATATCAACTTAACATATGACTCCCGCTACGGCGGTGCTCTCTTTCTTTTCGAGCTTCCGTAATCCGTTGCTCAAGCATCAACTGTGTTCTTTCCGTATTCACTGTGCGCAGCTTCACTTCGTTCCTAAAATAAACGGGGTTGGTATGAACCAGAAAGAGAAATTTCTGTCAATCAAACGCAGGGGCATGAATTATGTTTCTAATAGCATACATACACGTAATGTCGAGCCCTTGTACGCCAGAAAAACATATCCGTGTAATGTATACCCCCTTATACCCCATTTTCATACAGCAAAACTGGGGTACGCAGGGGTATACCTATTTTCTTATTTTTGAATCAAAACATATATTGTGGGTACTCGTTAGAACCGCCTCACCGAGGCGGTTCTAACGTGTACCCACAATCTATGTTTTGAGCACAAATGTTAACAATATCAAAATTTTTGTGATGATTTTTTTTATTTTTATGGCTGAAAAAATCTCCGTGTATTGTATGGGCAAGTTTTCGTAATGAGTACCCCAAATGAAGATCTGTATGTTCCTTATACTTGTGTCTAGCCATAATTTAATTTAAACATTTTTATACAGCAATTATATTTTTCAAACATATATTACAGTTAGTTGAAAGCATATGTAAAAATAAGTTTATGCAAGATCTTCACATCAATTTTTCTTGATATAATGTAAGAATATGAATGTTCCGCTGTCTTGAATGTGAGAGTATGCAGAGAAGTTCGGTAGGCTAACATATTCAATTGATGCACAGGACATAGACGTGAATGTCCACAAACACATATGAATCAAAATGCTACATAACCTCAAAACACAGTGATTCAGAAACGTGAATCAAAACGCCCTAAAAAGGTACAAGTAGGTAACGGTCAGGAAAAGGAGCAAAAACCGTGGTTGGAAAACTAAATTAATAATCAGGCACTTATCATGAAAACATATCGTAAGTCGAATGAGCAGCTCTTTTCCCAATAGGTGGCCACTCAGTAACCTAAACTTTACTAAAAATATGAAAACATACATAAGGCGCGAACAGCACAAAAAGTTTTAACACCAAGACATAAAACAATAAGTACCGCCACAGAAGTATCGCCTTGGAACGATCAGTAATATAAAATTACTGGCGTGCTTTAATCGATTTTACAGGTACCTAGTTCTGCAGTGGTTCACAACATTTAGTTAGTTGTATTCGAAGTCATACGCTGAACCATCACGCCACGGCCATTTCCAAATATAGGAAAGGTCCTTAGTATATCTATAGTGCAATGTCTTTGGCCGTGTTTGTTTAACTATGACATTCCCATTGCAAATATTCTATATGTCAGACGTATAGCGGCATGGTCAAAGAAATCGCACTGCATACTATGACAAAAATGATGAAAACAAAATAATGTCATAAGGTTAATTTAGTCAGGAATCAATTTTATTGCCCCATAACGAAAGCACGCCCATGTAAAATATAGATTTTTCTTCAGTTGGGCTCCCGGTCATTGGGGCCTAAAGAAATAAATGGGCTGCTTGTGCCTCCAGGCAAAGCTTGTTCGCTGCTGACTCTGATTACTGGTTCACCGCTCAGGTCTGAGCTTGCCCAGAAAAAGTGGTTTCATTCACACATATAAGCCTTTGTGGCTTTGTTGGATGGTTATATTTTAAGCACTTGTTGGATGTCATGACATCCTCATTTTGGGTAAAAGTCCCATAAAGTGGAGGCAACGTCTCGACAAATTCAAATTCAAATGTTTTATTGTTTCACCTCAACAATGAGACATTCACAATAATAAATGTATATATGCATCAATCAATACACATGTAACGCATAAACATGACAAGAAAAACACACACAGACACACATACGTGCATTAATCAAATGAAGTAACATGAGCAAATGAAGAAGTAATAATGTTTTATGCATTTTGTGCTAAATGACAAAATTTGGCGACTGCTCTTACAATAGGGCCACTGGAATTCATTAAGTAATTGAACTGTTCCTTACTCTGTAACTTCTCAAAGTTACTACAATTACTTTTTATGACCTCAAATAAATCAGCCCTAGGGACTTTATGCTTCAAGCATGTTAATAAAACGTGGATTTCATCCTCAACATGTAATATCTGATGCTTCTTGCAAAATTCACAATATCTTTCATTGCGAGGTATTTTATAATACCTCCCTCTTTCAATTGCTAGCCTATGATTGCTTATCCTTATTTTCGTGTAACTTGCCCTATGAGCCCTATTTGTAATATCACTAAAATAATGCTCCTGTATAAAGTTGCTCTTGAAAGATCTATATGGATCCATCTTACTAAAAGTATTAATTTCATTTAACAATATTTGATATAAAGATCGCATATTTTATTGCGTAACAGTACAACCGCTTCTTGTGAGATGTGTTCTACATCAATATTTATGACCTGAGCTGTTGACTGGGAATTAAAGCATCAATTCACACAAACAAACATTTTCTTAAGCTGTAAAAATTGAAAATTTTCAGCAGAAAATGTTTGATATTTTTCTTATTTTTGATATCTCAAAACATAGATTGTGGATACACGTTAGCACCGCCTCGCCGAGGCGGTTCTAACGAGTACCCACAATCTATGTTTTGAAGCAAAAAATAAGAAAAATAGGTATACCCCTACACACCCCAGTTTTACTATATATAAATGTGGGGTATAAGGGGTTATACATTTCAAGGACATGTATTCCTGATGCTCCGATGAGTTATTCACGTTTTCTGCTATAAGACTGATATGTAAAGTCTAGTAAGCACGGTAGTTATCAACACCAATTCCATTATACATTTTAATGGGATCGGGATAGTTTAACCAAGTAGAAAACCCGTATGCTTAAACTAGTTAATAAAAATAAAAATGAGATCCGTTAAGAGCAGGGAGCATATTTATGAGAAAGGTGATGGGCCATATCGCGGTTTCGGCTATTCAAGCCTCTTCAGTGACCCTTTAGATTTGGCAACATGGCGCCAAAGAGAATTACTGTAATTTTACAACTTTCAACAGGGTAGTCGATAAAAAGACTAGTATAATCAAAATTGGGCCAAATATATTCAACGTTGGTTAGAAAATGAATCTAAACCGATAATAATTTTCTGATTTCTCAAATACCCTCTCTGATCTCAAAGGACCAAATGGAAAATATAATCTACACTATGGATGATGTACGGGGAAACTTTTTAGGGCCGCCACACGGCACAACACCAACTGCTTAATACGCTTGTACCTATTTAATGACTAACATTGTTGTTTCGACAAGAGATGTAGAACATGGCCCTGAGGCTATAAAACTTTGTTCATGCTCAACTCAGCTGAGACTAAAATTTATCCTGTTCATAAATGTTAAAATGCCAACAATTGTTGACATTGTAACATTTATGAGCAGGATGAATTACTAGTTTTTTAGTTTTCAACCCGAATTTCCCACTAATTTTGACTATTTCAACATTTATGAGCAGTTCAAATTTCATGCTCAGCTAACCTGAGCTCGAAAAAACTTTTATAACCTCCAGGCCTGGTTGGCACCAGCATTTTGGCGCCTTTGTAGAAGTAGATATTCTAAAACGGCTATTAAAGTGATAAGTGCACTTACTAGTACACACACACCAAATGAAATATGATTTGAGCCTTCGCATGAGAAAACCAACAATTTGGATTTCCGACAAGGTCCGACACAAACCAGGCTGTACAGTCACAGAAGATGGCTAGAGGGTGGAAATTTTGGATTTAAGTAGAAGAGGAATTGTACTATCCGACTGGCGAAAACAAAGGCACTGATCAGCTGTGCAGTTACTGAAAAAGCTGATCTGCGCATTTGATTTGTTGGTTTTCCCATCATGGTATAGATCTATTATGATCGTAGTAGACTAACGTCACAGATTAACCGTTATAAATCTGAATCCTATTCCGATTTTTCACTTTTCTATATATGTTATTTTTCTTTCTCTTTTCATTGAATGTATTTTATGTGTATGCTCAATTTGTTATGGTTTTGTATAACTGTACATGTACATGATGTACAAGTTATGAACAATAAAGTAGTATGGTATACAGTGGCCGCATTGTTTATTGTCGACTCCCAGTGACCAACATTGTCCCGATTTAACTGCTTAGTTATCGAAACACGGGACCAAAATGACCCTTGACACGAATGTTTACAAAGTCATTTTATAGCTCTCTCTCTCTTGAACCGGGAGAAAATAGGAAATCCGTTTTACTCATAAGTCTCAGCAACATGAATGAATCTGACAAAGCTTGGAGTTCTATTCATGATCATATCAACTTTACACATGACTCCCGCTACGGCGGTGTTCTCTTTCTTTTCGAGCTCCCATATTCCGTTGTTCAAGCATCTACGGTGTTCCTTCCGAAATCACTGCGCGCAGTTCCACTTTGTTCCTAAAATAAACGGGATGAGTATGAATCAGAAACAAATTTCTGTCAATCAAACGCAGGGGCATAAACTATGTTTCTAATAGCATACATACACGTAATGTCGAGCCCTTGTAGTACCAAATGAAGATCTGTAGGTTCCTTATACTTGTGTCTAGCCATAATTTACTTAAAACATTTTTATACAGCAATTTTATTTTTCAAAATATATTACAGTTAGTTGAAAACATATATAAAAGTTAGCTTATGCAAGATCTTCACATCATTTTTTTATATCACGCAATAATATGAATATTCCGCTGTCTTGAATGAAGTTCGGTAGGCTAACATATTCAGTTGGTGCACACTGCATAGACGTGAATGTCCGCAAACACAAATGTGGGCCGTTGTTACAAATGGCTGGTGCTTTAATTCAGCCCTACAAACAATCATCTTTAACTACCTGAAGAAACGTTGTACTTCACAACATGAATGGCAGACATTCTCTGGCCGTTTTCAATCTTGTATTCTTTCATTTGCCTCAGATCGATGGCATACGTTTGTCCATCAGTATCCATGAACTGGACGTCATCTCCCCCTGGTTGTGAAAAATATAATTATGGTAACACAATAATTATTAATTATGATATTAGATGATTATAATGTATTATGATTCTTATTATTCACTACGGGCAATATAATAATAATATTGATACTCTTGTATGTTTGGTTCACATCAAAAGATGTGAAAGGGAATGAAACAAAATATACAAAATGTTAGAATCCACATCTTGCCTTCATATATTGAAAATGTCAACTTTGATCCCAACAGATTACACATATGTACTGATGCTCAAAGCTTATTTGCGTACAACAACATAAAATGATAGTATTATTTTTTGTTTATAAGAACATATAATTATTATGGAACATATTGGTACCAAAATTAAACAGGTTTGCTATTTTTTCTTATTTTGCACCAGCTCACTTCAGTGCATTCGTTTTAGTAAGGAATATATGTTATGTGGCATCATCAAACTTTAATGACGTCACTGTTATTGCACGGTTGTCAGCAGTATTTTATATCATGTGACACCACGTGTATCAAGCTCTAAAGTGATAGCTAGATTGCAAAAATACTAAATGCTTCCCTTTGCGGAAATGATTTCCTTAAACACTGTCCATTTATATACATGTACTATATAATATTTAGCTTTCTGGTACAAAGTCTTAATGTGAATCTATAGAACTAAAATATCGTGTCACATGACTTCACATGATCCAAACTTGACGTCAAGAAATCCATGGTCATCACTAAAGTGATTAGACTTTGGAAACATCATGGCGCCATCGATGCTGTTCTGCTGCTGATTGAACAGACACCGTGTATAAATTCTCTATTTGCTTGTAAATGCGATCGCCTTGATATTTTAAGGGAATTGTATATTAATATAATCAATGGGTTTAATTTTTCTGATACTCATGGGGCTATGAACCACAGTGGGTCGCTAGCAAAGCTTACATGAACCCCCACTTTGCACGCGATCCACTGTGGTTCATATCTCCATGAACATCAGTAAAATGAAATCCATTTCTTAAATAAAAAGAAAGTTATTTCTTCTGACGAGGCTTTAATAGCCGAAACCGCGGCATGATCCATCTATTTTCTAATCAATATGGGCGCTGCTGCTCGTACAGGCTCTCAGTTTTTTATTCAATATGTTTTGTGTTTCTTAATACTGTTATATTATATCAATTACCATCCAGCCAGTCCTGTACATACAGTCGAGCCGCAATGCCCCTGGGATAGGGAATGACAAGTTTGCCAGTGTTCTCCGTATAACACCACTCTGTGTTCTATGACAAAAAATAAAAAAAAAATGTAAACGGTTTCTTAACCGTTTGTATACAAACTTAATGCTTGGTTTAATTTGAATAAGTTTCTGACCATTGTTATTTCTAACTTGAACATCAAGAAAACTTATTAAGTGTACGTATACATAAATCATTTAGATTTAAATTGATGCTCATTATAATATTGCAATAATAAGTAAAACATAATATTTGTCTTTTGATTTGGTGCTTAATGTCCCAGTCAACAGCTAAGGCCACAGTGTCTCCTTTTTATGGGACTTTTATCCAAAATTAGGATGTCATGACACCAAAACAGTGTTTTAAATATAACCATCCAACTAAGTCACAAAGGCGTATATGTGTTGATGGTTTGACTTGAAGCCACATTTTCTGGGCAGGCTCAGCGGTGAACTAGTAATATGATGATCAGTCAGGTGCCTATAAGCTTTGCCTGGAGACATAAGCAGCCCATCTCTTTCTTTAGGCCCCAATGGGCAGATACCAATATTCCCACCCCGACCTCCCTTATATTTGTCTTTAAAGTTCGAAACGTGTATAATGCTTACTTGCAAGAGCTGTTTAAGGCTACTGAAATTCCCAGGCTCGTCTGTTATTTCAGTTAAGAGTCTCTGAATTTTTTCTCTGCATTCTGCCCTGTGTATGCTGATGCCAATGAAATTTATTTGTTTCTTTGCAAAATCAACTTCGATGTCGACATGATAACCTGCAGCAAGGTCATGCAGCAATCTCTGAAAATATTTCAAAGAAATTTCGTGATAAGTTTTTACATGTCCATGTAAATTTGAACACAGAATAAATCACATACAAGTAAATACATAATATGTATAATAGAATTACGAAAGACGGCTATATAAATTAAAACTGTCAAGAATAATATAGTTTTTAAAACATATATTTATACTGTTACAAAGATACGGCATTACGTACTTAAAAAGAATGAACCAGCTAAAAGTTAAGGAAATCACGTCTTCTGTCAAGATAGTCATATCAGGTTTTGACACTAAGTCATATTGTGTGTTCAGTTTGACTGCCTAGTATTACAGACAATTTGCATTTAATGCTGCGCGTTCAAGAATGCAATATAATTCATTTCATTTTTGCTTGTTGGGTAGGAATTCAGTGTGGCCAAAAAATACTGTTCAATAATTACCATGATCTCCTTGTCCTGTAACACGTCTTCACTATTTGGAGGAAACTCCGTGTGCAAAGGTTTAGAATCAGTTTGAATTCTCTCGGCTATTTTGCTTTTGATATCTTCTACGTCTGCCTTGTCCCTGGATACAATTTGCATCAGAACAAAGTCTTGTGTTGCCTCAGATTCTATTGGTCTATCCTCTACACAACAATCTTCAAATATCGCTTGAAAACAAATCACAAAAAAAGACTGCATAAAAATCTAAATGGCCCAATCAAACTGTATTTGGCGCCATTTAAGTAAGATACATACATTTACGCATTATGTAAATAATTAAGTTGTTGTAGAGTGCAAACCATATGTAAAAAGGAAACATTTTCAGTTCGCTTAATATGCCTGTACATGATCATTGTGAACTGCCTGTTAGTATATCATATTTTCATCAGCATAATCCCAGTTTCTATGATCCCTTTTCTTAAACGCATATGATATTTTTGTCGTGTAATCGGCAGTAACTGCATGGTTTAAAGAAGCATCATTTCTTGCCAACTTTCTTAAAATGATACAACATTTATAGCCTACTGGTGGCATAATGAGCATCAGTATGAAATGTTGAAAATATTTTTGAAACCTTTTGGCTGGCTGATAAGCTCAAAAGTTCTTGTAGCAAACTGATGAAACACCTGAAAGGCAAAAGATATCATAAAATAAAGTGTTGTATATGTAAGATGTATAATTTGCATTAAACTAAACTGATTAATTTTTAACTTTAAAGACCTATTTCTATGTCTATCGAGGGTTATAAGATAAGGCACAGGGCATTAGAAAACCTAGTGCCCTGACAATGACTCAGAATACAGGTAGGGGCCAAAACAGGAAAAATCAATATTGATTGCAGAGGGAGGCAGTTTTATTACACAGGTTATCAGGGACCATAAAATCAATAAACAGTGGAACTACAGGTATTATCCTCTAGGGGTCTCTTTATGACCCCCTGCAGAGATGTGATAATCACCTCATTATAACAGTTCTTTGATCTAAGGACCATATTGCACCATTAGGGATAATTAACCGAATAAACAGTGGTACCACTTTTAGCTTCTTCAGAAGTAGGTCTTTAAACAGTTATATTATTATCAAACACTCAGGTGTTCAATTATGTTTTCAAAATAGCACACATCGTAAAATTATTCTAGAAGATAATTTGTTGAGAAATAATTTCAACATGTTATCGTATAACTACAATGTCACGATTTATTCTAACAACAAAGATTAAAGCTGCTCGGAAAATTACTTTTCAAAGACTGAAATAATGAAAATTTTCTTGTATGACTGCCATCACTGCCCTTTGTATAATTCTGCCGTTCGATAATCTAAGGCACTTTTAGGTATTTTAGAATAATTTCCATGATATTAGATAAAACATTTTGAAAACAATCTTTTAATAATCACCTGAACTGTATTCGCGTCTTCGACAGTCAAAGCAATAACAACCTTCTTAAGGTTCGTCTGAGGTTCTGCAAAAAACTCTTGAATAACATCAAACATAGCTTTAGCCGAATCATACCCAGGATACCTAAAGCTGCCTGTGCCGATAGACGGAAAGCAAATGGATGAATGACCGAATTTGTCAGCTTGAACAAGGCATCTTCTTACAAAATCTGTGATTTTCTGAAAAGATATAACTAGAGATACTTTGGAAGAGGTAAAAACATTCAAAGGCAAAAGGTAGGCCATATTGTACAATTTCGGGAAATGAACACTCATCCGCGACCAATGTAAACTGGCAAAGAAAGTCAGACACTCTTGCTGCAAAATTTCAAAAATATAGACCATGGTAGTCAAAATCAAAGAATTATATTCCCAAAGAGGCAAAATAATAAACTATTGTTGTAAAGATATTACACAATGTAACTTATATGCTCACTGCTCTTAAAAGATGTCATTTTATTATTTGCTATTACTGCAGTTGGTGTTCTGCCATGTGGCGGACCTAAAAGTCTCCCCGTACATCATTTATAGTGCAGATTGTACTTTCCTTTTGGTCCTTTGAGATCAGCGAGGTTATTCTGAGAAATCAGAAAATTATTATCGGTTTAGATTCATTTTCTAACCAATGTTTAATATATTTGGCCCCGTTTGGATTACACAAGTCTTTATACCGACTACCCTGTTGAAAGATGCAAAACTAGAAATTGGCTGCAAGCAAGGCTTTCAGTATACCCCCCGCAAAATTATCTGAAGCTGGCCAATAACTTCCTAAGTCAAACATGCAGAAAATTTGTCAAAGGTATCTTTTCAGCATTATAATCCTTCATATACATCCCCAGTATGCCAGTCACATCTATAAGATATTAAAAGAATATATTGAAAGCTTGAGGTTGATTTCACTGTATGCACTATGATCATTGTTTATCATGAGAAATGGTAAAAATTGGCTAAGTTAAATAAAAGCTGTAAGTTTGTCAAAAATTAAATTTTCAGCATGAAAATTATTCATGCACATCTAAAATATATCTGGAACAAATCTACAAAGAATCTAAAAGAAACATTGAAAGCCCTAGGAGGAGTTGATTTCACAAAGTATGCACTACCAACCATTATTGTATATAAGCAATGGTCAAGAAATGGCTATGTTGAAAAATGCTGTAAATTTGTCAAATATCACTTTTTCAGTATTATAATTATTCATGCACATCTTCAATATGTGTGGAACATGTCTGCAAAGTATTGAAAAGAAATACTGAAAGCCCTAGGAGGAGTTGATTTCACAAACCATCATTGTATATAAGCAATGGTCAAAAAATGGCTATGTTAAAAAATGCTGTAAATTTGTCAAAAAATAATTTTTCAGTATTATAATTCTTCATGCACATTTTCAATATGTGAGAAACATGTCTGCAAAGTATCAAAAAGAAATACTGAAAGCCCTTCGAGGAGTTGATTTCACAAAATGTGCACTACCAACCATTTTTGTATATAAGCAATGGTCAAAAAATGGCTATGTTGAAAAATGCTGTAAATTTGTCAAAAATTATTTTTTCAGCATTATAATTCTTCATGCACATCTTCAATATGTGTGGAACATATCTGCAAAGTATTGAAAAGAAATACTGAAAGCCCTAGGAGGAGTTGATTTCACAAAATATGCACTACCAACCATTATTGTTTAAGCAATGGTCAAAAAATGTCTATGTTAAAAAATGCTGTAAATTTGTCAAAAATGATTTTTTCAGCATTATAATTCTTCATGCACATCTTCAATATGTGTGGAACATGTCTGCAAAGTATTGAAAAGAAATACTGAAAGCCCTAGGAGAAGTTGATTTCACAAACTATGAACTACCAATCATTATTGTATATAAGCAATGGTCAAAAAATGGCTATGTTGAAAAATGCTGTAAATTTGTCAAAAATTATTTTTTCAGCATTATAATTCTTCATGCACATCTTCAATATGTGTGGAACATGTCTGCAAAGTATTGAAAAGAAATACTGAAAGCCCTAGGAGGAGTTGATTTCACAAACTATGCACTACCAACAATTATTGAATATGGCAATTATCGAAAATTGGCTAAGTTCAAAATGCTGTAAATTTGTCAAAATTCATTTTTTCAGCATAATACTTCTTCATGCATATCTTCAATATCTCTGGCACATATCTGCAAAGTATCAAAAGAGAATATTGAAAGCTGTAGGAGGAGTTGATTTCACAAAGTATGCACTATTAGCACTATGGCAAACATTCTATGTATAGGTTTAAAAAGTCCCATAACTCTTGCAAAACTGACCCTTTGGCCCCTAAATTCATACCACACATGTGTTGTTTTATGGTGCAGGTGTGTTGAAAATTTAAAGAACATCGGGCAAAAACTACTTAAGTTATTATGTTGACGGAATGACGGAATCACGGAGTCACGGAATCACGGAATTACGGAATTACGGACAGACTGAAAACAGTATACCCCCCTAAAACTTCGTTTTGCGGGGGGGTATTTCACAAAATATGCACTACCAACCATTATTGTTTAAGCAATGGTCAAAAAATGTCTATGTTAAAAAATGCTGTAAATTTGTCAAAAATGATTTTTTCAGCATTATAATTCTTCATGCACATCTTCAATATGTGTGGAACATGTCTGCAAAGTATTGAAAAGAAATACTGAAAGCCCTAGGAGAAGTTGATTTCACAAACTATGAATTACCAATCATTATTGTATATAAGCAATGGTCAAAAAATGGCTATGTTGAAAAATGCTGTAAATTTGTCAAAAATTATTTTTCAGCATTATAATTCTTCATGCACATCTTCAATATGTGTGGAACATGTCTGCAAAGTATTGAAAAGAAATACTGAAAGCCCTAGGAGGAGTTGATTTCACAAACTATGCACTACCAACAATTATTGAATATGGCAATTATCGAAAATTGGCTAAGTTCAAAATGCTGTAAATTTGTCAAAATTCATTTTTCAGCATAATACTTCTTCATGCATATCTTCAATATCTCTGGCACATATCTGCAAAGTATCAAAAGAGAATATTGAAAGCTGTAGGAGGAGTTGATTTCACAAAGTATGCACTATTAGCACTATGGCAAACATTCTATGTATAGGTTTAAAAAGTCCCATAACTCTTGCAAAACTGACCCTTTGGCCCCTAAATTCATACCACACATGTGTTGTCTTATGGTGCAGGTGTGTTGAAAATTTAAAGAACATCGGGCAAAAACTACTTAAGTTATTCAGCAAAGATGTCAAAATGTTGACGGAATGACGGAATCACGGAGTCACGGAATCACGGAATTACGGACAGACTGAAAACAGTATACCCCCCTAAAACTTCGTTTTGCGGGGGGTATAATTACAGTAATTCTCTTTGGCTCCATGTTGCCAAACCTATATGTTCACTGAAGAGGCTAAAGTAGATGAAACCGCGGAATGGCCCATCCACTTTCTCATTAATATGTTCGCTGCTCTTAAAGGATCTCAGTTTTATTTTTAGTCAACAAATCGTGAGCACTTTCACACTTAATTAATTAACCTTATGTTTCTGTATAATATAAGAATAAAACGAATTTAATGGAATGTAACTGAATAAGAATTTCACTTAAAAATGAATTACGCCAGTATATTATTCATCGTCTACTCAGCTAATATAGACACGATAGACTTACGATGACATCTGAAGATGAGCTGTAATCTTGAAGAGGTATGTAGAACAGCTTTTCACACCGTAATTCTCCTGCACCCGTATAGGCAATTTCGTTTTTCGGTATGCCATGATGGTATTTTGTGGAAATTTCTGCTTGTATAACATCCCCGCCAGCACGTTTTAAAGCATCGGCAATAGCACCAAACTTGAGATTGGGGAAGTTTCTGGCTGCTGTGGTACACACGATTACGTCGGCCTGTGGTGGATAAGGTACGAGTCACATCTTCAGAAGTTTAAATTCACAATATATATTAAAATCGTTTAATGTTATATCAATATATGTCAAATGCAAACTAATTTAAATGATAGCTGATGAACTGATTAAAATTATGTTGTTTCTATTTTAGTTCATATGAGACTACTCTTCCTCAAAGTGCTAGTGAAAGGATGCATACTTTCTTTTTGACATTACCTGAACCTTCCAAAATATCCAGTGTTAATAAATACTCGTAAAGGCTCTAGATCGTAAAAGGGAGTCAAAACTTTTGGCAACGTCAATCGTCTTGTTAAGATGACATTTCAAGCGACCATTCACAACCCAAATACACCAAACTTGTTACCTCATGAAAAATATTCTGTCCTTTGTAATTGACTATTATTTATAAAGGTAGGCAATGGTCAGGAAATGACGCAATCAGAAGGAAATTCCCACTCCAAAAACCAAGGTGGGAAAAACTAAATTGACAATTATGTATAATTCGGCAAATAGGTCACTGTATGGGCGTTACCTCATGAATACGTTATTGGGTATGGTCTACCTTTGACTTAGTTAAAAGATAAAGATATACAGTTAAACTCATGTTTTCCGTTAGAAAATAAGAATGAAATACGAGTTTGTCTAATTCACTGGATTGCACAAATTACAGGTAGCTGATTTCAAACGGTAAATATGTGACAGCGGTACAGGCTAACTGAGTTCGACTTTTCTATAATCTCCCTACTTGAAGAGATGGACTAGCCGACCACGCCCAGATAACCCCCTTTACAGTAACCTAGTTGCCCAATCTTATATCAAGAAAAGATTTTGTAAGCCGAGTGAGCAGTATCAATTTATTTACCATTATAGTTTCAATATTTTCCGTGGTGAGTGACAGAATTACGCTGTCTGTGACTTTGAATGTCGCAACGATGTTCTGTTTTACTTTCTTATGCACCACTTTATCATCCGGAACTAGAATCTCCAATCTGTGTAGTCTTTCAGAATATATCTGTGCTATAGCTAATTCAAAATGCTGAAATTAGAAAAAAAAAAAAACATTCAAAAATAGAAGCTGGTATATCACAACGTATAGTTTAAAACATTGTCTCTGATAATGTTTTTTTCGCCAAAGATATTTGTAAAGAGGACGACAGGAAAATTATTTTCATCTCAAAATCTAGATCTTAGTATGTTCTATTGACTAGGACCCGCAAAAAAAATAAAAATTGGTCAGCAGGTTAAAATGAATTTTGAATGAGGCATTTTGCATTGGCAAGGGAGATAATCAAGGATCATGAATCAGAATCAGAATCAGAATAGTTTACTGGTGATAAACGTCAACTGATAAGCACGTGTCACAATTAATTGGCGTAGTTAAAGGTACATGTAGTGTACTACCTGTGCGTGTATTATATACCGTCATTCATAAGATAAGCTACTCTAGAAGAAGGTATTTGGTATACTGATTGCGGAATCTCTCTTCAAGACTTACCATTGTTGATTCATCATCGTCATTATCAATGACAACCCCGATCTCTTCAAGACTGCTGTCCGAATGTTCCATCATGTAATCAGCAATTGTCTTGATCATTGTTTTCGCTATTGTTTCCTTTGAGTGGTTAGAATCAGATCCTGTTCCAAACGTTGAAAACTCGACGGATTTATCACCAGTTTTGACGGCGTGATGCAAGCATTCCTCAACATGGTTTCGAAGTGCCTGTGATCAACGGTGAATGAAAAATATAAAAGACGAAATTTAAAGATTCAACGATGAAAATGTTAAGTAATTACAGTCAGATCCTGTTCCAAACGTTGAAAATTCGACCTGTGAGTTTTGAAGGCGTGTCAACATGGTTTCGAGTGCCTGTGATCAATGGTGAATAGATAAATGAAAACATAAAAGACAAAATGTTACGATTCGTCGATGGAAATGTATCATAAATGTCAGGATGAATATATTAATTTGTGTAAACGTTATTTTCCCGAAAGCATGAAAGCAATTCAATTTCGCAGCAGCCAATACATTTCATAAAATCAGAATAATAGTATTGTTGATCATATATATGTGCCTGTATGAAATCTAAATGGTTCAAAACAAACCTACAAGCAATAAACCAAAATCAAATTCTATACTAGTATATATGTAATTTGTTAAGCCAAACACCTTACTCTTGATCCATCATGACTATCCAACCTAGAGCCTGTCTTCAAATTGAAGACAACTGTAGATGTGAGCCATTCAGTTGTTGTCTGCGGAATAATGTTATCAGCTTCAAAGCCGCCGTTCCAGAGTTCATTTTCATCCTTGTGTTCCAAGTCAAATTCTTCTAAACGTTCTGTGTCTATTGTGGTTCTGTTGATTTTTTCGAAGACGTTTGAATTTTTTGATGATGTATGATCAGTTACATCAGCCTGTAACATGCCAACATTCTTGGAAAATGGATATAATGTTAAGAACAAAAGGATTTATACTTTTTATACAGCTGAGTAATTTAGTCTTCCGCTGATGGTTACATCATACGCTTTAGACAAGTCCTACATGTAAGATATGACAAGAAATACCTGACAGAACAAAATATATTTCGTGAATTAATATTACTTAAGTAGCATTAAACGAGTATTGCTTAGACTAAGCTAAACCGTGGTCGGAAATTCTAGCCATGATAAAATGCCATAAATTTCTCACGAGGTATTGAAAAAATGAACATACAAACAAGAATGGGAAATATAACTTGACTTCACCTGCTCTCCACTTGATTTTAGATCTCTCCATCTAATCAGCAGCTTTTTGTTACCCAGAAGTGGTATTTTCCGTACACAATTGCGTCTTATCTTATGAAGTTCTGTTAGTGTTTGAGTAATATCTTGAATTAAGAAAATAACCAATGACTACTACTGACTGGACGACTGATTAACTGCTTACCAGGAAAAGAGGTTTCAAGTCAAACCAGCCATACATTTAAGCCTTAATTGTGTACTTGAGTGGTTATATTTTGAGCACTTTTTGTATGTCACGATATCCTAATTTTGGGTAAAAGTCCAGACATGACCATAACTGTTGACTGGGACGTAAGGCATTAATTTAAACAAAAACAAATGACTAATTAAGAAAGCAGTAACGAGTCAACTAGTATTTTAATCGTTAATATTTATGGGAACAATGAAACAAATATATCGAAATATTAGCTGTGTAATATTTGTGAAAGATATATATAGAAAAGAATCAAAATAGCTTGAGAAAATATATGTTAATTACAATGGCAGTATTGGTTTGTTTTCTTTTTACTCCCATCAATCATTTTCAGATTATTCTTGGGAGGTGTACATTGTACACTCCGGCGTGTTTTAAATTACGATAATGACAATATCATTTTGTTGCGATTTTGTCAGTACCTGGTCTCTCCTTAATTTTCACTTTTGAATTTCAAAGCTTGAGTAAATATTCCTTCCCACTTTAATTTTATTTGAGATATGCAATATCATCTATTATACTGCATGATAATCGATCAAAAGTTACCTTTGTCCATGTCTAGTTTTTGCATCGGTAGATGAAAACATGTATCAATGAACACTCTTTGCATTTCTTCTTGAACAACGCTACATATTTCTGGATTTGTGTCGTATATAAATATCTGTCTGATACTATGGTGTTGCTCTAATTCTTTTTTCATTATTTCCACCATGACCTGCGGAAATATCATTTTGACATGAACCAGTTTTTTGAAAGTACTGTAAGCTCTCATAAGACAACTGATTCATACCCCTTTCCCCCACATTTTGAATACCAGTTACAACGCTTTGGTAAAGCCGCAGTACAACATAAGATTGCATTATGATACAATGTGCCTCGAATGGCTTATCTTATTTCTTCAACATTAGCTGATTTACAAATAAAATATAAAAGTTAGATCCTTTGGAAAAGGTGAAATTTTTCAAAGGTATCATTCACTGCCTTGTTTATTCGCTTTTAATTTAAAAGTTTCAAGAATCGAAGAGACTGAATCATGCGTATATGTATATTATGTAATTCTGAAATCCTATTACCTTTGCTAACTCCCCAGGACGATTAATCCGCACGTTTCCAAGAAGAGGCAGGGCAATACTTCGAAATATCCCATCATCTATTGCGTCTGCAGTGCGGAGAATATTTTTCAGAGTGTCGGCTACCATCATTGTTCCCCTATCATTCTCTATTGCATCACTTGGTATAGAAACATGGAACACTTTCTTGTATGGCAGCTGTCCGGCTGAGCTTATGTATACCTCACCAGCTTCAAGACAGTGCCGCCGCTCTCGGAATTTTGAACAATCCTCACTAATTTCCTGGCCTCCTATAGAATATATGTGTTTTTGCATAATAATTAGGGTGGAACTTTGGCTCTGATTGTATCAGTTCCTGATTATTGCTTACATTGACATTTCTTAAGAAGGTACAAGTAGGCAAAGATCAGGAAAAGGCGCAATCAGAAAAAGATTCCCACTCCAAAAACCGAGGTGGGAAAAAACCAAACTAACAATCAGGTACTTATACCATGAAACATATCGTAAGCCGAATGAGCAGCTATTTTCCCAATAGGTGGCCACTCAGTTACCTTAACTTAACTAAAAATATGAAAACATACATAAGGCGCCAACAGCACAAAAAAAATTTTATACACCAAGACATAAAACAAAAAGAACCACCACAGAAGTATCGACTTGGAACGATCAGTAACACAAAGTTACTGGCGGGCTTAAACCGGTTTTACATGGCCATTACCTCACCCTCAGCTTCTGCAGTGGTTCATAACATTTAGTTAGTTCTTCGGTCCTCGTGGTGAATCTCTAACTAGTCAATGAATCATCAAGAACAAACAAATAAATCATGATAAACATCCTGATGAATCAAAAACCAGGACTCACAGACTGAGTAAGCTGCCCGACGATGGAGATCCCTGGGCGCCGAATAACCTACTAACTCCGGAGCAAAAGAAAAACACCAGTTGGACCCCGGTGGGCCAAGCAACAGACAAGAAGCTCCGGCCCCAACCAACTAAAATGAATAGCTTTATGTCGGGGCCATCATAGAGTCTGACGCCCGACCCACCGGCGTGCAATTAAAGAAGGCAGCATAGTTATCAACCATGATTGGGTTGAAAACTAAGCATGCAGACTGTCGCATAACATTCAAGTTATAACCTATACGTCTGTAACGTGTTATGATTTTTCTGAACTGAAAAGAAAAATCATTAATTCCTTTAAGTTTCTTAAATTTGTAAACCAAGTCACCATAAAATTCAGGTTCCGAAAGGCCCTCACTTAAAAGCGTCTTTAACCCAACATTATATTTAGAAATCAATTCATATTGTCTACGATAAAATTTAGAAAAAGTTTTTCGAAGTTTATGATACCGATAGCCCTGTTGGAGAAGTTTTGCCGTTAAACATTTAAGAAGCTTATGTATAACTAATATGTTCATGTTATGTCCGTTTCCATTAAGTAATTTTGGTTCTTCAAATGAAAGGTTAGGCAATTCCATAAGTGTTCTTCTAGAGTACTTACGGTAAGAATTTCTTTCAGCTCTCAAAATAATATTAATAACGGAGACCATTTTGACAAACGTCAAAGAAATAGAATATATATGCACATGTCAGTCTTAACATGCTGGATTCATGTCGTTTTCAATGTGCTTACCCATTTGTGCAATGCGTTGTGCGACTCCATTATCATGTTTTAGTTCAGGGTCCGTCTGATTAATAACAATATCTGCCACTTCAACCGGGTTAATTATGTCGCCAGCAACTGGAAATATTCAGCAAAAGAAATCGAACGCCTAATTGATTTTAACAGTATAGACCTAATTGATTTTAACAGTATAGACCGTCACTCAAATGTTCTAAGTAAAATTCTAATTCTTCCATCATATTGTCATTTAGATATTTTGCAGTATACTCTGGTAATGGAATCACAAAAAAAATCCTTGATCAAATATTGTCAATTTTTTTTTTTTTTTTTTTTTTTTTGATATTTTATTATCTCTAGGTCAAATTTATTTGATCGTTTTTATTGCTTGAAATATATAATTTCGGAACATGCTGAAGTTGCTAATTTGCATTTATATTTTTGTTGGATTCCTCTACCTCAGCGTGCTTGGGATTGTGTACAATATTGTGTTCTCCATGCACTTTGAATTATCTGCTATATGATATCAGTTCTACAATTAGTTGTTTATTGATGGTTTTGAGTTCCTCATTAAAATAGACAAACTCAATAATTACATAAAATGACCTACTTGTGAATATGACGGCTCCAGAATTCAACAGTGTTGCAGCACAAATATAGTTCTTTTTCATTTCGTTTTGTGTGAGCACTTCAACCATGCATTGACTTCCTATTAAATTGACTAGATCGACTCCTTCCATTTCTCTAAAGTAGGTGTCAATTCCACGTGACGTGTGAGCTACCCATTCCATGTGTATTTGCTTAGCCAGTGACAATACAACAGATTTAACTTCATCAAAGGCATTCGCAGTGCATTTCACATTGACCGAATTATGTCGACACTGTATGTGCACGTCACTCAAATGTTCTAAGTTTAATTCTAATTCTTCCATCATATTGTCATTTATATATTTTGCAATATACTCTGGTAATGGAATCACAAAATCCTTCATCAAATATTGTTCAACAGCAGAAGTAAGATCATCTATCAATGTGTCCATAAAATCATCCAAACATGTGATACTTATTTCCACACCAAGTTCTTCAATTCTAAAACTTATTCGTGCATATGGTTTGATCCTTTCTTGAACTTTAGAAATATTTGTTTCAATAGCGTCTCTATTATCATATGCGTTCCCTTGGATGTGAATAACTCTATGAGAAACCATTTCAAGTATTGCCTGTGCTATTTCTTCACTTCGATCAGACTTGTTACACCACACGCTTAGTTGGTGGTTTTTTACCTTCCATTCAACAAAGCTTTCAAGGTCGAATCTATTCAGCTGATCGTTGATTTTGCGTTGAAATTCTTCGGTTTTCAATAAATCCTCAAAGCTTTGATTCAACAAACCGCATTTATATTCCCGGATTTTCATTATCTCTTCAAGCAATTTGGCCTTAGTATTCAAGACATTTTGTTGATAACCCGTTAGATGGCAAACATTTCCTACCAAAATGATCTCAACATTAAGATCACGTTCCATTTGTCCTATAATCCCAAACTTTTCTAGCATTTGAAACTTTTCAACATTTGATATATCTATTGCTACAGACACTGGTGGCTTGAATGACTCTAGCGTTGAAATCAGATTGGTTAGTGTTGGATCGTCTTTCAAACCAAATATTCGTATTTCATTCCTACCATCGTCTTTTGAAATTTGAATGCCGGTTGCTTCAATAGCATCGACATATTCAACTGCCTTCTCCCATACCGCCTTTTCAAACTGCCGATGAAAAATATTTACCCGTCCAATCAATCCGTTGAACACACGGTATGTTTGCTCTGTCCACTCACGTTGACATAAATATTTCTCGATACAGGTACAACAATGGCTGAATGCGACTAGACTTTCTTTAGACCAGTCGAGTTTTGAACACACTTTTGATAATTCCTCTTCTATACAATCGTGTTGATAGTCCATTATATACTGAACTGCATCGGCGTTATTGAAGACATGAGTGAAAGTATAACATATATCTTTGTCGTCCTCTGTCCTATGTGGTTCGTTTAGCTCATGTTCTACTTCTACTCTCACATCACATTCAAAACATTCTAAAACAAGCCATGCAGGCTTCTGTAAGTCAGGCCCAGAGTGAACCAATTTATCCTTTTCATAACTATACACAACATGCACAATGTTTGTCATTTCACAATTACAATTAAAGTTCGTTTGGATTTCATAATCTTTTGTCATACAAAATGTAAATATTCCATTGGAATCATCCGTTCTTACTCCACAGGTTTTAAACCAGGCAGGGAAACCTTTATCCCGTTCGCTACCCCTATTTTGAGTACTTGCTGTAGAATATGCTTTCAGTATCTCCCCAGTGGTCTCATTTGGCGGTATATTTGTAAGTCCATACCTAATTATGAAATTTCCTGACACGGCGTTTGCTTTTACACAGATACGCATAGGATCGTCGATCTGGATTTCAATATCAGGAATGATTACGCTGCCTGTTGTATTTGTGAGCATAGCATCTTTGTCATCGAATATTATTTGATTTGCATCTACTGGCACATACGTCATAGTCTGTCCGTCTCTCGTTTCAAAAGCAACGCGTATGTCTCCAAAACTGATTTCACAAAACAGTGTCAGTGTTTCAAAATCCCAATCTAATGGAATAAGCTTTCGTTGCATTGATTCATTTTCAGCCCCGAACTCGTCATGATAAACTAAGAAATGTCCTTTGTCGTCGTATGCTTTTTGGATCTTTCGCTTCACAGACTTTTCATAAATCTTATCTTTAAAAAGTATGTTACCACTGAAGTTAGCAATATCACCATCGCCATGATGTGACCAGTTGGTAACCCCCAGCCGAATACCCCCGGTCCCACAGAGCTTGATATAGACTGTTTCATCATTCCTAATCGGTCTGTTAGTTACAACTATCCGTCTTCTATCTGCCATCGGTCGGTCAACCCAGACAGCTTTTGTATTGCTATCATACAAATCGACGTCTTCACCATGCAGTTCATAGAGTGTGACCCCATATCCTCCTTTACTTGCTAGATTAATTGTAAATGAAACATGACTATGACTTCCAAAGACAAAATAAATGCCTTTACTAATACAAGAACATTTCAATATAAATTATAAAGTGGAGCATGGCGATCTAGAGGTCATTATAGGACATTGGTACCGGGTCGTGTCCTTAAGAAACACATATCTATTTGCAGACTAACTTGGAACTGTTATGTTTATTTCTGCTTTCGATTTACCTAGCACGCACAGTTAGTACCTAATTGTCAATTTCGTTTTTCCCACACATCGGTTTCTGGAGTATGAATTTCTTTCTGATTGCGCCTTTTCCTGATCATCGTCTACTTGTACCTTTTCATAGCGCATCGAGAGCTTAAAAAAGTCTCATTTTAACAACAGATGGACTGTTGTCCGCTAAGTAAATATGTCCGTTTACGTTGTTAATGTTTTGTTTGTTTGAATTGATGCTTTACGTCCCAGTCAACAGCTAATGTCATGTCGGAACGTTGCCTCCATTTTATGGGAATTTTACCCAAAATGAGGATGTCATGACATCCAACAAGTGATTGATATAAAACCATCCAACTAAGCCAAAAACGGATTATACGTGTGGATGGTTTGACTTAAACCATTTTTCTTGGACAGGCTCAGATCTGAGCGGTTAACCAGTAATCAGATGATCAGCCAGTAGTGAATAAGCTTGTTGAATGTACTCTATAGTATTCTATAAACTTACCCATGTCTGTTCGTCTGTCTCAGTACCGCGTAGACACCAATCCCTTGGTTAAAGACATGACTTTTTAAAATATAGTTGATACATTTTTATTAACTTAAATACGTTTGTAAACCATAAATACATGTTAACACCTTTAAGTGGTGTGGTAATGTTTGAGTAAAACAAAAGGTGTTGTGCACTAGCCCAATCAGATACGACATATCAAAATGAGATCTTATTGAAATAATTAAGATACTTCATATTGTAATAATGGTATTTGAATAATGAACGTCGATAACTTGTCAGTAAGTAATTCAAGAGGAAGTGGACGGTAGGCAAAATTAACAACCAGCAACGATATCATTGACGTTTTATTATTAAGGACAATTATTATTGTCAGTAAGAAGTAATATAGACAGTACATAGATCGAACTAGATCAGCTGGCTAACCTGCACTCCGATACACTTCGTGACCTCGCTGCTCTCTCGTGGTATGGAGAGGTCTAACGGAATACCGATGGAGATATTCCGTCTAAGATCGAACATTTCTGTGGACTTTAAAAGAGAGCTGACTTGGTTTATCAATGTACAAGAAAAACGTACTAGGAAAAATGTGCATCTTCAAGATAGGTGATAACTAGCAAGAGGTCCTATGCCAAAGCAGTTGATGGACTTGAACAGAAAGCTGACCAAGCTTAACACAATGCACCACAAGAAATGTTTTAATTAGTAAAAAAGTATTAACTAGAAACGGGTTTTAGAGGGATTAAAACAAACATGTTATTGGACCAAAATACAGAGACAACAAAGTTATAGACTATCAACTATATAAAGAAAATGAAAACATCAATGACACTACAAAACATAACATATATCTAACAAACATTAACGTCATCAAACGTTACATAGCGGTGGCAGGAAATGAACACAACTAAACATGAGTTTCTTCGAGACAAACGCTTGTATTATTGAGAACCGTATCGCGATTTCAGCGTTTTAAGGTTGACAAGCAAATCCTTTTAAATGCCACAGTGCCAGTTTCATCCAAATCTCACCTTAAGTGTCTGTAGTGGATCAAATTAGGACAAAGCAGCGGCGTGTAATGCAAGAGGGACGTATTGTATGTCGCCCGTATGGAAATATTTGACAATGTCATGAATCTTCGAGCCATTATGAGCTAACACTGCTGAGACAATGACGGCGAAATGATAATTTATCTCTGAAAGGCAACATGGAGTGGTTATAAATTTTATTGTCTATAAAATCACAGAAGGGTCGTATCGGATTTTCGAAACACTTCACGACGTATCAAGTTTTTTTTTTTTATTTATAAAACATTACGGTGAGCAGCACATGAGATTATATCACATATTTAAAAATATAATGGCAACTCTCAATAACCCAAAATATAATGTCCTCTTCATTTGCATTATTTTAGACGATAGCTATAAAAATGTAATAGGAAATATCCTGCCAAAGTCAATTTTCAGGGCATTGTTCGAAATTTCTAAGGGCACCATGCAGAAAATAGAGCAAATATGATAATAATCCTTTGATTATAACAATCATCATGTACAATCTTTTTTTTTTTTTTTTTTTTTTTTTTTTTTTCATATTAACGTCAAGCATCATTGTCCTCTGGTATGCTGTAGCCAATCTGTTTTCTTATTTCATCCATGACTGTTACAACCTGATCACTGAGACTGTGGGGGACTTCCATCGCCTCTGTAGCTCCTACAAAATGGAAAAAAAATAATTAACTCATATAGCCTGGCGTCCTTTTTGTGGGACATAGGCAAACAGTACAGCCCTAGATGTGATGCCGCAGAACGCGGCGTCCCATCTGGGGCTATCCTGTTTGCTGTTTGTTCAGAGAAATTCCATCGAAAGAACAAATAAAAATTTAAAAGCACACATAAAGGCCCTAAAACGAATGTGGACTCGCCCAAATGATAATGATGGGAAAGTCCATTCGTCAAATATGGGTTAAAAACAGAACAATTGTTTCTGAAAAACCTGCTGCAAATGATGATGTCAAAAATAACAAAACTCAGTTCATCACCAAAACATTTAAAACGAATTCTTTAATCTACGTTTGTTAGTCAACAAACATGGTCAGTACAACCTAGGTCTTGAGGCAAAGCGCGTAAGAACGATTTATTTTCACTAAATGTGTGAATTGTTTGACTCCGTTCAAAGATACTTACATTTACTAGTACTTCATTCCAATTTGTTATTGTTAAACAAAGCTCTGACATGCCTGAGACAGAACTTGGTATACCTGATTTTAAATAGTTTCTAACTGCTGTTGCCTCGATGTGGAATGCTGCACTATTCGGATAATTGTAGGTTCCTTCTTTTAATGGAAACTCGTAAGAACCAAAGGGTGTGGTTACTTTGGTTGGTGACCACATTGGGCTATCTATCTAAAGCGAATAAAAGGCATTCATGACCAAGATTTAATTGTGTAATGTTTTCCTCATTGTAGGAATGCAATTTGTCCTTCTCTGAACAGCTCGAATATTGTTCGATATCAGCATAATTTTGTTTAACAACTGTGCATGCAAATTATATACAATTCTGTGCATTCACTTGTTTGCTTCGGCTATTGGAATGAGCCCTATTCTCAAGTCCGAAAGGCACCGCCGTGAGGTCATACTAAAATGGACGACATGGAGACAAAAAGAACAAAGAAATTTATGAGGTAAGAAAATACCTTTATGGTTCCTTTATCCCCGTAAATCACCGCCGTATTTTCCCCTAATACCGTTGCATTGCATGAAACGTTTGCAATTCCACCATTCTTAAACTTGAGACAGAAGCACAGAGTCTCGTCAATACCTAGAATCATGAAAAAGAATCGACCCTATGTCGAAATAATCAAAGAAGCACAAGATTTGATCACTATTGTACAGTATTGCGAACCGAGCTACTCCATTTGGATAATACTGGTCTTTGTGTTGACTACCCTCTTGAAAGATGCAAATTTACAGTTATTCTCTGGCTCCATGTTGCCAAATCTAAAGGATCACTGATGAGGCTTGAGCAGCCGAAACCGCGGTATGACCTACCCTTTTCTCATTAATATGTTCACTGCTCTTCAAGGATCTCAGTTTTAATTTTCATTATCTATATATTAACTTTACTTTTTTTTTTTTTGTCCCGTTAAAGAATGCGCCTTTAATTAAGACTTCCCTTGCGTAAATTCTCGAAATTGCAGGACACTTCTGACTTTCGTTGCTCGTTTATAACTTAGGATCAATAATAATGGTTAATTATCCGTAGTTGCGCAATATGGTCCATGCTATCTCCCTTTGAATGCTTTCTCTACATCCGAGGGATCTAAACTTTTTATTTTATACTTTACAGAGAAAACCAATGTATATCAAAACTTGATAAAATTGGTATTTTCATTGATATGAAATTTCACTGATATCAAATCTCACTGATATCAAAAGTCACTAGTGACTGATATCAGCCTATATCTTCACTGTACATTTTGGATTACTTCTGACGTTTCCATTTACTTAACGTCATTAAATGTGTCTCACTTCAGAAATTCAAACGCCTATAACTTTGTTATTTATGAACGAAAACATAAAGTGTGGCTATTCATTTCCGTAGTTAGAACGTAAAGAACAATATGGTACCAAAATTATTTGTGTTTTCAAAAAATTTGGTTTTTGCATTTTTACCGCCTGTCTTGTGAATTGGAAAATGCCCGTGTATTGTATAAAATAAAAAGAAAATTTGCTTTGTTTTCGGTGAATACCAAATATATTTCATCTCGTGAGTTGAAAACATAAAAAATTTCACTTGTGCTGCGCACTCGTGAAAATTCTGATGTTTTCAACTCACTCGATGAAATATATTTGGTAGTCACCTCAAAAAAGCAAATATCCTCTATATATTTTTAATTTTTTCCTGAAAACGTTTACAAGTAATACTATTATGTGTCAATTAATATCGAAATTCTAGGCATATTACAGGGAAAAAAGATTTATTGTTTATGATTACCGGACTTTACCACACTCATAAACTTAAGGAAAATGGACCGTGCCGGGGACAGTGCAAGCCTTGAAGTCTTCAAAATCACGGCCCGGGGGAGATGTAACTAGAAGTTTTACCAAGTATTTAGCACTCTACAATCATAGACGAATATCTATCCTGGTTACAGCAAACGTGAAGATAGCATGAATGTAAGACCGTACATTTAAGCATACCTTCAGATGTCATATTAGCTGAGGCAGAAACACATTCTGGTGCATCTTGGTAAACCATCAAAGCAATAGCTATCGAGTATCCTGCGAAGCTATAGATTGTTCCTCCGCCGGTCTCCGGGGTCTGAAATCGCTCAGAGGTCTGTAATACTGGTAGACAGAATTCAGATCGTATCAGTCGGATGTTTCCTAAAGAAATGTCTTTAATTTCCTTCTTTATTTGTTGAACGGCAGGCAGAAACATTGTCCAAAATCCCTGGAATGTAAAGATCATAAAACCTTATACAAACTGGAGACTGACTTAGGGTCGCCGCTATCTTGTGTAAAGCTATTTCTAAAATAACACATATGTTTCTATTCCCGAAAATCCAAAGTTATAATGAAATTACTGCAGCAATCTTCAATAACAAACAATGACGCGAAAACAATATAATAACACAACACACCTCCATGAAAAAGACACCGTTTTGTCTGGCAGCTTCGAACACTTTTTTCGCCTGTTTTCTATTCATCGCCATTGGTTTTTCACAAAGCACGTGTTTTCCCGCATTCATTATTTGGATTGACAGCGCCGCATGATTCGGATGGATTGTTCCAATGTACACGATTTCTGTGGATGAAAATAATCATGTAAATAGTTGTTAGATGAATGTAAAATATACCCACATATTCAGTGATTGGACACGAAAGAGTAAGATAGATTCATCTATCATATACGTATAATGGTACTTCATCTAAGGAGTAAATAGTGATTAACACGATGAATATTTCAATCACATCGATTTTTATGCCAAAGCCCAGGTTACGTTCTTTTCAATAGTTCATTCAAGGCCTGTTGCACCTTCATTGTGCCCATCAATGATTTAAATTTCATACTCTTCGGTAGTATCATTATTCTGTAGGACGTTGTAACTATCAGCATTTACGAATTTGTTTGAGAAACGTTAAGTCTACCATACATTTTACTGACTTACAGGGTCATAACTTAACAAACACTATTGTGAATAGATTACTTTGTTGAAGACTCTCACCTATCTCCTGATCATTTGCTATCTCATCATAGCTACCGTATGCCTTCTTGAAACCATGCTTGTCTGCAAACTTCCGTGCACGGGGCAGGTCCCGGGCGCCAATTGCAACAAACTGTAAACGAAAACTAAAAGGCACATTAAAACACAAGGGGTATACATGTACCGTCGAGTGTATAGATCCATCACTATTTTATTGTACTTAGCTTCCCTTTCGCGCACACTGAGTCTGAGAGGCTATTTTTATACAAACTCGCGTCACTGCTATATTTTCTTTTAATTTTCAGTGAAACAATTTTTTTTGCAATAAATTTAACTGACCAGGGATCTTTAAACATCATTTCTATACATACCTCGTGCTCATCCGGCGGCAAATTATCTTTGATCGCTGTAAAGAAATCCGCGGATACCAATCCAGCTCCTACACACCCCCAGCGTGTTGCCATAGCAATCGCTTCTAAAAACGAGGCAAGCCAAACTTATTCTTTTACGACCAAAATATCCATTATTTCCTTTACACTGTGGCTGTCGTGCATTAGGTAAAAAATCCAACCATGTATGCTGATGCAAAATTGCATTGTCAATTTTTAATAATGTGTTATCTACGATTATGCATTAAAATCATAAATAAAAGATTCAAATCATCTCGTGTATTAAAATGTGTATATGAGTACAATCATATTTGTGGTAAACAGTATATACAATGCAATGTAAATTCATACCTCAGTCAACACTATCGGTGTCATCAAAGGGTATTTTATAGTGTCAATGACTTATGACCCAGTTTTTAATTGAACTTATACGAAACCTTCTACCTTATAGGTGTACAAATGTACTACTATTTTAATCTTATTAGCCTATCGTGTAGTCAGTCCATCCATTACGAAAACTTGCCCATGCAAAATACAGTTTTTTTTTTGTTTTTGTTTTTTTTTTTTTTTTCAGCTGTAAAAATTGAAAATTTCATCAGAAAAATGTTGATATTTTTCTTATTTTTGCTCAAAACATAGATTGCGGGTACACGTTAGAACCGCCTCGCCGAGGCGGTTCTAACGAGTACCCACAATCTATGTTTTGGAGCTAAAATAAGAAAAATATGTATACCCCTGCATACCCCAGTTTTACTATAGAAAAGTGGGGTTTAAGGGGGTATACATTGCACGGACATGTTTTCCTGATGTAACCTTATTCCATAAACTGGTGTTTGTCTGCTTCTCTGTTGTGCACGAATCTTTGTTTCTTGGTGGAAGCAAGCTTGATGACTCGATGCAGATTCTCCTTCTCCTCATATGCCTTTTACGGTTTTATGTTAAGAAAGACATGTATTTTCTGTTCTGTCAACAATGTCATTTCTGCCTAAAATATTGTTGGGATTTGAAATAATGAGTCAGTAATAATATATAGTCTTCGCTTCTGCTTTATAAGACCTCTGGCTGAAAAAGGTCCTGCCCCTCCCCCCTCCCATTGGAATTTCGTAGACATAGTATATTAAAGAGCAGTCTTTCCTTACTCAAATGAGAGATGTTTTCACTTTGTACGTTGGAACGTAATGGTGTAACGGCTATTTAAAAATAACAACATTTACCAGCTGTATATGTATATATTTGTAGGATTCTTTGATTGGGAATGAACAATAGGATGTTTTAATACAACTCTACCATTTTTCTGCAAGATTCTTCAAGAAGAATATTTGAAATGAAATGCATAATTTTATCAAGTTGATAATATGGTTCTGTGTGTGTGTAACGTATGTGACGTATAACACATTTGTAGGGAATGAACAATATGTTATTTTACAATAATTGTATCATTTTTCTGCAAGATTCTTTAAGGAGAATATGTGGGATGCATAATTGTATCAAGATGATATAGATGGTTCTCATTTTGTATAAAATACGTTACATATAACACGTATGTAACGTCTTTAACATATTTGAAGGATTATTTGACTGGGAATGATAAACAATAGGTAATTTTACAATAATTGTATCATTTTTCTGCAAGATTCTTCAAGGAGAATATGTGGGATGTATAATTGTATCACGTTAGAGATTGTTCTCTATTTGAGTAACGCATGTCATGTATGTAACAAAAATATGCGAATTTACATTTATATTTCGCACAAGAAAGAGATGCGCCATAAGGTGTACAACAGTGGAACTTTATAGTGCATCGATATCTCTTCCATGACAGACTTACGATTTTATGCAATGGGGTCATTTTCCTTTTGATATTCCTTTGATATTCATGAATGTACTGTGTCGAGGATAGTAAAACATGTATCTGAATGCATAGCAGGTCTGAGAAAGCGCTTCATCTAATTCCCAACTGCAGCTGAAGCTGCCAATATTCAAAGAAAATTCATGAGAATAGCACATTTCCCTGAAGTTGTAGGGGCAATAGACTGTACCATGTGCCGGATGGGTATACAATGAATTCACCTTTTAAGCACCTTTTAAGCACTCGGCTCAGGTGAACTAACAATAGTGGTACCACTTTAGCTTCTTCAGAACACATTATTTTGTAGATGCCCACCACTTATTTTACCTTTTCCAGGTAAAAGGAATATCTGAGCAGTCCAAATTATTGTCATTGTACGAGTATGAACTTTCGTGCAAACAACAACAAAATTCAACATTTCAATGATAATATAACTCATGACGTGACAGAAACTGTTGTTGACGAAATTAATTCGTCTTGTAATATTTATGATTGTTTTTGCATAATGCAGATGACAGATTATGCAGATTTTGCAGTTAAGACATTACGAAAGCTTGCCCATGCAATATACAGAGAATTTTTTCAGCTAAAAAAAGTGAAATTTTGGATATTTTTCTTATTTTTGCTCAAAACATAGATTGTGGATACACGTTAGAACCGCCTCGCCGAGGCGGTTCTAACGAGTACCCACAATCTATGTTTTGGGACAAAAATAAGAAAAATAGGTATACCCCTGCATACCCCAGTTTTACTATATAAAAGTGGGGTTTGATGGGGTATACATAACACGGACATGTTTTCCTGATGGAATAGACAATTAATCATATCTTTATTTGCGTTTCACTATTACAACTTTAAGCGTCGAGCATCTGCCACCATTCGTGATAAAGGTAAGAATTTCTTTTACGTTCTGTTTTATAGTTGATTTCGTGATAGACTGTATTTGATGGGCCCAGAACAATGTAGGGCCTATAGTTGAACGCAACTTTTAAAATTATTTTGAAACAAAATTGTACATGTATAGCTTTCAAATAACGGACAGTCATTTTCACAGAGTGACGTTTCCGTAAGATGTAAAGTCATGTCGGGTGTTGTCACAAAATGTGCGGCCTTTTTCTTTTTTTTTTTTTTTTTTTTTTTTTTTTTAAATGGTTAACATGGTCCAAAACATTTTTGAATATGGATTTCCTGTACAAAAATCTCATGGAAGGGAGGTAATTATTCTCCTGCATTTTTTTTAATTCTTGGTATTTAATTATGGTCGCTAAAAGCATTAATATGAAATAAAGGCACGCTGCCTTATCTGCAAACACACGGTAAACTTTACGCTAGAAACTTAACATAATCGTTACCGTCGAGTGTATCCAGCTGTCCAGTGCGAGGGGAAGTAGTTAGAGATGGGGAGCGAGGGAGGGGGAGCTATGGAGTAGTGTAAGGAGGGAGATAGGAAGGTAGTGGATGGAGGGAAGGAGGTAGGAAGTTTACGGAGGGAGGTAGTTAGGTAGGGTAGGTAGAGAAGAAGGTAGTGTAGGGATTTATGTAGGTAGGGAGGGATCGAGCTGTGGGGCAGTGTGAGGAGGGAGATATACGGAGGGAAAGAGGTAGGTAAGAAGTGTAGGGAGGGGTAGTTAGGTAGTGTAAGGAGGAAGGTAGTGTAGAAATATGGATAGGTAGGGAGGTAGTTAGGTAGAGTAGGGAGGAAAGGAGGTAGAGTAGAGGTAGGTAGTAGGAGGTAGGAAGGTGAGTAGGGATGGAGGTAGGTAGGTAGGTAAGTAGGGAGGGAGTTAGTGTAGGGAGTAAGGTAGAAAGGAAGTGTAGGGGGTACTTAGGGAAGGAAGGAGGGATATAGTATAGTGTAGGGAGTGCGGCAGTTAGGTAGGTGTGTAGTCAGTAGACAGATAGGTAGTGGTGGGAGGGGGTGATTAAGGTGGTACTGTGTGGAGGTAGGGAGGGAGGGAGTGGGAAGTTAGGTAGTGTAGGGAAGGGGTAGTCAGCCATCAAAGAACTCACCAACACACATCAGCACTATTCAAGAAATAATGATGGTCTTTCTCATTAGTGAGAGACGAACTATCAGGTAGTGGTGGGAGGGGGTGATTAAGGTGGTACTGTGTGGAGGTAGGGAGGGAGGGAGTGGGAAGTTAGGTAGTGTAGGGAAGGGGTAGGTAGGTAGAGAAGGAGGCAGGGAGGGTTATGTAGTGTAGGTGAGGTAGGTATGCTAGTCTGTTGGGAGGGAGGAATGAAAGGAGGTAGGTAGGTCTTTAGGTAGGTGGGAGGTAGTGTAGGTAGATAGGTAGGTGAGTAGTGTGATAGGCAGGTACCTGGGTGCGAGTTGACCTGGGTGCGAGTTGACTCGGTTGCGGGATGACTCGGGTACGAGTTGACGTGGGTGCAAGTTGACGTGGGTGCAAGTTGACCAGGGACAGGTGCAATCGCGAGTTGACCCGGGGACGAGTTGACCGGGGGACGAGTTGACTAGAGGACGAGTTGACTCGGGGGCGAGTTGACTCGGGGACGAGTTTACTCGGGGACGAGTTGACTCGGGGACGAAGTGTGACACGGGGACGAGTTGACTCGGGGACGAGTTGACCTGGGGCGAGTTGACTCGGGGACGAGTTGACTTGGGGACGAGTTGACCCGGGTTCTTGACCCGGGGACGAGTTGACCCGAGGATGAGTTGACTCGGGGACGAGTTGACTCGGGGACGAAGTGTGACACGGGGACGAGTTGACTCGGGGACGAGTTGACCCGGGGCGAGTTGACTCGGGGACGAGTTGACTTGGGGACGAGTTGACCCGGGTTCGAGTTGACCCGGGGACGAGTTGTGAACAGTTGACCCGAGGACGAGTTGACTCGGGGACGAGTTGACTCGGGGACGAGTTGACACTGGGGACGAGTTGACACAGGGGCGAGTGAGAGTTGACCCGGGACGAGTTGACCCGGGTGAGAGTTCACTCGGGCGCGAGTACGTTATGGGGTGGTTTGGGGTGATTCCACGGACCGACCGAAACGACCTTTTTTGTGGCTCCGGTAAATCGTGATACCAACAAAAATGTCTGCCCCCGCAAAAACATGGCCGCCTAACCGTCGGTTTTGTTCGGTAAGGTATGTAGATTTTTTATTCTAAATTTCTTACGTGCGTTTATCGTTAAGCAAACACACATGTGTGTTTGCTATAAAATGACACAAATGACATACCGCAGTCGCAATATTCATGATCAATTAAAAAATTTCGAAAAATATGCATTTTCACGTTCATTGGTTATCTCCCTTGCTCAGGCAAAATCCCAATATAAATTTCACTTTGGCCATAAAACTTTATCTGTTCACCGATTTTCAAATTCTTGCAGATTAAGGATAAATTAATATCAAAATTTTGACATGAAAATTAATGAAAATAATTTTTATGTCTTCCTCCATGCAAAACATTTCTGCGAAAAAAAGCCTATCAGAGATTTTAGAATTTAGGTTCTATGGATACATGGCATTAAGTTGTTTTATCATACATATTTGTGGCGCACGGGGTTCATAAAAAGTGCTGGACCTAAAGCGCTGTTCTACATATTTTTGGAATGCTCTCAACATATTGACAATCATAGGCACTTGTAACATGTAAAAGTTTCCAAAACTATTTCACTTTATGTATCTAATATACTATGTAAAATAGCAAAACCAGACAAACGAAGCACAATGTAGCCAATACCGTGGTCAGTGATCAGTGACACTTGAAAGTTTCAATGCCATAACTCATGCTAGTGAGATAATGCTGACGTTAAACTCATTATTTAAGGATGTTAGCTGCCAACATTTGACATTTTGGAACTTCCGGTTATTCTTTTCTTGAATATCTCATAAACGGTTGAAGATATTTTCCTAATATTTTATATTTGGATACATATTGATGATGTGCATTGAATGAGCCATGAAAATTGTCAATCTAAGAAACTTCATTTTTTCACCCCATTTTCTGCAACTTTTCAGAAAATTTTAATTGTCAGTAAAATTTATGGGGTAGGGTAGATAAAACTTGAATATTTCACATCTTCAAATTAATTGCACTAGTTCGATGTTTATTTTAGCAGCAGTTTATGTGTACATGGTCTTCTCAGTCAGTCTTTGTGCCTTTGGTGTGCTGGTTTTAAAATTTTAGGTGGTTATATGAAATGGGCTTTTAGAAACAAAACAGCCGAATAAAGGCAAAAAATGGCTTTTTTCAAGTTGTTGGTTCTCTCTTACATGCTCACTACCATATATATTTCTTTCTTTTATTCGAACAATATTACCAAATTCTATGTTATGTGAAAATACCAGAAAAAAAGTTTGAATCAACAAATATGGGATTGGTACATTTCAAAATATTGATTTTTTCCGACTTTTCAAGTATGGGGGTAGGGTTGGAAAAAGAATCGTAAAATTTTGTCATCCACTTCAAGTTGCAAATTTTTCTATGCTTTTGGTCCAAAATAGTCTGCGTTACGTAAATATTATGACTTTTGAAAAGTACAAGTAGGCAAAGATCAGGAAAAGGCGCAATCAGAAAAAGACTCCCACTCCAAAAACCAAGGTGGGGAAAAAACCAAACTAACAATCAGGTACTTATACCATGAAAACATTTCGTAAGCCGAATGAGCAGCTATTTTCCCAATAGGTGGCCAGTCAGTTACATTAACTTAACTAAAAACAACGTCACTGGGTGATTTATTTTTAATTGCACATATCATCGCTCATTTTCATGTTATTTGACTGGGTGATTTATCTGTTCCGTTTTCAACGCTTTCAACGCTTTCAGCGTTTTCAATGGTTTTCAACGCTTCAAATCACTGGGTGATTTGAAAGCATTCTAGAAGTACTTTTGTTCAAGACAGGTATGTTTCAAAGAATTAAAAATTAAATTATTTTTACTAAATTTAAGACATGGTGCTCAGAGGTCTCATTCAGAGGCCTGTAGCTTGAAAAAATGCACACTACCCTATATTAATTTTGTTTTCAAATGTCTTGTGTTGTATTTTGGAATCAAAAAAAAGAGTGGTTAGAAAAAAAGTTTGAATACTCTTTCATTGGCAGCGAACATCCTTAAGCTCACGTTATGAAGCCAAGAAAGAGAATTTTGCAAAATTTCTTTATTTTAACATCGGTATGCATTATAGAGACATTTAAACTCATTACCGATTTTCGGGAAATTTTTAATTAGAAACGTAACTGTAAAAAAAAACGTCGAATTCAAAAACTTACGATATTTATTTCTCGGCGATTAATTTTTGTTTTCAAACGTTAAAAATCTTTTTTTTTTTTTTTTAGCTTAAAGCATGATTTTGGTTTCCCACTTTAAACAGACCTGCAAGTTTTGATCATGCATCATAAATTGTAACGTCACGTCATTATCGCCGTAAGGTTTGATTTTTTCGAAAATTTTTCCTTTGCAAGTTCTTGCTGAAATGATACCACTTACGCCCATATTCTAAAATATGACGTTTATTCATTATGTGCAGAGACTGAAGAATGTTAAGAAAGTTGCTAAATTTTATTTGCATAGTATATAATTGGTTTTAGTCAATATCATATTACTAGTGCCTCTGGTGGCAATGGCAATCGCCGTCATGATTTTGCTTTGTTTTTTTCATATTTCCCAGCAGTGATACTGTTGTTAGCTTATATAACCAGGTAGCTCCGAACCATTTATTCCCTTATATTTACATTTTTATTGCAATCGCCCTAGGTGAAAGTATCTTTCTTGATGTTCTTCATTTCCCAATGAAAAACACTAAGTCACATTAAGTCACGTGATCTAGAGGCCACGCCTATGGACGGGGCGACGTAAAAATCACCCAGTGACGTTGTTTGTTTACTCTTGTTGGCGTGACGTTGGTCGCGTATCGCAATGACGTTAAGCGCGAAACTTTGACGTTTTGGCTGTTCCAAAATTACGTTAAGTCGGATTTAAAGTCAAATATTTACATTTTTCTAAAACCTCCTTAGATGAACCATTAGATGTTCATCTGTGTTCATACTTCCATGAACAACATTGTGTCACGCGACGTGACGTTATCCAAACTTGACGTCAAAAAACATGAATCTCGCCAATCTGATTGGACGTTGTAAACGTCCACGCCGTTCCGCTGTTTGAACACACACTGTGTGTAGATTCTCTGTTTGCTGGTAAATGTGACCGCCTTGATGATTTTTCAACAAGCGATAGAGTGAAATGAATATAAATATACGCAATGAGTTTAATTTTTCTGATGTTCATGGAGCTATGAACCGCAGTGGGTCGCTAGCAAAGTTTACATGAACCCCTTCGGAGTTCATTCACTTTGCACGCGACCCACTGCGGTTCATAGCTCCATGAACACCAGAAAAATGAAATTCATTTCTTAAATAACATGAAAATGAGCGATGATATGTGCAATTAAAAACCTGATACTTGATTGATCATATAAAATGTAAATAAGTATTGAAATTCAGATTTTAGCTTTCACTGGATGATGAAAAATATTAATTGTTTTAATGTCTCCGAGAAGCCCCTTCGGGCTTCACAGACATTAAAACAGCCTAATGTTTTTCATCATCCAGTGAAAGCTAAAATCTGAATTTCAATCCTTAAATATGCACGTACATGTATACAATGTATCTCAATGACTTATATTAAGCATATGCTTAAGTGTAACAAAGATTTAGTACTATTCTCTTGGAGTTAGCATGTGTTTCAGAATCTTTGTCTCACAAAATGAAGATTGTTCAAACTCTGCTGTGCGTTTGCTTACTGCTGTCGGCGGTGTCGGGTAGGTAAATTTGTCATCAGTGGCATATATCTTTTGATCGAACTCCCTAAAATTGACTTCTCAGGCCAAACGGATATTATTTTTATTCTTTGATTGCTTATTTCTATTAGTTGTTGCGTATTTTAGCGGAGGTTTTCAACGCTTCCCTGGATATAGAATGGTCCCTCATTTAAATAGAAGCTCGTGCTGAAATACAATATTCTTTGATAAATATGAAGAGTTTTGAAATCAAGCCACTATAAGCATTCGTCATTTTATTTTATACTTCGATATATTATATGTGTATATTTCAAACATACAACGTACTACCAGAATGAATTTAATTACTATCATTATACCAAAGGGTGTCAGGAAAGCTCGTCCCCGGCCGCGTAAAAATTGCCTTGATTGGTTTAAATGCTTCAAAATAATAAATGACAAAACAATACCGTTTATTTGGATGATTAGGAAAAGATATAAACAAAGGAGTGCAGAAAATGACCATCAAAAGGTAGCACACCATTTTTAACGTTTGAACTTTTACACAAAAATCGGAGCATACTTGAGTATACTTGAAATAATCTTTGCCATACAAAAGTAAATTATTTGTTTTAATGGTAAACCCCTAAATAGACTAGTTATCCTCAATTTATAACAACTCCTGTGATGTTCTGAGCTGTACTCCTGTAAAGAAATCTAAAGTCAAAATATTTTTGAAAAAATTCGAGACATTCCTTAACTATTGAAATTAAGTATCCTAAGGAAACATAAATCACGTATCAACAGATATATTTTAATAAGGAAAAAACAGAGTCGTTGAATGTGCATCATTTGATTCATTTTATTTGTAAAATGATTCCATATCACGCGGCAAACTGCGTTACGAACTTTCTTTTGTAAAGTAAAAGGGAAAACGGACGGGGTTCAATATTGTGGTGGTGTCAAAGGTACCTGATATTGTTTTGAAGCATATTGCTAAATAAAGTATTTAGATTTCACAAGTGTTACACCCATTAAACTCAACATGTCCCCCAAACATTGTTCATACTTCTTTTCTAAGCTCTTGATTGCCTTCCAATATTCTTACCAAACTATGAAAAGAATCATATGGATGTGTTCCCTTATCTTGGGTAAGATCTTCATTGGTGATAGGTTAACAATTGAAGTGGGAAGAATAACTTTCCCAGGTGACTGATTGATTCTTTGTAGAGTTTTTTACAAACTCATTGGAAATTAGTTAGGCAAGTAATGAAAGAAGTTGAAACTAATCTCCATATAAAATCTTGGTACATGATTTCTTCACAATAGAAAGTGGCAGTCTGTTGAGTCTACAATGGCCAACCATAATATACTAATCATTTTCCTTTTGTAAACCTATCACATGAAGATCGAAATGAAGTTAAAGGAAGGTAACTTGCTATGTTCATAACCAACTTCTTAAAGGATTTCATAGTTCATTTCATGAAGTTTTGAAGCTTATCTTCCCAATGGTCTTCATCACAATAGAAAACAGTCATTAATCTTTTGCATATCAACACCCTTTGAGAAGTCCCTTAAAAAGTTGTTTGAGAAGTTATAAAACCATCTATGAAATGTTTTTCTGTACCTGGAAATTAACTTGGTAACAGTCTATCAAATTTGAAAAGAATGTTTATACATTTCTAACAACATTAGAAAGTTTTGATTTTTTTTGACGTTCTGGACTTAACTAAGGACACGATGATGAGATTATAAGATCATTAATGGTGATGTTATAGTTATGGATATTTGTGGATTTCAACATGGAAGAAATACAGAACCTCAGCTAAGAGCAATTAATGCTTGCATTTCTCTAGTTTTTCAGCCACC